>CM076583.1:1277597272-1278197272 GCA_034641835.2 Pinus albicaulis | reverse complement strand
TCTAAGGATGTTTGTTTGTCCGGTGCAGTCACAGAAGACCAATCCATTTGTTGTGCACACCATTTAGATTTGATATATTTGCAATCTAGAATGTTATATGATTTACTCCCCCATGCCCCTAGCAATTTAAATCCTCCCACTACTTAAAAACCCGGAGCACATGCCGATGGCATCATTGGTGAAATCTCTGGCATAGTGATAAAACATCCTAGTGGGAAAACCTCCCAGCCATCTTCGGCTACCACTGACCCTAACCAACCGACTACTCTTCCTACCACTGAGGTAAATTTTGTGCAATTTTCACAAAAACCTAGTGGCAAGAACAAGAAGAACAAGAAAAATACCTTGTCTTTTGAAGAGCAGTCAGATACTCATAATAATCCCAATCAAAAAAATGCTACTAAGAATGAAAAAGGAAAGGAGAAACCCATGAAATTTCCTTACAGAATCTGTGCGGAGGACCACTAAACATACAAATGTCCTCGACTATAGGAATGCACAGATTTTATCACAAATAAGGACTCTGGGAGGACACATGTCGTTCTTCATAATCCCTTCCCTAATCCACAACAGCAACAACAAAACATTGTTGCAAACCCACCACAAACCCCACAAATGGTCAACGGTGGTACACATCCTTCTGGTGAAGGATCATCTGCCATTTATGGCGTTGAAAGTGTTTATCTCAAAAAAAAAGCCAAAATATATGGAAATCCTATCATTGATGCTCAGGAACCTATTACCAGTTTGAATCCATTGCCACCCAATGATATTCATATTGAAAGGCCTACTTCTGACCCTGTGATTTGTCAACCCAAAGAGACACTTCAACGCATGACTCATAACACCTATGCACGTGCTTCCCAAAACTACAATATTGTATAAGATTTTGCACAAGCACCATTAGCCATGTCTGCACTTGAAGTATTGAAAACTTTACCAGCGCAAAGGAAAACTTTTATTTTAGCCATTGGTGGAATTGACCCTGAGGATTCTATGCTAGCCATCTTTGACATGGAGAAATCTAAACCCTGCCTCTCACACCAACTTGCATTCCAGGTGCAAGTTGTGTCGAAAGGGAGACCAATCCATCGCACTGTCATAGACAAAGGTACTTCAACCTGTGTTATGTCAACTGCTTGCTGGCTTGCTTTGGGTTCTCCTACTTTGTCTCCACCATCGAATTCCCTTAAATATTTCAATGGCCACACTTTCATCCCAAAATGCTACCTTGCTATCTTTCCCATTTTAGTTAGTGGGAAAACGATAACGGTAGACATAGAAGTTGTAGATCATCATCTCGACTATAATCGATTGCTGGGTCGCAATTGGTCTTACGCAATGACTACCATTGTCTCTTCAGTATTTCAACTCATCCTCTTTCCATTTGATGGGAAGATAGTCACAGTGGATCAGTTCTCCTTTTGTACCCCTGATTATTCCACATTTAAGAGTAGCACTATACCCCTAGTCGGAGGCGTTCCTGACTTGCACGTCAGCATTGATACCGATCTTCTAAAGGCATCTTCCCTAATGGGTTTCTTTCCTCTACCATTTCCTGAGTTTCCACATACAATTGCAATGATATCCACCATTTCAGATAGTTCTTTCGATCCATGGATCCTACCAGTGCCTTTAGACATTAATTCCTACGGAGATCAGATGCCGCTATCACCGATAGATTTGGCTTATAAAGCCATCAAAATAGCATCTGAACCCTCCACCGCTTTGGTTTTGACCAATGGTACCACCCTCTCGCCCATCACGGTTCATTCTAGTGATCTCCTCGATGAAGTCCTGCCTACGGACGAAGCTATTCAAGAGATCATGTCTCTAGAAGAATGGCCTTGGGGAGAGTTCCATCATCGCGCTTCAATGTTCGATTCAGACACGATCACTACTCAAATCCAATATTTTGACCCACCTGAGATCATTCCCTCCACTTGCACGACTGTTCAAACTATCGACTCATAAGGGAACATGGGAAATATTTCCAAGACTATGCTCATAAATAACTCGGCCAAAACGGGTATCGTGGAAAACATTCAGATTGGAGCCAATTGCAATCCAGAGGAAATGGCACGCTTCACATCCATTTTTAAGGAATTCTGCGATGTGTTTTCTTGGTCTTATGAGAAAATTCCAAGCATAGATCCTTCCATTTACTAGAAAGAGATAAAGAAATTCCAAGCATTCTTTTTATAGTATTTTTCTCACTCGTTAATCCGAAAAACCTCCAGTTCCCTTCTCCGAGGTCGTTAAACTTATGTGAAGAAGAAACAAGCCTTCCTTTTAGGGATTTTTCTAGCTCGTAAAATCCCTGAGCATTATTTTTATGGTATTTTTCTTGCGCGTTAATTCGAAAAACCTCGAGTTCCCTTCTTCGAGCTCATTAAACTTACACGAAGGAGAAACAAGCCTTCTTTTTGGGGACTTTTTCTAGCTCGTAAAACTGAAAAAATCCCCAAGCATTATTTTTATGGTATTTTTCTCGCTCGTTAACCCAAAAAACCTCGAGCTCTCTTCTTCAGTATCATTAAAATTACATCAAGAAGCAACAAGCTTTCTTTTTAGGGACTTTTTCTAGCTCGTAAAACTGAAAAAAACCATGAGTTGCCTTCATCGCGCTCGTTAAACTATTACGACGAAGAAATATGAGACATTATTTTCCATCTTTTTCAAATCTCATTAAACATAAAAAGTAACCGAGTTTTTCTCCGTATGACTCGTTAAAAATTCACGGAGAGCATCGAGATTTTCTTCATTGGAGTCGTTAAAATTTCACAAAGAAAATTGAGTTTACTTCGTCTCCTCGTACTCATAACAAAATGAGGAAATTGTCCATTGAACATAGGTTTCTCAGTTTTCCAAATTCAATGGACTAACTCATGGAAAATGAAATATTTCAGGCCTACTATTCTCCCTTCCTTGTGCCCAGATATCAAACATGACAAAGGTACCCCCTAGAGTTGTCTTTTACGATGTTTTTCAGACTCTCTAAATATGAAAAAATCATCGAGTTTACCCGTCTGGACTCGTTAAATATAATCAGACGAGGAAAAAATTTGGACAAAATGGATACTTGTTCTGTTAAATTTTAAAGGTCGATTTAGCAGCACAAAATATTGAACATGGCACTTCCTAGAAAACTCTCTTGCATTTAGCTGAACCCTACCACCTATGAGTTTAGCCTTCATTTGCCAATGTTCCTGCATTGGCGAAATCCTGATACTCTTTGGTGTTTATTAAGCCTAAGCTGCCTGGTACCCTGTTAGAGTGCCTTATATTTGTTCAAGAGGATCCCGCTATCTACTGCTCCTTGTATCAACCAATCCATCATATACCAGAACTTATTTGTCGTCAATTATTCCCATTTGCACTTGATTATTTCCATAAACAAAATCATATTTTCTTGTTTCATGTCGAGTGATGTAGGACGCCTCAGTGCCTACCTTTTGACAAGTCTCTTCCTATCGAATTCAACATCTTATCTAGGAATTTGATCCAGAAACACATCAGTACTCAGGTACTTGTATACATCAGTGGTAGGTCACCTTGTGTTTGGTTGGGGGTTCTCATTATTAGATCCTAATCGATTGATTCTACGAGTTTTCGACATCAACTCCTTTTATTCACACTCGCTAGATTGTACTATGAATATTGGGGACCATCATCCTTATCGGTGGCCACCATCGCGTCTATTAACATTTTTTATTATTTACTGTTAATCAGATGATTTCCCACATGTTCAAACACAACTCATTTGTTCACATGTGCCGAAATATGCAGTTTAGTGAAGCGACGACCAAGACCTTGGGTTGAGGCTTACACCATTACAGTTGTGTTTCCTCTCCCAAGTTTCGATATTATTTTTTGGAGACAGACACTTTTCATATCTCTACTCTAGAGAAATCACTTTGATTAGCTACTAAGCATGGGAATGCCCGACTCAAGACATATACTATATTTTTCGACATATGTTTTTGTTTCAGGTTTTCCTCAGTCCTCCAATTCCTCTCATTCTACTACACTTGTTATAAATTATTTCAGCCATCGTCTTCGTCTCTTACCTCACACTTTAGGGGCATCTGTTACAAGATAAATGACCTCCTCATCGGCTCAAAGGATAAGGTAACATGGAAGGAATAAAATGACCTAGACAGGACCCATTTTTTCCAAGGTAATGCACCCCGGAAACAGCTAGACAGAGTTATAACTCACCTGACCCATTAAAAGGAAGCGTTAATGCCTAGGGTAATGCTATGTCTTGCCCAAGGGGCAGATTTATCCATGTTTGAAAGTAAAAAGGGAAATATCTTGAAGAAAAATGACTGGCATTTCCAGCTTTTTCTCAAAGAGAGTTAGTTCAAAATGGAAACTAAATGGAACAAACATTTTATTAGGCATTTTCAAACACAAATGAACTCCTATAGAAGGAAAAAGAAAGTAAAATCAAAGACACATCTAGATCTTTCTTGATTTGAACTGGTTGAAAGAGTTGGCAAGGTTTGCTCTCTCCATCTCCAATAAATTGGAGTTGTGCGCTATTGGTCTAAGGTCGAAGGTTTGATTATATGTGGAGCATAATTTCATTGTTGTAGTGTGAGGCTTTAATATCGATGAAGTTAATTTAGAGCTTTCTTCCTTGAGCATCATCACACTCGGAGATAGAGAAATAGAGAGAGGAATTGGAAGATTGAAGAGGGCTTGGTGCAAATGAAGGTTGTAATCCTCCTTTTTATAAATGAGTAGAATTGTATATTTTTTGTCCATTCGATGCATCAGTGTCATAATTTTTTTTCAATCGTCTATGTAGCATGATATGAATGGCTTATATTTTCATGGTTTTATGTTTCTTATATGCTAGTTTAATTGATAGAAAGCTATATTGTTGTAGAGATTACACGGGTGCTTTGATTGGTTGCAAGATATGGACTTGGAGCCGGTGAAGAAGGACATCTACTTCACTGCTTGGTGTTTTCTGTTAGTCATCAGTAATTTTTGCCTGCATAGATGGATAAATTTTTTCCCTAGATTTCTAGAAACAAAGTTCTTAAACATTGTGAGTTCTAGAAATCTCACTGCCTCCATCATCCTTAAAGATAATTTTTCACTATTTCATATTTCCACCATGTCTAGCATTGCTTACCAGTCCCAGAAAAAACATTAGTAGCTTATGTCACTCTTCCTGTCTATATAATTTTAACTTTGGCTCAAATCCTTTGTCTGGTTTTGCCTAAAAACCCCCCACTGCTACGTAAACCCACTATACAAACAACCTTGTGGTGTCTCCCAAAGTAATCTCAAACACTGATAGTCTCAAAATATCTCTGCAAAATCTTTATATAAACCAAGTGCATGAGATTTCAGATCTTCAATACATCATTCTATCCAAAAAACTCTATCTGGCACTTGATAAACCTAAGTTCTAGGTCTCAATCCAAAAACCAAGTCCAAGAAGACCTACGCTAGGTCACCTAGGGTTTCACAAAGTCATAGGATGGATTTTGTGCTCTATAAAATCTGTTTTCCTATATGAAGAAAATACATTCAAAAAAGGAGACAAGTCATCTTGTCTTATTTTCACCAAAGAGATCATTCAAGGAAGGTTTTTAGCCTAAAGACATGAATCTGCAAAGGGACAACTGCCCTTTGCTTACATTTCTGCAAAAAGTTCAAAAAGCCATCAGATTAGCAATAAGGTAAGGTAAAAGAGAAAATCATCATAAGAAGACCATTCATAGCAAGAAGAAAGCAACAAGAATATGTTTGTTGGAAATCAGGGTGTCAAATAGTTTTGACAAAAAAATGAATCAATCCTAGGGTTACAAAGGCAAAGGCCTCCTCTACTACTTCAAGTACACATTGAAGGACTTTAGGGTGATTAGTGAGTTTTGTGGAGTTTATGAGAACTTAGAAGACCACACTATATATTTTTTCCTAAGCAGCCCTAAAGCCTAACAGTTTGAGAAAGTTGACAAAACTGGTCAAAGAATGATAAGAAGCCTCCTTCATCACAGCATATGGTTTCAAAAGGTTTTCAAATTACTTTCTAGGGTTTGGAAAAGGCATTAAATCCACTATAACAAAGGAGGTATGATGATAAAGAGTACAAAAAAAAGGGTAAAAAATATCAGTTCAAGGGTCTAATTTCTCAAAACAACAGTTAGAAACTGTTTCAGATTATCAAAGAGAGCAAGCATGATTTAACATTACCCCAGATGGTGATTATGGTAAGCACAAGTTCACTGTTGATAAAATTAGTTGTCCAAGTTCAAAAGAGGCAGTGATCAAAGGAAGAAAATGTGTAGGCACCTGTAAGAACATAAGTGGCCAGCAAAAGCATAAGAATGGTTTAGAAAACTCACTTCACTCACTAAACATCCATCACTTGAAAAAATAATCAAAGAAAACAAACATATAGTTGGTTTAAGAGCAGTAAGACCTCCAAAATTCCTTCTTTGTCAGGGTATATCTTCTGCAAAATATAGGTTAGCCATAAAATGACATTTCTGCAGGACTGTCAAAATAGCTACCTACAGGAAGGTTGGTGAGTACAAACAGGTCAAGTTTTTTTCACCATGACTCCCCACATAAATACTAAAGGGACTAGTGATACTTGATGCTGATCAGAAATCTGCTTGTTGCAAAGTGATAAACATCATAAAGAAGTTTCATTTTCCAAGGTGATTTGAAGGCACATGCTTAAAAAAATTTTAAGGGTTGGTGAACATAAGGAAGACATTAAGAGGCCTCCAGCAGTGAAAATAACAAAGGCTTTTGTCAAATTTCCATCTCCAGGACCAAAAGCAGTCAAAAAGATAGTGGGAATAAGGCAAAGGGAACAAATCTTATGAAGGGAGTTTTTGACATCGAATCATTTTTCAAAGGGACTATAAGGTCTCCTTGACCTATTCCACACCTAATTTACCCCTACAAAGAAGAATTTGGAAATTGAGAGCAATTTCGGAGAGTTTTTGTGCAAATTTGAAGGAACGTTGCAGGCGCTGCGCACCGAGGTCGACGCTACACACCTAGCCCTCAGCGCTACGCACAGACAAGGTAAAAAAGTGTTATTTAACACTGCACTAAGCACCTAGCTCCCGGTGCTATGCACCTGGGCAGGGACTGTGCATAGGCCCAGAATGGCCCAACTACCCACCTACATTCGACAAGCTCAACTAACCCGACCTGAACGAGAAATCAGGCAGGCACTATGCACAGCCATCTTTTCACCCAATTTTCTCAAACAAGGCTAAAAACTAAAAATTCTTGCCTCCAAAGCTACAGCTTCAGTTAAAACAGGTTTTTAATTCTCTTCCTCACCTTGCAGGAAATCGTTTCGTAAACTAGGAGGTAATTCAAAGACTCAAAATGACCAAACCCTAATCTCCATGAAAGGTCAATTTGTTAAAACTCCTAGGACAGGGTTTGCCAACTTGAGAGGTTATCATAGGTTGAAAAGACATTCATGAATAGCAAACTTGCTTCCAAACTCTGGAGCCCTCCTTGACTGTTTCACCTTGCCCCTATTTGCCACAATTTTCTCTCACACCACTCAATTGCCCTCCCTAAACCTAAAGGCCCTCACCAAGCTAAAAATCCCCTTGTCCTAGCCTGATCACCCTGTCTAAACAATAAATAAATAGGTCAGAGACAAGGTTAAAGGAAGAACAAAGAAGATGATATCAGCAAGGAAGAGGCAAAGCCTAATAAAAATATCAAAGGAAAGATGATAGCATGGAAGAAAGTGGTGAAAGTAAGGTAAAGGTAGAAAACCTTGAGGCTACTACAAAGCCTAATCAAGAAGATGAAAATAATGAAAATGATAAAGATAATAGGGCAAAAACAGATTCTAAAGAGGAGCAGCAACAGAATGATGATGACTAAGAAGGTTTACATGACAGCCATGAGGAAAGAGGACTTGTGCATAACAGTAAACACAATGATGGTACAGATAATAACAACATGAATATGATGAAGGAACAGAAGATCAAGGACAGGTAGATGATAAGGTTTGGATTTATTTTGATGTAGGGGCATTAGACACTAGCTAGCAATGTAGGAAATTTGTCCACATGTTGTGGCTAGGAGGGTTCAAAATCATTCGAATTTGTAACAGCAAGGTGTCAATACCTTAGTTGTCTGTTGCATTTATATCAGTTAAAGTCAGTAGAAGTCGAATAGTTTTAGGTTCAGTCCATCTGTCCTATTCAGTTATTCGAATGGATGTAATTAGGCCTTTTTACTTAACTAGAAATGGTCCTCAGAGAGGAACCGAAGAGACACATGACAATGCATATAAAATGTAACCCCCGGATACATTGGAGGGGGGGATTTCCACAGTAAATATTGTGTATGTGTTAAGAATTTTTCTCTCTGGTGAATGAAATTCAATGTTTGATGATCATCAATGGTGATAGTAGATATACTGTCTCTATGTGTGCATTTTTTTAATTCCAAGGCATTAGAACCTCCAATTCTGTGTTAATCTTGATGAAATAATTTGCTGTGTTAAGCCTCCACAATCCTTTGTCTATGTTGAGCCTTGATTTCCCTTGAATTTCTAGGAGGTTTTCTATCACTATAATTCCTGTAAGAAGCAGGAAGGGATGTATTGGGTCTTGTTGTAAGTGCCGAGTCATGTGTATGCTACGAGCCTTTGAAAGACTGAACTGGTAAGATGTATGCCCGCAAGTTCTGTTTTGGAAGTTCCCACTTATAGAGGAGGCCTGTGTGCGTTTGTGAGTAATTGAAACTCTATCTCGAGGTTAGAACCGAGTTAATGAGTGGAGCGAATACACAGAGTAGTGTCAACCCTGGTGAAACTCCAGTCAATCAATGTATAAAACCGGAAGAAGTTTTCATCGCACCGCTTTTTTACGGAAGGGAAACCACTCAAAAGTCACGCGATCCTGTGAAATGCTGCCATGTCGACGGGGAAATACTGCCTCATCGCTCCCTCATCGCGCGTTAACTATCAACAGTGAAATTAGCGTGATATCGACGTACGCTGTCCGATCTGGAGGCTGGCTCATCGAATGGTGATCGCACTCAAAATAGCACGAAGGATAAACTAAGGTATGGGCATTAGCATTTAATTGAACCCATCGATTGTATAGGTGGGCCCGAGGCCTAAGGTATATTAAAGTGTATTATCGGCTTTAATACATTAAATTTCCTGATGGTTGGGACTTAGGATTGTCATAGATTTATATTGTGGGGGATTAAAGTCTAGATATATATTTAAAATTATCCCAAGTCTTAGCATTGGAAGGGATAAATCATGAAATGCATACATGTGATTTAAGCGCTCATAAATAAGGAAACATAAGGTGCTGCATATATAAGTGGCTATAACTAAAGTTGGATTAAAGCATTCATTTTTCAATTTCTATGAAATTGACAAATAAATTTGACAAGAATTAAAGGGAATTATGGACAGAAATTAGAGACCAGCTCTCCTTGGGGGTGAGATTCAATTTTGTTGTTGTCAGATTTTGAAGAGGAAGAATAGAGCCAAAGTGAAACAAATATAGAGGCTGATGATCAACTCCAAAACCAAGGCAACAACGCTAAAGATAGCAAGATAAAAGGTAAAGGGATGGTGAAGGCAAAGCAAAGGGTGGTTTTTCATGCCAAGTAAGGTGATAGTGAGAGAAGTGCAGCAAGTAATTCAAAAGGAAGAACAAAGCAAAAATGAAGAAATCAACAAAGAATTCATTGAAAATTAAAAAAAAATAAAAGAGAGTAAAAGACCAAACAAAATTGGAGACATAACTCAATATTTTTCATAGGCTTATCTAAACCCTTGAAGAACCTCTCCACCAAGTTTGAGGAAAATTGGACAACTTTTGGTTTTTTCCAAATTTTGACCCCTAGGTGCGCATCATCCTAGGCACTGCGAAAAAATTGGTGCATCCTCAGCTCTCAAAATTTTCATTTTTGGACTTCTCACATCACCAACATTCTCCTCACCAATTTTCAGACCATTTGGATTATTTTTACCCCCTCAAAAGGTCAAAAAACATAAAAAATTTAACCTTTCTGCCTCATTTTCAGACCAGGCGCTACGCACAGAGTAGTGTTGGGAGATTTGATTTTTGGACAGGAAAATGATATCCACTTAGCACAACTCAAGAATTTCTGGAAATTATACTCTCCAAAATTTCTAATGGGCCATCACAGAGCCAAATCCGATATCCGGAATGGGTCCAAAACTCAGCTGCAAGAGACCCTATTTTTTGCTAAAGTGGCGCTATGCACAAAGGCTGCCTAGTGTGTTTTGGACCAAAACTCAACAAAACACACTCATTTATTGAAAATGGATATTTTTTAGTTTTCTAAGGAAAATTAAACTAGAATTAGGTGCAAATAGTTATTTTAGCATTTATTTCATGGGATATTATGTGCCTTGGGCCTTGCATGGTCTCTTGGCCATAAGTGACATTTATGACTATATTTGACATTTTCCTACCACATTTAGGGCTTTAGTCCTCCTTTGATCCATAAATAGAGCATGAGGCCCCTATTTATTTTGTTTGAATTTGATGAGCTTGAAGAGAAATATACATGGTTTCATGAGCTTAGAGAAGAAATTGGTTTTGTGAAGTGGATGAATGGCTTGTTTTCTTGGATGATGGAGAAGCTTGTTTGCAGGATTCCATAGCTTGGTGATTGGTGATGTTTTCCTAAATTTTCTACTATTTTCTTTGTTATCATTATGTTTCATGCTTCTTAGATGCTATTAAATAGAAAATTGTAGGTTGAGACATGTTCATTGAGGCACCTTAGTCCTCCTGTTTGTTGTAGCCTTTATGTTTTCTCTTTTGGCCATCTTAAGGAATTATTTACTGCTCTTTAGGTCCACCAAAAATTGTTTTTTTTTCATGCATGGTTAGTATGTTAGCTTATAAGTAATATTTATGGTATGCCCTGCTTATTTGAAGTTCTCAAAACCCTATCTTGAAGCCTTTCTATGGAATATTTATTGATTAGGTTAAGTCAAAGAGGTCTCGTTCGATCTTGCCCTTTTTCCATGCTTGTCAACTTTTTTTAGAGTTCCCAATAACTTGAAATATGATGTTTAGGAGTTCCCTCTTCATAAATTAAGTTATTTTTTTAAATATTGTATGTTTTCCCAAAATCTGAAGGTGAATTTCTAAAGTTAGGAGTTCTAATGCTTCTATGTTTCACTAGAATGTTCATCTTATATGTTTATCAGTTTGAGTATTGTCTAATGAGATCAATGGTTTGCCCTGCCTCATGAGTTATGCTTAAAATTATATATGTGTAAGACCTCTTAGTCTTTTCCCAAACTTAATGTTCATTACATTAGCATACATCACTTTAAGGATCCTTTCACCCTGCTAAATTGGCCCTGCAACACACTCTGTTTCATCACTTAGACACTCTTGACTTTCACTTGACTCCATAGCCCAATGGCCTTGACATCCTCTCACTACTCTTATTACATTTGACCATTTTACCCAACCAAACAATAAACAAACCCCACACTTAACAACTAGACTAAAATAAAAACCCTAGAGAAAAAAGAACACATCCTTTGCACCCAATACATAGATCCCTCTCTGAGTCCAGGAATAATAGGTCCTCAAACTCCAAATCTTGGTTCCATGTTACCATGTCATTTGGTCTGAAATTCTGCCAAATCATGAGACCCTAACATTTTCCATAGGATCTGCTGTCCACAAAGAGGTAATATTTTCCATCTCTATTTGTCAATTATATAAATTAGTATGAACATGTATGCAGTACCTTTGGAACTTTACAACTAATCTGACTGTCTACCTCGGGCATCGAAAAGCCCTAAGAGGGATACCCAATAACCACCACCCAAGAATATTACCCTATAGCATAAATGACGGCTCTGTTGGGGACTAAACCCCAAGTTTACAGGTTTTTCCTATGAATTTACCTCTTTCCCTCTGTTTACATATCCTTTCGACCAATTTATATGCTTAGTAATCATCTCAAAATCTCACGGACTCCAAATTAGACCATGCTTGGCCATCTGGGAAACTTTACCTTGATTAACGCTTCTTCTGTAAGTGTTTTAGTGCGTTATAAAACTTCTTATGCTCAGACACATTGCGTTAGTCTCAATATTAACGCTCTATAACCTCTGATGGCCAGCGTTACCCAGCCAAAATCTATTGTTTATAGCTCTGTAGTGTTTCCCTTTTGTTGTGGAGTTATTGGCCATCATATTAGCTTCTTTTGTTGGATCCCTATTCTTGTTTACCAGTTAGCATTTTTGTCTTTAGTTCTTGTTTACAAAGTTAATGTTAGTAGAATCTAATTTTTGAAAAAGAAAAGAAAAAATTAGTTTTCTGAACTTCGCTAAATTAATTCTGAAAAAATTTTGGTTAAAAATCTGTTAACAGAAGATAGATGTCTAAATCTTTAAATTTGAACTATGTTATTTTAATATTGGTGCATGGATGTTGAAAGAATCTCTCCTTGTAGAATAAACTCTTCATTGAATTGAATATTTAGAGCATGTTTTCACATGGTTTTTGAGTCAGAGTCTCATCACATTTCATACGTCCACTCCCCCTCCACAAGACTAATAATCAAGTACACTAAGAATCAAGCGATAATAAAATTAATCATATAACTTTTTCGAAGCTCACACCAATAGTAGTTCAGGCTAGTATCTTGGGGTAGGAGAAGTGAGAAAATCAACCAAGATCTCAAAACTTGAAACTAAATTCATTAAAAAGTGAAATCCTATAGAACTCATATTATCAAGACCACTCCACTACCACCAGAGTTAAGCATGAGACAACACCAGGATGCATGAGAAGGTAGCCCACCTTTGAGTGCATTCATTTGGCATGCTATATATTGGGGTTCCCTTCGGGGATGTCGAAACTAGATCAGGTGTACAAAATTGACGCACGGGTGTAAAAAATTGCACCAGTTTAAGGGGTGTGGTATACCCCTATAAACTATTGGTAACAGGTATAAAGTGGTGGAGCTCAAAATCATACTATTATTCATCAGTAATTTTTTGCCTTTGTAGATGACTAAATGTCTATCCTAGATTTCTAGAAACAAAATTCATGAATCTTGTGAGTTCTATAAATCTCACTACCTTCATTATCCTTAGGATAAATTTTTCACTGTTATACTACTATATCATGTCATATTCAGCCTATCACTCATGGACTCATGCCTCTCATCTCTGTCCCATTTTCACACCCATAAATCTCATTACTCTGTTTATCCCTTGCCTATGACTCCATTATCCAACTGGGGTTTTTTAGGGCAATGTTTCTTGGTTTCATGACCTCCATGCTTAAAAAATCAACAAGGCTTGTATCTTGATGCTCTTACACCTCATCCTATCCTTAATATACCTTCATAAACACTTCCCATCACTCTTATCCCTCAAACTCATCATTTTTCTACAAAGCCTAGCCTATTGCTACAATTTGACACTTTTCGAGACTAGGCCTATGTTTTTCCTTTTTGGACCCTTTCCCCTCACTAGATCATTAAAAATCCACTTCCCCTTACTCTCTAACATCTATCCCTATACCCCAAAATTTCCCAAATAATTTAGGCAACCCTTAACCCCTTCATTCCCCCCCCTACAAGGTAGTCCTAAATCCCCTACACCAAACCATAATTTCCTCTTCCAACTAAGCTAGGGTTTGCTATGAAAAGGAGGCATAAGAGAAAAGGATCCATATGGTAGGTAATATCAGAAATCATGAATCCATACCAACTCATAAACATCATGCCTCCATATTTTTCCAGGAATTCTTTCCAAGAGACAAGCCATGTGTCACACCCAAGGCCAGTTTTGCTTCAAACTGTGTTTCTGACCAAAAAGAGATGAATTTGAAAAACGTGAGAGACTTTTTTGTCCATAATAGGCCCAAGAAGAAAAACCTTCTTTAGGTTTTACACAGTTATCATGGTTTAGAAGCAATGTAAAACATACAGGTGTCCCTGGATAATTTCTGCACTGCTGGAGTGACCTTGGGAAAATTAGGTTTTCTCACAGCTGGAGTGCCCAAATGACTTCCTTAATGATTCGAATGATAACTAGACTTGAATATATTTCTAATGAGATATCATGAGATCAATTTGGATTTGAGGAAGGCATCCAAAAGTGGTCTACGACAGCACTCTGTAGTCTTGCACCATCATTCAACATTTTTTGACCAGTCTTGGGAAAATCAACTTTTGACAAGGAAAATATACTTCAATCAGGAAAAAAATTGTTTATTTGGAAAGTAGACAAGTTACTATTTCCAACGCGCTATCACGGGCCCAATTCTAACACCGGGAAGGCCTCCAAATTCCCTATACAAAATGGTGTTGCGCTCTTGTGCGTTCAGGGCTACCCAAGAGGACCCAACAACCTGTGTTGCGCTCCTGTGTAGTTGCGTTGCGCTCCAGTATAATCTCCCAGTGATAATTTCTATTTAGCATTGCGCTCCTATACAAAGGCATTGCGTGCCTGTAGAAAAAACTGTGTGTAGCCTCTGCCTAGGGCACCCGACAATGCTTTCAGGAGGTGCTCGGCTGACCCACGCTACGCTCCTGCACGTTCAGGACTACCCAAATGCACAGGACCACTCTTTCATCACTTTCCCAACCAGCATTCAGGAGGTGACCTACCACATTTAGGGCCACCCAGGAGGCACACAGCTATGTGTAGGAGGTGACCCAAACACGTTCATGGCCACCCAAGAGGCACACGGATGCATGCAGGAGGTGACCCGACCACGTTTAGGAGTTGTCCGACAGGGTTTACAAAGCTACTAGCCACCCGATTTGGCGTGAAGGAGTTCATGTGCTGCACTCCTGGGCATGCAGCATGTAGAGAGTTCCTGTGTTGTTCTCCTAGGCATGCATCATGCAGAAGCTTCCCAACGACATGAAGAAGGTGCCCGACTGACCCATGCTACACTCCTGTGCAATTTTACTTCAGCTGTGGGAGTTTTAAGATGTATTTAGGATTTTTCCATATTTTTCTATTCCTAAAGGTAAAAATGATCAAGATGCAAGAAATGATGAAGAGGCAAGTTCTGAAAAACAAAAACAGTGAGCTAGAAAGTGAACAAGAAGAAAAGGTTAGTGATAGTAAAGATAACATAGAGGCTGAAGATGATGAGAAAATAGAGACAAAGTATGATGAAAAAGATGGAGGTGACAACCAAGGAACAAAGGCAAATTATGATGGTAAAAAGAGTGATTATGAAGAGGAAAACAGTGTATAAGAAGGCAGTGACCCCCAGAAAATGAAAATGATGATAGCCAAGGAAAAGAAGCAAATTCTAATGGTAAAAATAGTGATTATGAAGAGGAAAACAGTGTAGAAGAAGGCAGTGACCCCGCAGAAAATGAAAATGATGACAACCAAGGAACAGAAGTATATTTTTATGGTCAAAACAATGATTTTGAAGACAAAGAAAATAAGCATAGCCATGAGAAAGAAAACAAAGAAAATTCAGAGACAGAGGTAGATTTTGAATAAGATGACAGTGGGCAAAAAAACATGGGAAAGGATGACAATGATGAAGGTAAGGACAGTGATGCTAGCATGGGTGAAAGTGAAAAGACCTCCTAAGAAGATAGTCAAGAACAAGATGAAGAGCACATAAATGCAAATATCATTGATAAGAAGAAAACCAGTCCTAAGGTTGCCCATGATGAAATTAAACATGCTAAACTTTGATTTTCTCCCTATCACTTATCAAAGAGGATCAAGGAAAATGTTTGCTGCCTCCAAGAGGCAAGGGAATTTTCCATCTACATCAAATCAGCCATTGGAAAAATGGAACAAATGAAGATAAAGTAATTTATGGGCACTTATGAGGATATTAGTGATGAGGGAGTTCAAACTAGAAGGAGGCCTAGAACTATGGGTCTTAGGAAAGCATTGGCAAAGCAGAAAGAAGAAGAATCAACCCAAGAAATTTCCCCTCACTGAACTCCTTGTCATGGAAATTGAGCATGATAGGGAATCATGGCTTGAAAGGGCTAACATACACCTTGAAGCCAAGTTGTAGAAGGCCAACAAAAGCTTTTACTTGTAGAGGAGAATGGCTAAGCACTATGCACGAAGAAATCAAGTTGCAAGGAAAAAACTCAAAATTGCCCAAAATGAGGTCCAAGCGCTAAAGAAGGAAAAGGACCAAGATAGCCTTGATATTTCGGCCCAATCTTCTCTACAGGTCTCCCAGGTTCCATGAGACACCTACCTACCAAATTTGGGAGAAATTGAACAATTTTTTGTTTTTTGCAAAATTTTGAGGCTAGGAACACAGCAGACCATGTGCTGCGCTATTTCCTAGGTTTTCTTCAAGAATAAATGTTTACATTTTTGGATTCCTTATCATGAGAGGAGTGTGCTCACCAATTTTTAGCTCAATTGGAGTAGTTTTGACCCCCCAAAAGGGTCAAAAACACTCATTTTTTCACCATTCTGCCCACTTTTCTGAGCATGTGTTGCGTTCCTAGCAGTATTGGTATTTTCACTTTTTTGGAAACTTTTAGAGGTTTGATTGATGACATAAAGGTAGATATGGAAATTATATTTCAAGGGCTTTCCAACGAGCCCCTTTTCTGACATCAGGAAGGCCTCCAAAACACTGCTACAAAAGACCTATTTTTCTTGTCTCTGTGCTGCGCTCGTGGCATAATTTCAAATTTTGACACAATGTGATGCGCTCCTGTGGGTGACTGGGTAGAATGTGCGTTTACCAATTTTTCATATGATTTTCAAGGCCTAAAAGTCAATTTAATTGCTATATATCGCCAGAAAAGATATTTGTTAAATATTTTTGTGCCTTGGGCCTTGCAAAGCCTCAAGGACAAGTTAGGATATTTCTTGTTGGCCAATAGGCTTCTAGATACTCTCTTAGACCTTTCTTCTCCTTGCACAATAAATATAGCATGGAGACTCATTTTAAATGTTGGTACTTGATGTGTTTAAGAGCAATACATGGTTTTTGGAAGTTGAAGAACAATTTAGTGTTGTGGAGCTTGTGGATGATTTTCCTAGATTGATGGTGATGAAGGCTTGCTTGCAGGATCCCTAAGTATATTTAATGGTGAATTATCTCTCATATGTTCATGTTTTTCTTTTTTTCCATATGTCCATATTTATATATTGATATAGCTTAGAAGAGTATAGGATGAGAAATGTTGTTTGAGGCACCTCAGTCCTCCTATTAGTTATTGTTTTCATGTTTTCTTCTGCTAGGTTAGCTTAAAGAATTATTAATTTCTCCTTAGGCCCACCTAAGCTTGTATATTTCATTGTTGGATTAATATGCTAGTTTATAAACATGATTCATGGTAAGCCCTGCTTGTTTTATGCTATCTAAATTCTATCTTGAAATCTCTCTTTGATGTATTGATTGATAGGTTAAGTCAAAGAGATCTTGTTTCGATCTTGCCCTTTGAATATGATTATTAGTTTTCTTCAAAGTTCTTTATAGTTCAATGAATTATGTTTAGGCATTCCCTCTTCATTTATTGATGCTATTTGTCTCTTATATGTTTTCAAATCTTGAAAGTAGAATCATTGAAGTTAGACAAGTTGTCTTACTTCATTTTCTCCACTGGATTTTATATCTTGAATGTGTATTTGTTTAAAAGTATTGTTATTGATAAAATGGTGTGCCGATATAATAACTAGTATATTTTTCTTATCAGTATTTAATACCTCTCTATTCATAGGTATTTGACAAAGGATTCTTAACTGCCCTTTGCCCTACCTTGGTTCCCAAACTTAATGTCCATTTCACCTCATACATAAACTTTAAAGAGCCATTAACTACACTAGATTTTCCCTGTGATGTACCCCGATTCATTTTCGAGATATCAATGACTTCATAGACTCCATTGCCCAATTTATTTGATAACCTCTCACTCCATCTATCCTACTTGATCATCTTACCCAAACCAAAACAAACAACAAACCTACACTTAACAACTAGCCTAAAATCAACTATTCAAAGCGAACAAGTTCACACCCTTCGCGCATAATAGAGAGAGCCCTCTCCGAGCCCAGGAAGGCTAGGTCCTAAGAATCAAAATAATGGTTTGATGTTACCCTGTGCATTTGGTCTACCAATCTGCTAAATCAAGGAACGCTAACATAATGGAAATCAAAGTGGGACCTTCTGAATAAGTCACAAAATAAGTATTCCTTAGATCTCTGAAAACCTACAAACATCCTTAGATTAGTATTGAGTTGCTGATGGTGGACAACAACCTGCCTTAAAATAGTTGAAATCATCCACCTGGCGACTCCATAAACTCTCAATAAACCTGAAGACTCCACTGGAGGAAGAATTCGAAACATGACTAGTCATCCTAGAAACAAAAATAACTTAGGCCTAGTTTGGATTCAAAAAATTATTGTTTTTAACTATAACCATGTTCTATCCTACTTTAAGCCTGATCAAGAGTACACTAATGAGATCTACACTGATCATTGGAAATCTCTCAAGCCTCAAAATGCTGAACCTCAAATTGCAGACCTCGAGCAGACTTATACACCTATGCCTACCCCAGATACACCTGTGGAAGATCTAGTGAAACATGAGTCTCATACTACCTTTCCTACTCTTGCTGAAACCTCAAACAGTCATCAATCTCTTTTGTCACTATCTATATCCACAAAGGTCCCAGAAAGATACAAGCCTCTAGTTTTTCCTCTTATCCTGCAGACCCTCCCTGCAAATCTTGCAAATAAACTACCTAGATTTGATGGAGAAAACCCAAAATTCACCACTAAAGAACACATTCAAAATCTTGAGGGTTTACTTGACCTATTTGAAATAGAAGAAGATGATATGCGTATCAGAATGTTTTCCTTATCATTACAAGAAAAAATTAATATTTGGTTTAAGGACCTTCCAGCTGCAAGCATTAACAACTTTCATCAATTCACTCAAGTTTTCTTAGATAGGTGGGCAGTCATGGGAGATGCTCTTCTCATCATAAAGGACTAAAACCATTTGAAAAAAAATTTAGAGGAGACAATACAACAATTTTCAGCCAGGTTCAATAAATTATACCACGCAATACCTGCTAAGATAAAGCCACCCCTAGGGTGGGCTCTCTTGCACTGCCAAAATGCTCTTGACCCAGAGATGGATTTCCGGATAAGAGAAAAAGACCCTTAAAACCTGGAAGAAATGCAAAATATAGAAATTATTGTGAAATTCAACATACTATAAAGAGAGGCAAAGTTAGAAGCAATAAAGAAGGACAAAGTAGCTCAAGATAAACTGATATCTTTAGAGGTAAAGCTAGAGATGTCTATAGATACAATCAGAAAAATGATGCATATACTTGGCAGGAAAGAGGAAAAGTACAAGGTTGAGGTTGGTGCTGCTTTTTTCAAAATAGTCTATACCTTTTCCTTGGGAAGAATAAACTCTATCATTACAGGACAAGAATAATAATCAAAATATGCATATTGAGCAAGACTGCAAAGAAGAGAGTGAAGAAGCTTGTCAAGTAGGTACTAGATACCTTCCTATATCTTGTGCTTCACTACTAAGACAAAACTACAAATAAATTGCAAATAAAAACAAGATGGAATGCTCTAAAAAATCAATCATGGACAAGATGGATGATGCAAACCATTTTGCATATCCAGAGCTCTTTCCCTCAAGCCATCTTGAATTCATAAAATCTAAAATAGAGGAGGAGTCAAAACTTTTAGGATATTTTCACCTTATGCTTTAATTCATTTCATATTTTGAAAGGAAATTTGCATCCTAAAGATCTCTTAGCAGCTATTCATGAATCCCATGCTCAAGTTAACTATCACAAAAATCAAGAAAAGTTGGTTGAGGATGAAATCAATCAGGAAATGAAAGAGAACCCACAGAATCTCTCTGAAAACACAAGTGATGATTCATCATCTCTCTTTGGTGAGGCCCAAAAAGACATTCAGCCTCTAAATTAGCCTTCCCATGAGAAAGAGGATTATTGTAGTTATATCCAAAGAAAGAGAAAAATGCCTCCTTTTTTAACTAAAGAGGAGATAGATCAGCTTATAAACATACAGTCAGCCTCTAATATTTTATATGAACAGAACATTTCTATTTATTTTCCTCCTAATCCTAGCTATCACATAGGAGAAAATGGATTTATAGATCAATTCAAAGAGAAGCAATCTGATAGTCCAATATGTGCAGTTGGTAACATTAATTATATTGATGATTCACCAAGGTTTGATCAATATGTTGATAATGATGATGTTCTCCAAAAAGAAGCTAACTTTGCATATCATTCAGCAATTAGTTTTTGGGAGGAAGCTCAGTTTCATCAACTTGAGAAAGTTAACCAACCAATGCATAACAGCTATGACAGTGATGAGGAAAGCATAAAAAATTTGGAAGCAAATGAAGGCTTGAAAATTGATGATCACAAGAAATTTGCTGCACTTCTTTCTCAAGAATATTTGTTGCCAAGGAGTGCTCCTACTCATCAACATGGTGGTTTTCACATAGAACTCAGCCCACTCTATCAAAACCCATCAGGTTTGTTGAAGGATAACATGGCAATATATGATGAGTCAGGCAGTGCAGATGATCCTGAGAAAGAGAAGGATTTTCTTTCCCAACACTGGGGGCAACCAACAGTTCGCCCCCCGGTACAAAATACCCTACGGACAGCAACCATACACCCCTACACCCCCACCCACAAGGAAATGTTATCAACAAATTCCTACTTATCCCATTGGTAACACATTGATGGGTGGACCCTATGGTCCGAACGGTCAGCCAATACATCCTTGGCTAGATTCGGGGGCAAACACGCAATTGCCATTTTTGGAAGCTCTAGACATCCCCGACATCTACAAAATGACCAATGATTCCATCAACCACAACCCATTTTGGCCTCCAGTACCGCACAATATTTCGTCTAACATCCCTACATTCGATGGGAAAGAAGGGGACGATCCAGCTACACACGTCACCACCTTTCATCTATGGTCTGTCTCTAACTGCATGGTGGATGATAGTATCTGGATTCAAATTTTCCCCACCACTCTCACAAGAAATGCTGCCAAATGGTACATTGAGTTACCATGTGGGGCTATCAACATTTTTGGCACCTTAGCTACGGAATTTCTTAAGAACTTCCAATTACCTATTAGATACGAAATCGGCACGAAAATCTTAACCTCGCTGCGCCAAGACACTACCACCCACATCTCTGATCACATTCATGAGTGGAGACGTAGGCAGAGGCTTATCAATCCACCAATCCTGGATCATCTCTTATCCAAATGGTTTTGTAAGTCACTCTTACCCCCTTAGCTAAGGATGTTTGTTTTTCTGGTGTGGTCACGGAAGACCAATCCATTCATCGTGCACAACATTTAGATCTGATCTATTCACAATCTGGCACGCTATATGATTTACTCCCCCATGCCCCTGGAAATTTGAATCCTCCCACTACTCAAAAACTCGAAGCACATTCTGACGGCCTCGTTGGTGCAATCTCCGGCATAGCAATAAAACAACCTAGTGGGGAAACCTCCCAGCCATCTTCGGCTACCATTGCCCCTAACCAACCGACTAGTCTTCCTACCTCTGAGGTAAATTTTGTGCAATTTTCACAAAAACCTAGTGGCAAGAACAAGAAGAACAAGAAAAAGACCTTGTCTTTTGAAGAGCAGTCGGATACTTAGAATAATCCCAATCAGAAAAATGTTGCTAATAATGAAAAAGGAAAGGAGAAACCCATGAAATTTCCTTACAGAATCTGTGCAGAGGACCACTAAACATACAAATGTCCTCGACTATAGGAATGCACAGATTTTATCACAAACAAGGACTTTGGGAGGACACCTGTCATTCTTCATAATCCCTTCCCTAATCCACAGCAACACATAGTTGCAAACCCACCACAAACCCCACAAAGGGTCAACGATGGTACACATCCTTCTGATGAAGGATCATCCGCCATTTATGGCGTTGAAAGTGTTTAACTCAAAATACGAGCCAAACTCTATGGAAATCCTATCATTAATGCTCAAGAACCTAATACCAGTTCAAATCCATTGCCACCCAATGATTTTCATATTGAAAGGCCTACTGCTGACCCTGTGATTCGTCCCCCCAAAGGGACACTTCGACACACGACTCATAACACCTCTACACGTGCTGCCCAAAACTAAAATATTGTATAATATTTGGTGCAAGCACCGTCATTCATGTCTGCACTCGAAGTATTACAAAATTTCCTAGTGCAAAGGAAAAATTTTCTTTCGGCTATTGGTGGAATCGACCTTGAGGATTCTATGCTAGCCATCCTTGACATGGAGAAATCTAAACCCTGCCTCTCACACCAACTTTCATTCCAGGTGCAAGTTGTGTCAAAAGGGAGACCAATCCATCGCACTGTCATAGACAAAGGTTCTTCGACCTACGTTATGTCAAATTCTTGCTGGCTCGCTTTGGGTTCTTTTACTTTGTCTCTGTCGTCGAATTCCCTTAAATATTTCGATGGCCACACTTTACTCCCAAAAGGCTACCTTGCCATCTTTCCCATTTCAGTTAGTGGGAAAATGATAACGGTAGACATAGAAGTCGTAGATCGTCATCTCGACTATAATCTATTGCTGGATCGCAGTTGGTCTTATGCAATGATCACCATTGTCTCTTCAGTCTTCCAACTCATCCTATTTCCATTTGATGGGAATATAGTCACAGTGGATTAGTTCTCCTTTTGCATCCCTAAGTATTCCACGTTACAGAGTAGCACTGTACCCCTAGTAGGAGGCGTTCTTGACTCGTACGTCAACATCGGTATTGGTCTTCTAAAGGCATCTTCCCTAATGGGTTGCTTTCCTCTCTCGTTGCCTGAGGTTCCACATACGATTGCAATGATATCCACCATTTTGAATGGCTATATCGATCCATAGATCCTATCGATGCCTTTAGACATTAATTCCTATGGAGATCAGATGTCGCTATCACCAGTAGAGTTGGCTTATCAAGCCATCAAAATAGTATATGAACCCTCCACTGCTTTAGTTTCGACCAATGGTACCACCCTCTCGCCCATCACGGTTCATTCTAGTGGTCTCCTTGATGAAGTCTTGTCTATGGACGAAGCTATTTGAGAGATCATGTCTCTAGAAGAATAGACTTAGGGAGAGTTCCATCATCGTGCTTCGATTTTTTATTCGGACGTGACCACTACTCAAATCCCATATTTTGACCCACTTGAGATCATTCCCTCCACTTACATGACTGTTCAAACTATCGCTCAGAAGGGAACATGGGAAATCTTTCCAAGATTATTCTCATAGATATCTCGATCAAAATGGGTATCGTGGAAAACATTCAGATTGGAGTCGATTGCAATCTAGAGGAAATGGCACGCTTCACATACATTTTTAAGGAAGTCTGCGATGTGTTTGCTTGGTCTTATGAGAAAATTCCCAGCATAGATCCTTCTATTGACTAGAAAGAGATAAAGAAATTCCAAGCATTCTTTTTATGGTATTTTTCTCACTCGTTAATCCGAAAAACCTCCAGTTCCCTTCTCTGGGCTCGTTAAAATTACGTGAAGAAGCAACAAGCCTTATTTTTAGGGACCTTTTCTAGCTTTTAAAACTAAAAAAATCCCCAAGCATTCTTTTTATGGTATTTTTCTCGCTCATTAATCTGAAAAACCTCAAGTTCCCTTCTTCGGGCTCATTAAACTTAAACGAATAAGAAATGAGCCTTATTTTTAGGGAATTTTTCTAGCTCGTAAAACTACAAAAATCCCCAAGCATTCTTTTAATTGTATTTTTCTCGCTCGTTAACCCGAAAAACCTCGAGCTCTCTTCTTCAGGCTCGTTAAACTTACACGAAGAAGCAACAAGCTTTCTTTTTAGGGAATTTTTCTAGCTCGTAAAACTGAAAAAAACCCTGAGTTGCCTTCGTCGGGCTCGTTAAACTATTACGACGAAGAAATATGAGCCATTATTTTCCATATTTTTCAAATCTCATTAAACATAAAAAGTAACCGAGCTTTTTTCCATAGGACTCGTTAAAAATTCACGGAGAGCATCGATTTTTTCTTCATTGGACTTGTTAAATTTTCACAAGGAACATTGAGTTTACTTTGTCTCCTCGTACTCATAACAAAATGAGGCAGATGTCCATTGAACATAGGTTTCTCACTTTTCTAGATTCAATGGACTAACTCATGGAAAATGAACTATTCCGGGCTTACCATTCTCCCTTCTTTGTGCCCGGTTATCAAACATGACAAAGGTACCCCCTGGAGTTGTCTTTTACAATGTTTTTTAGACTCTCTAAATATGAAAAAATTACTGATTTTACCCATCTGGACTCGTTAAACCTAATCATATGGGTAAAAAAGTTGGACAAAATGGATACTTATTTTGTTATATTTTAAAGGTTGATTTGGCAGCAAAAAATCTTGAACATGCCACTTCCTAGAAAACTCTCTTGCATTTAGCCGAACCCTACCATCTATGAGTTTAGCCTTCATATGCCAATATTCATCCATTGGTGAAATCCTAATAATCTTTGGTGTTTATTAAGCCTAAGCTTACTGGTACCCTGCTAGAGTGCCTTCTATTTGTTTAAGAGGATCCCACTATCTACTTCTCCTTGTATCAACCAATCCATCATATACCAGAACTTGTTTTTCGTCAGTTATTCCCATTTTCTCTTGATTATTTCCATAAAAAAAATCATCTTTTCCCATTTCGTGTTAAATGATGTAGGATGCCTCAGTGCCTTCCTTTTGACATATCTCTTCCTATCGACTTCAACATATTATCTAGGAAGTTGATCCAGAAACACATCAGTACCCAAGTACTTGCAGACATCTGTGGCAGGTCACCTTTTGTTTGGTTGGGGGTTCTCATTATTGGCTCTTGATCGAATGATTATATGAGTGTTCGACATCAACTCATTTTATTCACACTCGCTATATTTTATTGTGCATCTTGGGGACCATCATCCTTATTGGTGGCCACCCTCACATCTGTTAATAGTTTTTGTTATTTACTAGCAATCAGATGATTTCCCGCATGCTCAACCACAACTCATTTATTCACATGTGCCGAAATATGCAGTTTAGTGAAGCGACGACCAAGACCTTGGGTTGAGGCTTACACCATTACAACTGTGTTTCCTCTCCCAAGTTGTGATATTATTTTTTGGAGACAGCTTATCAGTTTGATCATGTTATGACAGACGCTTCCATGTTATGCTTATAGGTCGACACACTTTTCATATATCGACTATAGAGAAATCAGTTTGATTAGCTACTGAGCATGGGAATTCCCGACTCAGGACAAATACTTTATTTTCTAACATATGTTGTTGTTTCAGGTTTTCCTCAATCCTCCAATTCCTCTCATTCTACTCCACTTGTTATAAAGTATTTCGGCCATTATCTTCATCTCTAACCTCACACTTTAGGGAGCATTTTTTACAGGACAAATGACCTCCTCATCTGCTGAGAGGAGAAGATAACATGGAAGGATGAAAATGACCTAGACAAGACCCATTTTTGCCAAAGTAACACACCCCAGAAATAGCTATACAGAGTTATAACGAACTTTATCCATGCAAAGGAAGCGTTAATGCCTAGGGTAATGCTTTGTCTTGCCCAAGGGGAAATGTTACTCGTGTTTGAAAGTAAAAAGGGAAATATCTTGTAGAAAACTAACTAACATTTCCAGCTTTTTCTCAAAGAGAGTCAGTTCAAAATGGAAACTAAATGGCACAAACCTTTTATTAGGCATTTTCAAACACCACTGAACTCCTATAGAAGGAAAAAGAAAGGAAAATCAAGGACACATCTAGATCTTTCCCAATTTGAACTGGTTGAAAGAGTTGGCAATGTTTTCTCTCTCCATCTCCTATAAATTGGAGTTGTGGGCTCTTGGTCTAAGGTTGAAGGTTTGATTACATGTGGAGCATAATTTCATTGTTATAGTGTGAGGATTGAAGATCGGTGAAGTTCTTTGAGAGCTTTCTGCCTTGAGAATCATCACACTCGAAGATATATAAAGAGAGAGAAGAATTGGAAGATTGAGGAGGGCTTGGTGCAATTGATAGTTGTAATCCTTATTTTCATAAATCAATAGAACTGTATATGTTTTATCCATTCAATGCATCAGTGTCACAATTGTTGTTCAATTATATATGTAGCATGATATGAATGGCTTAGATCTGCATTGTTTTATGTTTCTTATATTCTATTTTAATTGATAGAAAGCTATACTATTGTAGATATTACACAATTGCTTTGATTGGTTGCGGGATATAGACTTGGAGCCGGTGAAGAAGGACTTGTACTTCGCTGCTTGGTGTTCTCCATAGGATCTGATGTCCACAAAGAGGTAATATTTTCCATCTCGCTTTGTCAATTATATATATATTAGTATGAACATGTATGCAGTACCTTTGGAACTTTATAGCTAATCTGATAGTCTGCCTCGGGCATCGGAAAGCCATGAGAGGGATACCCAATAACCACCACCCAAGAATATTACCCTATAGAAAAAATGGCGACTCTGTTGGGGACTAAACCCCAATTTTTCGAGTTGTTCCTATGATTTTACCTCTTTCCCTTTGTTCACATATCCTTCCGACCAATTTATATGCTTAGTAATCATCTCAAAATTTCACGGAGTCCAGATTAGGCCCTTCTTAGCCATCTATGCAGCTTTACCCTGATTAACGCTTCCTCTGTAAGTGTTTGAGTATGTTATAACGCTTCTTATGCTCAGATACAGTGCATTAGTCTCAATATTAATGCTCTGTAACCTCTGCTGGCTAGCATTTCCCAGCCAAAATCTGTTGTTTACACGTCTGTTGTGTTTCCCTTTGGCTATGGAGTTATTGGCCATCATATTAGCTTCTTTTGCTGGATTCCTGTGCTTGTTTACCAGTTAACATTTTTTGTCTTTAGTTCTTGTTTAAAAAGTTAATGTTAGTAGCATCTACTTTTTGAGGAAGAAATTTTTTTTTTGTTTTCTGAACTTAGCTGAATTCATTTCAAAAAAAATTGGTTAAAAATCTATTAAGCGAAGATAGATAGATGTCTGAATATTTAAAGTTGAATTGTTATTTGAATATTGGTGCAAGGATGTTGAAATAATCTCTCCTTGTAGAATAAACTCTTCATTGAATTGAATACTTAGAGCATGTTGCTGCATGTTTTTTGAGTCAGAGTCTCATCGCATTTCATGCATCCACTCCCCCTCCACAAGAATAATAATCAAGTACACTAAGAATCTAGCAATAATATAATTAATAATATAATTTTTTCTGAGCTCACACCAACAATAGTTCAGGCTAGGATCTTGGGGTAGGAGAAGTGATAAAATCACCCAAGATCTCAAAACTTGAAACTAGAGTCATTAAAAATTGAAATCCTACTGCACTCATATTATCGGGACCACCCCACTACCACCAAAGTTAAGCATGGGACAACACCAGGGTGCACGAGAAGGTAGCCCACCTTCAAGTGCATTCAATGGGCATGATATATATTAGGGTTCCCTTCGGGGATCTAGGTGTTCTGCCTATATAGCGTGTTGTCTACGACCGTGACCCCCCTGATGATGTTTGTGATTTGAGGTATCTTTATTTTCCATACTTTTTAGGGACTTACACAAGGTGACTAGGACAGGCTGTCCTGGTACCTAAAACAGATGGACCTACTCTGTCTTCGGTCTTTGGGAGGGTACTCATCTTCATGAGAGTGCTTACACCTATTGTCTGAGGTTCGGGCGAAGCTCTAGAGTAACCGTAACTATTTTTATGACCAACCCTTTCTGTATGCTATTGTGATACTAGGTTGCATCTCTAGCAAATGATAGTACTCAGATGGAGCCACCCTGTTCTGGTTGCTTGTTGATTGATTTTAGAAATTCCTTTTTTCTTTTTTGTTTTTTAGGTGTGTGGTTACTATCATTGAGACTTTATAATGCATCACAAATAATTAAAATTTGCTAAAAATAAATAGGTCACCGTGGCGTCCTTCAGCCCTTGTCATCTGTCTCGACGACAATGAGGTCTCCCTCCATTAACACCGAAGGAGGAGTCAAGTCTCGATGAGCCCGTGCCTTCTTCAGAAGAGCAATCTCCAATGACAACCCCTGATTTTCACATAGCCCTGTATCATATGGAGTTCCAGAGGATCCTTTTATGGAAGGAGTCATACCTCCTTGCAATCCTCCTCTCACTGACCCATTGGCGCCTGTGTTAGTTTAGGTTATGCCAAGCCAAGATATGTCTTCAGCTACACCAACATCCATTTAACAACTGGCACCTATGGGGTTGATGCCAATGGTAACCAACTCTGGTTTGCCACCATCTTCCTCGATGGTTGTCAGTTCTACACCAATGATTGGAAACCCCAGTATCTAGGTTATACCCAGTCTCAGCAATCTAGTCACCACAACTATTAGTGGACCTCTGAATCCTTTGGTATCTGCTCCTATAGTGAATGCATCAAGACCCATAGTTTCCACTCCCGCTAGCAGTGCTACTTCGGTTCCTTTTAGCAACCCTTTCAATTGGAACCCTTTGTTGAGTTCAAACCCCTTGGAAATCATGCCAGGGGGCAGTGTCACCAACACATATATGTCGAGGGGCACTTTGGTACCACTACAGACATTGGGCCAAACAGGACAACCTATTGTTAACGTTGTTCCTTTGAGTGGTCAAACTTCTGGTGTAGGGTTTATGTCGTTGCTTAATTATGCGAATAGTAGTATGCCTTTTAACTCTATCGCATCCATATGGGCGAACCAACCCCAAAGTCAATTTGGGCAAGGGGGTAACTTTTACATTGGGGGCAACCAAAATTTCGCCCCCAGTACAACATACCCTACAAAAAGCATCCATACACCCCTACACCCCCACCCACAGGGAACTTGTATCAACAAATTCCTACTTATCCCATTGGTAACACATTCATGGGTGAACCCTATGGTTCGAACAGTCGACCAATAATTCCTTGGCTAGATCTAGGGGTAAACATGCAATTTCAATTTTTGACAGCTCTAGACATCCCTGACATCTACAAACTGACCAATGATCCCATCAATCACAACCCACTCTGGCCTCCAGTATGGCACAAGATTCTATCTGACATCCCTAAATTTGATGGGAAATAAGGGGACAATTCGGATATGCACGTCACCACCTTTCATCTATGGTCTGTTTCTAACTCCATGGTGGATGATAGTATCCGGCTTTGATTTTTCCACCACACTCTCATAGGCAACGCTACCAAATGGTACATTGAGTTACCACGTGGGGCCGTCAACACTTTTGGTGCCATAGCTATGGAATTTTTTAAGAACTTCCAATTACCTATTAGATGCGAAACCAACACAGAACTCTTAACCTCATTGTACGAAGACACCACCACCCACATCTTCGATCACATTCATGAGTGGAGATGTAGGCAGATGCTTGTCAAAGTGCAAATCTCGGATCAACTCCTATCCAACTAGTTTTGTAAGTCACTCTTACACCCCCTACCTAAGGACGTTTGTTTGTCTGGTGTGGTCATGGAAGACCAATCCATTTGTCATGCATTTCATTTAGATCTGAACTATTCATAATATGGCACGCTATATGATTTACTCCCCCATGCCCCTGGAAATTTGAATCCTTGCACTACTCAAAAACCCAGAGCACACGTCGACAGCCTCGTTGGTGAAATCTCTGGTATAGTGATATAATATCCTAGTGGGAAAACCTCCCAGCCATCTTCGGCTGCCACTTCCCCTAACAAATTGACTACTCTTCCTACCGTTGAGATAAATTCTGTGAAATTTTCACAAAAACCTAATGGCAAGAACAAGAAGAACAAGAAAAATACCTTGTCTTCTAAAGAGCAGTCAGATACTCAAAATAATCCCAATCAGAAAAAAATTGCTAAGAACAAAAAAGGAAAGGATAAACACATGAAATTTCCTTGCAAAATCTGTGCGGAGGACCACTTTACATACAAATTTCCTCGACTGTAGGAATGCGCCCATGGCCCCGCAATCGGGCGCCTATCCACTTCAAATAAAATAATTTTTGGCCAAAGTTAAAACCTTGGTTATATATTAAAAATCATCGGTTTTATTATTTTATTATTTTTCTGCGGTTCAAATTTTAAACCGTTCCGCACCGTCAATCTGAACTGAAGATCGAATGGTGTGGAGTTCGTCTCCTGGTGGTCCCCACATTCCACTCACCTATCCAAAAACCGCGCGGTATTCATCGCACCGCCTTTGGGCGACAACGGTTTTTTCCCGATCACCAAAGATTCCACTCATCGATTGACACACGTCCTGGGCACTATTCATGAAACCGCCGTCCATCGCGCGTTAACGTTCGGACGTGGACACCGCACGATATTGGCATCCACTGTCTGATCTCGGGCGGGCCATCCAACGACTATCGCTCACCGAAGATGCCTGACAGTTAACCGAGCTACGATGCAACATTCAATAAATCTCTTCCATCGATCTGATCTGCAGATCGACAGTCCATATTCCATCGCCCTGATTCATTGCCCGGTCAACGATTCCCCGTTTTGACTTTTCGCTTCCGCTCCCGACCGTCGATCTCTACGTGATCGACGGCTCCGATTTAAACGTTTCTTCCGGCTTCCCTTTGATTCCTCTAATCAATCTTGACCGTTGGATGATGCCATCCAACGGCCATGCTTCCTCCACGTGCCTTCTGAAGCAGTAAACCTATATATGTAGGATTTTATAATAGTTCTTTGTATTTTGCAGGGTTTGAATGGTTTTCTTGCCATTTTTGAAGAAAGTTCGAAAGGCAGAGGATGACGATCTTCCTGCCTTCGATCCTCCGTGGGAAACCATTCAAAGGTGTTAAATCCACGTTTTCATCAATCATTCATCAAGCATTGATTCCACATAACCCTGCGCAGCCCTACACACCAGCAGAAAAACATGAATCAAGCACAGTGAAAGAGTATCAATGCAGAAAACCAGAAATATGCCAGAACAGAATATTGAAGACAGCTGTTGTGGGGATTACCTCTATGATGTTTATCAAAAGCCTAATCCCCGTTTTAAAACACAGTTTAAAGAAAATCTGAAGTGTTTTATCGAGAGGAAACCTTCCACCGCCACAAATTGAGGCAAATTGATCCCTCTAGCTACCACGATGCCACCTGTGCCTCAAAGTATTCAATTAGAGGCTGAATTTATTGATCAGGATCAGATATTTGCCTCAGCGCAGCCATAAATTTACTTCTGCAAGGAAATTAATGACAAACATCTGCAAAGTTACTTCTACGCCACACAGAGCCTCAAAGGTCAACAAAAGCTCCCTTCGGGCTTAAATCTTTATGTAAACCATTTAATACAGAGGATATGTATGTAAGTTTCTTCATTGAGCCCCTCAAAGGCTAAGAAGCCATTAAGTCTGTATTAATTGTAATTTGATATCTTTTATCAAATCTCACCTCCTCATCCTTCTATATATACTACTGAAAAAGATGAGAGAGGGGTTGGTTGCAGAACTTTGATATACACTTGAGCTTAAATTTCTGATTGTAAATAGTGTTCACTGGCCCTGGGAGTTCTGCTTGTAATAGATTAGTTAGGCTGGATAGTGAAGATGATTGTTGAACTGAAACATTGGACCTGAGTACTGTAACTGGTTTGACATCAATAAACAAGCTATTTCTTGGGATCCTGGTCTATATCACTGGTGAAGTGCTTCTTTCTTTGTTATTGTTGACCTTCTATGTATGTCATATTGTTCACTATTCTTTGATAAAGAACAACATTTATAGAGTTAGGGCCTGCTGTATATCAGTAACCTTCTCTGACTGAAAAGCTTTATCTCAATGTTTTCCTCCAATTTGTTTATTTAAGAATGATTTAATACAGTTTAAGCAATTAGGAACGCTGGAGTTCCCTCGTCCTACTGTTTTCTTTAAACATTTTTCTTGAAAGTTATTTTCCTTATTTTGCTTATTAAAGATGACTATGGAAGATATGGCGTGCCCTGGTCCTAGTTTTTCTCCAAAAGAAGATTCTGAAAGTTTCCCTTGGTGTTGACTGAAAGCAGACTAGGTTTAAAAGTACTTTATCTGATCTTAAGTTACACTCTGTCTTCTCTTATATGTTTTCATACTTTCTGAAGGTAATTATGTGGATTACTGGATTGTTTGTCAATTAAGCTGCTTTAATACAAACTTTCCCAAGAAGTCAATGGTTAGCCCTACACTTGGTTGGTTTTGATCAGTTACTTAAGAGGCTTTTCTTGTTTGGACTGACTATAAATCCTTTGTGAAATTATTATTATTTTCCACCTCTCCAACACTTTATTGTTTCCATTCCATCATTATAATCTCAAATAATCTTGTCATTCTTGATGTTGTTGTTCAATTAAAGCCTTGTTATGACTCCATAGCCCATTGGACTAAAAACCAGCGTTATATCTATCTTTTTAGCCTAATTATTCCATTTACTTGCAACTTCTCACCTTTGAAACTTTTTGCATTTAGGAATTTTCACCTCAAATAGTATTCATGCTCAACCATCCAAAAAACAAAACAAAATCCTTGGCCTTCATAACTAGCCTAATATCATTACCTAAAACTTGAAAGACAAATCCATCTTTTCACTTATTGGAGAGATCCCTCTCCGGATTCAGGAGGGATAGATCCTAGAATCCCAAATTTGGTTGAAATAATGTTGCTTCTGCAGTTTTAGTCTCACCAATCTGCTAAAATTACAGATTCCTAACATTTCTGGCGACTCTACTGGGGAAGAAACCCAAAAACATTTTCATTTAAGGATAACCATAGGATTTCAGGGATTTGGTTCAAGAACATTTTCTATATTAACCAGCTGAGCCACCAGGACCTAACATTTCTGGCGACTCCGCTGGGGACTTCAGCTAAATTTTTCACCTTAGGTTCCCTTAAAACTTCATAAAACTTGTGAGTAAAAAGAAACCTTTTGAAGCACTACCAAAGATTGGTAATCATGATAAAACTTGTTTGAATCAGTGACAAACTAGGTAAACCCTAGGATTCTCTTAAGCCTTTATCTAACCTTGAAAGATTAGTTGGATTAGCCATAAGAGTAAAATGTCCTTGTCTCATAACTGTAGCTAAGTTTTGAAACATAGTTAGGATATTCTTAAAAACCATACAACTGAAAAATAACTCAGAAAAAACCTAAAAATATTTCAGATTGGTATCCAATAAACATGGTGGTCGACCATAAAACCTTTTACCTCTGAAAAGAGCTAAAAACTTCCACTTGGAGACTCCACAATCCTTAGTAGACCTTAAGACTCCACTGGGAAGAACCCTTACTATTATAATATCATTCAAACTTAGTTAGAGGACTGTAGGATTGAATTTAGAACAGAATAGTTAACCTTTTAAAGATTGTTATATCTGGTTGAACTTTTCTTGTTTATTTTGGGTCTGAAAAATAGAGCATAGTGGCTCCTAGAAAGATTCACACTAGAGCCTATCCTGACCCTGATCCACCTGAGTTGGTTGATAACCCAGAAAGTATCCTTAGGAAGTCCCCTAGGGTTAAATTATCAACTATTTTCATATCACCCTTGAGAGCTAATTCATTCCCTGAAAATATTTCATCTCTACAAAAATCACAAGTTGACTTAGTAAATCCTTTTAGAACTAGGTCTCTTGGTGACTTAGATTAGTTAGATTTTGAGTCTTCACTTGCATCTCCTGAAACAAGTGAACATATTGGCGGCAGAGAAACAACACCTCCTGATTTGCATTTCCTTCACAATTTAGGTGTCTCTCATCCAAGATCAGCTCAACAATATATTCCTGGTCCATCCACTTCTTCCCACCCTACATCCACTGTTCAAACCACTTCACTTCAGCCCACTTTCCTTTTTGTTAATCCACCTCTTATAAATCCACCCCCACCACATATCATGGCAACATGGTATTCTCCCTTAGTCCTTACTGCACCATTAGTCAATCTTCCACAGGACTATCAGTCCAAAATTCCATTATATGATGCTATTAATGCTACAACTGCATCACAACATGTGGATAAGATGAATGACTACTTTGACAGAAATGAAATTGATGATGATTCTATCAAGCTTAGGTTATTTTCTCAGATCTTAAGGAGAGAAGTAAGAAAATGGTTCAAAGGTTTAGCCCCCCATAGTATTAATGATCTCCAAGCCTTCCATCAAACTTTCTTAAACAAATGGGAAGTAAAGAAGAATCCTCTCCAATTCCTTTCTGACTACAAGAACCTCCATAGAAACACTGGGGAAAGTGTGCAAGCTTATTGCACTAGAATCAATAGTGTGTATAATGCACTTTCCCCAGAACTAAAACCTCCACAGGGCTCAGCTTTAAACAATTTTCTTGAAGGGTTTGACCCTGAGATGGCCTATCAGCCGAGAGAGAGATATTTTGCAACTCTTGAAGATATGCAAAGAGGTGCTCTTTCTGTAGAAGTCAACTTGAGGGAAAAGAGAGCAAGAATGAAAAATGAAAAGAGAGTGTCTTTTAGAGAGGAATCCACACCTTCTACTTCCAACTCAAAAATGGAGAAAATGATGAAAGAAATGAGCATAATTAAGAGAGCACAAGCAAGCCAAAACCAAAATGCTCCTCAAAATAGAAACCAGAACCAAAACCAGAATTTTAGAAGGAACCAACCTCCAAATAGACCTATGGAAGATGATCAGCAGATCACTCCTCCTTTTCAGCAAAACTATGTAATTGAGGTTGAGGAAACAGATGAAATAGCAAAGGAGGATGATATCAACATGATGGGGATAGACAATTATGACTTTGAGATTCATTATGATAGAAAACAAGGTCTATACACACCTTATGATGACAGAAGAGATGATGATGAACATTTTTATCAAGACATGGAAAATGTCATCATAGAACCTCAAAAAGAATATGACCATAGAAGCAAAACCAGTCAACAAACCCCCAACAACAAAACCTCTGATAAATCTTCACAAAAAAGCACTGCAACCAAACCTAAAGCTGTCAAACAAAAGGATAAAATAGTGGCTGTAAATTCTGGTAATGATAAAGAGAAAGACACTCAAAACAAAGAAAAACAGAGTGCAGACCTTAGTAGTACTAACACTTCAGCTAGTACTCCTGTGAAAACAATTTTGTCAAGTGTAAATAAAACAAATCAGCAAGTTGATGTTGCTGATAGAATGACAGCTAATAAGGCTAAAACCAACACTTTAAAGAGTCAAATTCCTTTCAGCCTGGTGTAGGAAATTTCAAAGATCAAAATCTCTGTTCCCCTCACCGAGTTAACTGCCCAACATGTATATAGAACCCAAATTTTGAAGGCTTTGAAAATAGAAGAAAATGAGGACACAGTCAATCTTAATGATGACCAGCCCGAGCTGATTTTTGGTCCTAAGATTGAAGGTAGATATAAAGAGGGACTTGTTCCTCCCTTTTTTGTAAGTTTAAATGTTCATGACAAAATTTTGCACAATACTATGCATGATTCTGGGGCCTCTCATAATTTAATGCCAAAACCTGTAATGGAGAGCCTAGGTTTAGAAATCACCAGACCTTAAAAATACCTTTACTCCTTTGATTTCAGCAGAGTAAAATGTTTAGGATTAATCAAAGACCTCTGTGTTAACTTAGCCCAAATTCCAACCAAATGTTTAGTCATGGATATTGTTGTGGCTGATGTTCCCCCAAAGTATGGAATGTTATTATCAAGATCTTGGGGGGCTAAGTTACAAGGGACTATGCAAATGGACATGACCTATGCAACTATCCCTGTTTTCAATCAAACTAGAAGACTTTACAGGGAGTCCCATATGAAATTCACAGTTACAAGTCAAGACAAACCACAAAACTCTCCCCTGTATTCTGTAAATACAGGCCTTGATTCTTTCATTATGTTTAATGATGAAACACTTGGTGAACAAGTCACTTTATCAGGATTAACGACCAACAGGGAGAAATAGGAATACAACGCAGAAGTATCCAAACAATTTGCTGCAGTTGAAAACATTATCAAACTAAACAAAGGTCTTGAACTACAGGGCAGATGTCCTTTGCTCTTAAACATTCACAATCAAGAAAACAACCCTCAAAAAAATGAAAATCTTGGGGAATCAAAACAAATACAACTAAGTGTTGAGATTCCACAACAACCCTTGAGCACGTTAGTTAAAAAGGACACCAACCAGGTTGAAACTAGGAAATGTCCTCTATGGAGTATGTATTTTGATGGATCCTGCACTAAGAACAATGTTGGTGTAGGTGTTTGGATTACTAACACTGAAAACAACCACATAGAAAGCATTTCCTGCAAACTAAACTTTCAGTGTTCCAATAACATAGCAGAATATGAATCCCTTCTCTTAGGCTTACACCTATTGAAAAATTTAGGAGCCAGAAGAATCAATGTGTATGGGGATTCGGAGTTATTCATTAGGCAGGTCAATGGGGAGCATAATGCAAATCATCCTAGACTTAGTGCCTACCGAAATGATGTCATGGACCTTTTGAAAACATTCGAGGAGTCCAAACTGTTTTTTGTCCCAAGAAAAAGAAATATTGCGGCCCACAATTTAGCCTTTGCAGCTAGAACATGCTTAACGCCATATAAAACCAAAGACTACACAACTGAGATAAAATTTAGACCAGTTTTTCCTGATAATGAGAAATATTAGCAGGTGTTTCACAATGAAAAACAAATAGAAGACTTCATGCAATTCATAAATGAATTTGAGCTACACAGTTCGGACTCAGATTATGATATAGACTGCAGTGAAGAAAATTTCCTTGGTAAAGAAGAACCATCTCCTGAACCTATTAATATTAACCTGCTGTCAAGAAAACTTATAAACAAAACAGAATTGAATGCAGAGTTAGAAACAGAGGAGTTAGAAACTCTGCACTCTAAAGATGGAAGTTTGCCTAAGGGTCTGGCCCCTTTAGAAGAGTTGTTCGATTTTAACGATGTGGCAAATAAACCAAAACTGGAACCTGTAGAGACTGAAGTGGAGGAGTGAAATATAGGCAGTGAACTTAAACCTATGATGATTAAACTTTCTAAAACTTTACCAGGTCACATTAAACTTAAATACATAGAGTTGTTTAAATATTTTTCTGATTTTTTTGCATGGAGTTACGAAGATCTTAAATCCTATGACACTAAAATAATACAGCACAAAATTCCCCTCAAAGAAAACCAAAAACCATTCAAACAAAAACTGCGCAGAATAAACCCTATGTAGTTTCCTTTGGTTCAGAAGGAGATCATGAAAATGTACGATGTTGGTATTATTGTCCCTATTATATTCTCTAAGTGGGTGTCTAATCTGGTGTCTGTTAGGAAGAAAACTGGAGAGATCAGGATTTGTATAGACTTTAGAGACTTAAACAAAGCTTCATTAAAATACAACTACCCTTTACCCAAAATGGATCATATTTTACAAAGGGTGGTAGGGTCTAAAAGAATTTCTTTGCTGGATGGCTATTCAGGGTACAATCAGATCTTAGTTCACCTTGCTGATCAATTAAACACAGCCTTTACTACACCATGGGGCACTTTCATGTATGTAAAAATGCCCTTTGGTCTAATGAATGCTAGAGCAACTTTTTAAAGAGCCATGGACATAACATTCTCGGAAGAACTGGGTTTCTTCATCATTATCTATCTTGATGATGTCACTGTGTTTTAAAAAACAGATGAAGAGCACTTAGAACATTTAAGAAAAGTTTTCGAGAAGTGCAGAAAGTTTGGGATATCTTTAAACCCTAAGAAGACAGTATTTGGTCTCCAAGAAGGTAAACTTCTTGGGCACATTATTTCTAAGGAGGGTATTAAGATAGATCCAAAGAGGATTGAGGCCATATTGCAAATCTCTCATCCTCGAAACATCAAAGAGTTGCAATCTTTCATTGGGAAGATTAACTTTTTGAGAAGGTTCATCCCCAATTTGGCTGAGCTCCTTAGGAATATCACAAACATGTTAAAAAAGGAGCAAGGGGTAAAATGGACCTTGGAATCAAAGAAGTCCTTTGAGCTGGTGAAACAAGCGTTAACCAAAACACCGGTTCTTATAAGTCCTGATTTTTCAAAGGATTTTTATATTTTTTCATTTGCATCAGAACATACCATAGTTGCTGTCCTTTTGCAGAAAAATCCACAAGGACAAGAGAAGCCTATTGCATTCTTTAGTAAGGCATTGAGGGATGCCCCTTTGAAGTATAACATCATGGAGAAGCAAGCTTTTTCTTTGGTTAAAGCTTTAAAAGACTTCAGGGTATACATTCTTCACTCACACATCATTGCCTTTGTCCCAAACTCAGTTGTTAAAGAAATTCTAACACAGGACCCAGATGGTAAGAGAGGTAAGTGGATTGTTGTTATTCTTGAATATGATTTAGAGATAAAATCCACTAAACTCATCAAAAGCCAAGGTCTAGCTAGATTAATGGCTGAATCAAATTTTGAATTTCTTGATATTAATATGATTAATGATTTGGATGACCAAGAAGAATTCTCAACTCCTATAGTTGAAGATCATTTTATGAATTCTCCTTGGTATGCTGATATTATTTATGTTTTGCTTAAATTGAATACACCTCCTGGTTTGACAAAAACAAAGGCAATATTCCTCAAATTGAAAGCTGTAAACTATTGCATTATTGATATATGTCTTTACTGGAAAAATGCAAGTGGTGTACTGCTTAAATGTTTGCCTGAGTTTGATGCAAAAAAGGTTAAATAACAGTTCCATGAAGGAGAGTGTGGAGGTCATTTGTACTAGAAGACAACAACCAACAAAATTTTGAGGGCTGGTTTCTATTGGCCTACTCTTTTTCATGATGTACACAAGATGATCCTAGCCTGTCATAAATGTCAACTTTTTGAAGGAAAAAGAAAACTGCTACCCCTGCCTTTGCATCCAATCACTGTTGAAGCCCCATTTCAACAGTGGGGACTTGACTTTATAGGAGAAATCCATCCCCCATCTTCTGCCTCATAGATGGATTCTCACTGCCACAGACTATTTCACTAAGTGGATAGAAGCCATACCTTGTAGACAGGCCAATGATTCAGTTATCATAAAAATTTTGGAGACTAAAATTCTCTCCAGGTTTGGCTGTCCTACCAAGATTATCACTGATAATGCAGCAGCATTTAGATCAAACAAGATGGTTGATTTCTGTCACAGATATCAGATAACATTGGGGCATTCTACGGCCTATTACCCCCAAGGTAATGGACTTGCAGAATCCTCAAACAAAATCTTAGTGAACATAATCAAGAAATTGTTGAAGGACAACAAAATTCTTGGCACACAAAGCTAGTTCATGCACTTTGGGCTGACAGATTGACCTTGAAGAAATCTATTGGTATGTCACCTTTCCAGCTTGTGTATGGTACTGATGCAATTTTTCCAAACAACCTAGGTGTACCAGTAATGAAGTTGATTCAAGAGTTACAAACTGAAGATAATGACATGATCAGGAGGATAAACCAGACCATTCATCTTCGGCAAACCAGAGAGGAAGTTTACAACAAAGCATTGCAGAAACATATCAGCATTAAAAGGCTTTTTGATAGAAGAAAAGAGGCCAGCAATTTCATAATTGGGGACCAAGTTTTAAAGTGGGACTAAAGGAGGGAAGAGAAGGGCAAGCATGGAAAATTTGACAACTTATGGCTTGGCCCTTACTTTATTCATTCAACTGCTGGTAACAATGCATTTTTCTTACAGGAGTTGAATGGAGCAGAATTGTTTGGGGGTCCTGTCAATGGCAGGATGCTTAAGCATTACTTCTCTTGATCCATGTTATGTTTCAAAAGCCTTTTTATCTTTTGTCCACTATAAATATTTCATCCACCATTGCATTCAAAGTTGTAAAAATAAAAAATACAAAAACAATGAAAAGAAAGAAAAGAGGGCAGATTGTGAAAACAAGAAAGGTATAGCCCCATACCAAAAAAGAGAAACAAATCTAAAAGTGTGCAAGCTCAAATTCCACTCCTGAATAACACACTTCTAGTTAGTCAAACTGTCTAATCTTGACTAATTAGCTTTAAATTTTCTACTAATAGGATAGTGAATTTGATTTGCCAAACTGTTTAATCTTGGCTTATTAATAGATAGTTTAGGATAGAAATTAAAGGTTCAAACATGATCAAAATATGAACCTAAGTTTCCAAAAAGATATGACTCAAATCTGTTTCATTTTATGAGTCAAGAAACATGTAACTCTAGTTCTAAAATTAACTCGAAATCTGAACCAGAGAACAAAGAAAAACAACTCAAACAAATTCAAAACAGAGCTATGAAAAGAGAAGGCCATGATGAGAAACTTTCAGATCTTAAGCCTTCCATTTTGTTTTAAATTTTCTGCAAAATAAATGTCTATGTGCAGCCTGTTTTTATGCCATAGACCAGCATCAAGATAGACTGTTTAATCTTGACTTGACTTTTTTTAAATTTATGTTTTAGAATTTAGAGAATAAAAATCTTTTGGACAGTTTAATCCCAACAGATAGTAGAATAGGTAGAGAAGCATCTGAACTCAACTGTTTAATCTGAGTTCAGGGAGAAATAAGGAGTATAATTATATTAGATTTCCTACTTTCAAAAGAATAAAATGTTGTGAAAAGAGTTTTCTAATCCAAGTGCACTCTAATGAAGAAAAAATGCTAGATCAGTAGGATTGGGTAGGTAGAAGTTTGTATTGATGAAGATCCATTGTTTTTATGGCTGCTAATATGTTTTCAGAACACATCATCCATAGAAAGAAAGGTAGCCCAATGGATGAGGCAACTAAACAGCCTCCCAGAGAACATAAATGGATCAGGCACAGGTCAGCCTCCCAGAGAAAGAAAGTATGAATTTATTGGTGCCTTTAAGAAGGCACCATCCCCAAGTGGAGCCATTGTTAGCCACCTATAAAAAAATTTATATCAAAAGGTGGCTAAGACTTTTTGAGCCTTCAAGGAAAAAATTTCATTGCTAAATTTTTTTGGCTCTTGAAGACTCTTGAAGGCCTCATGCCTATCCTCTATCCAAACTTCACTGCTATTTCCCTTCAGAACTCGGAAATCCTACTGATTTCCAAGTCAGAATACTGTTGCAAGACCCTTTTCCCCCTTTTCCCCTTTTTTCCAAAGCTAACATCATTTTCTATTCCTCTATTTCCCATGAAAATCCCTTATTTTCATGTTTTTCCCATTGCCCCCTTCATCAAAAATCCCCTTTATAAGGTTTAAAGACTCCTTCTTTTGCCTTATCCAAACATCTCTAACCCTTTGAAAATCATTGAAAAAATATAAAAACCCACATTTTGGGCATATATGGGTCCTAGCCCTTTTTCCCATTAACCCTCGGTCACACCATTTCCCATGCGCCCACGGCCCCGCAATCTGGCACCTATCCGCTTCAAATAAAATAATTTCCGGCCAAAGTTAAAACCTTGGTTATATATTAAAAATCGTCGGTTTTATTATTTTATTATTTTTCCGCCGGTTCAAATTTTAAACCGTTCCACACCGTCGATCTGATCTGAAGATCGGATGGTGCGGAGTCTGTCTCCCGGTGGTCCCCATATTCCACTCACCTATCCAAAAACCGCGCGGTATTCATCGCACCGCCTTTGGGTGACAGCGGTTTTTTCCCGATCGCCAGCGATTCCACTCATCGGTTGACACGCGTCCTGGGCACTGTTCATGAAACTGCCATCCATCGCACGTTAACGTTTGAACATAGACGTCACGCGATATTGACATCCACCATCCGATCTGGGGCGGGCCATCCAACGGCTATCGCTCACCAAAGATGCCCGACGGTTAACCGAGCTACGGCGCGACATTCAGTAAATCTCTATCGTCGATCTGATCTGCAGATCGATGGTCCATATTCCATTGCCCTAATTCATTTCCCAGTCAACGATTCCCCATTTTTAATTTTCTCTTCTGCTCCCAACCGTTGATCTTTGCGCGATCGACGACTCTGATTTAAACGTTTCTTCCGCCTTCCCTTTGATTCCTCTGATCAATCCTGATCGTTGGATGATGCCATCCAACGGCCATGCTTCCTCCATGTGCCTTCTGAAGCAGTAAACCTATATATGTAGTATTTTATAATATTTTTTTGTATTTTGCAGGGTTTGAATGGTTTTCTCGCCATTTTTGAAGGAAGTTTGAAAGGCAGAGTATGACGATCTTCTTGCCTTTAATCCTCCATGGGAAATCATTCACAGGTGTTAAATCCAAGTTTTCATCAATCATTCATCAAGCATGGATGCCACATAACCCTACGCAGCCTTGCACACTAGCAGAAAAACATGAATCAAGCACAGTGAAAGAGTATCAGTGCAGAAAACCAAAAATATGCCAGAACAGAAGATTGAAGACAACTATTGCGGGGATTACGTCTAAGATGTTTATCAAAATCCTAATCCCCGATTTAAAACACAATTTAAAGAAAATCTGAAGTGTTTTATCGACAGGAAACCCTCCACCGCCACAAATTGAGGCAAATTGATCCCTCTAGCTACCACGATGCCACCTGTGCCTCAAAGTATTCAATCAGAGGCTGAATTTATTGATCAGGATCAGATATTTGCCTCAGCGCAGCTAGAAAGTTACTTCTGCAAGGAAATTAATGACAAACATCTGCAGAGTTACTTCTATGCCACACAGAGCCTCAAAGGTCAACAAAAGCTCCCTCTGAGCTTAAATATTTATGTAAACCATTTAATACAGAGGATATGTATGTAAGTTTCTTCATTGAGCCCCTCAAAGGCCAAGAAGCCATTAAGTCTGTATTAATTGTAATTTGAGATCTTTTATCAAATCTCACCTCCTCATCCTTCTATATATACTACTGCAGAAGATGAGAGAGGGGTTGGTTGCAGAACTTTGATATACACTTGAGCTTAAATTTCTGATTGTAAATAGTGTTCACTGGCCCTGGGAGCTCTTCTTGTAATAGATTATTTAGGCTGGATAGTGAAGATGATTTTTGAACTAAAACATTGGACCTGAGTACTGTAACTGGTTTGACATCAATAAACAAGTTGTTTCTTGGGATCCTGGTCTATATCACTGGTGAAGTGCTTCTTTATTTGTTATTGTTTGCCTTCTATGTATGTCATATTGTTCACTATTCTCTAATAAAGAACAACATTTATAGAGTTAGGACCTGCTGTATATCAGTAACCTTCTCTGACTGAAAAGCTTTATCTCAATGTTTTCCTCCAATTTGTTTATTTAAGAATGATTTAATACAGTTTAAGCAGTTAGGAATGTTGGAGTTACCTCATCCTACTGTTTGCTTTAAACATTGTTCTTGAAAGTTATTTTCCTTATTTTGCTTATTAAATATGACTATGGAAGATATGGTGTGCCCTGGTCCTAGTTTTTCTCCAAAAGCAGATTTTGAAAGTTTCCCTTGGTGTTGACTGAAAGCAGACTAGGTTTAAAAGTACTTTATCTGATCTTAAGTTTACACTCTGTCTTCTCTTATATGTTTTCATACTTTCTGAAGGTAATTATGTGGATTACTCGATTTTTTTTCAATTAAGCTGCTTTAATACAAACTTGCCCAAGAAGTCAATTGTTAGCCCTGCACTTGGTTGGTTTTAAACAGTTACTTAAGAGGCTTTTCTTGTCTGGACTGACTATAAATCCTTTGTGAAATTATTATTATTTTCCACCTCTCCGACACTTTATTGTTTCCATTCCATCATTATAATCTCAAATAATCTTGTGATGTAGATGACTTACCCCTTGGATCATTCTTGATGTTGTTGTTCAATTAAAGCCCTGTTATGACTCCATAGCCCATTGGACTAAAAACCAGCGTTATATCTATCTTTTTAGCCTAATTATTCCATTTACTTGCAACTTCTCACCTTTGAAACTTTTTGCATTTATGAGTTTTCAACTCAAACAGTATTCATGATCAACCATCCAAAAAACAAAACAAAACCCTTGGCCTTCATAACTAGCCTAATATCATTACCCCAAACTTGAAAGACAAATCCATCTTTGCACTTATGGGAGAGATCCCTCTCTGGATTCAGGAGGGCTAGATCCTAGAATCCCAAATTTGGTTGAAATAATGTTGCTTCTGCAGTTTTAGTCTCACCAATCTGCTAAAATTACATCTTCCTAACAAGTACAATGCCCTCCAAGAGCTACTCAATGGAAGGAGAGAGAATCACTAAATAGTAAATCCTCACAATTCTCTGCTAAACAGCCAAGAGAATGAGATATGTTTAAACAAACAATATACTATGAAAATATGATATCATGAACAACCTTCTCTTGAGCCTTCCCCTTCCCTTTATAAAATGAGAGCTTGAGAAACCCTAAACCACCTTCAAAACTTTAGCTCCTTTCACATGAAGATCCTCCATCTAAAACTGCGTTGATCGACAAGGAGGTTCAATGCATCTAGATAGTGTTGTGATTTGGTCCTGTTGACCCAGTCAATTTGCATCATCCCTTTCCACACTCAAGTGGAATCAATCCAACTCATAAATTTCTACCTATGTTGATCCTTGTTCACACTGAACTGGTTTTATTGATGATCTCTTCTTCTTCATGCATGCATGTTGACTTAGTCAAACTTGACTATGTCCTCATCCATTTTCCCATGTTCACACCCATAAGTGTAAAATCCAGCTACTGTGATGATCCCCTTTCACATTATAAGGGTATTTTATTAAGACAACCCTGATTTTCCTCTGTCCACATTGGGCATTGATTTATTTTGATGTTTTTAGGAGTTTACATGTCCTCCTTTACATTTTATTCATCAATCAAGAAAATCAACACAAAATGAAATATTCCTATTAGCTTGGGCTAATTAGGAATATTACAGTCCTCCCCTCAAAAAATGTTGCTTGTCCTCAAGCAACTGTAAGGTTAGAACTGAAATGGATTGGGAAAGCATCTTCTCCCAAGCAATCATCCATACAAAATGAGTCACCTCCCAACATGGTAACTCCAGAAAATTCTCCTCCACCTTAGGTTCCTGTAAAGAAGGTGGGCTGAAAAACTGAACACAGTAGACAAAATTGCCTACCCCACACTGTCCTCCTCTCCACTTAAGATAAGTGTAGAGTTCTTGTTGATCTTGGGCTGCAATGATATTGCCCTCAAGTGGCAACATGAAGATTAGATCTGTAAATATCCTTCCTTCAAAGTTGTAAAACCATTTGTCCCAAAACATTCCACACGTGATGGATAGGAGAGCATCATCATATGGCATCCCATCACACATTTGGCCCACCTCCAAGAGAAACAAATATTTGGCTATGGTGGCCATAACTCGTCCCATGTTCCCATTAGAACATGTACTGCAGAAAATGTGGGAACCTCCTTCCCAAAAGGACACATTCAAACCATGTGCCTTACTCAACATCATGTCTCCCATCAAGATAAAAAAAAATAAACAAGTGGGATCATGATTGGCATCATAAATAGGGGAATTACTAATGGTTTCATAAGGTGCTGTGTAATGTTTCCAATTAGCCACTATCACTTGGAACATTATAACTGCCCCAATTTTGAAATAAGAAGTAGGAAAGGCAATAAAACATATTCCAGTGTGAAAAGGGATTGAAGTAGGAGGACAAAATAAAGCATCTTCGGTGTGAAATAGGGGCAAAGAAATGATCTGGCTACAGTTTACCAAGTCAACAGCACTGTCACAAGAGGAGGGAAAACTACTAGGGCAGCGCAGTTTTGAAGGAGGAAACTTCTCAAGGAAGTCACATCATCAATGAGTGGGGCCCGGGAGGGGAAAGCTCACCAACAATAAGAAGGAGGAGATAGTAGAAAATGAATTCATTCATTCATTCATCTTGTCTTAGTCATATGACTAATTTCAATCTTCAACTGTTTAGCCGGAGTTGCAGCACTGTTTAGTGCAAAGGGATTCTCATGCAGGAATTCTATCTTCACTATTGGCATAAATGATTGGGAGATCTAAGGAGGAGGTCCTGAGTTCAATTATCATCATTTATCTTGAGGTAAACCACTCTCCATCCTAGACAGAACAGTCACTTTTAAGTATTGCATTATTTCTGCAGTAGCTGCAGTAGCTGGGGTTCCATCTTTCCATTTGTGCTTGTTTCAAAGGAGGAGGAGTCTATTTCACTCCGGGAGATATATTGAGGAAGGACTTTGGCCCAATATTGTATTGTTTGTCCATTTCAAATCACATTTTATCTTTCTTAATATAGTGTTGTTGGGAATAGCATTATTTTCTACAGAGCCACTTTTTATGTTGCTATTTTGCCGGAAACCCTTGCTGGGGCATTCCGAGATGCTTATAAAAGAGGTCTAACCTCTAATTTCTAATTCCATGCTTAATGAAAGCTCTAAAAATGTATTAAACTATATTTTTCTATAGATTCCATAATAAAAATAACGTTGTTACAGCCTCTGGCATTTCTATTTTATGAAGCAGTGGGATTTGGGGGCTTTTATGCATATATGAGTTGGGGAGATCTGTTTAGAGTAGCTAGAATGATTTTTTTCTGATTCCATTCTATATTTAAGCTAAATACATCATATATTATAGTATCAAATCCCTTTTATGCGTTATTTTTGCATTGGTTTCCTTATACAACGTCCTCATTGGAGGTATTGCAGAAATTCCTGAAAAGGAACATTACAGTGGTATCAAATCTCTGCTCTTGGCTCGGCTTGTGGAAGGGAGATTTACCTTCAGCATGGAGAAGGAAGAAATCTCAAATCTAGTACTTCAAACCCTGTATAAAATTTCAAGGGATCTCAAGGAGATGAGATATGAAGAGGGTTCTTTGGGGTTTTGCCATGAGGCAAGCACCAGCACTGAAAATGGCATGGGGCATTCAGCTGCATCACAACACTCCACCATTCCTTCATTTCTAACTGAAGGAGATAAGGAGGGCACTCTAGGAGAATATTTTGAATAGTATGAACTCCAATGTCAAAGGTTGTCAAAGGTTCAAGGAGCACTTGAGCTTTCGGGAGTTTTGTCGGATCAAGGATGGGAGGAGGATTAATCCTCATCAAAAGGAGGATAACTTGATGTAGGGATCATCCCTACAGCACAGTATGGTAGGGCTCTTCTTTCCCACATTTGACGGGACACCTAAGTGCACAGCTAAGGCTTGGGTGGAGAAGCTGGACACATACTTCCGGCTCAACAAGGTCTCTGAGATAGAAGCCATCAAGATAGATGCGCTGCACCTAGAAGGAGAAGCTCAAGATTGGTGGTTTCATGGACTAACCACACTTGGGCACCATCATATCACTTCATACTCAGCTTTCACCAAAAATCTAGTGGAGAGGTTTGATCCAAGGGATCCGGAAGCCCACTTTGCCAAGATAACCAAGCTCAAGCAGGAGGGAGATCTTGAGGACTAAATTGTTCAGTATTTGCAGCTTTCAGTGATGGTATCCAACCTCACTATGAGCAGGAAGGTATGCATGTTTTTGAATGGGATGGTTGAACCATTACAAGGGTTGGTCAAATCTACTAAACCAACCACGCTCCTTGAAGTTGTGGAGAAAGCCATAGATCTGCAACATATCTTTCCCAGGGCAAGAATATCTTTGCAGCAAGAGACTCAATCAAGACCAAGGGAGATAGTCCATGTTTAGGATTTGGAGGGTAAATGTGTTACAGGAGGGACACATCATGTCAAGACCTTATCCTAGAAGGATGCCAACCTGTACAATCCATGGAAGACTTTGCTCCAAGAGGAGGAGCTGTTGCAGCGTTAAGAGGAATCCTAAAGTATATGACCTTGAGGGTGAGAGGCACCATCATGGGAAAAAGAGTTTCTATATTGATAAATAGTGGAGCCACTCATATTTTATTGATGCACAGCTGGTACAAAGGAGAGGAATCCCCATGGAGGAGTTTGAGGGATTTGCAGTTTTGGTCCCAGGGGCTATGACCCTGCAATGTGCCAAGTATGTTCCGGCACTAACCATTACTATGGGGACCTATACATTGATATACCACTTCTTTGTGGTAGATATTCCAAACACAAATGTCATATTGGGAGTCTAGTGGTTAATCACTCTTGGGAGAGTTACCACTAACTAGAGAACCTTGGAGATGGAATGGACTGGAGGGGAGGATGGCCAACAACAAAGAATCAAGGGTACAAACACATATCCCCCTCAAGTTGTTTCAGCACATAGTATGGAGGCAGATCTGCATAAAGGGGATGTTGAATGGGCAGTGGAGCTGCATATATCGGAGGTGAAGGGCAAGGATTCACCAGTGCATCCAGATGTTCAGTCTCTCTTGGACCGGTATTCTACAGTATTTGGAGATATCCCACCAGGGAGACCTCCTGACCAAGGGTTTGAACACACCATTGAGTTGGAACAAGGGGTCCAAGAAGTAATCACCACTCCTTATAGGCATTCCAAGGCTTATAGGGATGAGATTGAGAAATCTATCCAAGAGCTGCTAGCTCTAGGACACATCTAGCCTAGTACTAGTCCTTTTGCTTCCTCAATGGTTTTGGTAAAGAAGAAGGATGGCACATTGAGGATGTGCATTGATTATAAGGCCTTGAATAAGAAGACTATGAAGAACAGGTACCTTATACCCAGGATTGATGAACTCATGGATGAGTTAATGGGATCCAAATACTTCTCCAAGATTGATTTGAGGTTCGGGTATCATCAAATAAAGGTGAGGGAGAAAGATATCTCCAAGACAACGTTCAGATGTCACTATGGGCATTTCGAGTTTCTGGTAATGCCCTTTGGATTGACTAATGCTCCAGCAACTTTCCAATCCTGCATGAACCACATCTTCTGTGGTCATTTGAGAAAGTTTGTATTGGTCTTCTTTGATGATATTCTTATCTACATCCGCACTTGGGAGGAGCACTTGCAGCATATTGAGATAGTCTTACATATCCTCAAGGAGCAGCAATTCTATGCCAAGCTCTCCAAATGTGAATTTTTCCTCACAGAGATGTTGTATTTGGGGCACATCATAGGAGTGGATGGAGTGAGGGTACATGAGGATAAGATCTAGGCTATCAGAGATTGGCCTGAACCCAGGAATGTTACAGAACTCAGAGGGTTTGTGGGAATATGCAATTATTACCGGAAGTTTGTGAAAGGATTTTCATAACTAAAAACACCACTCACAGACTTGACAAAGAAGGGAGCTTTCCATTGGACACCTACAGTGCAGAGGGCTTTTGATAATCTTAAAGAGGTAATGAGTAGCTGTCCTGTTTTTGTTTTACCTAAATTTTCTCAACCTTTTGTGCTAGAATGTGATGCATCAGGTGAAGGTATTGGGGTAGTCTTGATGCAAGGTGGGCATCCTATAGCCTTTGAGAGTAGGAAGCTACTCCCTCATGATAGGTTATACCCCATTTATGATAAAGAAATGTTGGCTATCATGCATGCATTAGCCAAATTCTAGCAATACTTGGTGGGAAATAAGTTCAAGGTGAAGATTGATAATAACAGTCTTAGATTCTTCCTTGAATAGAGAAAAATCCAGGAGAGACAACAGAAGTGGGTGAGAAAAATCCAAGCTTATGATTTTGACATAGAATATGTCAAGGGGAAGAGCAATGTAGTAGCTGATGCACTATCTAAGAGGCCTACAGCGCTGTCCTTGAGGGGCATGGACACAAATTGGAAGGCTCAACTCTTAGTTGAATATTCCAAAGATGACTTTACATGTGAGATACTTGATGGGGTGGTATCGGATGAGAGGTTTAGAGTGATGGATGAGGTTATCTATTACCAGGACCGGATCTTCTTGGCTAAGATTATAAGCTCAAGGAGAAGATCTTATTGGCATCACATGATTCACCACTTTCCAGGCATCAAGGTTTCATGAAGACTTACAGATCTATCAAAGAGAGATTCTCATGGAAGGGTCTCAAGGAGGATGTGCTTCGACATGTCATAGAATGCCCCATTTTCCAGCAGAATAAGGGAGAACACACTCACCCTACTGGATTGTTGCAGCCACTCCCTATTCCAAATGGGAAGTGGGAAAGTATCTCTATGGACTTCATCACCAGCTTAACGATAGTATAGGGTAAGGATTGTATCTTTGTTTTTGTTTATAGACTAACAAAGTACTCTCATTTCTTTGCCATTTCTACACATTATACTGCTTCACAGGTAGCTGAGCTCTTCTTCAGAGATGTATTTATACTCCATGGTCTCCCAAGGACCATAGTGAGTGATCAAGACAGCCGCTTCATGGATGGCTTTTGGCAGGAACTTTTCCGGTTAGTAGGGACTGATCTGACTCCAAGCACTAGCTATCATCCCCAAATCGATGGACAGACCGAGATAGTGAACAAGTGGCTAGAAGGCTTCTTGAGGAACTATGTGGTAGGGTAGCAAAAATCTTGGCTGCGTTGGCTCTACTTGGGAAAGTATTGTTACAACACTACTCACCATAATTCTATTGACATGACTCCATTCCGAGCCTTATATGGGTATGAGGCACTCTCATTTGCTGATGTCCTGTTTGGGGCAAGTAAAGCTCCAAGGGAAAAGGATTGGATTCAGGAAAACCAAGACATACTCAGGGCACTCAAAGACAACATTGCCACTGCCCAGAACCAGAAGAATATGTATGAAGACCATGGTCGGATAGAGAAACATTTTGAGGTGGGATATCTTGTCTACCTGTATCTTCAACCTTACAAACAGTCCAAACTCAAGGAGAAGGGAGCTGAGAAACTCAAGCCACGTTTATATGAGCCATACAAGGTGGTCAAGTGCATCGGTAAGGTAGCATATGAGTTGGAGCTTCACAATATCTTCCATGTCTCTTGCCTAAAGAAGGCCATCGGGAGGAATTTATTTGCCAACATGGATCTTCCCCCTATTGATGATGAGGGCCACTTAATATTGCAGCCAGAAGCAATGTTAGACACAAGGGAGAGGCAGCTGAGAAACAGAGTCATCAAGGAATATCTGATTCGATGGAGGAATCTACCAGATGAGGATGCCACTTGGGAGGGAGAGAAGATCCTGCAGCATCCTTCTTTACTGTTTCTTTGGGAAAGCAACTTTTGAGTGGGGAGGACTGTAATGTTCCCAATTAGCCACTGTCACTTGGAACATTATAATTTCCCCAATTTTGAAATAAGAAGTAGGAAAGGCAATAAAACATATCTCAGTGTGAAAAGGGATTGAAGTAGGAGGAAAAAATAAAGCCTCTTTGGTGTGAAAGAGGGGCAAAGCAATGATCTAGCCACAGTTGACCAAGTCAATAGCATTGTCACAAGAGGAGGGAAAACTACTAGGGCAACGCAGTTTTGAAGGAGGAAACTTCTCAAGGAAGTCACATCACCAATGAATGGGGCCTGAGAGGGGAAAGCTCACCAAGAATTAGAAGGAGGAGATAGAAGCAAAGTAATTCATTCATTCATTCATCTTGTCTCATTCATATGACTCATTTCAAGCTTTATTTGTTTAGTCGGAGTTGCAGCACTATTTAGTGCAAAGGGATTCTCATGCGGGAATTCTATCTTCACTATTGGTATAGCTGAATGGGAGATCTAAGGAGGAGGTCCTGATTTCAATTCTCATCATTTATCTTGAGGGAAACCACTCTCCATCCTATACAACGTAGTCACTTCCAAGGATTGCGTTATTTTTGCAGTAGCTGCAGTAGCTGGGGTTGCATCTTTCCATTTGTGCTTGTTTCAGAGGAGGAGGAGTCTATTTCACTCCGAGAGATATATTGAGGAAGTATTTTGGCCCAATATTGTATTTTTTTTCCATTTCAGATCACATTTTATCTTTCTTAATAATTTTTTGTTGGGAATAGCGTTATTTTCTGTAGATCCACTTTTTATGTTGATATTTTGCCGGAAACCCTTACCAGGGCATTCCGAGGTGCTTGTAAAAGAGGTCTAACCTCTCATTTCTGATTCCATGCTTAATGAAAGCTCTAATATGTATTAAAATATATTTTTCTATATATTTTATAATAAAAATAACGTTGTTGCAGCCTCCGGCATTTCTATTTTACGAAGCAGTGGGATTTGGGGGCTTTTGTGCATATATGAGTTGGGGAGATCTGTTTAGAGTAGCTAGAATGATTTGTTTCTGATGCCATTATATATTTAAGCTACATACAACATATATTAGAGGATCCAAGCCCTGTTCCATGTTATTTTTGCATTGGTTTCCTTATACATCGTCCTCATTGGAGGTATTGCAGAAATTCCTGAAAAGGAACATTACATGATGGAAGGTACCAACAGTTTCCCAAGTGGTGATAGCACAGTTTTTCAAATGGCTGCTTTAGAGAAATACATGGTTAATCATATGAATCAACTGAACACACATGTAATCACAAAACATCTGCCCAAGGCCACATAAGAGATGGTTGTCTCCATCATATAGTTTGGCCCAACATTGGTCATGGAGAAAAATCAGAAGCTTGCTTACTTTTGGAGAAATGCACTGCCAAGAGATGGTGAGAGCATGAAAATATTTTGTTGCACAAACCAAGATCTCACCATATGTTTGAAGTAATAAGACACATGGATCCATGAATGGATCCTCTATAGTAGTTTGGCACACTCCCATGAAGAGAAATGAACCAATTGCTGCCTGAAAAACCTCTCCCTCATGCTTGGAAATCAAAGACAAGAACAGTACATCATAGTAATAGATTTCCTCATCTACTACCTCATCTTTCTTACCTCCTCTTTTCCCATCAAGTGCATCAAGTGTGAAATTATCCTGGGGATACTCCATCAATAAACCCTAGCTCCAAAGTGGAAAAATTGTTGGCCTATGCAAATAGGCTCCCTCAAACTCATGGCTCCAATATTTGACATGTAGAATGTCAAAGGCAACTCCCATAATGCTGCTACACATAAGAAGTCCCTCACATGGTAAAAGTACCTCTTGAACATCTAAGGCCAAGGATTAGCCCCTCTGCACTGTGATAGTGCCATCTTCTACTCCAGCAACATCATGAAAAATGTGAGAGCAAATATTCCCTTACTCTCCCAAGAACATCCCAAGCAACAAAATATTTTGCTACCTCCTCATACTCCCATCATCCAAATCATGTAGTGAAAACATGGTGATTGACATGAAGAATGTTATGTCAACACAATGTGTACATACTCTTTGTTGCCCCATGATGCAAGTATCCTGCCACATACCCTTGGAAAGAGGATGATGACCAAAATATTTCAGGAGTAACCAACGCAGCCAAGCCTCCTGCTGCCTAGTATCATATATTTGCAAGTAGTTTTCCAGCTTCTTTCTCATCACCCACTCCCATCCATCCACATGTGGGTGCCTTCCATCTTGTCCTTCCTTAGCACTCTCCCAAGGAAGACTGTCATTCTCCCAAATCAGATTTCTGCTCTTGCATTTCATGGGATGTTGAAATGCAGTCTTCTCAAGGATCAATTTGACCCCATAAGGATCCAAATAGGTGGTAGGAAAAAACCTCCCATCATGATGTGTATGGCTCAAGAAGTGTCCAACACAAACATGAGAGATGTTATCCATCTGAAGATGTCCTCCATCATCTATCTGTTCCTCCTTGAATCCATGGAGATCCAAGGGTGAGAAGGAAAGAGCCTCCTCATACTGTTGAAAAAATTGGCACTCCATGAAATTTTGAAGTGCACCTTTCATGGGATCTCTTGATGAGACCTCCTCCTCATGCATGGTCTTCCAAAACCAGTGGGGTCTTGGATCTGCTGCAGGTATAAGTTTCTCTTTGAGCTGGGGAGTGCTCATTGAGAAAGTGTCATCTAGAAAGGAGAATGGGTTTCTCACTTCAAGATGTCTACTATCTACCATTTCTTCCTCCTTTTCTTCATGAATGAAGCTGTCATGTGAATGCTCCCATGAGGCATGGGTCCTCTTTTCTTCATCACTGCCTTTTCACAGTGTAGTGCAACTTTGTTGCTCTAAATCAGCAGCATGCAAAGATGTAGATACCTTCATATGATTTGTTCAAATGAAAAGAGATGGAAATTAAAGCATACCTTGGTGAGATGTAGAAGCAAGATCTCCTTTATCAACTATGTTGTCTTCCTTCACTGCTAAACATGAAGGCTCCTCCTCCAAGGTTGTGACAACGCTGGTGCATGCTTCCTCAAGTGGTGGTGAGGATCTCTCTTCCTCTAGCTGAATGAACTGAGGTAAAGATAGATTCTCCTTGGAGGCTCTAGATTTAGCTTTTTATTCACTTAGAATATTAGATTCCAAGTGTCCTCTAAGTCTCTTGTCTTCTCCTCTTTGAGAATAGGAAGTGCATGGCTCTTCCTCTTCTTGAAACCCTCTAGGAGTTTCACTGCAACTCTTCACCTGCTTAACCTTCTAGGGGAGGTCCTTTCTAGATCTGAAAACTGATGAGAGTAATATCATCTTCTTCATCATTCTAATCTTATTCTGTCTTCTTGGGCTGAGACTCACAGGCTGAGCCAAGAAATATGCTCTGATACCACTGTAATATCCCAAAACAGGGCTTTTCTACAACAATAAGAATACCTTAAGGATTCTAAAGTTGGATAGGTAGCAATATATCTCATATGATGTGTTAATAACACATATTCTTCAATAAAGCAATAGAAACAACTTATATCCTAATTTAAGATCCAAAAGATGGGGAAAGCAGCAAATTAAGCCCTAAAAAGGTTAATTTCAGAGATCTACCTAAAAACAGAGGAAAATTACGGTTGAATCCATTAGAATATGTTATATGGGACTCAAATATAAAACTTCAATAGAAACAAATCATTATATCTATGTTAAATAGGTCTCCCACTCCTGATATGGCTAGAAAAGGCCCAATCCCCATGACTTGACTCAATAGAAATTAACTGAAGCTTATGTAGCATGATTTTCTGAAGGGTTTAGACACAATATGTCATTAAAATCATATCGGGAGTTTATTACATGAAAGTATAAATAAAAATGGAGATCCATCTCCTTTACACTTCAAGGAGAACAACCCAGCAAGGGTTTCATGAGATACAATGCATAGAAGTGCAGATCTGCAGATCTAGATCAGGAAAATGCAGTTTAATACAACACTGAATAAATCTAGCTGAAATATAAAAATGATAGAAGAAGAATAAGATACAAATCTTTCCGGGTGAAGGGTTGGCCCTTCCTCCAATGAAAAATCTCACAAGCAAGGGATCAAACCCTGCTACTGCAGCACTCTAGAAAATGACATAGTTTCGGAAGCTAACTGTGTTTTAGATGGTGATAAGTGAGTTGGCCACATGCCAAGATCTGAAATTTTAAGCTCAAAAGCTAATACACTCTTCCAAGAGGTTAAAATACACACTCATTGAGAAGAGGCACTAGTATAATCTAGATCTAAGCAGATCTAGTCTCCACTTGCTGCAGCTCACTGAAACAAGTAAACCACAACAAGATTTACGCTGTCTAAGGGAGATGGATCTTGGCCATATTCCTGATAGTGGAAGACAAGTACAATTCCCTCCAAGAGCTACTCAATGGAAGGAGATAGAATCCCTAACCAGAAAATCCTCACAATTCTCTGCTAAACAGCCAAGAGAATGAGATATGTCTAAACAGACAATATACTCTGAAAATATGATATCATGAACAACCTTCTCTTGAGCCTTCCCCTTCCTTTTATAATATGAGAACTTGAGAAACCCTAAACCACCTTCAAAAATTTAGCTCCTTTCACATGAAGATCCTCCATCTAAAACTTCGTTGATCAGCAAGGAGGTTCAATGCATCTGGACAGTGTTGTGATTTGGTCATGTTGACCCAGTCAATCTGCCTCATCCCTTTCCACACTCAAGTTCAATCAATCCAGCTCACAAATGTCTACCTATGTCGATCCTTGTTCACACTGAACTGGTTTTATTGATGATCTCTTCTTCTTCATGCATGCATGTTGACTTAGTCAAACTTGACTATGTCCTCATCCATTTGCCCTTGTTCACACCCATAAGTGTAAAATCCAGCTAATGTGATGATCCCCTTTCACATTATAAGGGTATTTTATTGAGACAACCCTGATTTTCCTCTGTTCACATTGGGCATTGATTTATTTTGATGTTTTTATGAGTTTACATGTCCTCCTTTACATTTTATTCATCAATCAATAAAATCAACACAAAATGAAATATTCTTATTAGCTTGGGCTAATTAGGAATATTGCACAAGACTATGCTCATAGATATCTTGGTCAAAATGGGTATCATGGAAAACATTCATATTGGAGTCGATTGCAATCCAAAGGAAATGGCACGCTTCACATCCCTTTTTAAGGAATTCCGCGATGTGTTTTCTTGGTCTTATGAGAAAATTCCCGACATAGATCCTTCTATTGACGAGATAGAGATCAAGAAATTCCGAGAATTCTTTTTATGGTATTTTTCTTGCTTGTTAATCCAAAAAGCCTTGATTTCCCTTCTTCGGGCTCGTTAAACTTACACGAAGAAGCAATGAGCCTTCTTTTTAGGGACTTTTTCTAGCTCGTAAAACTGAAAAAATCCCCAACCATTCTTTTTATGGTATTTTTCTCACTTGTTAACCTGAAAAATCTCAAGTTCCCTTTTTCAGGCTCGTTAAACTTATTAGAAGAAGCAACGAGCCTTATTTTAAGGGACTTTTTCTAGCTCGTAAAACTGAAGAAAAAAAATCCCCGAGCATTCTTTTTATGGTATATTTCTTGCTCGTTAAACCAAAAAACCTCAATTTCTCTTCTTCAAGCTCGTTAAACTTACACGAAGAAGAAATGAGCTTTCTTTTTAGGGACTTTTTCTAGCTCATAAAACTAAAAAAACCCCGATTTGCCTTCATTGGGCTCGTTAAACTACTACGACAAAGAAATATGAGCCATTCTTTTCCATCTTTTTCAAAGCTCATTAAACAGAAAAAGTAACCGAGTTTTTCTTCATAGAACTTGTTAAAAATTCACGGAGAGCATCGAGTTTTTCTTCATTGGACTCATTAAAATTTCACAAATAACATTGAGTTTACTTCGTCTCCTTGTACTCATAAAAAAATCAGGCAAATGTCCATTGAACATAGGTTTCCCACTTTTCCGGATACAATGGAATAACTCACAGAAAATGAACTGTTTCGGGCTTACTATTCTCCCTTCATCATGCCCATTTATCAAACATGACAAAGGTACCCCATAGAGTTGTATTTTATGATGTTTTTCAGACTCTCTAAATATGAAAAAATTACCAAGTTTACTCGTCTAGACTCGTTAAACTTAAACAGAAGGGGAAAAAAATTGGACAAAATGTATACTTATTTTGTTACATTTTAAAGTTCGACTTGGCAACACAAAATCTTGAACATGGCACTTCCCAGAATACTCTCTCACATTTAGCCAAACCCTACCATCTATGAGTTTATCCTTCATATGCCAATGTTCCTGCATTGGTGAAATCCTAATACTCTTTGGTGTTTATTAAGCCTAAGCTACCTGGTACCCTGTTAGAGTGCCTTGTATTTGTTCAAGGGGATCCCGCTATCTACTTCTCCTTATATCAACCAATCCATCATATACCAGAACTTATTTGTCATCATTTATTCCCATTTTCTCTTGATTATTTCCATAAAAAAAATCATCTTTCCCGTTTTGTGTCGACTGATGTAGGACGCCTCAATGCCTACCTTTTGACATATCTCTTCCTATCAACTTCAACATTTTATCTAGGAAGTTGATCCAGAAACACATCAGTACCCAGGTACTTGCAGACATTAGTGGCAGGTCACCTTGTGTTTGGTTGGGGGTTCTCATTATTGGCTCCTGATCGAATGATTCTACGAGTGTTCGACATCAACTCCTTTTATTCACACTCTCTAGATTATAATGTGCATCTTGGGGACCATCATCCTTATCGGTGGCCACCTTCATGTCTGTTAATGGTTTTTTTTATTTACTGGTAATCAGAAAATTTCCCGCATGCTCGACCACAACTCATTTATTCACATGTGCCTAAATATGCAGTTTAGTGAAGTCGCAACCAAGACCTTGGGTTGAGGCTTACACCATTACAGTTGTGTTTCCTCTCCCAAGTTACGATATTTTTTTTTTGGAGACAACTTATCAGTTTGATCCTGTTATGATAGACGCTTCCACATTATGCTTATCAGTGGACACACTGTTCATATCTCTGCTCTAGAGAAATCATTTTGATTAGCTATTGAGCATGGGAATACCCGACTCAGGAAAGATACTATATTTTCTGACATATGTTGTTGTTTCAAGTTTTACTCAGTCCTCCAATTCCTCTCATTCTACTACACTTGTTATAAATTATTTCAACCATTGTCTTTGTCTCTGAACTCATACTTTAGGGGGGATCTATTATAGGAAAAATTACCTCCTCATCAGCTGAGAGGAGTAGATAACATGGAAGGAAGAAAATGACCTAGACAAGACCCATTTTTTCCAAGGTAACGCACCCCAGAAACAGATATATAGAGTTAGAACACACCTAAGCCATGAAAAGGAAGCGTTAATGCCTAGGGTGATGCTCTGTCTTGCCCAAGGGGCACTGTTATCTGTGTTTGAAAGTAAAAAGGGAAATATCTTGCAAAAAAATGACTAGAATTTCCAACTTTTTCTCAAAGAGAGTCAGTTCAAAATGGAAACTAAATAGCACAAACCTTTTATTAGGCATTTCCAAATGCAACTGAACTCCTATAGAAGGAAAAAGCAATGAAAATCAAGGACAAATCTAGATATTTCCTGATTGGAACTGGTTGAAAGAGTTGGCAAGGTATTATCTCTCCATCTCCTATAAATTGGAGCTATGGGATCTCGGTCTAAGGTTGAAGATTTGATTATATGTGGAGCAAAATTGCATTGTTGTAGTGTGAGGCTTGAAGATCGGTGAAGTTCATTGAGAGCTTTCTTCCTTAAACATCATCACACTCAGAGATAGAGAAAGAGAGAGAGGAATTTGAAGATTGAGGAGGGCTTGGTGCAACTGACGGTTGTAATCCTCCTTTTCATAAATCAATAGAATTGTATCTATTTTGCCCATTTGATGCATCGGTGTCACAATTTTTGTTCAATCGTCTATGTAGCATGATATGAATGACTTAGATATACATTTTTTTATGTTTGTTATATGCTAGTTTAATTGATAGAAAGCTATATTGTTGTAGAGATTACACAAGTGCTTTAATTGTTTACAGGATCTGGACTTGGAGCCGGTGAAGAAGGACCTCTACTTCACTACTTGGTGTTCTCCATAGGATCTGTTGTCCACAAAGGGGTAATCTTTTCCATCTCACTTTGTCAATTATATATATTAGTATGAACATGTATGCAGTACCTTAGGAACTTTACAGCTATTCTAAAAGTCTGCCTCGGGCACCGGAAAGACCTGAGAGAGATACCCAATAACCACCACCCAAGTATATTACCCTATAGCATCTCCCAGCTGTAGTGCGTAATTCAAACCTAGGGCTACATTTTTCATCATTGTCATTTCCTGAAACCCTTTCTGGGTTATCTTGGAATTATGCTAGAAAGCCCATATCTCTGATCCCTACATGTTTTGAGCAACCAATCAGTAGATCTATGCATTCCTAGTTTCCAGCAGTAATTATTTCCAACACAATTGCGCAGTCATAGCCTCCCAGCAGTTTATGCTGCAGCAGTTTCTTATGTCTTGATGTTTAGGGTCATTTCAGGCTTTTTTTTCCTAGCTTGAGTGTCTCTTCCTCAAGCTCTTGTACTTCATTTCTACTATTGCTTACAATAAAATGGCTCAGTGATCTTCTCATTTATTTTTTGTGTTTATGTTTACTTAATTTTCCAATTTTATGTTCAATATTCTTGTTTTTCCTATTTTTTAATATTATAGTGGTATCAGAGCATAATCTTGGCTCAGCCTGTGGGGTACTAAATCTATGACATCTGGAGAAATGGATGAAAAATATTTTCCAAAACTTCTTCACCAAACTATGCAATATATTGCCAAAGAAATCAAGGAGATGAGGGTGGAAAGATAGAAGGAAACCCCAAGAGGGTTTAAACATGGAGAAAGTTTCGGTACTTCACATCATTGGTGTGAGAAACATGCATTGTAGAAAGTTTCACAACACTCCACCATGCCTACATTCCTAGCAGTGGGAAATGGGGTTGTAGGACCCCAAGAGCAGGAGGCTCTTGGTGATTACTTCCTGGAATATGAATCTCAATCTCAAAGTTTCAAAGATCATCTGAACTTCCAAGAGTTATGTTAGATCAAGGATAACAGAAGACCTCGTAATAACAATAGAAGTGGAGGGCACATGCATAACAATGATCTGTAGCATACTATGGGTAGATTCTTTCTGCCTAATTTTGATGGGTCACCCAAGTGCACATCCAAGGATTGGCTATAAAAAATAGAGATCTGTTTCCAGCTTAACCAAGTTTCATAGATTGATGTTATTAAGATAGCAACACTTCACCTTGAAGGTGAAGAACATGAATGGTAGTTTCACGGTCTATCTACATTGGGGCATGCAGGTGTGACTTCATATGCAGAATTCACCCAGAGGTTGGTACAAATATTTGATCAAAGAGATCCAGAGGAAAACTTTGTTGAACTAGCTAAGCTCAAGTAGTCAGGAAATTTGGAGACTTATATCTCTGAATTTATGAAACTTTCAGTCATGGTGCTAGATCTGTCTACAGCTAGAAGAGTATACATGTTTATTGATGGGCTAGCAGAGCCTTTTCATGGGTTGGTGAAATCCACTAGAAAAAATACGCTCCAAGATGCCATTGAGATGGCTAGGGACTTACAAGATTCTTTGCCAAGGGCAAGAGCTCCATTGCAGCAAAATCCCTACTTTCAGTCAAAGTGGAAAGATATGAAGGTTCCTCCCTCAAAGGGGAACCAAGACAAAGGATCATTCAAAGGGGAAATATATGAAGGTTCCTCCCTCAAAGGGGAACCAAGACAAAGGATCTCTTAGTTATGATGTCTGGAGATATTTGAGGATGAGGAAGCTTTGCTTCACTTTCCAAGAAACATGGGCACTAGGGCATTAGTGTGATGCTGGAAAGGCACATTATATTGAGGTGTTCTCTGATAGTGAAGTGGAGAAAGAAGAAGAGTTGGAAGGAGATACCAGCATTGTAGCACCAGTAGGATATCCACCACCACCAAGAGGTGGAAATGGAGCATTTTCTCCAACAAGAGGAGCCCTTGCAGCTTTTTGGGGAGTTCTCAAGTATCTAACATTGAGAGTCTAAGGCACTTTTCAGGGGCAACGAGTGTCAGAATTGATAGACAGTGGGGCTACCCACAATTTTATTGATACCCAATCAGTGAAGAGGAGAGGCATTCCCACAGATAATTTTGAAGGATTCTCAATTTTTGTTCTGTTAGCCATCTATAAATTTTGTTATATCTCATGATGGCTAAATTAGTATTTTAGCTTTCAAGAAAACAAATTTTATGAAAATCTGTGAGTTATTTAAATCCCACTATGTTCCTTATCTTCAAAAGAATCATTCCACTGAAATATTCACTCAAAGGCCTCCAAAGATTATCCTGCTGATATAAAAGGAATTGTTTCCAAACCATTTCCCATCATTTCATAAAATCCCATTTCACCCATTTTTCACTCATTTTCACTTATCCTAACTCATCATCTCATTCCCCTAAAAAATCCCCTTTTCTCCCTCATTTACCCTTATTTTCCTATAAAAACCCCTTTAAAACCTTATAAATTCTTTTATTTGGTTTAAATAACCTTGTTTATCCCTATCGAAACATCAAAAAGGCTCAAAAAACCTTTCTTTAGGCCTTTTTCCACCCTTTATATATAAAATTAGGCCTTAAGAGCCTTAGGGCTTAAAGCCTTCCACTCCTCCTCCTCATATGACCTAACGCTGCAACCAAGCTCTAAAAGACCCCAAACCCCTCTCATCCTAACCCTCGGTCATTTTTTGCCCCCACAAGACCTTACCTCCATGCTTACCTTTAGCCCCTTTTTTTATATATTTCCTCCGTGATGATGTTTCTCCCCCGATAAAATCATAGCTGTTGATCCCCTCTGATCCAACGGTGGTTGTTCTCCCCCTCTCATCCTCTATCCACCCGACCATAACCCATTCGTTCACCCTCTAAACAAATCCCAACCGTGGATCACCTCAGATCCAACGATCCACGTGAATCCCACTAATAAACACCCCCGTTGGCCCACCTTCCACTTTCCTCCTGTCGTCTAATCCTTTCTTGCCACCTATCCTCCACCATCCCCTTCCACCAAGTAGCTTCCTCGATCGTTCTCATCCTCCACCATTGATCTGGCTCCTCCAAATCTAACGGTCCCTAATTAATTTCACACGCAATTCCCCGTAACGGGTTAACGCCCCATTTCCATGCGAAATGGGTAGTTTTCCCATGGACATGTGTTAGCGCCTGAGTAGTATCACGTCCATTTAGGCCAATATCATTTATCGCTCAACCCTTATGCGAATACCACTCCAATATTGCACAAAACCACCTCCACTATTTCGCGCCAATATTCAAATTTTCCCCTATTCCGCATAACTTTTTCCATGAAATCCCTCCCTTTGCACACTGTTCCTCCTCTGCAATCACTCATCCACCATCTCAAAGCCTCTGAAGCAGTTTATCCCTCTAGCGCAGGTTTTAATGGCAACCAAATGAACTGGCCTCCCCACAGCCAAATATCAGTGGCAGAAACCCCAAGATGACGATACTTGAGGTTTAAATATGCATAAAAGGGATCCAGGATTTGATTCCAAGTATTTGATCGATGCCTCATGACCATTAATGCAATCACAAAAACCCTCCAGCGCAGAAGGAATCCAAGCCACCTGTACATAAAAGAAACATAAAGAAGATCAATGAAAGTTAAAGGTTAAAGCATAAACCAGGATATTTAAAGATTAATCAACGGATTAAGGATAAAGCACATAGTGTAAAGACAGATTAATTAAAGATAAAAGATTTAGCAGAAAGTGACAAAGAAGAAGATGATTAAAATAGGGCCTAAAAGCATTATCAGAGGCCTAATCAGAGTTTAAAAGGATATAATCAGACAGATCAGCAAGAGAATGCTTTGAATGCCAAATCCACAGAAGTAATTACTCCTCCAAAAGAATAAAAATGCCACCTACAAGCCTAATTTGCCTCTAAAGACACATAAAGTTACTCCAAGTCAGAGATATTTCCAAATGACAGTTCAGAAGTTATTACCAGCCTACCTAAAAAAGCTTAAAAAGTCAATAAAAGCCACTAAGTAGTTCAAAAAGTTAATATAATTCAGATTTAGACATAAATACATTTTTTCCTTGGGCCTTGCATGGTCTCAAAGGTAAAAAACATTAAACTTTGTCATTGATGAACCATTAGAGACACTTTCTTTCACTCCACCTCCTCATTTATCTATAAATACTGCATGAGGAGCTCATTGTTGTTGTTGGTTGGATTGTCATTGAGGTGTAAGATAGTTACTGAAGTTGTTGAAGTGTTGTTGAGTAGTTGAAGAACACTGGGCTGAGAAGAGAAGTTTTGAGCTGTAAAGACCTGTTGGAATTGAATTATGTAACTGGTTTGAACATCAATAATACAAGATAATTCATGGGATCTTGGTCTATGTTAATGGTGATGTTATTCCTCACTGTTTTTGTCTTTCCTTATGTTTTACATGCTGTCCATTTTCTCTGATAAATAACAAAAATTAGAGTAGGATTTACTGGAAAGTACCTTATTTCTGTCTGAAAGCTTTATCTTTATGTTTTCTTCTGCTAAGGTATGTCTATAGGATTCTTAATTTCCCTCTAGGTTTATCCAGCTTGTTGATATGAGAATGATTCAATAGAGTATAGCCAGGGAGGAATGTTGGTGAGCCCATGTCTTTCTGTGCACAACTTGAGATATTATTTTTGAATGTTCTTTTCAAATTTTTCTAAGTAGAGTTAACCCAGGGAAGTCTATGGTTTTCCCTGTCCTCTGGCTAGTCTTTAACAGTTGCTTTGAAATATCCCTTGAGAGTATGCCAAAAGCAAGCTAGAATTCAAATTTTTTGTCTGATATTAGGCTACTTTATTTGTCCCCTTATATGTTTTCTCCTTTCTGAAAGTAGTCTTAGGATTACTATATTTTTGTTTGAAAAGTGTGCTTTAATAATAAAAAAATCCAAAGAAGTCTATGGTTTTCCATGTCCTTTAGCTTGCTTCAAACAGTTACTTTGAAAGGCTTTTCTTGTCTTAGTGAAGTTAGATTCTTAATTGGTTTTAGCTTTGCTTCTTTCATAACATTTTAATGTTTCATATCATAATTCAATCTAAAAGCTCCTTTAATATAGATGACTTGCCCTATGGAAACTCTTGAAGAATTTTTGTACAATTAAACCCTTCTATGACTCCATAGACCAATGGGTTTATATTGTTTCTTGACATATCCTTTCAGCTGAAACATTCTTCAATCTTCTCTCACCTTCACCCTTCATTTAACCTCTTTAGTTAATGATATACATCCCAACCAAACAAAAAAACAAGTTCCCTGAGCTTCATAACTAGCCTAATATCATAAACAAAGCATATAGATATATCCTTTGAAAAAACTTAATAGAGAGATCCCTCGCTGAATCCAAGAAGGCTAGGTCCTAGGATTCCAAATTGGTTCTGATGTGGCCCCCTGCAGTGTTTATTTTTGCCAATATTTTAAATCATGGGGAGCCAACATAGCAGTGACCATACTAGGGAAAAACTGAGTAATATATAACTTCACAACCCAGAAAACCCCTTTCCTAAAAATGAATCAAGTGTCTTCCAAGATTGGTTCCTGATTGTTGATGGTGGACAACAACCAATCCTAGAAAACAAGTAAAAATATTCCACCTGGTGACTCCACTGGTTTTCAGTAGGCCTGTTGATTCCCCTTGGTTTTCCATAGACTCCACTGGGAAACTCATTTCATCATAAAAACATCATTAAAACCCAGTTAAGAGAACTTTAAGGATAAGTTTTCTTACAAATATTAGTTTGCCTTTTCAAATACTGTCATACCTGGCTAATTTTTCTTATTTGTTGATGTCTAAATCCTAGCTTCTAGAAGAATCTATATTATATCCCATCCTGACCTGAATCCTCCTAAAATAGTTGACAACCCAGAAAGTATCCTTAGGAAATCTCCTACATCCAAAAACCCAAATATTGTCAGACCAATTCACAGAGAAAATTCTGTCCCTGAAAATATTACAGCTCTGCAAGATACCCAAGTTGACTTGCCCTTCATAAGCAACCCATCTAGAACCAAGTCACTTAGTGGTATAGATCAGATAGACTTTGAGCCTGAAAACTCACAACATAATAGCAGTAGAGAAACCTCCCCATCCACACCACCTGATCTTCATTTCATTCATAACTTTGGTTTCTCTCATCCTAAGTCTTCTCAACAGTACTTAGCTGGTCCAAGTACTTCTATTTCACTCACTCACACCCCCACTGTTCAAACCACTCCATCACATCATTTACCTCCTATCACAAATCCTCCACTTGTAAACCCCCCATTTTTTCCACATGTCCATATCATGGCAACATGGTATGCTCCCTTAGTCTTGCCTTTACCTTTAGTTGTTCCACCACAGGACTATCAGTCCAAGATTCCATTATATGATGCTAGTAGTACTACTCAAAAACATGTGAATGGAATCAATGATTACTTTGACAGACAAGAAATAGATGATGAAATGGTAAAACTTTGGATGTTTGCTCAAATTTTAGGGGGAGAAGCAAGAAAATGGTTTAAAGGCTTAACCCCTAATAGTATCAATGACCTCCCCTCTTTCCATCAATTATTCCTAAAAAAATGGGAATTCAAGAGGAACCCCCTTCAAATCCTGTCAGAATACAATAATATTAAAATAAATTATGGTGAGAGTGTTTAAGATTACTGCACTAGATTCAATAGTGTTTATAATGCACTCCCTCCACAAATGAAACCCCCACAAGGCTTAGCCTTAATAAAGTTTCCTGAAGGATTTGACCAAAAATGTGTTATCAATTAAGGGAGAGAGAACCCCTCACATTATAAGACATGCAGAAAGGGGTAGTAAGTGTAGAAGCTAACCTTAATGCTAGAAGGGCTAGATTGAAAGCAGAAAAGAAGGTTACCTACAAACATGAAGTTGGACCTTCCACATCAGAATCCAAAATTGATAATTTGGTCAAAACCATGGAGATGATGATGGAAAGAATAAACATGAATGAGAGAGCTTATTCTAAAGAAAACCAAATAGCTCCTCAAAATAGAAATCAGCCCCAAAACAAAAATATAAACTTTAGAAGAAACCCACCTCAAAATAGACAAAGAGATTTTGATCAACAGGTCAGACCTCCTTTTCAATAGAATTATGTTGATGAAGAGGGGGAAATAATAGAAGAAACAAAGGAAAATCACATGAACATGTTGGGATTAAACAATGAGGATATTGTTTTCCTCAATGAAGAAGAACAAGTCACCTACATACCTGATGAGGAAGAAGGCCTAGAATCAGAAGATTACAAACTAGGCTTTGAAAATTCCATAATGCAAGTACACAAACAGTATTACTTGAGAAGTAAAAATAACCAAGACACTCCCAAGAAAAATACCTCTGAAACCTCTGCTAAAAATGGCCTTGTAAATACCTTTAACAAGACAGCTGAAAACAAAAACATAGTGGCTAAAAGTTCTGATCAAAACAAAGGAAAAAACACCCAAATTCATGACAAACATAGTGGTGACCCTAGCAGCATTAGCACCTTAGCTAATGCTCATGAAAAAACCATTTTAACTGTTGTAAATAACAAAAACAAGCAAGCTGATTTTGCTAAGAAAACAGTGACTAAAAAGGCTGAATTAACCATTTCCAAAACTCAAACTCCTTTCAGCATTGAGAGTGAAGTTGCCAAGATAAAAATCTCCATCCCTCTCACTAAGTTACTCACTCAAGATGTATATAGGTCCCAATTTTTAAAGGCTTTGAACATAAGAGATCATAATGACTCTATTAACTTAAATGATAACAAACCTGAGCTTCTGTTTGGATCAAAAATAGAAGGGAAATTTCATGAAGGTGGAGTTCCTCCATTTTATGTCAGCTTAAAAATCCATGATAACATTTTGCACAATGTCATGCTTTACTCAGGGGCATCACATAACCTCATTCCCAAAGTGATAATGGAAATATTAGGCCTTGAGGTAACCAGAGCTTATAAAGATTTATACTCCTTTGATTCTAGCAGAGTTAAATGCCTAGGCCTAATAAAATATCTCTGTGTCAATTTAGCACAAATCCCAACCAAAAGCTTAGTAATGGACATTGTGGTGGCTAATACACCCCCCAAATATGGCATGCTTCTTTCAAGATCTTGGGGTGCTAAGTTGCAAGGCACAATGCAAATGGATATGACTTATGCTACCATCCCTGTCTTCAGCCAACCTAGAAGACTTTATAAGGAAATCCACATGAAATACATGGTGAGTAGCCAAGAAAGACCAGAAAACTCCCCTCTTTATTCTATACATACTGACCTTGACTCATTCATTCTTTACAATGACGAGATTCCTAATGATCAAGGATTAGAAAATGAAAAACCAACCAACATAGTGGCAACCATAGAAAAAGAGGAATGAAAAGAAAAATCATCCAAGAAGTTTGTTAATTCAGAAAAACACAGCAAACAAAATGAAGGTCTTAAGCATCAAAACAGTCATCAACATAGTGCCAATCATAAAAATCAAGGAGAAATTCCTCAACACATTGAAAACCCCGAGGAAAAAGACACAAATAAACATAGTGCAGATCCTAAAAAAGAACACAGTGATGATAAAAATGAAAAAAACAGAGAGGAAAAAGAGGAAATTGATGAAAAATCTAAAGACAATCCTCTTTGGAGCATGAGCTTTGATGGGTCTTGCGCTAAAACTGGTGCAGAGGTAGGCATATGGGTGCACAATACTGAAAACAATCATGTTGAAGGTCATTCATACAGATTAAACTTTCAATGCACCAACAATATACCAGAGTATGAAGCACTCCTCTTAGGACTACATTTACTGAAAAAACTAGGAGCCAAGAGGATAACAGTTCATGGGGATTCAGAATTGATAATTAGGCAAGTAAATTTGGAATATACTACCAAACATCCCAGACAAAGAGCCTATAGAAATGATGCCATGGACCTATTAAAATCATTTGCTGAATTCCAACTCAATTTTGTCCCTAGAAACCAAAACATCCTTGCCAATGGATTAGCCTTTGCTGCTAGTACATTTCTAAAACCTTATGAAAACAAAAAATACACAGTCCAAGTCAAATATAGACCAGCAGTCCTAGACAATGAAAAATACTGGCAATTTTTTGAAGGAGATAAACATTCTAGAAATGAATTTGAAATGCCAAACTCAGATTTAGAGTATGAAGAAGATTGTCCTACTGAGGAAAAATCAATTTTTAAAGAAGAAGAAACCCCTGAGATTGTTGATATAAATCTGTTAACCAAAGAATCCAAACATAAAACATAAAACTACATAGAAGATCTAGAAGTGCAGCAATCTAAAATTGAAAGCTTGCTAAAGGGGCTGGTACCCTTAGAAGAATTGTTTAACTTTAATGATGTTGCAAAAAGGCAAAAAATAGAATCTACTGAAGCTGAAGTAGAAGAGTGAAATATAAGAAGTGAAGAAAATCCTAAAATGATTAAATTATCTAAGACACTGCCAGCTCACATTAAACTGAAATACCTTGAGCTGTTTAGAGAATTTTCTGATATGTTTGTTAGTATGAATCCTTTGTCGAAGTGTACGAAAAAGGACCACTTTAGCTACGCATAACTAATAGCCCTAACAACAAAAGTGGCTGCCAATATCTTCAGATATGCGGTTAGTTGAACATAAAAGAGCTGCAAAAACCAGATCTATGCATGGAAAGACATTAAGCAGAAAAAACAAGGGTTTGCTCCATATACCAATAGACAAGACAAGAACAATTTTTGAAAGAATTTTTATATTAATTGGGCACCTGGGAGGAAAACAAGAAGGCGTATCCAATTCTCCTCGGTGGGATGGGTTCTTGGAAGTCCTCAGCACTTCAGATCTAAGATTTCTCTCTCTTGTTGGTGTAGAAAACCCACACAAAGAATGGAACTCAAAGGGAGCTCACACAGCAAATGGCAGAAAAGGGTGACCAAGTGTATAGATCCCGAGTGATCTAATAGGAAACAAAAGGTGAAGAATGGTAGGAAAAACCCTCCTATTTATAACAAAATATTGGGTCATTCTAGATCTTGGTGCATGGGTTAACCAGATCTAGATCCACTTTTATGGAATATTTTATTATATTTGTTGGAGGGAAAAGGTATTTGACTTGGGTCAAATCCCTTGATTTGTCAAAAATAAATAAATAAATGATTTATTTATCTTTTTGAGGAAGCGGTTAGAAGATAATCAAATAAATAATGATTTATTTAATTATTTAAGGAAGTGGTTGAAAGATAATTAAATAAATAATGATTTATTTAATTATTTGTGGGTAATTTGGTCATATTTAACAAGGAATATTATCTAAATAAGATTTAAATAATTATTCCTAGAAAATAATAAGATAAATAAAGGTTTATCTAATTAATTTCTTTGTTTTGGGTTAAACATGACTAAGAATAATAATTAAATTATGGTTTAATTAATTATTCCATGAGGAAAATCAAACAAATATAGGTTTGTTTAATATTTCCTTTTGGGGTTTCCTGTTTTAAAATAGTGAAAGCAGTTTTACTTAGGGTAAAACTGGTCTTACATGGTGTACTTGGGTCCATCTAATGATAATAGGTTAGATGACCCAAAAATGGTGTAACAGATTGCCCCCCAGCGTGCGAGTGTTAGGAGCAAATCGTATGACCGAAGTACATTGTAAGAACACAATCACTAGACAACAAAAGGGATGTCAGAGAGAGAAATGTGAGGTATATAGTGTGTTGAAGGACTAGACCCTGAGGAGACGAGACTCGTAGGTGCAACAAGTCTGTTTTTATGAGAGGGTACCTGTGCTGAAGGCGGCGGGGGAGGCATACCTATGCCCGCCGAGACAAAGTACAAAAGAATAGTGTGTCCAGTAAACAAGGGACCAAACCATAAAGTACAGCTGGCATAATCATGAGCCAGATAAAAATACAATGAGGAATCCCACATACATGCTGTGCCTGGGATAACAGCCAGGACTTGTACAATAATATCTGAGTACATGAGATACAAATACAACCCAAATGCCCCCTGTAAATGGGTAAGGGCTCACAAAATTTGACTAATACATGCAAGTCGAAGAGGCGCTGCAAGTGGCTACGGCCAACATCATCAAATATATGGAGCTGCATCGAAGGCTGCAATGAAGAGGTCATCCGGGCATGTGGGGGGCTACCTGCAGGGCCACCCCCTCATGAGGGTTGAGACATCTCACACACACCCAGGGAATCATCAAGAGCTGCTGCTGGATCACTAGACCATCAAGTATACGGATCTCGATCATGCTGAAAGGAGCTAGAGAAACAATCAAGCCAAAGGGAAAGGAGATATCCCTTTGCCTGATCCGAGGCACCGAACAAGAGTGGAAGCTGGAACCAAGGTACACCGCCCTCTAGACCTGGCTTCTGGAATGAATGAGCTGATGTCGACAGAAGGAGGTCCGCCATAGGTGAGGCAATGAGAGACTCTCAACTAAGGCACGAGAGAAAAGAGTAGAGCGACGGACAGACTGACACTAATGATGATAGTGAAGTGGAAAGGACTGAGTAGCTAATGGACGACTTCCCTTTCTAGAGCATAAAGGGCATGAATGACATGGCAGCGACTGACACAACATCTTCAGGGATGGGGGACAGTGGAACTGAAGGTCATAATGTGCGACACAAGAGAGAGACCAAGCAATGACGGATGGAGGGCTATAGTGGGGTACAAAGGGACTCGGTATAGACTCCATGGAGGGAATGATGACTCAACTTGGATGCTCTAAACAAGGGCGACTCGATGGTGCTGCCACACAGTAAAGGCCCCAATGGGGGACCATGAAAACATGAGTACAAGGTGGGAACTCATGACGAAAATCGACACGAACATGGACAAGTATGGAGGCGAAGTGGTGCCCCAAGTACAAGTGTCGTAAGTGAGGAAATTCGATTTAAAGTGGAGGTGAAGTGGCCCTTCTTGGACAAAATAGGTCTTGGCGAAGGATGAAAGTACAAAAAAGATGCTGGCGATCTAACAGAAAATAAAACACGCATCTCAGAAGGGAAATGCTAAGGGTAATATTTCTTAAGATAGAGTGCATTTCAAGGATTAGGAAGAGGATTGCCTTCGAAGTCCTCTAAAAAGTATGCCCCCTTACCAAGATCCTTACTGATGACGTAAGGGCCTAGCCATAATGAGTCGAACTTCCCGTGACCAAGGACATCATGGGCCTGGTCATATACTAGAACAAGGTCGCCTTCGTGAAAAGGATGAGGCTAGACTTTTCGGTCATATTGAGCTTTGGTGCGTTTCTTGGCCACTTCTATGGTTTGCAATGCAACACAACGGTCTTCAGAGGCACGCTCAAGTAGGATAAGTCGTTGTTCTAGAGGTTGGGTGTCAGGGAGAAGTTCAGCAGCCAGATGAAGGGAAGGGATTTCACACTCGATCGGTAAGACAGCCTCCTCTCCAAAAACGAGGTGAGGAGGGTTATGGTTGAGGGGCATGGGTGCCCCCAAGCATGGTGTGGTCATGCCAAAATTTATTTAGAAAAAGGGGAATCTAAACACATTTTAATGATGTGGTGTGCCATTTGTTCTTGTTATGGTTATGCAGTTTGAGAAAGGAAATGGAGGATTACCAATCTCTTTTGGTACTGCATATAGGGATCAAATGGACTTTAAGTTTCCGAGTTGGCATACCTGGTGTCACTATCCCAAAAAGAGGATTTGGAGATAATGAACTGATGCTCTCATAGAAAAGCTATAGGTTGTTCAACAATAATGTCTAAGAGACTGGGTTGCTGATGTAAGATGAGGGAACGATAAGGGGTATCATCCCTAGAGTGATCTGAAGTGATATGGGACTCTAGAGGTTCTTCTAAATGTGGAATAATATTGGGACTAAAGTCAACACGACCAGATACACTAGGAGAGTTGTGGAGAATTGCTTCTCTTGGTCTCTCAAATGTGGGTGCCCCCTTACCCAAACATTGGGTTTCAATGTAATGGCCACACGGTGTATGTGGTGTGAACGCATGGGTTCGATGTAAGGGGGAATAGATAAAGTCAGGGGTGGGGATTTTTTCCATAATGTCATCATCGTGATAGAAGATGGGGTGACTGGTGGAAGAAAGACCACCTGACGTGGTGAAGCGACCTAAATCATCATCATGAGAAGAGAGGTTCACATGCGCATCGTCACAAGGGGTGACCGAAGAGTAAGTAGATAAAGGATCTACCGATGTTGAGCCCAAGATGATCGCTGAAGAAAGGTCAAGCGAAACAACAGGGGAGGATTCAGATGGAATGGTCCCCGAGGGTCTCATGGATGATGATAGGTAGAAAATGTTGGAAGAAGGCTCCGTCATCTCGACATCAGGAGGGGGAATGTCAATGGGAGCAGTCATATCTGGTAGTTCTGCTGAAGAAGAATGCGCAAATATGGGAGAGGTGTACTCATTGTGCTTGGCCTCGAATTGGTGGACCGTGGCAATAGAGGTGCGAAAGTCCTCGAGGCGGGGACAAATATGGGTGTGATGGCCATGGAGATCACACAAAGCACGGGGGTGGTTGGTGTGAATAGTCTTGGGGTTCTTGGCCGCGGTTGTGGAAGGAACAGAGGCTTCTGGGACCGCGGACTCAGGGAATGTGACATTAACCATGGGCTTTAGATGAAGTAATTCAGGACAGGTATGGGAGGCGTGACCGACAACATCACACAAAGCACCCTGGATGGTATGCTTTGGAGGCTGAGGAGGAGTAGGGTTTGTCGGGGCAGCCTTTTCCTTTGATGCCCCCTTGCGAGCTTTGCCCTTCTTACCCGAAGCGGTCGCAACAAGAGGTGGTTCCTGTTGAAGTGACTGAGGCACTGATGCAACGGGAGAAGCCATGGGGACCGGTTGAACCGGGGTCAAAGCGATATAAGGTTTGGGTTGACCAGGCAAGGTGGGGGTTGGAGGATCAAGGTACCAAACGGGAATCCCAAGTGTCAAGTTAGGAAGAGAGAGGGTGGCCATGACTGGTACCGTGTACACTCCTGGTGGGGGAGCTAGGAACGGTATCTGACCAGAGGGGTAATGGCCAGGTGGGATGGCTCCTAAATGGCTAAGGCTTGGAGGAACCATGCCAGGAGGATAAAGAGGCTCATGACTACCAACTGCAGGTGAAGGGCTAGGAGCAGGTTGCAGAGGGCAAGGTTGCTGACTAGCCGAAGCAGGTTGCTTGAGAGCAGCCCGAGACGATTGCATCATGCAAACATTCGATGAGCTGGGGTCAGAGATAGGAGGAGGAGGAAGACCAGGGAAAGTTCCGAGCAAAGAGGAGTCTTTGTAGATGCCAAGAGAGACACTGGTCAAGGAATCAACGGTTTGCTTGTTGGCTACAGAAGAGATGGTCGTCTCAGGTGAGGTCTGAGATTTTGGCTCATGATATGTCAACTGGTCAATGGTGACTATCTTTCCATTATGGGGGAAAGACATCTTGCAGAAAACCGCGGATGGGACAGCAGACATAGCATAGGTGTAGCTTCGCCCCAATAGAATGTTGTAGTCTAGCGGGGTGTCGATGACTTCGACGTCAATGCAAACAGTCTTACCGGCGAGGGTGATAGGACAATTTCGAAATAGGCCAATGGGCTGGGAGGCATGACCGTCCCATGCTCGAAGGGTGATCGTGGAAGGGGCCAGCTCGGGGGATCCGAGTTGCTTCCAAACCGAAGCGGACATCACGCAGGTGGATGCCCCCTCATCAATTATACACCGGGATACAGTGGCGTTCCGGATTTTGACTGGGATTTGGAAAGCAACGGAAGGAGGAAGAGGAGGGTGGTCCGATTGAGTGGCGTCGAAAACAATCATTTGGTCATCGGCAGGATCAACAGCGCCCACGGCAGATAGTAGAGCCTTCTTTTGAGAAGGGCATGACTGGAGGAGTTCCAGTGTGGAAATGGCAGCAGGGGATTGTGCCAAATCATCTACTATACTGTACGATTGAGCGGCTCGACCGGAAGCAGCATTTCGGTGTAATGGTCCCTTTGGAATCTTTGGATGAACCTCAACTTTGGGTTGAGGGATGTGTAAGGGGCCATTGGATGTCGAAAGAGGCTCTGCAGAACCTGAAGAGGGGGGCTCGGGAGCAGACTGAGCAGGAGGCTTGGGGTACTGGCGAGACCGAGTTTGAAGGTTAAGGTCGACGGTTAGAGGTGGATCAGAGTTCATCATGAGGATCTGGTAATTGGAGGAACCAGAAGGGGAAGGTGGAGTGGCCACCTGTCCGTTAGGTGGTTGGGTAGCCATGAATCCATACTGTGCATCCACCGGCTCTTGAGGGGGCGGTGACTGCTGTTGCAGGGATTGAGAAGGCAAGGGAGGCGAAAGCGCATATGCTAGAGGAGCTGGCGCACCAGGCTGCGGATAAGGGTAATGGTTAGGTTGGGCAACATTGAGGTAAGCAGGAGGTTGGGCAAAAGAATGAGGCATGCCGTATCCTAGATGCGTGCTACCGGGAGGGGGAGAAGTGCAGGAAGTGGTGCCCCCTCCCCCAGGAAAACCATAGCTCATGAGAGGTGGAGCGGATGGATGAGAGATAGATCCAACGATACTTTCGGCAGCATGAGGTGCCCCCGGTGTATGGGCATCACCGGGTCTGGGGAGATCAGGTAGGACAGTATGATCATAACCTGTCTGAGCATAGATCAGGTCATACTTTAACGCCATTTGGAGGGCATCTTCTTCGGTTTGAGGAAAATGTGATGCGACATCTTTCCCGATAGGGGACAAGAGAGATCTAAGGAACCAGTCCATGTAGACACGGTCTTCGAAGGTAGGAGATTGGCATAGGCTCCGTCTTCTTCACCATTCCTGGACATGGGTAGAAAGGCGGGTTGAAGAGGTTTGTTTGAAGGAAGTCAAGAGTTTGATACCAGTGTCATAACGAAGGGTAAGCTGGAAGTAAGATTAAAAAGCCCAGGCAAGAGTTGCAAAGGTGGTATGGGAGGAATTGGGCTGATCAACATACCACTTAGAAGCTTCGCCTGTAAGCGTGCGTTGGAACAATCGAAGATGAACAAAGTCATCGGTAATGGAGGTAGATGAACACCACATGTGGAAAGATCGAACATGATTGGAAGGATATTCTCCATCACGGCCTTCAAACTTTGGGATGTCGGAAGGGAGCTTTGTCGGCATAGCAAGCCAACTAGCGTCATGGTGGCAGGGTCACGGTCATCCGGTCTGAACTGGGGAGGGGCGAGGCCTGCCAAGAAGGGGAGCACGGGTGCAGCCGAGGTAGTTCCTGTGGCGGTTCCGCTAGTAGTAGTTCCAGCATTAGGGCCAGGAGCACTGCTAGCGTTAGGCCCTGGACCAGACATAGTGAAGGTGACAGGGGGAGAACCAAAAGGAAAAGGAGAACCCGATGAATCAGGAGAGGAGTCGGAGTGCGGACTTGAAGGAGGACTGGCTCGACGACGGTAGGGTGGAGCAGGTCGACCAACCGAAAACTGAGGGTGAAGGCCAAGAAGTCTCCGGGAAAGGCGCCTTGGGGGCGCAATGATGACAGGAAGAAGGAAACCGACAAGGGCAGAAAGGGACAGAATCAAGAAAGGTCAAGGGCAGACAAGGTGCAGTGATAATTGATTTTAGAGTCTTTGCCAGGTGGTGTTAACCAGGCGCATCTTCACTTAGGGTCAGTGTGTGATGTGTGTTAATTTTAATTTTAAACCCTTTTTGTTTTGAGAGCAAGAAAAAGTGTGCTGCGTAACTGAAAAGAAATCTGCAAAGAACAATATATACTGCTGAAATAACAGAACATTTAACAGCTAAACATGCATCAATCTAACCCAAAAAGGCGGGACTCTCAAAACTAATCTAATCAAAACACACTAAAAAGAGGCCAATAGATCTAGGGTCAAAAGGGACAGGGATCTAAAGGGTAAAGCTGCTGAAAAGAGGTGCAGATCACAGCCAAGAGACAAAAGCAAGGTGGCTGGAAAAGAGTGAAGATATCAGCAAAAATCGAAAAGGACAGGGAGGAGGTCCTAAAGAGAGGTCCAAAAAAAACGAAAAGAGGTGATTTGAAAGGAGGGAAGGCTGATTTAAAGGGATCGGAGGATGAGGTATCAAATCTAGAAAAAAGGAGGCTGAAGCTCTAAAAAACAGACAGCTGAAACAGCTAAAACTCTTCCACAAAAAGTGGAGGGTACTAAAGCCCTAGGGGGCTAGGTTCCCACTTAGATGAGTAAAAATAGATCGAGCCGGTCGAAAGCGGAGTTTGAGGCCAGGAGGTACAGGAAGACCACGAGCGCGGCGAAAACCCCGGAAAAAATTAACGAGAAAAATCCTTTGAAAAAGCGGCGAGGGTCATGAGTTTACGACACCGTGCCGATGCGGTCGCGAGAAAAGAGGCTGAAAAGTACGACCTGGAGGTCCAGGTCACAGGTTATGGGCCAAAAAGTGTGACCCCCCGTTCCGGTTGTCTCGGCGGCATATTTTCAGAAAAGTTGCCGTCTCAGTTGCGACTGATGTCGTTTACCTGCGCAATAGGGCCAGAAACACACAGAAGTTAAAAATTTTAATGTTTTAGGGTTTTATGTGAGAAAAACAACATAAAAAATAGGAAAAATAAACAGCTGAAAAGAAACCCTAGGGTCTGAAGTAGCTGGATATGCAGGAATATGAAAAACAACAGCGGTCGTAATTTAAAACCCGTGTGGAGTCGCCATTTGTTAGTATGAATCCTTTGTCGAAGTGTACGAAAAAGGACCACTTTAGCTACGCATAACTAATAGCCCTAACAACAAAAGTGGCTACCGATATCTTCAGATCTATGGTTAGTTGAACATAAAAGAGCTGCAAAAAACCGGATACATGTGCATGGAAAGACATTGGGGAAAATAAGAGGTTTGCTCCATATACCGATGAGCAGAGACAGAGCATTTTTTTTTTTAGAAAGAATTTTTATATTAAGGGCACCTGAGAGGAAAAAAAGAAAGGTGTTTCTAATTCTCCTCAATGGGATGGGTTCTTGAAAGTCCTCAACGCTTCAGATCTAGTATTTCTCTCTTGTTGGTGTAGAAAACCCAAACAAAGATAGAACTCAAAGGGAGCTCACAAAGCAAATGGTAGAAAATGGTGACCAGTGTATAGATCAGTGGCTCTAATAGGCAACAAAAGGGTGAAGAATAGTAGGAAAAACCACTCATATTTACAACAAAATGCGGGTGGAATTAGATCTTGGTGCATGGGTTAACAGGATCTAGATCCACTTTTTTATGGAATATTTTATTATATTTGTTGGAGGGAAAAGGAATTTTACTTGGGTCAAATCCCTTTATTTGTAAATAATAAATAAATAAATGATTTATTTATCATTTTAAGGATGTGGTTGAGTAATAATCAAATAAAGAATGATTTATTTAATTATTTAAGGAAGTGGTTGAAAGATAATTAAATAAATAGTGATTTATTTAATTATTTGTGGGTGATTTGGTCATATTTAACAAGGAATATCATCTAAATAAGGTTAAATGATTATTCCTAGAAAATAATAAGATAAATAAAGGTTTATCTAATTAATTTCTTTTATTTTGGGTTAAACATGACTGGGAATAATAATTAAATTATGGTTTAATTAATTATTCCATGAGGAAAATCAAACAAATATGGGTTTGTTTAATATTTCCTTTTGGGGTTTCTTGTTTTAACATAGTGAAAGCAGTTTTACTTAGGGTAAAACTGGTCTTACATGGTGTACTTGGGTCCATCTAATGATAATAGGTTAGATGACCAAAAAATGGTGTAACAATGTTTACATGGAGTTATGAAGATTTAAAATCATATGATACAGAAATAATTCAGCACAAAATACCCCTCAAAGAAAACCAGAAGCCTTATAGACAAAAATTGCGCAGAAGAAACCCTATTCAATTACCTCTGGTTGAGAAATAAATTAGAAAAATGTATGATGCTGGAATTATAGTCCCTATGAGATACTCAGAGTGGGTATTTAATCTTGTATCGGTTAGGAAGAAAACAGGAGAAATAAGGCTTTGCATTGTGTTAGCCACCTATAAAATTTGTTATATCAAATGGTGGCTAAATCATTTTTCAAGCCTTCAAGAAACAAGTTTTATGCCAAATTGTTAGTTCTTGAAGTCTTAAGAAGATATATTATCCCTGGATTAATCTTCACTGATGTTTCCCTCTTAAACGCTGAAAAATATGATGATTTCCTGAATAAAAAGACTGCCAAAAACCCATTTTTTCCTTTTCATTTTATTCATAAAACATTTCATTTACCCCTCGTTCTCTCGAAATTTCCTTTGAACCTTTGAAATTTTCTTTGGAAGGTTTAAAAACCCCTTGTTCCCCTTCTACCGAAAGCCAAAAAAGCCTTGAAATCTGTTATTTTGGCCTAAAAAACCCTTTTTTTAACTAAGGCCCTAAGCCCTTTAGGCCTTAGCCCCCAGCTCCTTTTTTTTGCATAAGACCTGGAGTGGTGACCCACAGTTTAGCCCCTTTTGCACAGTTAAGCCCCTTTTTGTTACCTTTTGCCTTTAAAAAGGTTTCCGATGCGATTGGCCCCTTTTCTTCTAACCCCTGATTCCTTTGTCTTTACATATAACCCTGAGCCCCGCAATCGGGCGCTAAACACCATAAAAATCCCCTCCCTGAAATTTTTTTTCCTTTGTATTTAATTAAAAACCCACTTTTCCTATGTTTTGATAAGTCCTGACTGTTCATTGGTTGGGTGAATTCCAACCGTTGATTTAAACCAATCAACGATCTTCGGGATCTCGCATCACGAATATTCATTGGGCACATTTGAAAGGCCCTTTCCTTTTTTTCGATTCCGATGAGCCCCTTTGGTTAAAACCCCCAAACCACTTCTCCACCATATAACCCGCGCCCAAGACCAAGCGATTAAGTCCCGAGCGCTAATTGCATCGGAGTTTTTTCATTGAAAATATTTTAATAGTTTTTCCCCCCCTCTAATTGGCCACCTTGTGATAGCTTCCCAGCTATTGATCTTCCCCGCCAGGCCCAGATCCAATGGCCCACATTGCTCTTTTACAAAGCCCATCCCTCCGCCTTTTGACCTCCGCTATTAAATCTCTGTCGTCGATCTGTTTTTAAGATCAACGGTCCTTGTTCAATCGCATCGCAATTTTTCTCTGTGCCTTTCCTCTCTCCCCCGCCGATTGGTGACTTTGCAATGGGATCTAGGCCATCCATTTCATACATCCAATGGTCCAGATTTGAACCCCCACCCTTTGTTAAAATTCATAAAACCCTGCTGTATAAATTTTTCAATGAATATCCACTGTTGATCTCTGTAGATCAATGGCTCACATTAACTCAAACTCCGCCCGACCCTCGCCTCATATTTTATTCCATTAACCCCAAGATTAAACTTGAGCCGTTAATATTTCTGATCCTACGGTCCATATTCGACCTGATAGGCCCAACTCCTTTTGGATCTACCTTCCCCCAAGACAAATCCTGACCGTTCATTCCTATGATCCAACGGTCGAGATTAAAACCATCTTGGCTCTACCCCCCTCCTTCTGCCCGCGCATCATGTCTTATCGCGCTTCAATCTCCACTGTTGGATCTACCCACCTGTGATCCAACAGCCAGGGACCCATATCGTGTAATTTTGAGCCCGACAGTTAATTCCTAAAAATTACGTGATATAGGCAGTGTCTAAAGTACATGTGTCAGCCAGGGACCTATATCGCGTTTTTTCGGAGAAAACCTAAAACCGCCCCAAAGCAGCACAACACCAGTGGTTTTTATTGGCGAAACCACTTTCCCCATTTACATTACATCCTCTCATGTTTAATCTCTGCCATTGATCTTTGAGATCTAACGGCTCAAGTTCAATCTCGCCTTTAGTTCATCCCCCTCCACCCATCCTGCAAAGGACTTCTTAAATCAATCTTCGTCGTTGATCTCTGTGGACTAATCAAATCCAATGGCCTAGGATCGTTAGGAAACCCCAAATATCATTTGACCCCATTTCACCTCTGATAAATGTTTTTCCTATTTTCCTTATATTTTTTGCCATTTCACTATGACATTTCCCTTCCGCCTTATAAAATCTTGGGTTAATATCGACTGTTAATCAACATGCATTGACGGCTCGGAATTAATATTTCATTGACCCATCCGAACACCTCTCCTTTTAACCTTAGCGATAAATCCTCATCGTTGGATGCTGTCATCCAACAGCTGCGATCTAACCTCAGCCTCCAAAGTAGTCTAAACCCAACTACGCAGGATTTTCTTAACTTTTCTTGTTTTTTGCAGGATTTCAAGGTTTCTCAACTGTTTTAAAGATAAAATCAAAGGTTGGGGATGACGATCCCCCAGGCCTTTATTCATCAAGAATATCATTCTACGGGGTTCAACACCATGTTTCATCCATGCCTCATGAGCATTGATGTTATTTTAAAACCCTATGTGTGCCTCCAACAACGATAAAAACACAGCAAACACGACAAACAAAGAGTATCAGTTGGACAACATGAAATCAAAGTGGAAATCCATGCTCGAATCTTTTAGCACAATTTTGAAGGATTAAAGCACACATTCAGCAAATCAAAAGCCTAATCCACTCAATTAAACACAATTTGAAGAACAGAAGACAGAAATTAGGCCTAATTTAGCCTAACACACAAAACTAAATCAAATTAAACAGTGTTTAAAGAAAAACAATAATATCTATCAGTATGAGAAGCCTCCACTACCACATCAAAGGCTAATTGAATCCTCTCCAGCTATGAAAAGAGCCACTTGCAGCCTCAAAGCAATCAAAGAAGGCCTAGTTACGACCAGAATAGAAGATATTTGCCTCAATACAGCTGAACAGTTATTTCAACCAAAAGAACTTATTGTAAACTGTCAGCAGAGTTATTACAAGGATAACAAAGAGCCTTAAAGTCAACAAAATCTTCCCAGCAAGATTTATACTTAATGTAAACCAATTAATACAGAGGAAATATCAGAAAGTTTCTCCATTGAGCCCTTCAAAGGCCGAGAAACATTAAACTGTATTAATTGAACCTAGAAGATATTTTATCCCATCCCACCTCCTCATTTCTTCTATAAATACTTCTGTAGAAGATGAGATAATGTTGGTCACTGCATATCTGTTGCCTGTAAATAGTTTCCTGAAGCTGCTATAAGCTCTATTTGTAATTGGAGATACCTAAGTTGAGATGAGAAGTTTGAAGCTGTAGAGAACCACTGGACTCGAAGATTGTAACTAGTTTGAAGCATCAAATACAAGCTGATTTACGGGATCCTAGTCTATGTCAACGGTGATGTTTTAATTATTGTAAATTTTATTTTATTTATGTTTCCATTTTTTCCATATTCTCTGATAAAGAACAACAATTATAGAGTTAGGATTTACTGTCAAAGGTACCCTACTCTTACTGATAAGCTTTATCTACATGTTTTCTTCCAAATTGTGCTATTTAAGAATGATTTAATACATTCCAAGTAGTTCAGGAATATTGGCGTTCCCTCGTTCTACTGTCTAAACTTTAAACATTGTTCGTGAATGTTATTTTCAATTTCTGCCAAGTAAATTTGAACTAGGGAAGTCTATGGTGAGCCCTGTCCTCTAGTTTTATCTCCAAGGTTGTCTGAAAGTTTCCCTAAGAGTATGTTGAAATCAGGCTAGGTTCAAAGTCCTTACCTGATCTTAGACTATTCTTTGTTATCTTATGTGTTGTCTTGAAAAGTTTTCTAAGTAAAGCAGAGCTAGGGAACTCTATGGTGAGCCCTATCCTCTAGTTTCTTCTCCAACAGTTGATTTGAAAAGTTTCCCTTTGAATATGCTGAAAGCAGGATAGGTTCAAAGTCCTTACTTGATATTAAGCTATTATTTTTCGTGTTTTAAATGTTTTCTATTGAAAGTGCATCAAAAGCAGGCTAGTTTCAAAGTACTTACCTGATCTTAGATTACTTTTTTGTCTTTCTTAGGTGTATGCCGAAAGCAGGATAGTTTCAAAGTACTTACTTGATCTTAGGCTTCTCTTTGTTCTTAATTTTTTTGTTTCCCCTTCTTATTGTTTCATTCCATTCCATAAAATCAAATTTAAAGAGATCCTTAGACATAGATGACTTGCCCCATGGACCACTCTTGAACCTTGTTGTTTCAATTAAATCCTACTATGACTCCATAGCCCAATGGATTGAAGCTGTTTCTTGCCTATGTTCTTAGCTAAATCAATTTTTCACTTTCATTCATCTTCACCCTTCATTTAGACTTCCTTCACCTTCACATATATTTTCCCAACCAAAACAAACAAAACCTTATTCTTCATAACTAGCCTAATATTACATTTAAAAGCCTTAAAGATAAATCAATCTTTGCACTTATAGAGAGATCCCTCTCTGGATTCAGGAGGGCTAGATCCTAGAATCCCAAAGTGGTTCCAATGTCCTCTCCTTAGCTTTAGTCTCACCAATCTGCTAGAATTACGGGGAGCTAACAATTCTAGTGACTCCGCTGGGGATTTTGAGTCAATTTAATCTTAAATACTTCTAATACTCAAAGCACCCATAATCTCTTTAGATTGGTATTCATAGAAAACATGGTGTTGGAACCATAAAACATTTTACCTCCTTAGGAGCTAAAAATTTTCCACCTGGCGACTCCACTCCTTATAACTCCCAAAAGACCAAATGACTCCACTGGTGGAAGACTTTAAACTGGTTGACAAGATGCGATGACCCCTTTCCTGATTTACAAACATGGATTTATATATAGACCCAGAAGACAAACATATGGTCATGATGGAAAAATTGATGTACATGCTTGGAAAGAGAGTGGATAGATTTATGGCTAATCTAAACATTGGTGATCCAGAGCAACATATGCCTTTCCCTGAGCAAACACAAACTCTACCACTACAAGGCATGTATGATGAACAAGATTATAGAGAAAGTAATCAAGAAAAATTTATAATCATGATGAAAAAGATGATGTACATGCTTGGAAAGAGAATGGATAGGTTGATGGCTAATATGAATATTGATGATCTAGAGAAACCTATGCTTTTCCCTCATCAAACACAAGCGCAATCACCTCGAGACCAAGACAGTGACCAAGATATGTATTATGATCAAAACCTTATATAAGATGATAAGCAAACTTACAAATAAAGCAATAAAGAAGGTTGTCAAGAAATTTTTTATTACCTGCCTATGTCTTGTACTATGTTGATAAGAGAACTTCATGACCAAAATGCAAAAACATATAGTGAGCAGTGCTTTGATGAAACAAGTAGCTACTTTCAAAACACATAATCTAATGTAGGAGGAGAACCAACTCATGTAGGGACTCCCCCTCTAGATTACAACCCATATCAGATTACACAGGAAGAGTGGCATCCTAATAATTTAGAAAAAACAACTCATGAACCTTATATGTAAACTGAGTATCATAACAATCATGAGGAATATTTTACACAAGAATATTAGGTAGCAATAGAAAATCCTCAAATTTTCCATGCAAGCACAAGTCAAGATCCCCTAGAAGAGGCTCAAGAAAACATCCAGCATCAAAATCAGCCTTTAAAAGAGACAGAGAACTATTGTACTTCTGTTCAAAGGAACATATAAACATATTCCCCTTTGACAAAAAAAGAGATAGATCAGAATATTAATAAACAGTCAGTCTCTGAAACTTATTGCAAAACAAATAATCTTGCTCAGTCACATAGAGAAATTTGTTGTAAAGATGCAGAAAGTTCTTTTGTCGATCATGAGAAAGAGGGTAGCTCTTTTTCTGTTTATACTAAAAGAAAAATCTCTCATTTGACAGAAGAACAAATTGATCAAATACTAAGAAAGCAGCTACCCTCCAAACCATCATCTCAACTAGACATTCATGAACATGGTGCCTATTCCATAGAACAACCCAAGGGCACTCAATACAAAAAGGATAGTAAAGAAATTAATGATAAAACTAAAACTAGTCCTCTTTGTATCATGAACTTTGATGGGTCATGTACTAAAACCAATGCAGGTGCAGGAATATGGCTTTATGATACATAAAACAATTATTCTGAAGCTTATTCATATAAATTGAACTTTCAATGCACAAGTAACATAGTAGAGTATGAGGCATTTCTTTTAGGGCTCCACTTATTGAAGAAATCAGGAGCCCAGAGGATAACAGTTCATGGAAGTGAAGAATTGGTAATTAGGCAAGTGAAAGAAGAATGCATGGTTAAACATCCCAGACTTAGAGCTTATAAAGATGATGCCATGGATTTGTTAAAAACTTTCAAATAATTTCAAGTTATCCTTGTTCCTAAAGACCAAATCATTTTTGCTAGTGGATTAGCCCTTGTTGCTAGTACATGTCTAAGACCTTGGGAGAGCAAACAATATACAATTCAAGAAAAATTCAAACCATATTTCCCAAAAAATAAAATATACTGGTAAAAATTTGAAGGAGAAAAACAAATAGACGACTATCCTACTGAGGATATACCATCTTTTCAAGAAGAAACTTCTCCCCTCCCTAATGTCAATCTGTCATCCAAAGAACCTGAATTTATATCAGAAGCAAGCATAGATTTAGAGAAAGAAGAAATTTTGCTACTTGGTTTTTTGCAGGTTAAGAATGATGATGCTTACAAGAAACATACTGAAGAGATAGTCCTCAAAGCTGAAGTCTTGAAAGCAGACAATCTACGAGACATGGAGGGCCAAAAAGAAGATTATCTTCATCTTTTCTTCGTTGATCCTTTGGAAGAATGTGTGGAAGTCCCAACTGGCTCAAATTATCAAGAAGTGATCCTTTGCAAGAGCCAAATGCATGAAAATATGTCACCTTCTGTGATATTCTTGGTTTTGAATATTAATCTTCAAATTGTACTATGGATACCCCTGACAAACAGCCAGAGTTTCTTCTTCTTTTTTACACTACTCAACTGGCTACATTGGCACTTTTGTATCATATAAAAATGTAAATATTCCAAGTTAGAATAGGTTAGATATGAATGTCAATAAATCTCAACCTCTGAGCATGTCAGTTAGTTGTTGATTTTTGTCTTGAAGAAAAAAGAAAAATACAAAAAACAATAGAAGATAGAAAAGAGGGCAGAGTGAAAACAAGAAAGGTACAACCCCATACCAAAAAAGAGAAACAAAGTCTGAAAGTGTGCAAGCTTAAATTCCACTCCTAAGAAACACACTTCTAGTTAGTCATACAGCCTAATCATGACTAATTAGTTTTCAATTTACTGCTCATTGGTTAGTGAATTAGGTTTTCCAAACAGCTTAATCTTGGCTTATCAGTTAGGTAGATTAGGATAGAAAAATAAAGGTTCAAACAAGCTAAAAATATGAACCTATAAATTCCAAAAGAAATAATGGCGCTAATCTATTTGAATCTTGAGCCAAAAATAGAAGCAAACTAGTTCTACTATGCCCAAAACTTGAACCAGTGAACAAAGAGAAAAGCAGCTCAAACAATGCACGTTATTCAGTTTTCAGATCTTAAGCCTTCACCATTTTGATTTAATTCTCTGCAAATAATAATCTATGTGCAACTTATTTTTATGCCATAGATTAGCAACAAGTTAGATTTTTCAATCCTGACTTGTCTACTTTTGAATTTCTTGTTTTAGAAGCTAGAGAATAAAAATATGTTAGATAGTCTAATCCTAACAGATAGTGGATTAGGTAGAGAAGCTTAAGAACTAAACTGTTTAATCTGAGTTCATGGAGAAATAAGAATTAGACTTAGATTAGTTTTATGTTTTCAAAAGAAAAAAATGTTTGTAAAGGAGTTTGCCAATCCAAATGCACTCTAAAAGAAGAAAAAATGTTAGATCATTAGGATTCGGTAGGTAGAAAGCTTGTTTTGATAGAGTTCCATTGTTTTTCATGGCTACTAACATTTTCAGATCAAAAGAAGACCAACAAAAGAAAGGAAAAAATGTAGCCCAATGGATGAGGCATTGGTCAGCTTCCAGAGGATTTGTCTGAGGTTCTTGGCACCTCCAAGAAGGTGCCATCCCCATGTGGAGCGATTGTTAGCCACCTATAAAATTTGTTATATCAAATGGTGGCTAAATTATTTTTCAAGCCTTCAAGAAACAAGGTTTATGCCAAATTGTTATTTCTTGAAGTCTTAAGAAGATATCTTATCCTTTGATTAATCTTCACTACTGTTTCCCTCTTAAACTCTAAAAAATCTGCTAATTTCCTGAAGAAAAAGACTGCTAAAAACCCATTTTTTCCCTTTCATTTTATTCATAAAACATTTTATTTACCCCTCGTTCTCTCGAAATTTCCTTTGAACCTTTGAAATTTTCTTTGGAAGGTTTAAAAACCCCTTGTTCCCCTTCTAACGAAATCCAAAAAAGCCTTGAAAATCTGTTATTTTGGCCTAATAAACCTTTTTCTTAACTAAGGCCCTAAGCCCTTTAGGCCTTAGCCCCCAGCTCCTTTTTTTTGCATAAGACCTGAAGCAGTGACCCACAGTTAAGCCCCTTTTGCGCAATCTCAATCGAGATTTTTTTTTCCTCTTATTACCTTTTGCCTTTAAAAAGGTTTCCGATGCGATTGGCCCCTTTTCTTCTAACTCCCGATTCCTTTGTCCTTACATATAACCCCGAGCCCCGGAATCAGGTGCTAAACACCATAAAAAACCCCTCCCCGAAACAAATTTTCCTTTGTATTTCATTAAAAACCCACTTTTCCTATGTTTTGATAAGTCCCGACGGTTCATTGGTTGGGCGAATTCCAACTGTTGATTTAAACCAATCAACAATATTCGGGATCTCGCATCGCGAATATTCATTGGGCACATTTGAAAGGCCCTTTCCTTTTTTTCGATTCCGATGAGCCCCTTTGGTTAAAACGCCCAAACCACTTCCCCACCATATAACCCGCGCCCAGGACCAAGCGATTAAGTCCCGAGTGCTAATCGCATCGGAGTTTTTTCATTGAACATATTTTAATAGTTGTTGCCCCCCTCCGATTGGCCACCTTGAGATGGCTTCCCAGCATTTGATCTTCCTCGCCAGGCCCAGATCCAACGGCCCACATTGCTCTTTTACAAAGCCCATCCCTCCTCCTTTTGACCTCCACTGTCGATCTGGTTTTAAGATCAACGGTCCTTGTTCAATCGCATCGCAATTTTTCTCTACGCCTTTCCTCTCTCCCCCACCGATTGGTGACTTTGCAATGGGATCTAGGCCATCCATTTCACACATCCGATGGTCCAAATTCGAACCCCCACCCTTTGTTAAAATTCATAAAACCCCGTTGTATAAATTTTTCAATGAATATCCACCGTTGATCTCTGTAGATCAACGGCTCGCATTAACCCAAACTCCGCCTGACCCTCGCCTCATATTTTATTCCATTAACCCCAAGATTAAATCTGAGCCATTAATCTTTCTGATCCTACAATCTATATTTGACCCAATAGGGCCAACTCCTTTGGGACCTACCTTCCCCCTTGACAAATCCTAACCATTCATTCCTATGATCCAACAGTCGAGATTAAAACCATCTTGGCTCTGCCCCCCTCCTTTCACCCGTGCATCTTGTCTTATCATGCTCCAATATCCACTGTTAGATCTACCCGCTTGTGATACAATGGCCAGGGACCCATATCGCGTAATTCTTAGCCTGACAGTTAATTCCTAAAAATTACGCGATATAGGCGGTTTCTAAAGTACATGTGTTAGCCAGGGACCTATATCGTGTTTTTGAGAAAATATAAAACCGCCTCAAAGCAATGCGACACCAGTGGTTTTTATTGCCGAAACCACTTTCCCCATTTACATTACATCCTCTCATGTTTAATCTCTGTCGTTGATCTCTGAGATCTAACGGCTCACGTTCAATCTCGCCTTTAGTTCATCGCCCTCCACCCATCCTGCAAAGGACTTCTTAAATCAATATCCATCGTTGATCTCTATGGACTAATCCAATCCAACGGCCCAGGATCGTTTGAAAACCCCAAATATAATTTGACCCCATTTCACCTCTGATAAATTTTTTCCCTATTTTTCTTATATTTTCCACCATTTCACTATGACATTTCCCTTCCGCCTTATAAGATCTTGGGTTAATCTCGACCGTTAATCAACATGCATCGACGGCTCAGACTTAATCTGTCATTGACCCATCCAACCACCTCTCCTTTTGACCTCAGCGAGCAATCCTCGTCATTGGATGCTTTCATCCAACGACTGCGATCTAACCTCAGCCTCCAAAGCAGTCTAAACCCAACTACACAGGATTTTCTTAACTTTTCTTGTTTTTTGTAGGTTTACAAGGTTTCTCAACTGTTTTAAAAAGAAAATCAAAGGCCATGGATGATGATCCCCCAGGCCTTTATTGATCAATAATATCATTCTACAGGGTTCAACACCATGTTTCATCCGTGCCTCATGAGCACTGATTCCATTTTAAAACCCTCTGCACGCCTACAACAACGATAAAAACATAGCAAACACCACAAACAAAGAGTATCAGTTGGACAACATGAAATCAAAGTGGAAATCCATGCTCAAAGTTTTTAGCACAATTTTGAAGGATTAAAGCACACATTCAGTAAATCAAAATCCTAATCCACTCAATTAAACACAGTTTGAAGAACAGAAGACAGAAATTAGGCCTAATTTAACCTAACACAGAACTAAATCAAATTAAACAATGTTTAAAGAAAAAAAATAATATCTATCAGTCCAAGAAGCCTCCAATGCCACATCAGAAGCTAATTGAATCCTCTCCAGCTACCAAAAGAGCCACCTGCGGCCTCAAATAAATCAAAGAAGGCCTAGTTACGACCAGAACAGAAGATATTTGCCTCAATACAGCTGAACAGTTATTTCAACCAAAAGAACTTATTGTAAACTGTCAGCAGAGTTATTACAAGGATAACAAAGAGCCTTAAAGTCAACAAAATCTTTCCAGCAAGTTTTATACTTAATGTAAACCAATTAATACAGAGGAAATATTAGAAATTTCCTCCATTGAGCGCTTCAAAGGCCGAGAAACATTAAATTGTATTAATTGAACCTAGAAGATCTTGTATCCCATCCGACCTCCTCGTTTATTATATAAATACTTCTGTAGAAGATGAGATAATGTTGGTCACCGCATATCTATTGCCTGTAAATATTTTTCTGAAGTTGTTGTAAGCTCTGTTTGTAATTGGAGATACCTAATTTGAGATGAGAAGTTTGAAGCTGTAGAGAACCATTGGACTCGAAGATTGTAACTGGTTTGAAGCATCAAACACAAGTTGATTTATGGGATCCTAGTCTATGTCAACGGTGATGTTTTTCTTATTGTAAATTGTTATTTTATTTCTGTTTCCATTCTGTCCATCTTCTCTGATAAAGAACAACAATTATAGAGTTAGGATTTATTGTCAAAGGTACCCTACTCTTACTGATAAGCTTTATCTACATGTTTTCTTCCAAATTGTGATATTTAAGAATGATTTAATATATTCCAAGCAGTTAAGGAATGATGGTGTTCCCTTGTTCTACTGTCTAAACTTTAAACATTGTTCTTGAATGTTATTTTCAGTTTCTGCCAAGTAAAATTGAACTAGGGAAGTCTATGGTGAGCCCTGTCCTCTAGTTTTATCTCCAAAGGTTGTCTAAAAGTTTCCCTAAGAGTATGATGAAAGCAGGCTAGGTTCAAAGTCTTTACCTCATCTTATACTATTCTTTGTTATCTTATGTGTTGTCTTGAAAAGTTTGCTAAGTAAGGCAGAGCTAGGGAAGTCTATGGTGAGCCCTGTCCTCTAGTTTCTTCTCCAACAGTTGCTTTGAAAAGTTTCCCTTTGAATATACTGAAAGCAGGATAAATTCAAAGTCCTTAATTGAGCTATTCATTTTTTTGTTTTAAATGTTTTCTATTGAAAGTGCATCAAAAGCAGGCTAGTTTCAATTTACTTACCTGATCTTAGATTATTTTTATGTCTTTCTTAAGTGTATGCCGAAAGCAAGATAGTTTCAAATTACTTACTTGATCTTAGGCTGCTCTTTGTTCTTCATTTTTTTGCTTCCCCTTCTTATTGTTTCATTCCATTCCATAAAATCAACTTTAAAGAGATCCTTAGACATAGATGACTTGCCCCATGGACCACTCTTGAACCTTTTTGTTCAATTAAATCCTACTATGACTCCATAGCCCAATGGATTGAAGTTGTTTCTTGCTTATCTTCTTATCTGAATCAATTTTTCACTTTCATTCATCTTCACCCTTCATTTAGACTTCCTTCACCTTCACATATATTTTCCCAACCAAAAAAAACAAAACCTTGTTCTTCATAAATAGCCTAATATTACATTCAAAAGCCTTAAAGATAAATAAATATTTTCACTTATAGAGAGATCCCTCTCTAGATTCAGGAGGGCTAGATCCTAGAATCCCAAAGTGGTTCCAATGTCCTCTCCGCAGCTTTAGTCTCACCAATCTGCTAGAATTACAGGGAGCTAACACATTGATTTTAGAAACTTAAATAAATCCTTATTAAAGGACAACTATCCCTTGCCCAAAATGGATCATATCTTACAAAGAGTGGTAGGTTCTAGAAGAATTTCCTTGCTAGATGGCTTCTCTGGATATAATCAAGTATAGGTACATCTTGATGATCAACTTAAAATAGCCTTTACTACACCTTGGGGCACTTTCATGTATGTGAAAATGCTTTTTGGTTTAATGAATGCTGGTGCCACATTCCAGAGAGCCATGGATATTGCATTTTCAGAAGAAATAGGATACTTCATTGTGATTTACTTAGATGACATCATTGTTTATTCTGAAACAGATGAAGAACACCTAATACACCTAAGAAAAGTTTTGAGAAGTGCAGAAAATATGGTTTATCCTTAAATCCCAAGAAAACATTATTTGGTCTCCAAGAAGGTAAACTTCTCAGACATATCATATCTGAAGAGGGAATAAAGATAGACCCAAAGAGGATTGAAGGTATATTGCAAATCAATCATCCTAGAAACATCAAGGAACTTCAATCTTTCATTGGAAAGATTAATTTCTTGAGAATGTTCATACACAACTTAGCTGAACTCCTTAGAAACTTGAAAAACATGATTAAAAGAGAAGAAGGAGTTAAATGGACGTTAGAAGCAAAGAAATCATTTGAGCTGGTAAGACAAGCACTCACCCAAACACCAGTTCTCATCAGTGCTGATTTTACAAAAGATTTCTTCATATTTCATTTGTATTAGAACACACAGTAGCTATTTTCCTCTTACAGAAAAATATAAAGGGACAAGAGCAGCCTATTGCATTTTTCAGCAAGCCATTAAGAGATGCACCATTGAAGTATAACATAATGAAAAAACAAGCATTTGCCTTAGTCAAAGCCTTAAAAGACTTCAGAGTTTACATTTTACACTCACAAGTCATAGCATTTGTGCCTCATTCAGTAGTGAAAGACATCTTGACACAAGCTCCTGATGGAAAAAGAGGAAAGTGGATTGTTGTAATACTAGAATATGACTTATAAATCAAGCCCACTAAGCTCATCAAAGGCCAAGGACTAGCAAAACTCATGGTTGAATCCAACTGTCAATCTCTCTATATAAACATGTTTAATGCATTAGATGAACAGGAGGAGTTGGCAACTCCACTTATTGAAGATCATTTTCTGAATTCATCTTGGTATGCTGACATTTTGTATGTGCTATTTAATCTTAATGTTCCTCCTAGTTTGTCTAAAACAAAGGCAAGGTTTTTAAAGTTAAAAGCTATAATTTTATGCATTTTAGATAAATGTTTATATTGGAAAAATACTAGTGGATTATTTCTTAAATGTTTGCCTGAGAATGATGCAGATAAAATCAAGCATGAGTTCCATGAAGGAGAATGTGAAGGTCACCTCTATTGGAAGACTATGGTCAACAAAATCCTTAGAGTGGGCTATTACTGGCCCACCCTCTTTCAAGATATCCACAAAATGGTCATTGCCTGTCACAAATGTCAAATTTTTGAAGGCAAAAGAAAATTTCTTCCCTTACCTCTACAACCAAACACTGTTGAAGCTCCTTTTCAGTAGTGGGGTCTAGACTTCATTGGGGAAATCCATCCTGCTTCATCTGCCCAACATAAATGGATCCTCAGAGCAACTAGTTCTTTTACCAAATGGAAAGAATCCATCCCTTCTAGGAATGCCATAGACTCAACCATCATTTCATTTCTTGAAAATCATATCCTGTCTAGATTTGGCTGTCCTAGGAAAATTATCGCAGAAAATGCAGCTGCATTTGGGTTCAAAAATATGGTTGACTTATGTCACAAATATCAGATTACATTGGGCCATTCTACAGCTTATTACCCTCAAGGTAATGGGCTCGCAAAATCCTCAAACAAGAGCTTGGTAAACATAATAAAGAAATTGTTGGAAGAGAATAAAAAATCATGGCATAATAAGCTCGTGCATGTACTTTGGGCAGACAGGTTGACAGTCAAAAAGTCAATCGAAATGTCCCCTTATCAGCTATTTTATGGAGCAGATGCAATATTTCCAACTAGTCTAGAAGTGCTAGTCATGAAGTTGATCCAAGAGGTACATTCTGAAGAAGATGACATGACAGGAAGAATAAACCAAACTGTACAGTTACAACAAACAAGAGAGGAAGTCTACAAAAGAGCACAGCAAGTACAAGAAAACATCAAGAAGTTGTTTGATAAAAGAACGAAGGCAAGTGATTTTAAAATTGGTGACAAAGTACTAAAATGGAATTCTAGGAAAGAAGATAAGGGCAAACATGGAAAGTTTGAAAATTTATGGAAAGGCCCTTATTTCATTCAATCTGCTATAGGAAACAATGCATTTTTTCTTCAAGAGATGGATGGAGCTGAACTTTTTGGAGGTCCTGTCGATGGCAGGATGCTCAAACATTATTTTTGTTAAGGTTTTTGTTCAAAGTTATTTTTAATTCATTTTAAATAACATTGCTTGAAAGAAATTTAAAAATATATATATATATATATATATATATATATATATAATATACAAAAACAAGAGAAAAAGACAGCAGATTTAAAAGAAAAAGGTATAGCCCCATACCAAAAAAGAGAAAAATCTAAAAGTGTGCAAGTCAAAATGCCACTTCTTGAAAAGAAACTGTTATTTAGTCATACAGCCTAATCATGACTAAGTAAATTTCAATTTTGTGCTGATAGGTTAGTAAGAATAGATTTTCCAAACAGTGTAATCTTGGCTTATCAGTAGAATAGATTAGGATATAAAATAAATGGTTCTAACAAGATCAAAACCTGAGCCAAAGAAATAAGGAAGGATGCCTGCAAAATTTCAAATCTTAAGCCTTCAAAGTTTTGTTTTACATTTTTTGCAAATAAATTCTAGGTGAAGCTTGTACATAATGCCATAGCCACCATAGAAAATCAGACTGTCTAAACCTGACTTGACTATGTTTTATATTTCTTGTTTTAAAATATAGAGAATAGAATCTGTCAAACAACTTAATCGTGACAGATAGTTATAATAGGTAGAGAAACAATGAGTTTAACTGTCTAATCTGAACTCATGGAAGAAATAAGGGTAGAAATAGATTAGTTTCCTACTTCCAAATAAAATAAGAAAATGATGTTGAAAGGGTTTGCAAGTCCAAGTGCACTCATTGAAGAAAAAATGTTAGGAAAAGTAGGATGTGTAGGCAGAAGTTTGGGAGAAAATCATCTGATTATGATAAATACTGATCATCTTTTAAAGCAGCGTGATCAAAAAGAAGGGAGAGGTTTTCAAAGTGCAGTAAGACACAAGGAACTGTTCTACTTTCCCGAGACTTATCTCTGAGGTTCTTGACACCTCCAAGGAGCTTCCCTCCCCAAGTGGACGCACTATTAGCCATCTATAAAAAAAATTATATCTCATGATGGCTAAATTAGTCTTTTAGCTTTCAAGAAAACAAGTTTTATGAAAATTTGTGGGTTCTTGAAAGCCCACTATGTTCCTTATCTTCAAAAGAATCATTCCACTAAAATATTCACTCAAAGGCCTCCAAAGATTATCTTGCTGATATAAAAGGAATTGTTTCCAAACCATTTCCCATCATTTCATAAAATCCCATTTCACCCATTTTTCACTCATTTTCACTTATCCTAACTCATCATCTCATTCCCCTAAAAAATCCCATTTTCTCCCGCATTTACCCTTATTTTCCTATTAAAACCCCTTTAAAACCTTATAAAATTCTTTTATTTGGTTTAAAGAACCCTATTTATCCCTATCGGAACATCAAAAAGGCTCAAAAAACCCGTCTTTAGGCCTTTTTCCACCCTTTATATATAAAATTAGGCCTTAAGACCCTTAGGGCTTAAAGCCTTCCGCTCCTCCTCCTCATATGACCTAGCGCCACAACCATGCACTAAAAGACCCCAAACCCCTCTCATCCTAACCCTCGGTCCTTTTTTCCCCCACAGGACCTTACCTCTACACTTACCTTTAGCCCCTTTTTTTATATATCTCCTCCGCGATGATGTTTCTCCCCCGATAAAATCATATCTATTGATCCCCTATGATCCAACGGTGGTCATTCTCCCTCTCTCATCCTCCGTCCACCCAACCATAACCCATTCATTCACCCTCCAAAAAAATCCCAACCGTGGATCACCTTAGATCCAACGGTCCACGTGAATCCCACCGATAAACACCCCTGCTGGCCCACCTTCCACTTTCCTCCCATCGTCTAATCCTTTCCTGCCACCTGTCCTCCACCATCCCCTTCCACTGAGTAGCTTCCCTGACCATGCTCATCCTCCACTGTTGATCTAGCTCCTCTAGATCTAACGGTCCCCAATTAATTTCGCACACAATTCCCTGTAACAGGTTAACACCCCATTTCCATGCGAAATGGGCGGTTTTCCCATGGACAGGTGTCAGCGCCTAAGCAGTATCGCATCCATTCAGGCCAATATCATTTACCGCTCAACCCTCATGCGAATACCACTCCGATATTGCGCAAAACCGCCTCCACTATTTCGCGCCAATATTCAAATTTGCCCCTATTCCGCACAACTTCGTCCATGAAATCCCTCCCTCTGCACACTGTTCCTCCTCTGCAATCACTCATCCACCATCCCGAAGCCTCTATAACAGTTTATCCCTCAATTTCAGGTTTTTATAAATATGTTTTTTGTTTAATTGCATGTTTTAATGGCATCCAAATGAACTGGCCTCCCCACAGCCAAATATTAGTGGCAGAAACCCCAGGAATGATGATCCTTGAGGTTTAAATATGTAGAAAAGGGATCCAGGGTTTTATTCCGAGCATTTGATCGATGCTTCAAGACCATCGATGCAATCACAGAAACCCTCCAGCGTAGAAGGAAGCCAAGCCACATGTACATAAAAGAAACACAAAGAAGATTAGTGAAATCTAAAGGTTAAAGCATAAACTAGGAGATTTCAAGCTTAATGAACAAATTAAGGATAAAGCGCACAGTGTAAAGATAGATTAATTAAAGATAAAATAGTCAGCGGAAAGTGAAAAAGTAGAAGATGATTAAAAGAAGGCCTAAAAGCATTATCAGAGGCCTAATCAGAGTTTAAAAGGATATAATCAGACAGATCAGCAAGAGAATTCTTCGAATGCCAAATCCACAGAAGCAATTACTCCTCCAAAAGAATCAAAGTGCCACCTACAAGCCTAATTTGCCTCAAAAGACACATAAAGTTACTCCAAGTCAGAGATATTTCCAAATGACGGCTCAGAATTTATTACCAGCCTACCTAAAAAAGCCTAAAAAGTCAACAAAAGCCACTAAGTAGTTCAAAAATTTAATATAACGCAGAGTTAGACATAAATACATTTTTTCCTTGGGCCTTACATGGTCTCAAAGGTCAAAAACATTAAACTCTATCATTTATGAACCATTAGAGACTATTTATTTCACTCCACCTCCTCATTTATCTATAAATACTGCATGAGGAGCTCATTTTTGTTGTTGGTTGGATTGTCATTAAGGTGTAAGATAGTTGCTGAAGTTGTTGAAGTGTTGTTGAGTAGTTGAAGAACACTGGGCTGAGAAGAGAAGTTTTGAGCTATAAAGACTTGTTGGACTTGAAGTATGTAACTGGTTTTAACATCAATAATACAAGCTTATTCATGGGATCCTAGTCTATGTTAATGGTGACGTTATTCCTCAATGTTTTTGTCTTTCCTTATGTTTCACATGCTGTCCATTTTCTCCGATAAAGAACAGAAAATTTAGGGTATGATTTACTGGAAAGTACCCTATTTCTGTCTGAAAGCTTTATCTTTATGTTTTCTTCTGCTAAGGTATGTTTAGAGGATTCTTAATTTCCCTCTAGGTTTATCCAGCTTGTTGATTTGAGAATGATTCAATAGAGTATAGCCAGGGAGGAATGTTGGTGATCCCATGTATTTCTGTGCACAACTTGAGATATTATTTTTGAATGTTATTTTCAAAGTTTTCTAAGTAGATTTAACCTAGGGAAGTCTATGGTTTGCCATGTCCTCTGGCTAGTCTTTAACAGTTGCTTTGAAAGATCCCCTGAGAGTATGCCAAAAGCAGGCTAGAATTAAAATTTTATGTCTGATCTTAGGCTACTTTCTTTGTCCTCTTATATTTTTTCTCCTTTCTGAAAGTCGTCTTAGGATTACTGGATTGTTGTCTGAAAAGGGTGCTTTAATAAAAGTTTGTCCAAAGAAGTCGATGGTTTGCCCTGTCCTTTGGCTTGCTTCAAACAATTACTTTGAAAGGCTTTTCTTGTCTTAGTGAAGTTAGATTCTTAATTGGTTTTAGCTTTTCTTCTTTCACAACATTTTAATGTTTCATATCACAATTCAATCTAAAAGATCATTTTATATAGATGACTTTCCCTATGGAAACGCTTGAAGAATTTTTGTACAATTAAATCCTTTTGTGACTCCATATCCCAATGGGTTGATATTGTTTCTTGACCTATCCTTTCAACTGAAACATTCTTTAATATTCTCTCACCTTCACCCTTTAGTTAACCTCTTCAGTTAATGATATCCATCCCAACCAAACAAACAAACAAGCTCCCTGAGCTTCATAACTAGCCTAATATCATAAACAAATCATAAAGATATATCCTTTGAAAACACTTAATAGAGAGATCCCTCTATGAATCCAGGAAGGCTAGGTCCTAGGATTCCAAAGTGGTTCTAATTTCCCCGAGTTTTTATTCTTGTAAATCTTGTAAATCACAGGGATCCAACATAGTGGTGACCATACTGGGGAAAAACTGAGTAATAGATAACTTCACAACCCAAAAAACCCCTTTCCTAAAAATGAATCAAGTGTTTGCCAAGATTGGTTCCTGATTGTTGATGGTGGACAACAACCAGTCCTAGAAAACAAGTAAAAATCTTCCACCTAGTCACTCCAGTGGGAAACTCATTTCATCATAAAAACATCATTAAATCCGAGTTAAGAGAACTTTAAGGATAAGGTTTCTTACAAAGTTTGCCTTTTCAAAGACTGTCATACCCAGCTAACTTTTCTTATTTTTTGAGGTCTAAATCTTGGCTTCTAGAAGAATCTATACTAAATCCCATCCTGACCCGAATCCTCCTGAAATAGTTGACAACCCAGAAAGTATCCTTAGGAAATCTCCTACATCCAAAAACCCAACTATTGTCAGACCAAGTCACAGAGAAAATTTTGTCCCTAAAAATATTACAACTCTACAAGATACCCAATTTGACTTACCTTTCATAAGAAATCCATCTAGAACAAATTCATTTAGTGGTATAGATCAGATAGACTTTGAGCCTGAAAACTCACAACATAATAGCAGTAGAGAAACCTCCCCATCCACACTACCTGATCTTCATTTCATTCATAACTTTGGCTTCTCTTATCCTTAGTTTGCTCAACGGTACTTAGCTGGTCCAAGTACTTCTGTTTCACTCACTCACACCCCCATTGTTCAAACCACTCCATCACATCACTTACCTCCTATCACAAATCGTCCACTTGTAAACCCCCCATTGTTTCCAAAAGTCCATATCATGGCAACATGGTATGCTCCCTTATTCCCGCCTTTACCTTTAGTTGTTCTACCACAGGACTATCATTCCAAGATTCCATTATATGATGCTAGTAGTTCTACTACTGCTCAACAACATGTGGATAGAATGAATGATTACTTTGACAGACAAGAAATAGATGATGAAACCGTAAAACTTAGGATGTTTTCTCAAAGTTTAGGGGGAGAAGCAAGAAAATGGTTTAAAGGTTTAACCCCTAATAGTATCAATGACCTCCCCTCTTTCCATCAATTATTCCTAAACAAATGGGAAATCAATAGGAACCCCCTTCAAATCCTGTCAGAATACAATGATCTTAAAAGAAATGTTGGTGAGAGTGTTCAAGATTATTTCACTAGATTCAATAGTTTTTATAATGCACTCCCTCCACAAATGAAACCTCCACAAGGCTTAGCCTTAATAAATTTTCCTAAAGGATTTGACCCAGACATGTGTTATCAATTAAGGGAGAGATAACCCCTCACATTAGAAGACATGCAGAAAGGGGCAGTAAGTGTAGAAGCTAACCTTAATGCCAGAAGGGCTATATTGAAAGCAGAAAAGAAGGTTACCCACAAAGATGAAGCTGGACCTTCCACATCAGACTCCAAAATTGATAATTTCGTTAGAACCATGGAGATGATGATGGAAAGAATAAACATTAATGAGAGAGCTTATTATAAAGAAAATCAAACATCTCCTCAAAACATAAATCAGTCCCAAAACCAAAATCAGAACTTTAGAAGAAACCCACCTCAAAATAGACAAAGAGATTTTGATCAACAGGTCAGACCTCCTTTTCAACAGAATTATGTTGATGAAGAGGGGGAAACAATAGAAGAAACAGAGGAAAATGACATGAACATGTTGGGATTAAACAATGAGGATATTGTTTTCCCCAATGAAGAAGAACAAGTCACCTACATACCTGATGAGGAAGAAGGCCTAGAATCAGAAGATTACAAACTAGGCTTTGAAAATGCCATAATGGAAGTACACAAACAGTATGACTTGATAAGTAAAAAGAACCAAGACACTCCCAAGAAAAATACCTCTAAAACCTTTGCTAAAAACAACCCTGTAAATACCTTTAACAAGATAGCTGAAAATAAAAAAATAGTGGTTGAAAGTTCTGATCAAAACAAGGGAAAAAACACCCAAATTCATGACAAACATAGTGGTGACCCTAGCAGAATTAGCACCTTAGCTAATGCTCCTAAAAAAACCATTTTAACTGTTGTAAATAACAAAAACTAGAAAGCTAATTTTGCTAAGAAAATAGTGACTAAAAAGGTTGAATTAAACATTTCCAAAACTCAAACTCCTTTCAGCATAGAGAGTGAAATTGCCAAGATAAAAATCTCCATCCCTCTCACTGAGTTAGTCACTCAAGATGTATATAGGTCCCAATTGTTAAAGGCTTTGAACATAGGAGATCATAATGACTCTGATAACTTAAATGATGACAAATCTGATCTTCTGTTTGGACCAAAAATAGAAGGGAAATTTCAAGAAGGTGGAGTTCCTCCATTTTATGTCAGCTTAAACATCCATGAAAACATTCTGCACAATGCCATGCTTGACTCAGGGGCATCAAATAACCTCATGCCCGAAGTGATAATGGAAATATTAGGCCTTCAGGTAACTAGACCTTATAAAGATTTATACTCCTTTGATTCTAGCAGAGTTAAGTGCCTAGGCCTAATAAAATATCTCTATGTCAATTTAGCACAAATCCCAGCCAAAAGCTTAGTAATGGACATTGTGGTGGCTGATATACCCCCCAAATATGGCATGCTTCTTTCAAGATCTTCAGGTTCTAAGTTGCAAGGCACAATGCAAATGGATATGACTTATGCCACCATCCCTGTCTTCAGCCAACCTAGAAGACTTTATAGGGAAACCCACATGAAATACATGGTGAGTAGCCAAGAAAGACCAGAATACTCCCCTCTTTATTCTATACATACTGAACTTGACTCATTCATTCTTTACAATGATGAGATTCCTAATGATCAAGGATTAGAAAATGAAAAATCATCCAACATAGTGGCAGCCATAGAAAAAGAGGAAGGAAAAGAAAAATCATCCAAGCAGTTTGCTAATTTAGAAAAACACAGCAAACAAAATGAAGTTCTTAAGCATCAAAACTGTCATCAACATAGTGCCAATCATAACAATCAAGGAGAAATTACTCAACACATTGAAAACCCTGATGAACAAGACACAAATAAACATAGTGCAGATCCTAAAAAAGAACACAGTGATGATCAAAATGAACAAAACAAAGAGGACAAAGAGGAAATTGATGAAAAATCTGAAGATAGTCATCTTTGAAGCATGAGTTTTGATGGGTCTTGCACTAAAACTGGTGCAGGGGCAGGAATATGGGTGCACAATACTAAAAACAATCATGTTGAAGTTCATTCATACAGATTAAACTTTCAATGCACCAACAATATACCAGAGTATGAAGTACTCCTCTTAGGAATACATTTACTGAAAAAACTAGGAGCCAAGAGGATAACAGTTCATGGGGATTCAGAATTGATAATTAGGCAAGTAAATGGGGAATATACTGCCAAACATCCCAGACTAAGAGCCTATAGAAATGATGCCATGGAACTACTAAAATCATTTGTTGAATTCCAACTCAATTTTGTCCCTAGAAACCAAAACATCCTTGCCAATGGATTAGCCTTTGCTGCTAGTACATGTCTGAAACCTTATGAAAGAAAAAAATATATAGTCCAATTCAAATATAGACCAACACTCCCAGACAATGAAAAATACTGGCAAGTTTTTGAAGGAGATAAACAAATAGAAGACTTCCTACAGTCCAAAAATGAATTTGAAATGCCAAACTCAGATTTAGAGTATGAAGAAGACTGTCCTACTGAGGAAAAATCACTTTTTAAAGAAGAAGAAACCCTTGATATTGCTGATATAAATATGTTAAATAAAGAATCCAAACATAAAACAGAAAACTACAAAGAAGATCTAGAAGTGTTGCAATCTAAAACTGAAAGCTTGCCAAAGGGCTGGTACCCTTAGAATAATTGTACCATATCTGAGGATTTTATTTTCTATGGTATTCCAATAAAGATGTCCCCCACATTCTCCCTCATGCAACTCATGCATGATTTTTCATGCATCCATCTCAAGCAAACATTTAAGCAGTCACACTGACAGCATTTTTCCAATATAGAACCCCATCTAATATGAAATAATTCAAAGCCTTTTGTTTTAAAAATATAGCTTTAGTTTTTGACAGAGAAGGAGGGGTGTTTAGATAGAGCAGTACATATATGATATCAGCATACAAAGGTGAATTCACAAATTTTTCTTCAATTAAACGAGTTTTGAATTCTTCTGTTTCTTCTAAAACATCCACCATATTGATATCTAAGGCTTGGAAGTTTGACTCAGCCATGATTTTTTCTAATCCCTGCCCTTTGATTAGTTTGGTGGGCCTAATTTCTAAGTCATATTCTAGAATAATAGCAATCCATTTTCCCCTTTTACCATCAGGGTCTTGACTTAGAATGTCCTTGATAACAGTATGTGGGACAAAAGCAATGATGTGGGAATGTAAAATGTAGACTCTAAAGTCTTTCAATGCTTTTACCAAGGCTAAGGCTTGTTTCTCCATGATGTTACATTTGAGTGGAGCATCTCTTAAGGCCCTACTTAAAAAGGATATTGGTTGTTCTTGCCCCATTGTGTTCTTTTGTAGTAATAATGTAGCTATTGTATGTTCAGATGCAAAAGAAAATATGTAGAAATATTTGGTGAAATCGGGACTGATAAGAACCAGTGTTTGAGTAAGAGCTTGTTTCACTAGTTCAAATGATTGTTTAGCTTGTATTTTCCATTTTACACCTATCTCTTTCTTTAGCATTTTTGTGATATTTATTAATAGCTCAGCAAGGTTGGGGATGAACCTCCTTAAAAAATTTATCTTCCCAATGAAAGATTGCAATTATTTGAGGTTTCTAGGATGGCTGATTTTTAATATGCCATCAATCCTTTTAAGGTCTACTTTGATTCCTTCTTCAGAAATTATGTGGCCAAGAATTTTTCCTTCTTGGAGACCAAAGAGTGTCTTCTTGGGATTCAAAGATAAGCCATATTTTCTACATTTCTCAAAAAAATTTCCTAGATGAATCAATTGTTCTTCATCATTTTTGGAGAAAACAGTAATGTCATCAAGGTAAATGATTATAAAATAGCCAATATCTTCTGAGAAGGCTATGTCCATGGCCCTTTGGAAGGTGGCCCCTGCATTCATCAAACCAAATGGAATTTTGACATACATGAATGTACCCCAAGGTGTGGTGAAAGCAGTTTTATGTTGATCACTTGGGAGTACTAACACCTAATTGTAACCTGAGAACCCATCCAACACTGATATTATTTTAGACCCAACCACCCTTTGAAGTATGTGATCCATTTTAGGCAAGGGATAATTATCTTTCAGGGAGGCTCTATTCAGGCTTCTAAAGTCAATGCAAAGCCTGATTCCCCCGGTCTTCTTCCTAACAGATACTAGGTTGGAAACCCATTCTGAGTATCTTAGGGGGACTATAATCCCAGCATCATACATTTTCCTGATCTCTTTCTCAACTAAAGGTAATAAAACAGGGTTTATCCTTCTTAGTTTTTGTTTGAAAGGTTTCTGATTTTCCTTAAGAGGAATTTTGTGTTAAATGATGCTGGTATCATATGATTTCAAATCCTTGTATCCCCATGCAAATACATCTCTAAATTCTTTGAAAAGTTCTATGTATTTCTGCTTGATATGAGCTGTAAGGGTGTTGGATAGCTTGATCATTTTGGGTTCTACTAGGCTGCCTATGTTATGTTTTTCTATATTTGTTTCTATAGGCTCCATTCTTGGTTCTTTGGCTACATCATTAAAATCAAAGAGCTGCTCTAATGGTATAAGACCTCTCAGAATTGTATCATTTTTACATTGTAAAAATTCCAGGTCTTTTTGGTCTATATTGTCAACTATTTCTGCTTTAAAAAATGTTCAAATTGGTTTATATCAGCAGAAGAGGACATATCTGTTTCAGGGATTTGTTCTTTATTTAAACAATTTTCCTTATGCCTTGAAGTAGGTGTTGGTATGGAAAAATCATTTCTTAATTCCAAAAAGTCATCTATGTGCTTGTCACCTTCAAACACTTTCCAATATTCTTCATTGTCAGGTACTGCAGGCCTGTTTTTTACTTTTACATTGAATTGTTCATTAATCTGTGGTATTTGGAAATTGCTAGCATCAAAGTCAAGTTCATTTGCTAGGTGATTTTGAGCTCTTGGTATGACAGTGAGTTCATATTTTTCAAAGGTTTTTAGGAGATCAAGGGCAGCATTCCTATATTCTCTTAATCTTGGGTTTTTGGTTGAATACTCCCCTTTTATTTGCCTAATAATTAGCTTATAATCTCCTCGGACCTATATTTTCTTAACCCCTAAATTTTTGAGCAGATGTAGGCCAAGGAGGAGAGCTTCATATTCTGAAATATTATTGGTGCATGGAAAATCAAGTTTATAAGAATGTCCTTTGTTTATATTGTGTATCCATACACCTGCTCCAGAACCTATCTTGCTATAAGAGCCATCAAAGGTCATTTCCCACAGTGTTTCTATCTCATACTCATTGTTTTTTTGTTGTTCAAGGCTGCTAGAGTTTGAGTGGTTTTGTGCTTGAGTTGAGGGCGGATTTGACTTTTCTGGTGCACTGATCTGTTCTTTGTTTTCCCTTTCTTGTTGACTAATTTCATCCTCATTATATAGTATAAAGGAATCAAAATCAAAGTGAATGGAGTAGACAGGAGTGTTGTTGGGCCTATCTATGTTGCTCACCATGTATTTCATATGAGACTCCCTGTATAATCTTCTGGTTTGATTAAACACTGGGATGGTGGCATAAGAGATGTCTATTTGAAGGCTTCCCTGAAGCTTGGCTCCCCATGATCTAGATAGAAGCATGCCATACTTTGGGGGAATGTCAGTTACCACTATGTCCATTACTAGACCTTCAGCAGGAATTTGTGCTAATTTAACACATAAATCTTTGATTAAACCCAAGCATTTGACCCTGCTTGAATCAAAGGAATATAGGTCCTTATATTGTTTAGTAATTTCTAGGCCTAGGCTTTCCATTACTACTTTGGGCATAAGGTTATGTGAAGCACCTGACTCTAGCATGGCATTGTGCAATATTTTGTTATGTATGTTCAGCTAACATAGAAGGGAGGGACAGCCCCTTCTTGATATTTTCCTTCAACTTCAGGACCAAACAACAATTTTGGTTTGTCATTTGTCAAGTTTAAAGTATCAGTATCACTTCCTATATTCAAATCTTTAAAAACTTGGTTTTTATACACATCCTGGGTTACTAATTCAGCTAGAGGTATGCTAATTTTGATTTTGGAAATTTCACCCTCAAGTTTGAAAGGAACTATTGTTTTTGAGATATTTACATATGTTTTTTCATTTATAATTATTTCTGCAATTCGGATTTGCTGAATTTTATTTGGACTTTTATTTAGGACAGATTTATTAGGGCCACTAGCAGAGGTACTAGGGCAGCTTTGTTCAACACTTTTTTGGTTGTTTTTGTCTTTATTTAGATCAGTTTTCTTGTTCATAGTGTTGGTTTTGTTTGTTGTATTTTTAGGCTAATTTTCTAAAGTTTTCCTAACAACAGTACTAGTGTTTTTGTCATTTTGAATTTCTGGGTTTCCTTTGCTTCTAAGATTATATTGTTTGTGTACCTCCATTATTGGATTTTCAAACCCCAATTTATAATCTTCAGAATCCTCATGGTTGTTTTCAGTTTGTTCAGAGGAGAAGACTCCTTGTTCTTCTTTAGTGAGAAAAATATTTGTCTCTCTATCAGATCCTATCAAATTTACATGATTTTCTTCCAACCTTTCAGTTTCCCTTTCCTCCTCTTGATCTATATAATTTTGTTGGAAGGGAGGCCTAATTTGTTGGTCATTACCTCTTTGCCTATCTTGATTAGGGTCTCTTCTGAAATTTGGGTTTCTATTTCTGTTTTGGGGGTTGTTTTGGTTTTCTCTATGAGGCACTCTATCATTCAGATTTATCTTTTCAAGAATTCTCTCCATTACCCTCACTAAGTTTTCAATTTTGGCATCAGATGATGAGGTTGAGGCCATTGTTTCATCTTTGTATGTAACTCTTTTCTCTGATTTCAACCTAGCTCGTTTCTCAATTAGATTTTCCTCTACACTTACGACTTCCCTTTGCATATCTTCTAAGGTTAAGGGGTCTCTTTCTCTTAGCTGGTAGGCCATGTCTGGATCAAAGCCTTCAAAAAATTTAGCTAAGGCCAAGCCTAGTGGACTTTTCATGTTTGGGGGAAGTGTATTGTAAACACTATTGAATCTAGTGCAATATTCGTGGACACTTTCCCCAGTGTTTATCTTAAGGTTGTTATATTCAGAAAGTATTTGGAGAGGGTTCTTTTTAATTTCTCATTTATTTATGAATGTTTGATATAAAGAAGGGAGACCATTTTTGCTATTTGGATTTAAGCTTTTAAAACATTTCTTGGCTTCTCCTCCTAAACTTTGGGCAAAGATCCTCATATTTATGGTCTCTTCTTCTATCTCCATATAATCAAAAGCATCATCCATTTTATCTACATGTTGTTGAGCAATAGTAGGTTCATTTCCAATGAAATGGGGAATTCTAGATTGATAATCATTGGGTAAAGGAACCAGAGGTTGTGGTAACACTAATGGACCATACCATATAGCCATGGTAGGAAATAATGGGGGATTTACAAGAGGTGGACTTACAATAGGGAAAGTGGACTGAGTTGGAGTGATTTGAACAGTGGATGTGTGGACAGGAGTGGAAGAAACACTTGGGCCATCACACTGATGATGAGAAGATTTGTTATGGAAGGAGCTGAAATGGTGGAGAAGCTGGGAATCAGGAGGAGTAGAAGGTGATGCTTCTCTGCTAAAACTCTATTGCAAATCTGTGGGTTCAAAGTCAGCTTGGTTTAAATCACTCTGAGACTTATTTCTAAATAGGTTTTTTGTATGAGGGAAGTCAAAGTGAGGATCTTTCAAGACTGTAAGATTTTCAGGGACAGATCTTGTTCTTTGGATAGTCCTAACAGTAGTTAAATTTCTAGATCTAGAAGTTTGCCACAAAATATTTTATGGGTCATCAACTATTGTAGGAGGATTAGGGTCTAGATCAGATCTAGTATAGATCCTATGTGAAGCCAGATTTCAATTTCGAAATTTTGGAGAGGCTAAAAAGCTTAAGGATTGTTTTTCAAAGATTGACCTCTCTCAGTGTTTAATGAACTTCTAAAATATGGGACTAGACTTCCAAACTTCTTTAGGGTTGGTTAACACAACCCTAAGGAAATCAGGAGTCCTAGTGAGGTAATAGGCCTACTGGGGCTACTGGAGTCTCTAGGTGGAAATTTTTAGCTTTTTGAAGGTAAAATGTTTTATGGTCCACCACTAATAAGTATTTTAAAGACCAATCTAAAAAATTTTGGATTTTCTAAGTTTTTATATGGTTCTATGGTTTGTAAGAGTGTCCTATACTTGATTTCATCACTTAGCTAAGGTGGTGAAACAAACATAGTCTACTCTATGGCTTATTAGCTGATTTTCTGAGGTAACTGAAGGACTAAAGAGCCTATAAGAGTTTTTCAGGCTAATATGTACTCAGAAGTCCCACCGTGATCGCCATTATGTTGTAGTGGCGATGAGGTGGCAGATTCATTGGATATTCCTTTATATAAGGGCTTCTAAATGCTTAAGGATGTGTAGGCATTGGTACTTACTCAGATAGGTCCCACCGTGATCGCCATTATGTTGTAGTCCTATGATTTGGTAGATAGGCATACCAAGTGACAAGGCAACATCAAAACCAGTCTTTAGAGCTCTAGGACCTAGCCTTCCTATTCTCAGAGAGGGATCTCTCAATTGTTTGCAAATTTGTGTTCTTGTTTGCTTTTAAGGGTTGATTTTAGGCTAGTTATGAAGCATGAGTTTATTTGATTGTTTGGTTGGACATGATGATCTAGGTAGCATAGATAGAAAGGGGAAATCTCTGAGTCATTGGGAAATGGATTCAAGTGGAATTTGTAACAATTTTGTAAATGAAGCAGCGGTATCAAAGGGAAAATCTAACTTGGTCAGTGTATCTTCAAGGTCTTTCAGGTGAAATGAAATGGACATCAATGGTTTAGAATGAAAAGTATAACTAAGGGCAATTAAGAATCCTCAATTATATGTACTTTTCAAAAAAGGGACTTAAAACATTATCTGAACATAAAGAGGCATTCAATAGACAGGGCTAACCATAAGTTCTACAAACCACACTTCAGTAAATAATAATTTCAAAATAAACTTCTCCAATGAAATATAGAAGCCGAGAAACTCATTTAACTTCTAGTGATTTCACCTTCAAGGATAAGAAAACATTCAAGATTCACACATAACTGTATTCATAGAAGAGGGAACTCCTAGACATATTTGATTACAGCTATAAAGACCTTCAAAACAATTATTTAAGCAGGTACAAAGTGTATGATTGGAACAAAACCTCTTTGGCGGACTTTAAACAATGGTACTTTAAAGGGAGACTTCAGAAATAGTTTTTAAGTGGCAACAAGTAAGCAGGGAAAACCATAAATCATTCTTGAGACCAACTATATTGAAATATTTAAGAAATAAACAAGCATAAGGGTTCTAGAGAGAAATTAAGAATTCTCTAGAATATCTTAGCAGAAGAAAACATTAAGACAATGAAGAGTAAACAGAACTAAGGTGCTTTCAAAAGACATTTCTTAGCCTAAATGTTTTACTCTACTGCAACAGAGAATGAAACATAATGAAATAGGAAATAACAATAACAGATTTAGAGTACTTCACCAACATCCAAGCTCAAGGATCCAATGACAGAGCTTTCTTCATCAACAAATAGGTCAAGACATCCACAGAACATCAATTTCCTTTCAACTTCGGCAAGACTATGTATTACTTCAAAGAGTCATCAAATGCCAACAATACAATGAGTTCCAATGCAGTATTTATGCTGCAAATGAGGAGGTGGAGCTGATTTAGGGTTTGAGTGTTATTTATTACAGAGTAAATGCGTTCTTAACCTTGAAAACTATGCAAGGAATAAGGTAGGAAGATGTTCAACTCACTTCTCTGTTTCAATAACTCTGTCTTAACTTCTGATAGAAAGATAGGAGAAAAGATTGACTTTAAGGTTTATCCTTATCTTTACAATAACTGTCCTGACAGTTTTTAAATATATTATTTAGTGTAATAACTGTTTTTTTGTCTTTACAGGTAGAAAGAGGGTCAAGGGTGTCAGTTAGATATTCTGAGTGAATAAATGCTCTTTGTTGATGTATTTGAGATTTTTTTTAGCCTAACTTTCCTTAATTTCATCATTAAATTGTGCTTAAGGTTTGATCTTCTTTGAGCCTTCTTAATTCATCATGCTATCTTTAACACTTTTCGGACTTCTTTAAACTTTTTTTTATCTATCTTTAACTGTGCTTTTATCCTTTAATCCTCGTTTAAGCTTTTAACCTCCGTTCTCTTCCTTTGGTCTTCAAATTTTTATTGATTTTTTATGCTTCTGCTTGTAGGAGACTTCTTGGTGCACTGGAGGGTTTCAAAATGGGATCAGTGCTCATGAGGCACTAATCAATCATTGATATAAAACCCTAGATCCCTTTCTTCTTTGCTTACAGACCCTCGGATCGTCATCCTGAGGCCTCGGTCACTAATTTTGACTGTTGGATGGCCCTTCAGGCTCGGGGCCACCATTAAACCTACAATCAAATGAAAAATGTATTATAAAACCTACATATTTATAGGATATACTGCTATCAGAGGCTTGAGGGAGACAGAAGAGTGATTGTAGAGGAGGGGAGGATGCATGGAGGAGGAATTTATTGGCGAAATAACGAAAAAATGGTGGATTTTGAATATTGGCGTGGAATAGTGATAAGTGGTTTTGCGCAATACCAGAGTGGTATTCACGCAAGGATCAGGTGGTAAGCAGTTTTGGCTCTGGCGAACGCGATACTGCTCAAGCGGTGACACGTCTCCTCAAGGAAACCGCTTGTATCATGTTGAAATGGGGTGTTAAAACATTTTGAAGAAATGAGCGCGATAATGAATCAGAGTCGTTGGATCTGGGGGAGCCATATCTACGGCGGAGAAGGAGCACGATGAGACAAGGTGCTCGACCTGAGAAATAGTGGGACTAGAGATTGACGTCATCAATTTTTTCGGGTAGCGGAAAGGTCGGGAGGGGGACGGAAAGGTGAGGGTGAGCGCGGGTTGTTAGATCGGGAGGATCTACGCTCTAGATCTTCCATGCGGGGTGAAAGGATAGGGAATGGTCGATGGCTAAACAGAGGGGAAAGGTCGATCGTCGTTGGATTGGCAAGATCGACAGCTGTGGTTTGCTTCGGGAAAATAAATGGTGAGGGTGGAAGGATAAGGAATAAAAGGAACGAGGGCTAAGATATAAAGGGTTTAGGCCTTTACCATTGGTCACAGGCCTTGGTTCATGTGGGGAAGGAGGTCGAGGTATTAATCTCAAAAAGATCTTAAGGCCTGATATGTTAAAATAAGCGGTTATAAGGCTAAAGAGGGCGGGTTTTTTAGGTCTTTAAGAAGTTCCGATCAGGTTAGGAGGGATGTTTGAAACCTTAGAAAAGGGTTTTTAATGTTTTTAGAAGGGATTTTTTAGAGGAAATGGAGGTTTTATGAAGAGGAAAAGGTCTTTTTAGAGGGAAAAAGACTGATAGAAAAATAGGGGTAGGAATGATAAGATGAGGAAGTGAAATGGAGATGAAATGGTAGAGATAGCCTGAAACAAGCTTCCTTTTGAAATAGAAGGGTGATCTTTTAGAAGGAATTAATGAATATTTTGGTGAACTGATAGACTTAGGATGATGAAGGCAGTGAGATTTCTAGAACTTACAATGTTTCTGCAAATATTGTTTCTAGAAATATGAGATTTTCAACTTAGTCATCTTTAGATAAGATCAAAATTATTGATGACTAACATATCTGATGGCATTGAATATCACTTTGGGGACTTACACATTGACAGATCATTTCTTTGTTGTTGATATTCTCGACACCAATGTGATATTAGGTGTAAAATGGTTGATCACACTGGGGAAGTTCACCACGGATTGGGAGACATTGGAGATGGAATGGACAGATAAGAAGAGAGGTAAGCACTAAATGATAAAATTCATGCACACCTATCCACCTTAGTTAGTCTCAGAACATAGGATGTAGGCTTATTTGTGCAAAGGAGACATAGAATGGGAAATAGAACTATGTATGTCAGAGGCAGGAGGCAAGGGTGTACCAATCCACCCGGACGTGCAGTCTATTCTAGACTATTATTCTACATTATTTGGGGACATGCACTCGAGAAGGCCACAGGACCAGGGTTTTGAGCATACTATTGAGTAGGAGAAGGGGATCCAAGCAGTGATCGCCACACCATATAGGCACCCCAAAGCATATAGGGATGAGATTGAAAGAGATATTCAGGAGCTCTTAACTTTAGGACATATCTGACCCAACACCAATCCTTTTGCTTCTTTTGTGGTCTTGGTGAAGAAGAAGGATGGTACATTGAGGATGTTCATTGACTATAGAGCCTTGAATAAGAAAGAAATGAAGAATAGGTACCTAATTCCCAGGATCAATGAGCTGATGGATGAGATGAGGGGATCAAATTTCTTTTCAAATATTGATTTGAGGTCAGGGTACCATAAGATCAAGATAAGGGATCAGGATATCCCCAAGACTACATTTAGATGTCATTATGGCCACTTTGAGTTCTTGGTGATACCCTTTGGGTTTACCAATGTTGCAGCTACTTTTCAATCTTGTATGAACCACATCTTCCATGGTCAGTTGAGGAAATTTTTTTTGGTTTCCTTTAATGACATTCTTATCTACATCCACACATGGGAGGAGCATCTGCAGCATATTGATACAATATTATGCATTCTGGAGGAGCAGAAATTCTATGCTAAGCTCTCCAAATGTGAGTTTGGGCTCATAGAGATGCTTTATTTGGGCCACATCATTGGAGTGGATGTGTTAGCTCCTTGTAATTTGCAATATTTTCAAATACAAACTTCAGAGAGAACACTTGAACCACTTTGGGACTCTAGGATCTAGCCCTCCTGAATGCAGAGAGGGATCTCTCTATAAGTGCAAAGATTGATTTATCTTTAAGGATTTTATGTGTGATGATATTAGGCTAGTTATGAAGAATGAAGTTTTTGTTTGTTTTTGGATGGTTGAGCATGATTATTAGTTGAGTGGAAAGTCCTAAAATGAAAATAGTTTCAAAGGTGTGAAGTTGCAAGCAATCAGAACAAGCTTTGGCTGATAAGATAGATATAACGCTGGTTTTTAGTCCATTGGGCTATGGAGTCATAAAAGGGTTTAATTGTGCAACAATTTCAAGAGTGGTCCAAGGGGCAAGTCACATATATCACAATATTTTTTAGTTTAAATGATGGAATGGAACAATAAAAGTGTTGAAGGGGTGGAAACAGACAATAATTTCAACTGGGATTTATCATTCTGTCCAAACAAGAAAAGCCTTTTAAGTAACTATTTAAAACTGACCAAAGGACAGGGCTAACCATAGACTTCTTTAGACAAGTTCATAGTAAAGCTAACTCAACAGACAAACAATCCAGTAATCCTCATAATTACTTTTAGAAGGGATGAAAACAAATAAGGAAAACAAAGTGCAGCCTAAGATCAGATAAGATACTTTTAAATCTAGACTGCTTTCAACATACACTTAGGGAAAATTTCAGAATTACCTTTAGAGAAATAAGCTAGAAAACAGGGCACACCATCACTTTTCTAGTCTATATTTACTGAGCATATAATTAAAATAACATTCAAGAACAATGTTTAAAGTAAACAGTAGGATGAGGGAACACCAACATTCCTAACTAATTGAACTATATTGAATCATTCTTAAATACACGATTGGGAGGAAAACATTGAGATAAATATTATCAGTCAGAGAAGGGTACTGTAAACAGTAAATCCTAACTCTATGCTTGTTTTTATTTATCAAATAATAATGGACAAAATGGCATACATGAAAGAAAAACAATAACACAGAAAGAAGAACTTCACCAGTGATATAGACCAAGATCCCAAGAATCAGCTTGTATATTGATGTCAATCCAGTTACATTCTTCAAGTCCAATGTTTCAGTTCAGAAAACATCTTCACTTCTCAGCCTAACTTATTTGATTAAAAACAAAGCTTCAAGAGCCTTTGAACACTATTTACATGTAGAAGTTTCGAGCACAAGTGTATTTCAAAGTTCTGCAACCAACCCTTTACAATGAGCTCCTCAAGAAGATTTTATAGAAAAATGAGGAGGTCCAATGAGATAAAAGATCTTCTAATTTCAATTAATACAATTAATTCTTCTGGGCCTTTGAGGGGCTCAATGGAGAATATTTCAGATATTTCTCTGTATTAATTGGTTTACATTAAATTTTAATCTTGTTGGGAAGCTTTTGTTGACTTTAAGGCTCTGTGTCATGTTTGTAATAACTCTGATGATATTTTGTAATAAGTTCTTTGATCTAAAATAATTGCTTGGTTGTATTCAGGAAAATATCCTCTATTCTGGTCATAACTATGCCTCTTTTGAATGCTTTGAGGCTACAGGTGGGCTTTTGGTAGCTAGTGAGAAATCAATTAGCCTTTGATGTGGCGGTGGAGGCTTCTTGGTTTGTTGAATTTCTTTGTCTTTCCTTAAAAACTGTTAATTTTCTTTAACTCTGTGTGTTAGGCTTAATTCGGCCTAATTCTTGTCTTATGTTCTTCGAACTATGTTTAATTGAGTGGATTAGGATTTTAATTGTCGATTTTCGCCGTAATCCACCCAAACTATGTAAACCATCTTTAATTCTTCATCTCTGGTTTGATTTGATCTTCAACACTGATGCTCTCTGTTTTAATTAAGCTTTACTATGTCTTGTTGATGTGCAGGTGCGCAGAGGGCTTATAACAGTATCAGTGCTCATGAGGCACCGATAAAACATGGTGTTGAACCCTGTAGGTGGATACTCTTTGATAAATGAAAGCCTGGAGGATCGTCATCCTCAGCTTTTATTTTTCCTTCAAAACATTTGAAAACCATTTAAAACCTAAAAAATACACAAAATGTTATAAAAATCCTACGTGGCTAGGTAAAACTACTTTGGAGGCTTAGGTTTAGAGCGTGGTCGTTGGATGAAAGCATCCAACGGTGGAGATTTCGCACAGAGGTCAAATGGAGGCGGTTGGAATCAAACGGTGGGAGATTAAGTCCGAACCGTTGATCTGTGTTGATCAACGGTCAAGATCAACCGAGGAAATATAATGCAGCAGGGTTATACTATCGCGAAAATGGAATAAATGCAAAGGAAATGGCGGAAAATCCCTTGGCGGAGGAAAATGTATTGAAAGGAAATTTGGGGTTTCTCGGATGATTATGGGCCATCAGATTAGCTTGGCCCATGGAGATCAACGGTGGAAGTTGATCTAAGAAGGCCCTTGGAGGATGGGTAGGGGCGATTAAGAAATGTGAGATCGAATGTGAGCCGTTTATTTGCAGAGATCAATGGCAGAGATCAATCGCAATAGAATGCAGTGGAAATAGGGGAAAGCAGTTACGGATGAGAAAACCACGGGTTTCACGCAAGAAAATGGAGGAAGGGTGGTTTTCACTTTTTGAATGCAATATCTGTTTTAGGCTGACACTTGGCATTTCAAAACTGCCTATATCGCGTAGCTCTGGAGAATTAACTTTCGGGCTTAAATCTGCGTGAAAATGTGCGTCAGTCGTCAGATCAGGGGTTTTAGATCTGACGATCGTGGAAAGAGCGCGATATTGATAAGATGCATGGGCGGAAGCAGGTAGGGTGGTTTTATTATGGACTGTCTGATCAGGGATTAGACGGCTGAGATCTGATGTGGGAGGGATAGGTCCCAAAAGTGTTGGGCTTGTCGGGATGAATTTGGGTCGTTGGATGAAACAGATCAACGACTCAGATGTGATATATGGGTTAATGAAATAATATATAAGGCGGAGAATGGGTTAGTATGGGTCATTGATCTGTAGAGATAAACGGTTGAGATTTCCTCAAAAAACATTATAAAGCAGGGCTACATAAATTTAACCAAGGTTGAGGGCTCCAATCTGGACCATCGGACCTTGATACGTGGACGACCCAGATGCAATCGAAGGTTTGCGATCGGCAGGGGAAAAAAGACAAAAGAGCATCGATGCGATTGATTGTGGGTCGTCGATCTAAGGATCAGATCGACGATGGAGGATGAATCGGAGGAGGTCATAGGCAGGGAGATGGGCTTTGGGATGGAGCGATAAGGGCCGTCGGATATGGGTCCGGCGAGGGAAAATCAACGGCTAATAATCCATCGGGAGTTTGCGAATCAGAGGTGACGAATAAAATATTGAACCATGACTAATGAAATCTCCGATGCGATATTTTCCCGATCGTTGATTGGTTTAAGATCAACAGTCGGGATTTGTTTAGAGAGTGAACAGGTGGAACCCTTTGAAACATATGAAAATCGAAATTTTAATGAAATACAAAGGATTTTTGTGTCGGGGAGGGGTTTTTATTTAAGGTTTAGCACCCGATTTCAGGGCCTCAGGGTATATGGAAAAGATAAAAGGACCAGGGTTTATATGCAAAAAGGGCCAATCGGCATCATAACAAAGGTGAGGTCCTTTCAAATGCGCCCGACGAAAATCTCCGATGCGAGATTTCATTGATCATCGATCGGCTTTAGATCAACGGTGCATTTTATTTGAAACATTGAACCAGCGGGTTTTCATATAAAACATGGGAAAGTGGGTTTTAACAAAATACAAAGGGGAATTTGGTTTTTGGCCAAGTCTTTTTGTGTTTTAGCACCCGATTGTGGGCTCTAGGTTTTATAAAGAACACAAAGGCTCGGGGCTTATATTCAAAGGCGCCAATCGGCATTGGGGTTTTATAAAACAAAAATACTTGTGCTCATTGCAAATGCCCCGATGCGATAAGCACTTTTGGATGTAGTGCTTGGTTCTAGCACTAGGGTATATGTGGGGAAGTGGTTTAGGGGGCTTAGCCGAAGGGGGCTAAAGCCTGTAATAAAAAACATGGATATTTATGGATTTTCAATGGTTTTCAAAGGGATTTGAGGGTTTCAGTAAGGTCCAAAAAGGATTTTCAAACCTTATAAAAGGGATTTTAACGAAGGGAATAAGGGAAAAAAGGGAAAATGGAGGAATTTCATGGGAAAAAAGGGGATAAAATGAAGGTTAATCTTGAGTGAAAGCAGGGGTAAAATGAGGGAAAAATGGAGGTTTTTGCAGTAGTCTTTTCATCATGAAAACAACAAGTTTTTAGAACTAAGAAGGGAACAACAGCAAAGATTAATCAAAGAATAAGATGTCTTCATAAGACTTCAAGAATTAACAATTTTGCAATAAAACTTGTTTCTTGAAGGCTTCAAAAATTATTTAGCCACCATTTGATATGAAAAATTTTATAGGTGGCTAACAGTGGCTCCACATGGGGATGGTTCCTTCTTGAAGGCATCAAGAACTTCAAACTTGTATTCTCTGGGAGGCTGATTAGTGCCTCATCCATTGGGCTGCAACCTTCCTTACTTGGATGATCTTCTTCTGTTTTGAAAATGTTAGCAGCCATGAAAAAACAATGGAACTTCATCAACACAAGCTTTCTACCTACCCAATCCTACTGATATAAAATTTTTTCTTCTTTCAGAGTGCACTTGGATTGGCAAACTATTTTAAAAAAATTTTATTCTTTTGAAAGCATAAAACTAATCTAAGTCTACTTCTTATTTCTCCATGAACTCAGATTAAACAGTTGAGTTCATAAGCTTCTCTACCTAATCTACTAATCCGTTAGGATTAAACAGTCTAACATATTTTATTCACTAATTTCTAAAACAGAAATTTAAAAGCACACAAGTCAAGATTGAACAGTCTAACTTGTTGTTGATCTATGGCATAAAAGACAAGTTGCACATAGATATTATTTTGCAGAAAATTAAATAAAAAAGGTGAAGGCTTAAGATCTGAAAGTTTTCAGCACAACCTTCTCTTTTCTTTAGCTCTGTTTTTTAGTTTATTCGAGTTGTTTTTTCCTGGTTATCTGGTTCGAATTTTGGACTTATTAGAACCAGATTACTTCTATCTTTGACTCGGGATTTAAACAAATTAGATTCATTCTACTTTTGAAAACTGAGGTTCGGATTTTGAGCTTGTTTGAACCTTTTATTTTCTATCTTAATCTACCTAACTAATAAGCCAAGATTACATTGTTTGGAAAATCTGATTCACTAACTTATAAACAGTAAATTTAAAACTAATTAGTCATGATTAGGCTGTATGACTAACAAGAAGTGTGTTTTTCAGGAGTGGCATTTGAGCTTGCACACTTTCAAATTTTGTTTCTCTTTTTTGGTATGGGGTTGTACCTTTCTTGTTTTTACAATCTTCCCTCTTTTCTTTTTCCATTGTTTTTGTATTTTGGATTTTTCTAACTTTGAATGTAATGATGGATGAAATATTTATAATGAGAAAAAAGATAAAAATTATTCCAAACATGATAGGATCAAGAGAAGAAATGTTTGAGCATCCCGCCATTGACAGGACCCCCAAACAGTTCAGCTCCATTCAATTCCTGCAAGAAATAGGCATTGTTACCAACAACAGAATGAATGAGATAAGGGCCAAGCCACAAGTTATCAAATTTTCCATGCTTGCCCTTCTCTTCTCTCCTTGAATCCCACTTTAACACTTTGTCCCCAACATTGAAATTACTGGCCTTTGTTCTTCTATCAAAAAGATTCTTGATGCTCTCTTGCTTTTGTAATGCTTTGTTGTAAACCTCCTCTTTGGTTTGCTAAATATGTATAGTCTGATTAATCCTTCTAATCATGTCATTGTCTTCAGACTGTACCTCTTGAATCAACTTCATAACTGGTACACCAAGGCTGGTTGGAAAAATTGCATTTGTACCATACACAAGCTGGTAGGGTGACATTCCAATGGATTTTTTAAGTGTTAATATGTCAGCCCAGAGTGCATGAACCAGCGTTGTGTGCCAAGAATTATTTTTTTCTTCCAGTAAATTCTTGATTATGTTTACCAAACTCTTGTTTGAAGATTCTGCTAGCCCATTACCTTGAGGGTAATAAGCAGTAGAATGGCCCAATGTAATTTGATATTTGTGACAGAATTCAACCATATTCTTGGATCCAAATGCAGCTGCATTATCAGTGATGATCTTCCTAGGATAGCCAAATCTAGAGAGGATATGAGTCTTAATGAATTTGATGATGACATACTCATTGGCTTGCCTAGAAGGGATGGCTTCTATCCATTTGGTAAAGTAGTTTGTTGTAGTGAGAATCCATTTATGTTGGGCAGATGAGGGTGGATGGATTTCTCCTATGAAGTCAAGTCCCCACTGTTGAAAAGAAGCTTTAACAGTGATTGGATGCAGAGGTAGGGGCAGCAACTTTCTTTTGCCTTCAAAAGGTTGGCATTTATGATAGGCAATGATCATTTTGTGTACATCTAGAAATAGGGTGGGCCAATAGTAACCAGCCCTAAGGATTTTGTTAGTTGTTGTCTTCCAGTAGAGGTGGCCTCCACATTCTCCTTCATGGAACTCGTGTTTAACCTTCTCTACATCATTCTCAGGCAAACATTTAAGCAATATCCCACACGTATTTTTCCAATAAAGACATTTATCTATAATGCAATAGTTTACAGCTTTTAACTTTAAAAACCTTGCCTTTGTTTTTGATAAACCGAGAGGTGTATTCAAATTAAGCAAAACATATAGAATATCAGCATACCAAGAGGAATTCATAAAATGGTCTTCAAAAATGGGAGTTGAGAATTCCTCTTGTTCATCTAAAGCATGTATCATATTAATATCAAGAACTTCAAAATTTGATTCAGCCATAAATCTAGCTAGACCTTGGCCTTTAATGAGTTTAGGGGGCTTGACTTCTAAATCATATTCCAATATTACAGCTATCCACTTACCTCTCTTACCATCTGGGTCCTATGTTATAATGTCTTTCACAACTGAATTTGGGACAAAAGCAATAATGTGGGAGTGTAAGATGTATACTCTGAAGTCTTTTAAAGCCTTGACCAAAGAAAAAGCTTGCTTTTCCATGATGTTATACTTCAAAGGAGAATCTCTCAATGCCTTGCTAAAGAATGCAATAGGCTACTCTTGTCCTTGTGGGTTTTTCTGCAATAGGATAGCAGCAATTGTATGTTCTGATGCAAATGAAAAAATATAAAAATATTTTGAAAAATTATGACTTATTAGAACTGGTGTTTTGGTTAATTCTTGTTTTACTAGTTCAAAGGAATTCTTTGCTTCCAAGGTCCATTTAACCCCTTGCTCCTTTTTCAACATGTTTGTAATGTTTCTAAGGAGTTCAGCCAAGTTGGGTATGAACCTTCTCAAGAAATTAATCTTTCCAATGAAATATTGAAGTTTCTTGACGTTTAGAGGATGAGAGATTTGCAATATAGCCTCAATCCTCTTTGAGTCTATCTTTATCCCCTCTTCTGAAATGATGTGTCCAAGAATTTTACCTTCTTGGAGCCCAAATATTGTTTTCTTTGGATTCAAAGATATCCCAAAATTTCTGCATTTCTTGAATACTTTTCTCAAGTGTTCTAAGTGCTCTTCATCTTTCTTGGAAAAAACAGTAACATCATCGCGGTAGATAATAATGAAGTAGCCCAATTCCTCTGAGAATGAAATTTCCATGGCTCTTTGAAAAGTAGCACCAGCATTCATTAGACCAAAGGGAATTTTCACATACATGAAAGTGCCCCAAGGTGTAGTAAACGATGTCTTTAATTGATCATCAGGGTGTACTAAAATCTGATTGTACCCTGAGTAGCCATCTAGTAAAGAAATTATTTTGGAACCAACTACCCTTTGTAAAATATGATCCATCTTGGGTAAAGGGTAGTTGTCCTTTAATGAAGCTTTGTTTAAGTCTCTAAAGTCTATGCAAAGCCTAATCTCTCATGTTTTCTTCCTAACTGACACTAGATTAGACACCCACTCTGAATATCTAATAGGGACAATAATACCAGCTTCATACATTTTCTTGATTTCCTTCTCAACCAAAGGTAACTGAACAGGGTTTATTCTTCACAGTTTTTGTTTAAATGGCTTTTGGTTTTTCTTGAGAGGTATCTTGTGTTGAATTATTTCAATGTCATAGGATTTCAGAACCTCATAACTCCACGAAAAAACATTAGAAAATTCTTTAAACAGCTCTATGTATTTTAGTTTAATGTGAGCTGGTCAAGTTTTAGACAGTTTGATCATTTTTGGTTTTAGTTCACTGCCTATATTACACTCTTCAACTTCAGTTTCCACAGGCTCTAGCTTAGGTTTCTTGGCCACGTCATTGAAATCAAAAAACTCTTCCAAAGGGGACAGACCTTTTGGCAAACTTTGATCATTAGACTGCAGAGTTTCTAAGTCCTTCGTTTCTACCTCTGCAGTCATTTATGTTGTGTTTTCAAGTTTGTTAGACAGTAGATTTATATCAGCAACCTCAGGAGGCTTTTCTTCTTCATCAAGAAAATTTTCTTCACTAGGACAGTTTGTTCCATAGTCTGAATCCAAACTTGGTAGTTCAAATTCATTTCTAAATTGCATGAAATCTTCTATTTTTTTGTCTCCATCAAACACTTGCCAATACTTCTCGTTATCAGGAATAGTTGGTCTGAATTTAATTTGAGTTGTACATAGTTTGGTTTCATAAGGTGTTAAGCATGTCCTGGCAGCAAAGGATAAATTGTGGCCCATGATATTCTTTCGTCTCGGAACAAAAATCAATTGGGATTCCTCAAAAAATTTTAATAAATCCACGACGTCGTTCCTGTAGGGTCTAAGTCTGGGGTGATTGGTATTGTATTCCCCATTTACTTGCCTAATGATAAACTCTGAATCCCTGTGCACTTTAATTCTCTTGGCTCCTAATTTTTTCAATAAATGTAAGCCTAAAAGAAGGGATTCATACTCTGCTATGTTATTCGAACACTGAAATTTTAACCTACAGGAATGGCCTTCTGTGTGGTTGTTCTCAGTGTTACATATCCAAACCCCTGCACTAGCATTGCTCCTAGTGCAGGACCCGTCAAAGTTCATACTCCATAGAGGACTAGTTTCAGATTCAGTAGTTTGATTACTATCCTATTCAACTAACGTGCTTTTGGTTTGTTCTTGAAGATCGACACTATGTTGAATTTGTTTTAAATCCTCAGGTTTTTCATTGATTTGAGGACTGTTTTCTTGACTGTCAAGGTTTAAAAGCAAAGGACGAATGATTTGTAGCTCAAGACCTGTTTTCTGTTTACTATGATTTTTGGGTTTAGCAAACTATTCTAACCCTTCTGTGTTGTCTTTCTCCTCCTCTCTATCTGCCATTAATTCAGTTAAGGTCACTTGTTCATTGAAAGTTTCATCATTGAAAAGGATAAATGAGTCAAGGCCTATGTTTACAGAATAAAGGGGAGAGTTTTGTGGTCTCTCTTGGCTAGTAACCATGTACTGCATATGAGACTCCCTCTAAAGTCTTATATTATGATTAAAAACAGGGATGGTCGCATATGTCATGTCCATCTGCATAGTTCCTTGTAACTTAGCTCCCCAATATCTTGATAACACCATACATATTTTGGGGGTACATCAGCCACAAAAATATCCATTACTAAAAATTTGGCTGGGATTTGTCTTAAGTTAACACAGAGGTCTTTGATTAATTCTAAACATTTTACTCTACTTGAGTCAAAGGAGTAAATATCTTTGTAAGGTCTGCTAATTTCAAGGCCTAGGCTCTCCATTACAGCTTTTGGCATTAAATTGTGAGAGGCCCCTGAATCATGCATAGCGTTGTGCAAATTTTTGTCATGAACATTTAAATTAACATAAAAATGAGGAACTAGTCTCTCTTGATATCTACCCTCAATATTAGGACCAAAAATGAGCTCTGGTTGGTCATCATCAAGATTGACAGTGTCATCATTCTCTTCTATGTTTAAATCCTTCAAAATTTGGGATCTATATACATTTTGGGCAGCTAATTCAGTGAGAGGAATAGAGATTTTAATTCTGGAAATTTCCTGCTCCAAACTAAAAGGCATCTGATTCTTTGAAGTGCTTGTCTCAGCCTTATTTACTGCCATTCTATCAACAAAATCGGTTTGCTGATTTCCCCTATTTACATTTGACAAAATTGTTTTAACAGGAGTACTAGCTGATGTGCTAACACTGTTGAGATCTGCACTCTGTTTTTCATTGTTTTGAGTGCCTTTCTCTTTATTTTTAGTAGAATTTACAACCACTGTTTTGTCCTTTTGTTTCACAATTTTGGGTTTATTTACCGTGTTGTTTTGTGAATATTTTTCAGAGGTTTTGTTGTTGGGAGTTTCATGTTTTCTTTTACTCCTAAGGTCATATTCCTTTATGGTTTCTATGATGACATTTTCCATTTCCTGATAGTAATACTCATCTTCTAGTCTCTTGTCATCATAGGGTGTATATAGACCTTGTTTTCTATTGTAATGGACTTCAAAGTCATCATTATCTACTTCCAACATATTGATATCATCTTCCTCTGTTTGTTCTAATGTGTCTTCAACCTCACTCACATATTTTTGATGAAAAGGAGGGGTGATTTGTTGATCATCCTCCCTTGGTCTATTTTGAGGCTAGTTTTTCCTAAAATTCTGATTTTAGTTTTGATTTTTGTTTTGAGGAGCTTTTTTGTTTTGACTTGCTTAAGCTCTCTCAAGTATGCTCATCTTTTTCATCATCTCCTCCATCATTCTTTCCATATTTGAGTTGGATGTGGAAGGTGTATATTCCTCTCTAAAATACACTCTCTTCTCATTCTTCATTCTTGCTCTTTTCTCCATTAACTTCCACAGCAAGAGCTCCTTTTTGCATATCTTCAAGGGTTAAAGGATCTCTTTCTCTCAGCTGATAGGCCATCTTAGGATCAAATCCTTCGGGAAACTTGTTTAGAGCTGAGCCTTGTGGAGGTTTTAGGTCTGGGGGAAGGGCATTGTAAACGCTGTTAAACCTAATACAATAGGCATATACACTTTCCCCTGCATTTCTTTGGAGATTCTTGTAATCAGAAAGTATTTGGAGAGGGTTCTTTCTGACTTCCCATTTTTTTAAGAATGTCTGATGGAAGGCATGGATATTGTTAATACTATGAGGGGTTAAGCCTTTGAACCATTTTCTTACTTCTCCCCCTAAACTCTGAGCAAATAGTCTAAGTTTGATAGTTTCATCATCAATTTCATTTCTATCAAAATAGTCATTCATATTATCCACATGTTGTGAAGCAGTAGTTGCATTACTGGCATCATACAATGGTATTTTGTGTTGATAGTCCTGTGGAAGATTGACTAATGGTAAAGGAAGGACTAAGGGAGCATACCATGTTTCCATGATAGGACGTGGAGGTGGATTAACAAAAGGGAAAGTGGGCTGGAAAGAAGTGGTTTGGACAGTGGATGTATGAGGGAAAGATGTGGATGGAACAACACTATATTGTTGAGCTGATCTGGACCCCAGGCTGAAAAGGGCAAATCAAGGTAACAACTAAACCATGCTCAGCCTTGTAGCTAGCCCTACAAGGATAGGATAGGGCTCTCTCCGTAAAGATAGATATTCAATAAAACACAAGAGTGGACTGATATTAGGCTAGGTAAAATGTTAGGAAAGAATTTTGATAAAATGAATGGATTTTCAGGGATGTGTGGGATATAGAAGGGGCAGTTTTGAAATGGGGGATTAAATCAGGACATAGGGTATTTCATGGGGCAAGATAGGCAAGAAACTTAGAAATTTAAATTTAATAAAGGATGGGATGGAAAGACTGGTGAGGAGCTGAAAAGGGCACAATAAATGGATCCTCTTCAAACAGAAGAAAAACACAGAGTATGAACGTTTTCCCAAGGCAGGGCATAAAAAATGGATCCTACCTTTATATCTTGAAAGCATTCAAAAATAAATGTTTATGGATGAATGGGACACATAAAAATTTACATATGAAACAAAGGAGAGGGAAAAATGCTAAATCTCATACCACATGGATCCCACAAATCAGAGCTGCATCTGTTATTAATCCCTTTCAAATTGTACAATGGAGCACAAAATTTTCTTCCACGCTTTTCCCCTACTGCTGAATTACTGACTACTCACTTCAAAACTCCTTTACAAATGATTTACAATTACAATAAATAAACTGAAATGTGGGAACATAGATCCACAGAAAAGGGAGTTGTTCTAATAGCTGAAGAACTGAAATGCAATCATAGAAAGATTTCTAACAATCTGCCCCTAAAGAAGGAACAATATTACATTTGATTGCTGGGAGATTTCATAGTTTTCGCTTTTGAAGAATAAAGTAGGCAATCAGATCCTATTTTCTCTGCTGTTGTAGACATATTTGTTTAATTTAAGCTCTCGGCCAGCCGACTATTTCCTTTGCTTTCCATTTGAATAAAACCAACTTTTTAATAAAAATACCTTTGAAACGAAACTTTGCCTTTAGTGAAGGGAAAATCGATTTTTTTTAGATGAAGGGAGCGAAGGGAAGGAGGTGGGACCCGCATAGCAATCGGAATCAGATGGAAGCGAAGGTGAAACATATATAAAATATGGTAATATGTTATGTGGCAGTGCCTTTGCAATGGGCGATTGAAACCAAAACTTCCGATGCGATTTGGGGACATGGCCTTTGTAATAAACAAAATGGACAAATTTTAACTTTTACAAAGGAGAAGGACTTTTGTAATGAATGGCAGAGGATTTAAATGGTGGGACCAGGGATTATACATCGCAATCACATCGGAGATGGGGAGCGGGTTAAAGCACTGAATATAAAATATGTGATGCGATCGCAAATATGCGATGTGATCGGAAGATCGGAGGAGGGGTTGCGATCAATCGCATCGGAGGGAGAGGTGTGGCGATCGGAAGATCGAAGGAGTGGATGTGATTGATTGGATCAGGTGCAAGACTTTGCGATGCGATCGGAATGGGAGGTGTGATCAGATTGGGCGCAGAATTTTTTCAATGCGATCGGATCGGGGGAGATAAGGGAAGGGTTGTGATTGCGACAGAAGGGGAAGGGACGGGGTTTTTATAATATGAAACTTAAACTTTGTTCTAAAGTTTAAGGGGTTATGAAAAGGGGAAGTGGTTTATAACAGCGGGGAGAAAAAGGGATTATATTAAGGGAAGTATTAAACGTTAAACAAAAATTTTAAGGGAAAAATGGGAAATAGGGATTATTTGAAGATATAGGGAATTTTACTTCACTTAGGCATAAAATTCAATCTAGAAGTCAGTTTTGAGAGTGTGGTATACCGTTGGAAATCTCTTTCTGGGCTCTTTCTGATGGATCTGCTTGGAAGATGGCTTGGTGATAAAAATGCTATGGAAAAATTCTCTGAAAGGGAGGGTGTTGACATTATGGAGATGGCAGCTTCTGAATTGTGACTTATTACATATTGATCAGGAGCTCAAATCTAAGCTTGGGAAAAAGCTCAAAAATGAAAGTGCTCAAATTGATTTGGAACCTGAGTGACCGGATAGGCCTCAGCAATACGATCCCAACATCATGAACGACACTGAAAACTGACGATGTATGAAGAAGTTATTCAACTTTGAAGTTCTTCAATTTCAGTAAAAAAAAAGGCCAGTTTGACTTTAGAAATTGGAAAATATTAAAAAAAGAATATTTCGATAATATTCTTCAGAATATTCTAGGAATATTCCTTGGAATATTCCACAAAATATTTCTTATAGACCAATCGTTTTATGTCAAGTGTCCCTCTACAATTGGCTGGAGAGTTGACTGTGTAATGGCGAACCAATCAGTGGCCGCCACGTGGCAGGCCCAGAGGCTGCCACGTGGCCCCCAGTTCACAATGGAAATGGCGTGTATTAAAATTTTGCATGTTTTTGGTTTGAACCTATGACCTATGGTTAACAAGAACTAAACTTTACCATTGGCCCACGGCCTTTGGTTTTGATATGTGAATCACAAAAATTATATTTATTATAACTGTTGTAACGGTTGCCCCCCAACAGTTAATGCGGAATGTGCGGCCACATGTCACTTAAAATTTAATGCTAACAGTTTATAATGCCCCAAATTTAGTACCGGTTTCCTCCATTTTAGGTGGAACTCCAATTTTATCCGCAGTTAACTAAATGTGGCCCACCTTTTGTGGGATTTTAGCCTAACATTGGGCAAAAACTTCAATTGAGGATATCTTTCACATGGGAGATCCTTTTGGAGTGAATTTTTTTTTTTTTTTTGGGTCTCTTCGACCTTTTGGACTCAATGGAGCAGGTCTAAAATCTAACAGAGGTCATCTTCAGAGGTTTAAGCATCGAAGAAGATGAAGGAGCCATCAGGGCCTGGAAGGAGAAGGCTGTGTATTGGACTGTGTTTCTTTGTTTAAGGTAAATGAATAGGAATTCTTAGCTATTTCATGCCTTTTTAATCTGTTTATATGGTTTGAGGAGCCTTTTAAGAACTTTAGAAAGCCGAAAAGCTTCATTTAAGTTCTAGACGCCATTTTCCAAACAGAGTGTGTAGGCGAAACCGGAGTAGCCGGAGGCCGTTTTTTATGAAAAAAACTCTATCTTGACTATTTCAGTCATTCTAGAACCAATGGAAGTGGTTTTATATCATTTCTATTACTTCTATAGCTCGAGAAGTTGATATGAAGTCGTGGGTAGCCCTGGGCAAACTGTGGAGGAGAGCCATTTTTGGGGATGTTGTGCTTAATGTAAGCAAATTATCAGTTGATATTTGATGTATGATCATTATTGGATGCATCAGTAGTGGTATCAGGGACAGAAATAGAAATCTAAGGGATTTTGTGCCATTTATAAGCTCAGAGAAGCTTAGTGCACCAACAGAAGGATGTGTGTCCATGGAAGCCTAAAGTTGTTTGTAGGAATTGGACAGCCATTAAAGGGATCTAAAATGGCATTCTCAGCCCTTTGAATCATTTTCGTATTCATTGTGGTTAAGTGTGGAGCTTGTAAAATAATTTAAGTACATTAATCCGAAAGAGTCTAGTCATGTTGACGAAGCTCAAAGGAGATGTAGCCCAAGAGTTGGGGTGAACTCCTATATTATATTGTTGTTGTGTTTTGTTATTATATGGCTGAATTATGTTGCTGATATACATGTTAAGTTTCAGCAAAAACAAATAAACTTAAAACACATAAACAGAAGAAAAGACATACACCTCTTCCAAGCAAAAATTCTGCATAATTTCAAGTTTGAGTAAGGTCATTTTAATTAAGTCTGAGTGTTTACTTCTATCATTTCTTTAGGCAGAGTCTGTAAGAGGGCTAGGTAGCTTTTGGATTCATTCTTTCCTTGAAAGGTGACATATCCGGTAAATTCCCCTACAGTCTATCTTTGTATTAGAAATAAGAAGTTCTCACATTTTCAGATTTAAAATTGGGAGTATTTGCACTCATTTACATAAATGAAAATGGATACCTTGCACCCTTTTCAAGTACATCCATTTTCAGATCAAATTGGTATCAGAGCTCGGGTTGAGCATTTGTTGTTGTGAAAAAGTTTTTAAAATAGTGTAAGAGATTTACTGTTTTATTGGTTGCAAAAATCGCCATGGAAGTGGCTTGGTGAGAATTGGATGGACTTCTTGACACAGTAAGACGTACTCCTTTTGTACATATGCAAATATTAGATGTATGCATGTATTTTATGCTGTAATATCTTGTTTGTTTTGAGCCAGCTTAGATCATTGATCAAGGCAGCGTTGTACAGTTTCATTCTGTAAATTTCTTGCCAGAAATTTGTGTGTGAGAGCAAGAAAGACAGTAGTGGACAGTTGTGGACAAGTGCATTCAGGAAGGGAAATGTCAAATTCTTTCCATTTGTGGTTCAATTTCATTTTCTTTTCAAGGAAAATATTTTTGAAGGGTTGAAGAGAAGAGGATTTTTATTCTCTCATTTGTTGTACTAAAGTTCATTTCTTCATTTCAGTAAGCTTTTGGGGACCAAAAGCCTCTCATTTGGGAGGTGTGATCAGGAGCTCAAATCTGAGCTTGGGAAAAAGCTCAAAAATGAAAGTGCTCAAATTGATTTGGAACCTGAGCGACTGGATAGGCCTCAGAAATATGATCCCAATGCCACGAATGGAACTAAAAACCAACATTGTATGAATAATTTATTCAACTTTGAAGTTCTTCAATTTCAGTAAAAAAAAAGGCCAGTTTGACTTTAGAAATTGGCAAATATTAAAAAAAGGAATATTTCGAGAATATTCCTCAGAATATTCTAGGAATATTCCTTGTAATATTCCATGGAATATTCCCTATAGACCAGTCATTTTATGACAAGTGTCCCTCTACAATTGGCTAGAGAGTTGACTGTGTAATAGCGAACCAATCAGAGGCCCCCAGTTCACAATGGAAATGGAGTGTATTAAAATTTTGCATGTTTGTGGTTTGAACCTGCGACCTATGGTTAACAAGGACTAAACTTTACCATTGGCCCATGGCCTTTGGTTTTTATATGTGAAGCACAAAAATTATATTTATTATAACTGTTGTAACGGTTGGCCCCCAACAGTTAATGTGGAATGTGCGGCCACATGTCACTTAACATTTAATGCTAACAGTTTATGCCGCCCCAAATTTAGCATTGGTTTCCTCCATTTTAGGCAAAACTCCAAGTTTATCCGCAGTTAACTAAATGTGGCCCACTTTTTGTGGGATTTTTTCCTAACATTGGGCAAAAACTTTAGTTGAGGATATCTTTCACATGGGAGATCCTTTTGGAGTAAATTTTTTTATTTATTTTGGGTCTCTTCAACCTTCTGGACTCAATGGAGCAGGTCTGAAATCTAACAGAGGTCATCTTCAGAGGTTTAAGCATCGAAGAAGATGAAGGAGCCATCAAGGCCTAGAAGGAGAAGGTTGTGTATTGGACTGTGTTTCTCTGTTTAAGGTAAATGAATAGGCATTCGTAGCTATTTCATGCCTTTTGAATCTGTTTAGATGGTTTACAAAGCCTGTTAAGAAATTTAGAAAGCCAAAAAGCTTCATTTAAGTTCTAGAGGCCATTTTCCAAACAGAGTGTGTAGGCGAAACTGGAGTGTAAAAACTCTGGTAAACTTGATAAATATATATATTATTGTTGATAAAAGATGAGATATGAGATATAATTACAATGGGGAATCACCGAGGCTTTAAATATAGCCTCATGGTGTCCCTTGGTGAAGAGGCATGATCTTTGATCATGCCCTTTCACTTAATAAAACCTAAGATAACTATATCTAACTAATAATCAATAAAATATACATAACATTGCCCCTCTCTTAAGATGCTTTGTCCTCAAAGCATACGTAACGATGGACAATGTTGACGAACGCCTGGGTTTCTTGAGCGGTGGGCTCTTGCTTCCCACATCTTAAAAAGATCGTGGAGCATATTCTCGAGTTCAATCTTTTGTTGATCTGGATAGTGAAAAGATCTGATATCGATAGGGTCGGATCCTATCTTGACTTCTATTGGATGTTTGATTTTCCTATCTGGAGGCACTTTTATGGGTAGATCCTGGAATAATTTTTCGTGTGTTCGAACTAGTCCTTGTTCTTCTGGTGACTCTTCGTGGCTCCCTTTTGAAGATAACATTTCTAACTGATGACATTGTACTGTAGATGTTGGTGCTCCTATTTGAATCATCTTCGTCATCAAAGAGGAAGATACGACTTGATCTTCTGGGGCTTGGAATCCATACAACCTGTGTTTCTGCCCTTTCCACTTAAAACTTATAAAATACTTCTGATGGTTGGCAGAATAAGTACCTAAAGTTTGTAGCCATTGAATTCCTAAGACCACATCTACTCCTCGTAATGGAACGGCGTAGAATGGAGATTCTAAATGAAAGTTTTTTATCTGTAGTTTGACCTTATGGCATTTCCCTACTTTCTCAATCTTCTTACCATCGGCCACCATTACCTTCATATTAGGCATGGGGAAGGTAAATATGTTAAGTCTTTTTGCCATGGTTGAATCTAGAAAATTATGGGTACTGCCAGTGTCGACGAGAACCATTAGATTGTTGTTCTTGATATGTCCTCTTAACCTTAGGGTTTGAGGTTGTGATATGCCTGTCATAGCTGATAATGACACTTGCGGAATAGTTTCGCCATCCACTTCTGGAGAGAACTCTAAGTTGTCTTCTAATCCCTCTATATATGAATCATTATTGTTAGCATCATTAGTTGCTTCATAATTGTATAGATTTTTCGCTTTTCCATTTGCACATCTGTGCTTCGGGTCCCAATTTTCACCGCAACGTTTGCACTTGCCCTCTCTCATTCTTCGTTTTTCCACATTATATTTTTCTTCTTCACGAACATGGGGTGGGACATATTTTGTGTCATCTATATTTTTAGATTGCGGAAATCTATGTCTCGAATATACTTTTTCTGGTTTTGATAACCTTTCAAATTTCTTTTTAGCAGCTTTTGCTTTTTGCCTTGCTACTTCTACGGACGTAATTTCATGTAGTTAGAGCTCTTCTTGTATATAGATTTTAAGTCCTGAGATGTAAGACTGGATAAAACGAGATTCCGACAATCCGGGTACTCGTGTTGCCAAGGTCTCCCATTCTCGAGTGTACTCATCCACATCTCCTTTTTGGCGTAATTTGATAAACGTTGAAAAAAACTTTTCTTCTTTTATGCCTTGAAACCTTTTGAATAATGCATCCTTAAATTTCCTCCAACTGATAGCAAGCGTTGTTTTTTTCCACCACATATACCAATTATATGCTTCTCCTTCCATTTTCATGGAAGCATGCTTAATTTTTTCGTCATCACTAGTAATGTCATAAATCTCAAAATATTCTTCTACTTTATTAAGCCATGCAACGCTATTTTTTTCATTACCATCAAATTTGGGTAGCTCGATTTTGGCTTTTCGCTGATATGCTAATGGTGGAACAAGAAGGAGATATTGATTAGCAAATGCATTCCAGAGCTACTTATTTTGAAAATCTGCATTACTATCTTGTTGATGATGTGGGGAATCAGTTTTTTCCTGATGCTCTTCTGAGTTTCCTGAATCTGCGGAATTGTTTTGTTGATTTTGTTCCATGTTAGGAAATATTGGGGATTGTGTCTGACTTAACTTATTTATCTTATCATTTAGCTTATTGAAGAGTTCTGTCATATTGTTCATTGCTTCGCTATGCTCTGTCATCTTGTTCATTTGTACAATAGCACACGTAACCTTTGTGATGATTTAGCCACATTTTTTTTTCTATTTGATTAGTCGTATCATGAATCTTTTTGATGTCGTTGGAGTGCCCTGGCTTGTACCTTCAAGATCGACTAATCTTTTTCTGAATTCTTCGAAATTATTATTGATTTGTTTCTCAAGCTCTCCCAATTTCTTCTGGAATTCAGCCATCGACATCAATGAAGACATTGAACGTGTATGAGGTGGGGAATATTTTTCTGCCAGTTTTTTTTCTTTTTTTCTTTTTTTTTTGTTATATAAAAATTAATTTTAATTTAAAATTTATATAAAAATTTATATATATATATATATATATATATATATATATATATTAATTAATTTTTATATAAAAAGGAATTTTAAATTAAAATTTATATAAAAATGGTGTATAAAAATTGATTTTAATTTTAATGTTTATAAAATTGAATCTAATATATATAATTTATTATATATATAGATTTTTTTTTAAACAGAATCGATTTTTTGTTCTTACCAACTTACCAACGGGCACACTGTTTCACGACTTACAAAAAATGTATTTTATTTGTTGGCATCTGTTTTATCTGCGGTTGTGGTGGGGCACGACAGAGAATAAAACACTGAGCACGTAGACCTACAGGTGACGCGAGGAATGACGAGTGCAGCAGACCGGCGGGGGATGACGAGTGCAGCAGGGATGCGGGGGTAGAGGCCCGGAAGACGGCGTGAGATAATTGGACAGTTGTGATAATTGGACAGGGATAGGTTGGACGTCGGCGTGAGAGAACAAGGTGAAGAACATCCACTATGCAGCATGGTTGTGGATCGATGCAGGAATGGTGGTGGATGGACAGACGAATTATACCGAGATGCTTTTCCTCGGAAATTTAATTCGTTGTTTCATAAATTAAACTTGTTGTCACAGAATTAATTTTTTTCTCACAGAATTTGGTCTTGTTGCCTTCGTACTGAGACAATATCTTTGTTTTTGTTGATTTCTTTGTAATTTAGGATCAAACAAATCGGAAAAAAAAAATATGTGTGTGTGCAGGCGAGCGATGTGAAGTGGACAGAGACTGATCCAAAACTCCGAAAGTCTGTTCAAAATATACACAAATGCTGCTTCAAAACTGTCTGCACACTTCAAGGTCAAACTACCTTACAGATCTGAGTTTGCTATAACCCTGTTACAAGGCCAAAACTCTGTGTAGGAAGGACATGTGACTTGAATCCTCAAGAGTCAGAGGGTCAGCTCCAAAGGAAGGCCGAGTACACTGCTTCAAGAGGGCTAAGACTATTCCTAGAGCACTGAGACTACAGACCACAAGGAGAGTCGAAATCACAGTCCAAGATAGCCTCAGGACTATGTCCTTCCACAGATCCGCAATACCAAATTTTAGGTGCCTCAGAGGGGGTGGGTTGAAATGAGAAATCGATAGGGAAGGGAAACAGAGTGAGTGGGCGTGAGCGTAGCGTATGAGCTTGAGAGGGAAAGGGCTGTGGTGTGAGTGTAGTGAGGGAATGAGCGTTGGGGAAAGTAAAATCTGCAAAAATTTTTTTTTTTTTAAACCAAGGTTGTTGCTCAAGCACTTGGTAAAAAAAATCTGCAATATGGAATTCTTTGTAATTCCTTAATTCTGGGTGATCACACAGATCCCGAAGAGCAACCGCTCCGATACCAATGGAGTGTAAAAACTCTGGTAAACTTGATAAATATATATATTATTGTTGATAAAAGATGAGATATGAGATATAATTACAATGGGGAATCACCGAGGCTTTAAATATAGCCTCATGGTGTTCCTTGGTGAAGAGGCATGATCTTTGATCATGCCCTTTCACTTAATAAAACCTAAGATAACTATATCTAACTAATAATCAATAAAATATACATAACAGAAATCGGAGCAGTCGGAGGTCGTTTTTTATGAAAAAAAACTCTATATTGACTATTTCAGTCATTCTGGAACCAATGGAAGTGGTTTTAGATCATTTCTAGTACTTATACAGCTCGAGAAGTTGATATGAAGTCGTGGGCAGCCCTGGGAAAACCGTGGAGGAGAGCCATTTTTGGGGATGTTGTGCTTAATGTAAGAAAATTATCAGTTGATATTTGATGTCTGATCATTATTGGATGCAGCAGTAGTGGTATCAGGGACAGAAATAGAAATCTGAGGGAGTTTGTGCCATTTATAAGCTTAGAGAAGCTTATTGCACCGACAGAAGGATGTGTGTCCATGGAAGCCTAAAGCTGTTTGCAGGAATTGGACAACCATTAAAGGTATTTAAAATGGTATTCTCAGCCCTTTGAATCATTTTCGTATTCATTGTGGTTAACTGTGGAGCTTGTAAAAGAATTTAAGTACCTTAATCCCAAAGAGTCCAGTCATGTTGACGAAGCGCAAAGGAGATGTAGCCCAAGAGTTGGGGTGAACTCCTATATTATAAGTATCAAATCTTTCAGTGAAAATCACAATGGAGAATTTTTTGTCGACGCATTTCGAACCAGCCAGTGTGGTTCATCATCAGGACAAGATACGAAATCTAATCTAGGACTCGGCTTAAATAGAAAAATAAGCTCCAAATATCCGTTGTACAATAACGGCTAGTTTGACCATAAAAATAAAAAATAACAATAACAAAATAAAAATAAAAATAAAACTATAAATAAAATAAAATATGAAAAACTAAAAACTAAAAATAAACATAAATAAAAATAACGGCTAGTTTGACCAAAAAAATATAAAATAAAATAAAAATAAATAATAAAATAAAAAATATTTAAAAATTAAGAATAAAAAATAAAAAATAATAATAAAAAATCAATAATAAATAAATAAATAAAATAAATAAATAAAAATAAAATAAATTAATTAATTTAAAAAAAATAAAAAAAAATATATATATATATATATATATTAGGAAAAGAAAAATGTAAAAAATAAAAATAATAATAATAATTAAATAATTAAATATACATTATTTGAACATAATTCAATAAATAATTTGAAACTAAATTAATTCCTTTTTTTTTAAATAAAAAATAAAAATTAATAAATAAATAAAATAAAAATATTAGGAAAAGAAAAAAGTAAAAATAATAATAATAATAATAATAAAATAATTAAATATACATTATTTGAACATAATTCAATAAATAATTTGAAACTAAATTAATTCCTTTATTTTTATTTTTTATTTTATTTTATTTATTTGTTTGTTTTATTATATTTATTTATTTATTATTTTTTTAACAAATAATAAACATAAATATGCTAAAATAATAATTAATTACATAACAAAGAATAACAGAAAGGAGAAAAGAAAAACAGGACGAAAGGGGAGAAAACGACGAAACTCAGACAAACATAAGGGCAAAAATCAAAAGCTACGAATGAAGGGCAGGGATCCAGCACCTGCTCACACTCCACCCATCATCTCTGTTAAGGTTAAAAGACCTCTTTTCAATCTCAAGGGCCTCCCTAAACTTTTGGTGGTGAAAATGGTCCACCTTCGCAATGACCTTAGCATCTTCAATGCAAATGTGATGCTTTGTCTTTTCAGCATGCTCTGCTAAGGCAGAGGAGCGAGATCTATTATGCTTTAGGTCAGCGGCATGTTCATGAATTCTTTGACTGATAGATCGACCAGTTTCACCAATATAAGGGGTCCCACAAGAGCACGGAATCAAGTAAACACCCTTACCCTCCTTAGGGAAAATTGGGTCCTTAACCGATCTGAGCGAATTCCGAATCGTGTGGAGGGGCTTGAAGGTTGAAGGAACACTATGTTTCCTTAGTATCCTGGCGATCTTATCAGTTGTTCCTTGGATAAAAGGGAGGTGAACACCAGCAGACCTATCAAAATTATCACTTTTAACCCTAGGACCTTTTTCCTCTTTTTGGAAAGCTCTACGACATTGAATCTTGCTATAACCATTTTTAAGGAAAACCTTAAAAAGGTGAGATTTCTCATCTTCAAGGTGGTGTTCATCAGTGATTCTCAAAGCACGTGTGGCTAAGGTGCTGAGAACCCCTAAATTCTGAGCTGGGAAATGATGAGAGTCCGCATGTAAATATTGCTCAGTATGCGTCTTCTTTCTAAATACTTGATGAAAGAAAGAGCATTCTTCATTCCTAGTAATAAGGACATCAAGAAAAGGAAGACTACCATCCACTTCGAATTCCATGGTAAACTTAATGGCGTCAAACTGATCATTAAGATGATGAAAGAAAAGGTCCAATTTTTCTTTACCATGCGGCCACACCACACAGGTGTCATCCATAAACCATTTCCAAAGCTTAGGTTGAAAAAGAGAGGTGGAGAGGGCTCTAGATTCAAAGTCTTCCATGAAAATATTAGCCACAGCCGAGGATAGGGGGGAACCTTCTTAAAAAGATGTAGAGACTCTATTGATATTCCTTCTTTTGCTAGGATTAAACACCCCCTCCAAAATTCTACAAATAAGCGCGTTTTTCTTTCAGCAAGCCTTGGCATCATTAGATTTGAGATTTCCAGGGTAAGAAGGATCTTGGATTGTGTCTCACGGAAGTTGTTAGCTGTGCACTTGGAGCTATCTGTTATGATTCCTGTAGATATTTGGATGATAGTGGATGCCCGTTCAGCTTTAAAGTCTATTTTATGGGAGGAATTATGGAATAAAAAGCATCGTTCTAAATTCCTTAAATTATCTAAAGAGTCTTCTTGTAACACTGGGATAAAAAACCCCTCTAACAGAAAAATTAATGGAGGACAAGTTGTAGCATTGCGTTCGTTGATTCTCAATTCCGAAATTTCAACGCACTCTGCAAGTTTGGATACCTCATCAAGACCTGTTTCCAATGGGGGTCTTGATGGTGGACAACAGCAACATCAGCTTTCGTTAAAGAGTCAGAAGGTGACTGAGGAAGGTGGGGTGGTTGATGTTGAGACGTGTCCATCTCCAACATTGAATCCACATAGGATGGCTTCGGTGCTGAATCCACCGAGGACTGCTTCTGCGCACGTGGTTCTGGGGTTAGCTCTGGTTGATGTAATTAACAGGTCATGTTTTGTTCTTGGTCCATGTTCGAATCAGTTGGAGCCACTCCAATCTTTAACGGTAGGAGATTCTGGTTGTGATGGGTTTACTTTTGTGTCTCTTTCCTCATCAAACGTGCAAGCAGGAGATGTTGGTCAAACATTGGCGATCTCTTCAATCGAAGTGAAATGTGCTTCCCAGTCTCATTTAGATGCTGCTATGATGGAGGTGAGTAGATTTACAGTGCATCCGTCAGCTTCTTTGCAATCTGATCTGCAGATCTCGAGGATGATTGGGTCTGTTTCTTTAAAATCGATGGAGGAAAACACGGTGAGCGTCATACAACATTCAACCTCATCGAACTCAGTTGGCAGCGTGGTTGAAGGTAAGGTTTCCAGCGTTGCAGAAGGTAAGAAGTCAGACTTTTGCTTCTCTCCGTTTGAGATGTCCTTTGCTCATTGTGATTCATATAAATGTCTTAATAATAATAATGATATGGAAAACTTATTTCATAATAATAAGGAGAATTTTATTAACAAGAGTAACATTAATCATAACGTTAATAATAATATTATTATTGATAATTATAATAACATTAATTTGAATAATGATGTTGATGAGAACTTTAATAATATTATTATTAATAATTATAGTAATATTAATATTAATAATGATATTAATGATAATGTTAATAATAATATTATTGATAATTATAGTAACATTAATCTTAATAATGTTACTAATAATTATAATAGCAATACATCTGTCACTTTGAATAAATCTGTTGTTAATATTTCGAGTTTTTCTTTTAATAAACATGTTTATAGTGTGTTAGAGAAAGGTCTCAATTATGCGCTTGCTCCTAGAAGAATCCCTATTCAGGAAATTATTTGTGATATTGAATACGGAATTAGAGATCTTCTTGACAATACTAAAGATATTATTAGGCAATACTGTGCCGTGGTTCTCAGAAAAGCAAAGCCCCCGAAGAGCAACCTTAGCAAATTGGAGTTTGAGGCTTTAAAATCTTTAAACAATAACAAAGACATTGTTGTACTTAAGGCGGATAAGGGAGGTGCTACTGTTATTTTAAATAGGGATGATTACCGTAATAATATGTTGGATCATCTTCTTAATAACGGTAGCTACAAGAAGTTGGAAAAGAATCCCATTAAAAAAGTCTCTAAAGCGGTTGCTTTGGCTATAAAATCTAGTAGCACTGTGGGCCCCCTTAGTAAAAAGCTCATTTAAAGTAACCCCCGCACCCCTAGGATTTATGGTCTCCCTAAGATTCATAAGGATGGGACCCCCCTTCGACCTATTGTCGACACTATAGGTGGTCTGACTTATCAGCTCGCTAAATTTTTGGCGAGCAAGCTTAAACCGCTTGTAGGGCACACCGATTCTTTTGTCAAAGACTCATCCTCTTTTATCAATGAGTTGAAAAGCATCACTTTGGGCCCAGATGACAGGTTTGTTAGTTTTGATGTTGTCTCGTTATACACTTGCATCCCCATTAGGGAGGCTATTGATGTTGTATCTTGGGTCACGGATCAAGATACTGCTCATATAGTTGAGATATGTCTTACCTCGACTTTCTTCAATTTTGAGGGTGAATTCTTTGAACAAACTTGCGGCGTGGACATGGGTTCCCCCCTATCCCCGGTTGTGGCTAATATTTTCATGGAAGACTTTGAATCTAGAGCCCTCTCCACCTCTCTTTTTCAACCTAAGCTTTGGAAACGGTTTATGGATGACACCTGTGTGGTGTGGCCGCATGGTAAAGAAAAATTGGACGTTTTCTTTCATCATCTTAATGATCAGTTTGACGCCATTAAGTTTACCATGGAATTCGAAGTGGATGGTAGTCTTCCTTTTCTTGATGTCCTTATTACTAGGAATGAAGAAGGCTCTTTCTTTCATCAAGTCTTTAGAAAGAAGACGCATACTGAGAAGTATTTACATACAGACTCTCATCATTTCCCGGCTTAGAAATTAGGGGTTCTCAGCACCTTAGCCACACGTGCTTTAAGAATCGTTGATGAACACCACCTTGAAGATGAGAAATCTCATATTTTTAAGGTTTTCCTTAAAAATGGTTATAGCAAGATTCAGTGTCGTAGAGCTTTCCAAAAAGCGGAAAAAGGTCCTAGGGTTAAAAGTGATAATTTTGACACGTCTGCTGGTGTTCACCTCCCTTTTATCCAAGGAACGACTGATAAGATCGCCAAGATACTAAGGAAACATAGTGTTCCTTCAACCTTCAAGCCCCTCCGCACAATTCGAAATTCGCTCAGATCGGTTAAAGACCCAATTTACCCTAAGGAGGGTAAGGGTGTTTCTTTGATTCCGTGCTCTTGTGGGACCCCTTATATTGGTGAAACTGGTCGATCTATTAGTCAAAGAATTCATGAACATGCCGCTGACCTAAAGCATAATAGATCTCGCTCCTCTACCTTAGCAGAGCATGCTGAAAAGACAAAGCATCACATTTTCATTGAAGATGCTGAGGTCATTGCGAAGGTGGACCATTTTCACCACCGAAAGTTTAGGGAGGCCCTTGAGATTGAAAAGAGGCTTGTTAACCTTAACAGAGATGATGGGTGGAGTGTGAGCAGGCGTTGGATCCCTGCCCTTCATTCGTAGCTTTTTTATTTTTGCCCTTATGTTTGTCTGAGGTTCGTCGTTTTCTCCCCTCTCGTCCTGTTTTTCTTTTCTCCTTTCTGTTATTCTTTGTTATGTAATTAATTATTATTTTAGCATAGTTATGTTTATTATTTGTTAAAAAAATAAATAAATATAATAAAATAAATAAATAAATAAAATAAAAATAAAAGAATTAATTTAGTTTCAAATTATTTATTGAATTATGTTCAAATAATGTATATTTTATTATTTTATTATTTTTATTATTTTTATTTTTACTTTTTTCTTTTCCTAATATTTTTATTTTATTTTTATTTTATTTTATTTTTTATTTTATTTTTTATTTGTTAATTTTTATTTTTTATTATAAAAAAAGGAATTAATTTAGTTTCAAATTATTTATTGAATTATGTTCAAATAATGTATATTTTATTATTTTATTATTATTATTATTATTATTTTTATTTTTATTTTTTATTTTTTTATTTTCCTAATATTTTTTTATTTTTTTATTTTATTGATTTCTTATTATTATTTTTTATTTTTTATTCTTAATTTAAAAAATATATATATATTTTTTATTGTTTATTTTTATTGATTTTATTTTTATTTTTATTTTTATTTTATTTTGTTTTATTTTATTTTATTTTATATTTTTTTGGTCAAACTAGCCGTTATTTTTATTTATGTTTATTTTTAGTTTTTATTTTTTCATATTTTATTTTATTTATAGTTTTATTTTTATTTTTATTTTGTTATTGTTATTTTTTATTTTTATGGTCAAACTAGCCGTTATTGTACAACGGCTATTTGGAGCTTCTTTTTCTATTTAAGTTGAGTCCTAGATCAGATTTCGTATCTTGTCCTGATGATGAACCACACTGGCTGGTTCGAAACGCGTCGACAAAAATTTATCCATTGTGATTTTCACCAAAAGATTTGATACTTAATTTATGGATCACAGAAGTCAAATTCCTAATATTGAAACTCCTATATTATATTGTTGTTGTGTTTTGTTATTATATGGCTGAATTATGTTGCTGATATACATGTTAAGTTTCAGCAAAAACAAATAAACTTAAAACACATAAACAGAAGAAAAGACATACACCTCTTCCAAGAAAATTTTTTGCATAATGTCAAGTTTGAGTAAGGTCATTTTAATTAAGTCTGAGTGTTTACTTCTATCATTTCTTTAAGCAGAGTCTGTAAGAGGGTCAGGTAGCTTCTGGATTCATCCTTTCCTTGAAATCTAACATATCCGGTAATGCCCCTATAGTTTATCTCTGTATTAGAAATAAGAAGTTCTCACATTTTCAGATTTAAAATTGGGAGTATTTGCACTCATTTACATAAATGAAAATGGATACCTTGCACCCTTTTCAAGTACATCCATTTTCAGATCACATATGATGACATGAAATTACATAATGAATGATAATAACGGAAAAATATCATGTTTTCACCTCAAAACATAGTTTTGAGGTGAAAATTACATCAAACTGAATAAAATATAACTTTGATCTTCCAGTTGATGTGACGTTGAGTTTATTGACTTCCTCATGACCTTGCTGATATTTATTGACATTTGACTCATTAATTTGACCATGGTGAGATCCTAGAACCTAATGAGACCCATCCTATGACTTACTGAAATGATTTTGTAAGTGAAAGTGACTGATGACCCAAGACCATAGAAAGGAAAATCAGCAAGTATTTCATATGAGGAAAAAAATGATGCAAAATCACTGCCATAAATGAATCCATGACCTAGCGGAATGGTGAAATTTATTCGGTATGAGACTCCTAATATGCAAATGCAAAAGAGCATTTTTGACCACTGATGGCAGTATGACTAAATTGACACTAACATTGGCTCCAATGGGGATGGTAGCTCCTTGGAGGTGCCAAGAACACCGTAGACCAAGTAGCCTTATCCATTGGGCATGGAGTCAAAAATACTGAAAGCTGACACCAATGCAAACTGACTCTGACTCAAGACTAAGACTAAAATAAAATCAAACCATACACATGTCATCCAAGTTTTATAGCCTTCACCTCGGGCCCCAAAATTGAACGACTGTGCATTTGAACTCTGATAAAAAAATAACATGGTATATACAATGATGACGAGATAGATTCTGATCCCGATCTTCAACAATGGTAGTGCTTCAATAGCCTACCATTTACTGCTCCACTCGGACATTCTTAGCCATCCATTTCTGAAAGCAAGAAGGCATTTTGTCCCCTGTATGCTGTAATTATGTATGATCCCTTCCAAAGGTTTTCAAACTTACCGTGCTTCCCTTTATCTTCATTTCTTGCATCCCATTTTAACACTACATCATCCAGCTGAAACTTCTCTACTTCAGTCTTCCTATCATAGATATTTTTAATCTTGTCCTACAACTGACTCGCTTTCTGTGACACTTCTTCTCTTGTTTTTTGAAGGTGGATCATCTGGTTGATCCTTCGCTGGTTGTCATCATCTTCGCTGCCAGCTTCTTGTAACAATCTCATAACTGGAACTGTTAGAGAAGTAGGAAAGACCGCATCAGTACCATAAACCAGCTCAAAAGGTGACATACCTATTGATTTTTTACTGCTAACTTTGTCCGCCCACAGTGCGTTGATGAGCTTTCGGTGCCAATTTCTTTTGTTTGCCTCCAGCATTTTCTTAATTATATTCATCAATGATTTGTTCGATGACTCTGCCAGGTCATTGCCTTATGGATAATACGTTGTTGAATGGCCCAGCACGATGTTGTATTTGTCACAGATATCGACCATTTTCTTTGATCTGAACGCGGCTACATTATCTGTCACAATTTTACATGGGCAGCCAAAACAAGATAAAATATTCAATTCAAGGAATTGAATAATTACCGCGTCAGTCGCTTGCCTAGCAAGGATGGCCTCGATCCATTTTTTGAAGTAATCTATCCCTGTCAATATCCATCGATGATGTTCTGAGGACGCAGGATGTATTTATCCTATAAAATCGAGCCCCCACTATTGAAAGGGCGCGCTCACTGAAACTGGTTTCAAAGGGAGTGGAAGCAATTTCTTCTTCCCTTGGAAAATTTTACATTCATGAAAATTCATCACTGTTTTATACAAATCAAAAAATAATGTGGGCCAATAATACCAAGCTCTCAATACCTTGTTGGTTGTAGTTTTCCAAAACAAGTGACCACCACAGTTACCTTTATGGAAATCGTGCATTACCTTCTAAGCTTCTTCTTCAACCAGAAAATTTAGAAAAACACCTCCTGGGTCTTTCCAATATAGAGAACTATTCAAAATACAATATTTTGCAGATTTAAGCTTCAGAGATCTACCTTTACTCTTAGGCATGCCTGGAGGAGGTGACAGATGCTGAAGAGCATACACAATATCTAAATACCAAGGGGACTGCAGAAAAATATTTGAAACTGGAAGTAGCAAACCTTCATCTTCCTCTTCTGACATTGTTGTAATGAGGTTTATATCTAAAGCACAAAGATTTGATTAGGCCATCAATTTCGCCAAACCTTGGCCTTTGATCAACTTCGTGGGCTTGATCTCTAGATCGTACTCCAACATCGCTGCTATCTATTTGCCTCTTCGACCTTCTGGTTCAGTTTTCATCAACACATCCTTCACTGCTGCGTTAGGGACATATGCTATAGTATGCGAATGTAGAATATAGACCCTAAAATCCTACAATGCCTTGATAAGGGCCAATGCCTATTTTTCAATAATATTATACCTTAAAGAAGCATCTCTAATAGTCCTACTGAAAAAGGCAATTGGCTTTTCTACTTCATCTCTCTTTTGCATTAAAACAACAGCCATAGTAAGCTCAGATGAAAACGAAAAGATAGTAAAATATTGAGTATAGTCGGGATTGATCAAAACTGGGGAATTAGACAAAGAAAACTTTACCAGATTGAATGACTTGATAGCTTCTTCACTCCACTTAACAATGATGTCCTTTTTCAACATATTGGTCATTTCCCTCAAATGCTCAGCCAGATTAGGTATAAATCTACGTAAAAAATTCATCTTACCATTGAAGGCTTGAATCTCTTTCTTGTTCCATGGAAGATCTATGAGCTGAATTGCCTCTACTCTGGCTGGATCAATGTGGATTCCATATTTGGAGATGATATTTCCGAGAAATTTTCCTTCATTCATGGAAAAAATACTTTTCTTGGGATTGAGAGAAATCCCAAACTTTCTACAACGCTGAAAAACAACTCTCAAATGGTGAAAATGCTCCTCATCTGAACCTAAAAATACTGTCAAATCATCCAAATAAACAACCATAAAAACATTTTTTTCATTTGCGAAAGCGATATCCATTACACGCTAGAAGGTGGCTCCAGTGTTCTTCAGTCCGAAGGGCATCTTAGCATACTGGAAGGTTCCCCAAGGTGTTGTGAAGGCAATTTTATCTTGGTCCTTCTCATGCACCAAGATCTGGTTGTACCCTGAGTAGCCATCAAGTAGTGACATCCTAGATGCTCCAAATACTCTCTATAAAATATGGTCCATTTTCAGAAGTGGATAATTATCCTTTAAGGAAGCTTTATTCAAGTTCCGAAAATCTATACACAATCTTATCTCACCTGTCTTCTTAAGCACTGGGACCAAATTTGAAATCCAGTCAGAAAATCTAATGGGAACTATGATACCTGCTTTGTACAACATTTTTACCTCCTTTTCAATCGATGGCAGCAGCTTCGGATTGATTCTTCTCAGCTTCTGTCTGAAATGCTTCTGACCCGGCTTGATAGGAATTGTATGCTGGATTATGTTCTTGTCATACACTTTCAAATCTAAATAATCCCATGCAAATACATCAGAAAATTCAGAAATCAATTTAACATACTTCTCCTTTACCTCAGGGGATAATGCCTTTGATAGCTTGACAAACTTGTGCTGGTCAGGCGTTCCAAGATTCACAACTTCAACTCCTCTCTCCATGGGCACCAAGCTTGGCTTCTTTGCAACATCATCCTGGTAAAAAAGCTCCTCTAGAGGTATGAGACCTCTAGGAATTACATTATCCTTTAGCTGCAATATGTCCATTTGGTTTGTTTCCAATTCTTGATCATCAACCACGTACTCACCTTCTATTGGAGTGCCTTTGAATTTTCCATCACCTTGCAAAAATGCATTAATCTCATTATCATCCCAAAATACTTGCCAATACCTTAAATTGTCTGGAACAGCTGGGCTATGTTTGACATAGATTTCAAAAAAATAGCTGGAGTTCATCAGAATCTTCAAGTTGCTGGCAGTAGTGGCCAGGGAATCAACAATCAAATTTTGCATCCTGGGTACTGTTGTCAAAGTATACTCTGGGAATGTCTTTAAAAGGTTCGGGACTACATTTTTATATGCCCTCAATATTGGATTCTTAGTTTTATACTCTCCTTTCCCCTGTTTGATTATCAATTCGGAGTCACCATACATAGAGATCCTTTTTGCATTCAACTTTTTCAAAATTTTGAGACCTGCAATCAAAGCCTCATATTCTGCTTCATTGTTAGAGCAATCAAAAGCTAGCTTATAAGCACAAACTCTAACATTTTTGGGAACCTTCTCAGGCTGGAAAATAGGGCTCCTAATCTATATCCCAATGCAAGCTCCATCCTTACCAACAGCTCCATCAAAATCCATACTCCACAGGCCTTCTTCTTCTTCTTGAAGATGCTGGAAATTTGTTTCTTTCTCTTCTTTGCCTTGGTTGTTTTCTAGTTGTTCACTGTCCTTTTGCTGCTGGCAAGCAGGAGGCTTAGAAGTGTTTTCTACTTTCTCCTTTTCCTGTTTAAGGATTTCTCTGAAATTATCTGAAATCTTAGGTATTTCATCCACTTGTACCAACTGAACATTCTCATCATTTAAACCACCATCAGAATACAAGACAAAAGACTCTAAATCTGTATGGACTGCATTAATGGGATGATTTACATGCTTCTCTTTGCTGGTAATCATATATTTCATTTTATTTTCCCTATATAACTTTCTCAACTGGCCAAATACAGGGATAGTGGCATAAGAGAAGTCAAGCTGCATGGTTCCCTTAAGTTTTTCACCCCAAGAACTAGATAGAAGCATTCCAAACTGTGGTGGGACATCAGCAACAACTACATCCATCAAGACATTCTTTGTTGGAATCTGATCTAAAGACACTACCAAATCTTTGATTAGACCAATACAGTGGACCATACTTGAGTCAAAGGAATACAAATCATGATATTTTCGAGTAATATCAAGGCCTAGCTTCTCCATGATAGCTTTGGGCATCAAATTATGTGAGGCCCCAGAGTCTAACATAGCGTTATGAAGGATAAACTCATGTACTCTAAGGCTCAGGTAAAAAAGAGGGACTTCATTTTCTTCAGATTCTTCTGTGGTTGGACCGAAAATAAGTTCAGGGTAGTCATCTTCTACATTAACCATATCAGAAATAGAGTCTATTTGCAAGACTTTGGACACCTAAGTATTATATGCACTATTCTTCACCAATTCTGTGAGGGGCATAAACACTTTTAAATTATAAATTTCATTTTCTAAATTAAAGGAGGGAGCTTTTTCTACCTCAAAAATGGGCGGGTCTTTCTTCTCTGCTGGCTCCTTTAATGTGTTCTGCTGGTTCTTTTCATTTTTTGTATTAGCAGCTGCAGGTGCTTTGCTAGAAGAAGGGTCGGCTGGCTCTTTTGCTTTCTTCTGTGCATCGTTCTTCATTTGGAGTTCTTTTCTCTTCTGAATGGGATTGATTGTAACCTCTTTGTTCCTTAAAGAGTATTGCCTTTTTTGAGCCAAAAAAGTGTTCATATACCCTCTCTGGTAGTCATCGGACTCTTCTTCCAATGTTGTGTCATTGGCCAAAATGAAATTTTGGTCTTTTTGGATGTCTGGAGTCACCACTGTGTATTCTTAATCTTCTGTGAGGAAAATTGGCACACCATCAGCTATGAAAAATTGATTAGCCTCAATCACAGGATCATCACCATCCGAATCTGTCCCTTGCACGTAGTTCTGCTGCAATGGTGTTTTAATATGCTGCTATGGTGGCGCTGCTTGGTCCTGTGTTCTTAGATCTCTCTGTTTAATTCTAAATTGGGGTTGTTTCCCTCTGAAATTTGGATTTATTATTTGAGGTTCAAGTCTATCTGCAATGGTTAACCTATCAACCATTTTTTCCACTATTCTGATCAAAGTGTCCATTTTGTTGTCTGAAGTGGAGGCCTCCTCTTTTATTGTAACTCTTTTCTCAGCTCTGGCTCATGCTCTTTTAGCCAGCAGATTAGCTTCAACGTTTACTACTACCTTCTGCATGTCTTCAAGTGAAGATGGATCTCTTTCACGCAGCTGATATGCCATGTCGACATCAAAACCATCGAGAAATTTCAACAATGCTAATCCCACAGGAGGCTTCAATTTAGCTGGAATAGCATTATATACAGCATTAAATCTTAAACAATAGTCTTGGATATTTTCACCCACATTTCTTTTAATATTTTCGTATTCAGAAAGAATTTGGAGTGGGTTCTTTTTTACCTCCCACCAGTCCAAAAACTGTGTGTGCAACTCCTGCAAAGTGTGAATTGAGCCTAGTGGTAAGGATCTAAACCACTTTCTGACTTCACCTCCGAAGCTTTGAACAAACAGCCTGGTTGTTACATTCTCTTCTTCTACCTCATGCAAATCAAAAAATTTATTCATTTTATCAACGTGCTATTGGGCCGTGATGCTCTGAGTGGCGTCAAAAATGGGAATTTTGCTTTGATAGTCAGCAGGCATATCATTAAGGACCTGGGGTAAAACCAGGGGTGCATATCGAGCAGCCATGGCTCTGGGAGGATTTACAACAATGTTTGTAGTAATGGGATTTAAAGGAGGTGTTGATGGAGGAGATGACAAATGGGAGTTGACTAATGGGAGTGTTGATGAATTGGGAGAGGGAAATGTTGTTTCTGATGATTCTGAAGGCTCGGGAATATTAGTTACAGTGATGGATTGAGGAGAATTCAAAATATAATCATCAATGGAGGAATTTTCTCTTTGGACTTCAATATCTACAAGGAAGTCAGGATCTAAAACTGTATCATCAATGTCGTTTTCAGACTTATTCGCAAATAAAGAAAGCTCAAAATTCTCGTCAAAGGAAAGGTCTTCTACAAAAAACCACTTGCTAGGCCAAGTATAGGATCTGAAGATGGATCTGGGGCTTAATGATCCTTCTTTTCTTCTAACAATTCTTGGGATAAGATTTGGATTTTCAAACACAGGGGGAGGATTTGGATCTGGATTAGCCCTTGTGTATCTTCTTGAAGCCAGTGTGGTCAAATTTCTATTATACAGAATTTTATTTCCAGCCTAGCAAACTCTAAACATCATCATCCAAAAGTGTAGAATCATCTGATGTACTGGAGCAATTTGCAAGTCAGATGTTACGTTTATAAGACTAGACCGTAGATTGACTAAAGCAGCGTTTATCTACTTATGCACTTGCAAAGCAATGTGTAGTTCGAAGGCTACCTGGCATAACTTCAGGCTCCATTTGTAGTTTATAAAATGAATAACACTAACAAACGAAAAATCTTGAGCGCTTCCCCAGTATGGTCACGAGAGATGTTAGCACCTAATCTGGACCCCAAGTTGAAAAGGGCAAATCAGGGTAACAACTAAACCACACTCAGCCTTGTAGCTAGCCCTACAAGGACAAGAGAGGGCTCTCTCCGTAAAGATAGATATTCAATAAAACACAAGAGTTGACTGATATTAGGCTAGGTAAAATGTTTGGAAAGAATTTTGATAAAATGAATGGATTTTCAGGGATGTGTGGGATATAGAAGGGGCAGTTTTGAAATGGGGGATTAAATCAGGACATAGGGTATTTCATGGGGCAAGATAGGTAGGAAACTTAGAAATTTAAATTTAATAAAGGATGGGATGGAAAGACTGGTGAGGAGCTAAAAAGGGCACAATAAATGGATCCTCTTCAAACATAATAAAAACACAGAGTATGAACGTTTTCCCAAGGCAGGGCATAAAAAATGGATCCTACCTTTCTATCTTGAAAGCATTCAAAAAGAAATGTTTATGGATGAATGGGACACATAACAATTTACATATGAAACAAAGGAGAGGAAAAAATGCTAAATCTCATACCACATGGATCCCACAAATCAGAGCTGCATCTGTTATTAATCCCTGTCAAACTGTACAATGGAGCACAAAATTTTCTTCCACACTTTTCCCCTACTGCTGAATTAACGACTACTCACTTCAGAACTCCTTTAAAAATGATTTACAATTACAATATATAAACTAAAATGTGGGAACATAGATCCACAGAAAAGGGAGTTGTTCTAATAGCTGAAGAACTGAAATGCAATCATAGAAATATTTCTAACAATCTGCCCCTAAAGAAGGAACAATAATACATTTGATTGCTGGCAGATTTCACAGTTTTCGCTTTTGAAGAATAAAATAGGCAATCAGATCCTATTTTCTCTGCTGCTGTAGAAATATTTGTTTAATTTAAGCTCCCAGCCAGCCTAATGTTTCCTTTGCTTTTCGTTTGAATAAAACCAACTTTTTAATAAAAATATCTTTGAAACGAAACTTTGCCTTTAGTGAAGGGAAAATCGATTTTTTTTAGATGAAGGGAGCGAAGGGAAGGAGGTGGGACCCGCATAGCAATCGGAATCAGATGGAAGCAGAGGTGAAACGTATATAAAATATGGCAATATGTTATGTGGCGGTGCCTTTGCAATGGGCGATTGAAACCAAAACTTCCGATGCGATTTGGGGACATGGCCTTTGTAATAAACAAAATGGACAAATTTTAATTTTTACAAAGGAGAAGGGATTTTGTAATGAATGGCGGAGGATTTAAATGGTGGGACCGGGGATTATACATCGCAATCACATAGGAGATGGCAATCGGATTAAAGCACTGAATATAAAATATGCGATGCGATCGCAAATATGCGATGTGATCAGAAGGTCGGAGGAGGGGCTGTGATCAATCGCATCGGAGGGAGAGGTGTGGCGATCGGGAGATCGGAGGAGGGGCTGCAATTGATCAGATCGGGTGCAAGACTTTGCGATGTGATCGGAATGGGAGGTGTGATCAGAACGGGCACAAAACTTTTGCGATGCGATTGGATCGAGGGAGATAAGGGAAGGGTTGTGATTGCGACGGAAGGGGAAGGGACATGGTTTTTATAATATGAAACTTAAACTTTGTTCTAAAGTTTAAGGGGTTATGGAAAGGGGAAGTGGTTTATAATGGCGGGGATAAAAATGAATTATATCAAGGGAATTATTAAACGTTAAACATAAAGTTTAAGGGAAAAATGGGAAATAGGGATTATTTGAAGATATAGGGAATTTTACTTCACTTAGGCATAAAATTCAATCCAGAAGTCATTTTTGAGAGTGTAGTATACCGTTGGAAAGCTCTTTCCAAGCCCTTTCTGATGGATCTACTTGGAAGATGACTTGGTGCTGAACATGCTATGGAAAACTTCTCTGAAATGGAGGGTGCTGACTTTGTGGAGATGGCAGCTTCTGAATTGTGACTTATTACATATGATGACATGAAATTACATAATGAATTATAATAATGGAAAAATATCATGTTTTCACCTCAAAACATAGTTTTGAGGTGAAAATTACATCAAAATGAATAAAATATAACTTTGACCTTCCAGGTGATGTGACTTTGAGTTTATTGACTTCCTCATGACCTTGCTGATATTTATTGACATTTGACTCATTAATTTGACCATGGTGAGATTCTAGAACCTAATGAGACCCATCCTATGACTTACTGAAATGATTTTTTAAGTGAAAGTGACTAATAACCCAAGACCATAGAAAGGAAAATCAGCAATTATTTCATATGAGGAAAAAACTGATGCAAAATAACTGCCATAAATGAATCCATGACCTAGCGGAATGGTGAAATTTATTCGGTATGACATTCCTAATATGCAAATGCAAAAGATCAGTTTTGACCACTGATGGCAGTATGACTAGACTGACACTAACAGAAGGGGTGGAAACAAACAATAATTTCAACTGGGATTTATTAGTCTATCCAAACAAGAAAAGTCTTTTAAGTAACTGTTTAAAACTGACCAAAGGACAGGGCTAACCATAGACTTCTTTGGAAAAGTTCATATTAAAGCTAACTCAACAGAAAAAAAATCCAGTAATCCTCATAATTACTTTCAAAAGGATAAGGAAAACAAAGTGCAGCCTAAGATCAGATAAGATAATTTTAAATCTAGATTGCTTTCAGCATACACTTAGGGAAACTTTAAGAATTACCTTTGGAGAAAGAAGCTAGAAAACAAGGCATGCCATCACTTTTCTAGTCTATCTTTACTAAGCATATAATGAAAATAACATTCAAGAAATTTTTTTAAAGTAAACAGTAGGACGAGGGAACGCCAGCATTCCTAACTGCTTGAACTATATTGAATCATTCTTAAATGCACGATTGGGAGGAAAACATTGAGATAAATTTTATCAGTTAGAGAAGGGTACTGTAAATAATAAATCCTAACTCTATGCTTGTTGTTCTTTATCAGAGAATAATGGAAAAAATGGCATACATGAAAGAAAAACAATAACACAGAAAGAATCACTTCACCAGTGATATAAACCAGGATCCCAAGAATCAACTTGTATATTGATGTCAATCCAGTTACATTCTTCAAGTCCAATGTTTCAGTTCAGAAATCATCCTCACTTCTCAACCTAACTTATATGATTACAAACAAATCTTCAAGAGCCTTTGAACACTATTTACATGTAGAAGTTTCGAGCACAAGTGTATTTCAAAGTTATGCAACCAACCCTTTACAATGAGCTCCTCAAGAAGATTTTATAGAAAATTGAGGAGGTCCAATGAGATAAAAGATCTTCTAAGTTCTATTAATACAGTTAATGCTTCTCGGACTTTGAGGGGCTCAATGGAGAAGATTTCAGATAGTTCTCTGTATTAATTGGTTTACATTAAATTTTAAGCTTGTTGGGAAGCTTTTGTTGACTTTAAGGCTCTGTGTCATGTTTGTAATAACTCTGATGATATTTTGTAATAAGTTCTTTGATCTAAAATAATTTCTTGGCTGTATTCAGGCAAATATCCTCTGTTCTAGTCATAACTATGCCTCTTTTGAATGCTTTGAGGCTACAGGTGGCCTTTTGGTAGCTAGTGAGGATTCAATTAACCTCTGATGTGGCGGTGGAGGCTTCTCGGTTTGTTGAATTGCTTTGTCTTTATTTAAACACTATTAATTTTCTTTAACTCTCTGTGCTAGGCTTAATTCGGCCTAATTCTTGTCTTCTGTTCTTCGAACTATGTTTAATTGAATGGATTAGGCTTTTAATTGTCGATTTTAGCCATAATCCACCCAAACTGTGTAAACCATCTTTAATTCTTCATCTCTGGTTTGATTTGATCTTCAACACTGATAATATTTGTTTTAATTAAGCTTTACTGCGTCTTATTGATGTTCAGGTGCGCAGAGGGCTTATAACAGTATTAGTGCTCCTGAGGCATCGATAAAACATGGTGTTGAACCGTGTAGGTGGATACTCTTTGATAAATGAAAGCCTGGAGGATCGTCATCCTCGGCTTTTATTTTTCCTTTAAAACATTTGAAATCCATTTAAATCCTGCAAAATACACAAAATTTTATAAAAATCCTGCGTGGCTAGGTAAAACTGCTTTGGAGGCTTAGGTTTAGAGCATGGCCATTGGATGAAAGCATCCAACGGTGGAGATTTCGCGCAGAGGTCAAATGGATGCGGTTGGAATCAAACGGTGGGAGATTAAGTCCGAACCATTGTCTGTGTTGATCAACGGTCGAGATAAACCGAGGAAATATAATGCAGCGGGGTTATACTATCACGAAAATCAAAGAAATGCAAAGGAAATGGGTGAAAATCCCTTGGCGGAGGAAAATGTATTGAAAGGAAATTTGGGGGTTATCGGATGATTCTGGGCCTTCGGATTAGTTTGGCCCACGGAGATCAACGGTGGAATTTGATCTATGAAGGCCCTTGGAGGATGGCTGAAGGGCGATTAAGAAATGCGAGATCGAATGTGAGCCATTGATCTGCAGAGATCAACGGCGGAGATCAATCGCGACGGAATGCAGTGGAAACAGGGGAAAGCAGTTTCGAAAAACAAAACCATGAGTTTCGTGCAAGAAAATGGAGGAAGGGCGATTTTCACTTTTCGAACGTGATATGCATTTTAGGCTGACACATGGCATTTCAAAACCGCCTATATCGCATAGCTCTGGAGAATTAAATTTCGGGCTTAAATCTGCGTGAAAATGCGCGCCAGCCGTCAAATAAAGGGTCTTAGATCTGACGGTCATGGAAAGAGCGCGATTTTTATAAGATGCATGGGTGGAAGTAGGTAGGGTGGTTTTATTATGGACCATCTGATCAGGGATTGGACGGCTGAGATATGATCTACGAGGGATAGGTCCCAAAAGTGTTGGGCCCGTCGGGATGAATTTGGGTTGTTGGATGAAACAGATCAACGGCTCAGATGTGATCTGTGGGTTAATGAAATAATATATAAGGCGGAGAATGGGTCAGTATGGGCCATTCATCTACAGAGATCAATGGCTGAGATTTCCCCAAAAAACATTATAAAGTGGGGCTACATAAATTTATCCAAGGTTGAGGGCTCCAATCTGGACCGTCGGATCTTGATACGTGGACGGCCCAGATGCAATCAGAGGTTTGTGATCGGAGGGGAAAAAGAAAGAAGATCACGGATGCGATTGATTGTGGGCCGTCGATATGAGGATCAGATCGACGGTGGAGGATGAATCGGAGGAGGTCACAGGCAGGGAGATGGGCTTTGGGATGGAGCGATAAGGGTTGTCGGATCTGGGTCTGGAGAGGGAAAATCAACGGCTAATAATCCATCAGGAGTTTTCCAATCAGAGGTGACGAATAAAATATTGAACCGTGACCAATGAAATCTTCGATGCAATATTTTCCTGATCGTTGATTGGTTTAAGATCAACGGTCGGGATTGGTTTAGAGAGTGAACCGACGGAACCCTTTGAAACATATGAAAATCGAAATTTTAATGAAATACAAAGGATTTTTGTGTTGGGGAGGGGTTTTTATTTAAGGTTTAGTGCCTGATTGTGGGGCCTCAAGGTATATGGAAAAGATAAAAGGATCGGGTTTTATATACAAAAAGGGCCAATCGGCATCAGAACAAAGGTGAGGGCCTTTCAAATGCGCCCGACGAAAATCTCCAATGCGAGATTTCATTGATCGTCAATCGGCTTTAGATCAACGTTCCATTTTATTTAAAACATTGAACCAGCGGGTTTTCATATAAAACATAGGAAAGTGGGTTTTAACAAAATACAAAGGGGAATTTTGTTTTTGGCCAAGTCTTTTTGTGTTTTAGCGCCCGATTGCGGGCTCTAGGTTTTATAAAGAACGCAAAGCTCGAGGCTTATATTCAAAGGATCCAATCGGCATCGGGGTTTTATAATAAAAAAAATCCTTGCGCTCATCAAAAATGCCCCAATGCGATAAGCGCTTTTGGATGTAGCGCTTGGTTCTAGCGCTAGGGTATATGTGGGGAAGTGGTTTAGGGGGCTTAGCCGAAGGGGGCTAAAGCCTGTAATAAAAAACATGGATATTTATGGATTTTCAATGGTTTTCAAAGGGATTTGAGGGTTTCGGTAAGGTCCAAAAGGGATTTTCAAACCTTATAAAAAGGGATTTTAATGAAGGGAAGAAGGGAAAAAAGGGAAAATGGAGGAATTTCATGGGAAAAAAGGGGATAAAATAAAGGTTAATATTGAGTAAAAGCAGGGATAAAATGAGGGAAAAATGGAGGTTTTTGCAGCATTATTTTCATCATGAAAACAACAGGTTTTTAGAACTAATAATGGAAAAAAAGCGAAGATTAATCAAAGAATAAGATGTCTTCATAAGACTTCAAGAATTAACAATTTTGCAATAAAACTTTTTTCTTGAAGGCTTCAAAAATTATTTAGCCACCATTTGATATGACACATTTTATAGGTGGCTAACAGAATGGAGTAAGGTTCTATGAGGAAAAAATCTGTGTTATTCAGGATTGGCCAGAGCCAAAGAATGTAACAGAACTTTCGGGGTTTGTAGGCATCTTCACCTACTACTGGAATTTTGTCAAAGGGTTCTCCCAACTAGCAGCACCACTCACAGATCTGACCTAGAAGGGAGCCCTTGGTTTGAAAGATACTGCACAAAGGGCCTTTGATAGGCTCAAGGAGGTGATGAGCAGTTTCCCGGTGTTGGTATTGCCAGATTTTACATAGCCCTTTGTGTTGGAATGTGATGCTTCAGGGGAGGGCATTTGAGTAGTCTTGATGTAGGGGGACCACCCCATAGCTTTTGAGAGCCAGAATTTGCAGCCTTATGAGAGGTTTTATCCCATATATGATAAGTAAATGTTGGCCATTATGCATGCATTGGCCAGATTCAGGCAGTATTTGGTGGGAAATAGATTCCGAGTGAAGACTGATCACAATAGTCTTCGGTACTTTCTTGAGCAGAAGCAACTGCAAGAGAGGCAGAAAAAAGGGTTAGCAAAATCCAGGCATATGACTTTGACATTGAATATGTCAAAAGGAAGAGAAATGTGGTAGCGGATGCCTTATCATGGAGACCAGAAACGCTGTCATTAATGAGTCTGGACACAGATTAGAAGGCCCAACTGTTGGTGGAATATTCCAAAGACCACTTCACATGTGAGATACTAGATGGGCAGGTGACCAATGAGAGGTATAGAGTGATGGATGAGATCATCTATTACCGTGACTAGATCTTCTTGACTATAGATTCTAATCTCAAGGAGAGTATTTTGCATGCATCACATGATTCACCACTCTCAGGCCACCAAATTTTCACAAAATCATATTGGGCCATTAGGGAGAGATTCTCATGGAAGGGTCTCAAGGAGGATGTGCTCCAGCGCATCAAGGAGTTCATAGTTTTCTAGTAGAATAAAGGAGAGAAAAACCATCTTTTAGGGTTTTTATAGCTATTTCCTATCCCAGAAGGGAAATGGGAGAGAATTTATATGGATTTCATTACCGGTTTTCCAGCAGTACAGGGCAAGGATTGTATCTTTGTGGTCATTGATCGACTAACAAAGTATTCACGTTTATTTTCCATTTCTTCATGATACACTACTTCACAAGTGGCTGAGCTCTTCTTTAAAGATGTTTTCGAACTTCATGGTCTTCCTAAGACAAGTGATAGAGATAGTCGCTTCAAGGGTGGCTCTTGGCAGGAGATTTTTCATTTGGTGGGTACTGAGTTGACATTGATTACCAATTATAACCCCCAGATAGATGGGTAAACAGTGATAGTGAACAAGTGGCTGGAAGGTTACTTGCAAAACTATGTTTCGAGGTAGCACAGAGCATATCTACGTTGGCTCCACTTGGGAGAACATTGCTACAATACGAAATTTCATATGTCAAACGGTATGTCTTCGTTTTGGGCTCTATATGGTTATGAGATTTTATCATTTTTTGATGTGACATGTGGATAAAGCAAGGCTCCTAGAGCCAAATATTGGATCCAATAGAGTCGGGATATACTCCATTCTCTTATTACAACATTTATGCAGCCCAAAATTAGTCAAAGTTATATGCAAATCATGGTCGGGTGGAGAGACGGTTTGAGGTGGATGATTTGGTCTATCTTTGTCTTCAGCCTTACAAGAAATCTACGTTGAAGGAGAAGGGGGATGAGAAGCTTAAGCCCAATTTCTATGGGCCATACATGGTGATCCGTTGTGTTGGGGAAGTAGCATATGAGTTGGATCTCCCCCTTAGGAGTAAGATCCACAACATTTTCATGTCTCATGCCCCGAGAAGGCCATTGGACAACATGTAGTTTCCACTATGAATCTCCCATCTATTGATGATAAGGGCCATATAGTTTTACAACCAGAAGATATCTTGGATATTCGAGAGAGGAAGCTAAGGAACAAGGTGATTAAAGAATATCTAGTTCGATGGAGGAATCTACCGTATAAGGATACTACTTGGGAAGGAGAAAATATTTTGCAGCATCCATCCTTGCAGTTGCTTAAGGACAAGAAACATTTGAGAGGGGAGAATTGTTGTAATATTCCCAATTAGTCCTAAGCTAATGGGCATATTCATTTTTGTTTTATTTTTCTGTTTCATGAATAAAAATGTAAAGGAGGATCATAAAACTCCTAAACAGCAAATAAATCAATGAAAAATATGAAAAAGGTTAAATCTTGGCTATATAAGCAAGCACCCTTAGGTGTGAAAGGGGTTGAATGTTTTGACTAGGCCAACCATGACCAAATCTACAACGTTGTCTTGGAGGAGTGGCCATCAATGAGGCACACCGCAGTTTTAGATGGAGATGGCTTGTGTGAAAGAAGCTATTTCATTCAAGATAGTTTAGGGTTTACAAGCTCTTAATCTATATAAGGAAGTGGATGGAAGCATGAAAAGGTTGTTGAATAATATCAGATTTCTGAAGTATTGTTTGTTTAGACATATAATATTTCTTTGGCTATTTAGCCTAGATTGAAAATGTTGTTTAGCATTGGGTGTTCTTGATCGGGAATCCCACCTCTTCCCATTGAGTAGCTCTTGGGAAAGTTTGTATTGCATAGTCCACTATCTAGCTTGAGGCCAAGCTTCTTCTTCCAACTAAAGCACAGATCATGTTGTGGGTTTGGTTGTCTTTGAAATTTGCAGCAAGTGGAGGCTAGATCTACTCAGATCTAGACCATTCTAGTGCTCCTTTTCAGTGGGGAAGGCTTCTATCCCATTAGCAAGAGAGTATTGGATCATTGGAGCATCAATTTTAGATCTTGGCATGTGGCCAAACATTATCTAAACCCTACAGCGCAGGTTTACTTCCAGATCTGCATTTTATTGTAGGTGTTGTTGCAGGGTCACTTTGGCACATCTTTGGAGGAGTGATTTTCATGTGTTGGGGATCTTCCCTTCACATTTGAGATCCATTGAAGAGGATCATTATATTATACATATTAGATCAGATCTGAACATTCCTGAATATTTGAATATTTCTACAGATCCACAGTTTTAGATCTCATATCTACTCCTTGTACTTCATGTATTGCTGAAAACCCCAAGGGGAATTTAAAGAAGATTTCTAGTGTATGGATCTGTTATGGATCTAACTTTTCATGCACAGATCTTCTCTATATCTGAAGTGTAATCAATGGATGTTGTAATCAATGGATGTTGTAATCAATGGATGTTGCAGCACCTCTTGTGAGGATTTTCTTCCATTGGAGACTTCTATTTCCTGTTGTACATCCTATGGGCCTCATTGTACATCTGTTTTGATGTTGTAAATGTTAAATAAGGGTCTCCATATTGGCCTCCTACTCTTACTTTGATGATCTATGTTATTTTTCCTGCATATCTCTTACATATTGCTACATTCCCCATTTTTGGATATTACAGTGGTATCAGAGCATCATCTTGGCACAACCTGTGCTTTCTAAGAAGCCAATATGTATTTTCAAGAAAAGAAAAGACAGAAGAAGAAGTATGATTACATTGAAGACAAAGAAGACAAGGGTAAAACCCCTTTATCTAGAAGAATGAATGGGAAAGAGTTCTCAAAGACTCTGTTACAAACTATGCATGAGATGAGAGGAGAAATCAGGGGAATAAGGAGGGAAAGACATGCAGATCCCTCAAGGAGAATTGCACATGAAGAAAGCCCCAATTCTCCATATTATGTGTTTGAGCATTCAGCCACACAATTAGGTCTACAACGTTGTAGCATGCCTACATTCCTAGCAAGAGAAGAAGCAGAAGGAGAGACACCAAAAGAGGAAACTCTTGGTGACTATCTCCAAGAATACGAATCTCAGTCTAAATGATTCAAAGAACATCTAAGCTTCCCAGAGTTTGTCAACTTAAAGAAGATATAAGATCCAGCATATACAAGAGAAGAAGAGGGTGCATGCAGCACACTTTGGGTAGGATATTTCTACCTACTTTTGATGGATCACCCAAGAGCTCAGCCAAGTCTTGGGTAAATAAGCTAGACACATATTTCCAATTGCATCAAGTTTCAGAAGAAGAAGCCATAAGAGTAGCAGCGCTGCATCTCCAAGGTAAGGCTTATGCCTGGTGGTTATTTGAATCTTATTCATTGAAAAATGTAAATATCTCTACTTAGGAAAAGTTCACTAGGAGGTTAGTGAAAAGATTTTATTTTAAGCCATCTAAAACTTCCTTGGGTGAGAAAACCAAGCCCAAGAATTCATAACCTTTGCATGAGATGGAAGGATCCATGAATATAACTCCATTCCAGAACATTTTTGAGGGGGTTAAATATTTGCTACATGATTTTCCAAGGGCAAAGGCCTCACTTCAGCGAGAACATTCTTCTCAAGAAGAAGACATGAGGGTTCCTTTTTCAAGAGGAGATCAAGAGAAAGGATCTCTTAATGATTAGGCATTCTCCATTAATGAGGAGAAGGAAGAGAAAGAGATGGAAAGATCCTCCAGCACTGTGACAGCAGGAGGAGATCTACTTTTATTAGCAGATGGAGGTGAAGCAATTGCTTCCACTAGGAGGGCTCTTGTATCTTTGCAAGTGTTATCACCCTAATTTTCTCTCTTTCTTGCCATTTTCCCCTTCCTAAATCATAACCATTTACCGCTATTTTACCTCTTTTATGCACCCTCATCTTGCACCAGTCCAAGCACGGTGACATATTTCGTATAAACTTTATTTTTCATATTTTTAATTAAACTTAGCATTAATTAATTATTTATTACATGATTTCTTACTTTTAATCACTCTTTGTAACTTATCGATATCTCCAATGTTTATTTGGTAGTTAGAGTGTTTGGTCTTAACCTAGTCTCCTAAATTGAGTTCATTTAATTGTCAACCAGGGTTCGTAAACTGCTGAAGTGAAGTGCACCGTATGTGCCTAGGTGTTTGTCTCTTAATGCATTTTGTTTAGTGTTTTTATGATGTTTTTGGTCTTTTGTGATGATTTATTATGTTTTTGGTTTTTTTGGCAGTTTTATGTTCACAAGGAAAATGACTAGAAAGCTAGTAGAAAGAAGCTACTGGTTAAAAACAGAGTGAAGCCTAATTGGTTGATGACAAATGACAGATGCAATTGCAAATATTGAAACAGAATAAAATCTAAACTATGACTAAGCAGAAACAAAGCTTGATAATGAATTTTAAGCAAATGACTCAAAACATAAACTCAACTTGTCCAATTCGTTCATCAAAGATATTTTTAGAGAGTTTGAGAAATGGTCAGCTAAGTATACAAATTCTCCTAATCTAAAAAACTAAACCATCAGCTTATAATGAGACAATATTTTATCCATGATTAAAGATTTGTAAAAACATATTTGGAGAAAAATATTGTTGACATCATAGGATCTTCTACTCTAAGACTAGTTCCTAACTCTATTCTGCAACTCAGTTTTATACCACTACACTTCACTCAAGGTTATAGATTTTTAAAATAGTCTTTTGAGGAAAGGTGTGTCTGTGAGATGATGAGGGAAGTTGCAAAAGTATTTCAGGCCTTAAAATGATATTGTCTTTTGTTCATATAGTTATGAGTCAATTATAGATTTGGAACAAGAAGAGGTTTGTAAATAATGAAGGCTGTTTTGTTACGTTTAACAACTGAAGTAATATAATATGCAGTGGATGTCAACTAAATGTAGAGTGCAAATGAAATGAGTTAAGCTAAAACTGAACTTAAGATGTCACTAGTCTAAAACAGTGCTGAACTAACAAGTCATTATCAAACTCAAAACAAAATAACAGAGCATGAGTTAAGTGCAATTAGACTCCGGAGTATCCTAACTAAGCTATCATGCATTATTATATGGAATTATACAGTCTGTTTTGTCCATCATGATTGGTATTTTGGAAGAGTTTCTTAGAACAATCCTAACTGTACAATTCAGTGCAAATGCAAACATAAAGACTGAAAGCAATGAAAAAAACTAAGATATCATAGCTATCTCCTACCCATCATTATGATATTTTGGAAGAGCGTTTTAAGAGCACGAACAGCTATGGTACTTAGTGCAAACACACAACTAAAACGTTCAGGATCATAGTCATGCTTAAGACATCATAAGGATTTTTTGGAAGAGTTTCTTCTTTTGGAAAAGTGCTTAGAATAAGTATAATTGTGATGGTGAACAAAAGAAATTACAATTAAATCCTACAACACTATAGCCATTTCCCATTCATTATCATAATATTTTGGAAGAGCTTCTTCTTTTGGAAGAGTTTTTAGAATGAGTATAACTATAGTGGCTAATGAAAACAACTACGAATTCAAACTTCAAAAACGTAAAGGCAACTAAGATACTTATCTAAATTACGCAAGTAAAACCGTGCAGGAGGCAGGGGCCCTCTACCACCAGACGGAATCTAAATCCAAATCAAATCAACGCTTTCAAAACAGTGTTGTCTTCTTCATTAAAGGAGAAATAACTTGAACAGAGCAATCTGCATCTTCAGAAATGTAGCACAGAATCTAAGCAAAATCTAGCCTAGCTCTCAGTTTCCCAAGTGTTGTTATAACATATTTACATAACAAGACTTGCAACAATTCCAGGATCATTGTCTTTCCTTATCGAAATCACATTAGGACTCTCGAAGATGGCAATGTAAAGAGAAAAAGGACATCTGGACTAAGACAGTCCTATTAGAAGTCTGCCTTCCTAAATGTGTTCCCACGTACCAAAACCATATCCAGAATTCAGTTTTTCCTTCATGATGAGAAACGAACAATGTAGACATGATGTGGAATATACCCATATGCGGTTTTTCTTGAGAGGCCACCTGGAACATGCCTAAACGTGAAGACAGCTGCAGAATTTCCGGTTAGCTACGGAATGTCTGCATTCTGCAGCTAGTTCCAGTCAAAATGCATTACAATGACAAAAATCACAAAACTTAGCAAGTTAGCCATGTTAATCATTCTAAAAGTAATTTTAACTAATTTCATTGATCAATTGGGTCTGGGATAACAATGGACAAAGGAAAATGAGGTGAAGTAAGGTGAAAGAAAGCACAATCTTGGGGCTCAACATACCCCCACTGCTGTCTTCTTGCATGTCCTCATGCAATTTATTCCATAAACTCAGAGACTTCTGCAAGAACATCTAATCCTCTCCTTCTTCTTTTCCTGGAAGCTAAAGATCTTCTGGGTTTTCTGATGACAAGTTTGAACCTTAAGTTGATAAGTGCCCTGATTAGCTTCTTGTTCCTCTTTTTCAACTTTTCATTAGTCTTTTCCACTTTGTCCATATGTAGAGATAAGGTTGAGTTCATATTGGTTTTGAGTTTGACTTGTTCCTTCAGAATATCATTCTCATTTTTGATGTGTCTATTAAGTATTTCCAGCTCATACCTATACCTTCTTAACACATCTATTTCGGACAGTGGAGGACTAGGGGTTCTATCTCTACTCTCTGAAGCTTTCCTTTCCAAATTTTCAACATGGTCATAAACTTCTTGCTGAGCAGGATCAATTTCAGGGGTTCCTTCATTAAAATCCTCTTCAACATCTTCTTCAATAGATGTTTCCTCATCTTCTATATTTATCACCCCTATTTGTTTGATCTGATTTTTCCTTAGTTTCCCCTTTAGTCTATGGCTTCTTCTTGGCTGGGAAGATCCCTCTCCTTTCTCTGTGGCAGATTTCCTGATTACCTTCTCTTTCTTAAGTTGTCTCTTGATTTGAGTCAACTTCTCTGAGATGATTTCCTCACTACTTTCCTGGACTGTTTTGTCAATTTCAATTTTAGAAGCTCTCCATTTTCTGCTTCTCCTTGTAGGTTGTTGTTCAGGTGAGGGCTCTTTTGGCTCTTCAAAATGATTTCTTATCAAGAAATTATCCCAAGTATCATTTGTTTTGGCTAAATGGTGTTCAATTAAAATCTTAACCAAGCCATGATGGTATAGAGTTGTCTCTAAGAATTGAACCCTTCTTTGAACACAAGAAGCCAAATTTTTCAAAATTTGAAGCAAGAAATAGGGTAGGTTTAACTCTTCCTCCAGAAAATGCAATATCATTCTAATATGGTAAACATAAAATGTGCCATATCTACCTTCACATGTAATAAATTTTTGCAGAATAAGTAGTATGTTTCTCCATTTATTTTTCAATGCAGAACTTGGAATTCCTTTCTTAAACACAATGACATCCATACCTGGTGATTTTAGAATTTTCTTCCAGGATTCATTATGGAATTCTCTGTTTTTGAACCATCTCTCTCCATTTCTAAGCAATTTTGTAGCTTCTGCAATGAAAACTTCAGTGACAGTGAATTTAACATCCCCCACTTCAACCTCAGCTCCTTGAAATGACCTTGCAAATGTTTTAGTGACTTCTTTGTGGAAGCCATTAAATTTCTCAAGAAATTGTAGCCATCCTACCTGTTGCAACATTTCTTTACATTTGAGGGTATCCTTCCAGGTATTTTGTACCCATTGGTTCGGTTCTTACAATAAGGCCCATAATTGCTTCTTCAATGTTCAAATCAATACTCTTTCTGCCCACGGAAACAATAACTTTCACCTTCGAATTGATATACCTCTGGTTCTCGATGAAAATGGCTTCAAACTTCGGACTGATATGCCTCTGGTTGACAGTGACAAATGGCTTCAAATTCTACACTGATATATCTCTGTCTCTCGGTGATAAATGGCTTCAAATTCCACACTGCTATACCTCTATCTCTCGGTGACAAATGGCTTCAAATTCCACACTGCTATACCTCTGCGTTTACAGTGATAATTCTCAATCTCTGCTCATGGTGATAGTGCTTTAATCTCTACTCACGGTGATAGTGCTTTGATATTCAAACTGATATACCCTTTGCTCTGCTCACTGTGATAAGGGTATCTCTGTTTTGCGGAATGAAGTGCTGGCTACAGAATGGAGTGATGGAAGTAGTTACGGAATGAGTAAATGGAGTGAGGTGGAGAAAACGAATTAATGAGTGAAAAGACTGCGGAGATTTTTAAAACGGAAAAGAAAATCATCATTGAATGATTTGGTTGGGTGACGTGAGGAAATCAAACACTTCAGCCTTTTTAACCGCTTAAAAGATGTCGGGTATAGAATTTGAAATGAGAGATTTTAATCCAAAGTTTGTGGAGGGTTTATTGGTCATGATCAATAAAAATAATCAAAACAACTTTTTCGAATGATTCATAACTAAAACTATGCTAAACTTTATGAAATGCCATTATAATCAAAACTTGTTACCTCTGCTTTTCATTTTCTTTTTGTGGTCTTTGTCTTCTTTGTTCTCCTTTGGAAGAGTCTTCATAATCCTTCTTGATTCTTCTTATTCATGGATACACTGGATCATATTGTTGCAATTCAAATGTCTGGTGATTAGTGCCTTCAGGATTTGTAGCTGCGGAATGACTATCTGGCTGCGGAAAGTCTGATCAGCTGCAGAATGTCTGTTAAGCTGCAGAATGTACCTGTAGAGTATTTCAATCATGGAATGGAGTGTTTTGGGATATAAGTGAGATGTTATATGAATGAATATGGATGATGAGTCATGATATGTATGAAGTGGATGATGAAATGGAATGGATTCAATTTATGAAATGGAGTGGAAGAATATAAGAACTGCCCTACAATCCATGACATGTGTTACTCATTTGCAGCAAGACATCAAACTTTAAATTTTGACATGGAAATGAGGTGGATGGTGTATGGAATGAGATGAATGATATATGGAATGAAGTGAAGTATGAATGAATGAATGAAATGGAGTATGGATGGATAAGTGAATGGAATGAAATGAAATGAAATGGATCATAAGTACAATGGATCTGAACTTATGATTTTGTAACAGCTGCTTGCAAAAACAAAATGGGAAAAGTTAGAGTGTCAGAGAGACTCTGATTTTCACCCTATCTTTTCTATATAAACATGCCAATCAATGATTGGTTTTCATGTTTATACCTTTATTTTTTTTTTATTTTTTTTTATTTTTTTTCAAAGAAATACTTCAGAAAATTTAATCAAGTTGATGAAGAAGAAGAATTCTTCTTCATTAACTTCACATCATTGCTTTCTTGGAACTTCTTGACAAATTCTTCTCTTGAGAGTGGTTTGTGATACAGCTTCAATCTATGACCATTCACAAGAAAAGTGACCTCTTCTTCATCTATTGTCCTGATTTTTACTGTTCCATTGTCAAAAAATTTAACAATTTCATATGGCCCAAGCCAATGTGTTTGAAATTTACCTTGAAAATCCTTGAATTTTGAATCAAACAAGAGAGCCCAGTCACCTTCTTTGAATTTCTTCTCTTTGATGTACTTTTCATTCCATCTAATCCTTTGTTGTTGGACTAGACTTGTTTTTTGAACTGCATCTTGTCTGATCTCATCCAATTCATTAATCTGCTCCAGTCTATGCTTTTGTGCCTCCGTTAAATCAAGTCCTAGCTGAACTGCCATTTTGAAAGTTTGAATCTGGAACTCTATGGGGAACAAAACTTTCTTTCCATAAACAAGCTCATAAGGAGTATGGCCTGTTGTGTTTCTCCATGTAGTTCTATAGGCCCATAAGGCTTCAGGAAGCCTATCTACCCAATCTCTTCTATGTAAATGAACAGTCTTTGTTAGGATTCCTTCAATGATCTTATTAGTAGATTCCACTTGACCATTTGCTTGTGGATGATAAGGGGTAGATTTTCTATGTCTGATTTTTTACTTCTCCATCATTTGCTCCACTAGCCTTGATGTAAATTGAGCTCCTTGATCTGTAACAATTTCCCTTGGGACACCAAAACGAGTAAAAATATCCTCAAAAAGAAAAGTAACTACGGATGCTTCATTAGCAACAAGTAATGGCTTGGCTTCTACCCATTTAGTAACATAATCAGTGCAAACTAATATATACCTCTTCTGTCTTGATGGAGGACTAATAGGTCCTACAAAATCCAAAGCCCATTTTTCAAAAGGTTCAATATGTACCTGAGGTTGTAATGGCATCTCACTTGAAGGAGAAGGTTTCCCTACCCTTTGGCAACTGTCACACCTTTTGACATACTCTTTAGCATCTTTAAACAAGGATGGCCAATAATATCCTAAATTAAGGATCTTATAGGTTGTCCTCTTATCAGCAAAGTGTCCGCCACAAGGTTCGTCATGACATGCTTTGAGAATCTCAGGCATCTCACCTTCACGAACACACCTCCTAATGATCAAATCTGGACCTATCTTGTACAACTCATTAGCAACCCATGAATATTTTGCACTGTCATAAATGATTTTTCTTTTATCCCTTGCATTCATTATTGAAGGAAATTTTCCTGAAACTAAATAATTAGCAATATCAGCAAACCATGGAGTTTGAGTAGAAATTGCAAAAAGATATTCATCAGGAAATTGATCTTCAACTGGAGTGTCATCTTTGATATTTTGGAGTCTAGATAGGAAATCAGCTACTGTTTTTTGTTTTTCAGGCCTATCTAGAATGGTAATGTTAAATTCTTGTAAGAGCAATAACCATCTATACCCATCCCGGCAACGGCGCCAAAATGTTTGGTCTCAACCTAGTCTCCTAAATTGAGTTCATTTAATTGTCAACCAGGGTTCGTAAACTGCTGAAGTGAAGTGCACCGTATGTGCCTAGGTGTTTGTCTCTTAATGCATTGTGTTTAGTGTTTTTATGATGTTTTTGGTCTTTTGTGATGATTTATGATGTTTTTGGTTTTTTTGGCAGTTTTATGTTCACAAGGAAAATGACTAGAAAGCTAGTGGAAAGAAGCTACTGGTTAAAAACAGAGTGAAGCCTAATTGGTTGATGACAAATGACAGATGCAATTGCAAATATTGAAACAGAATCAAATCTAAACTATGACTAAGCAGAAACAAAGCTTGATAATGACTTTTAAGCAAATGACTCAAAACATAAACTCAACTTGTCCAATTCTTTCATCAAAGATATTTTGAGAGAGTTTGAGAAATGGTCAGCTAAGTATACAAATTCTCCTAATCTAAAAAATTAAACCATCAGCTTATAATGAGACAATATTTTATCCATGATTAAAGATTTGTAAAAACATATTTGGAGAAAAATATTGTTGACATCATAGGATCTTCTACTCTAAGACTAGTTCCTAACTCTATTCTGCAACTCAGTTTTATACCACTACACTCCACTCAAAGGTTATAGATTTTTAGAATAGTCTTTTGAGGAAATGTTTGTTTGCGAGATGATAAGGAAGTTGCAATATTATTTCAGGCCTTGAAATGATACTGTCTTCTGTTCATATGGTTATGAATCAATTATAGATTTGGAACAAGAAGAGGTTTGTAAATAATGAAGGCTGTTTTGTTAAGTTTAACAACTGAAGTAATCTAATATGCAATGGATGACAACTAAATGTGGAGTGCAAATGCAATGAGTTAAGCTAAAACTAAACTTAAGATGTCACTAGTCTAAAACAGTGCTGAACTAACAAGTCATTATCAAACTCAAAACAAAATAACAGAGCATGAGTTAAATGCAATTAGACTCCGGAGTATCCTAACTAAGCTATCATGCATTATTCTATAGGATTATACAACCTGTTTGTCCATCATGATTGGTATTTTGGAAGAGTTTCTTAGAACAATCCTCACTGTACAATTCAGTGCAAATGCAAACATAAAGACTGAAAGCAATTTAAAAACTAAGATGTCACAGCTGTCTCCTACCCATCATTATAATGATATTTTGGAAGAGCGTTTTAAGAGCAAGGTCAGCCATGTTACTTAGTGAAAAAAAAAACAACTGAAACATTCATTATCACAATCATGCCTTAAACATCATAAGGATTTTTTGGAAGAGTTTCTTCTTTTGGAAGAGTGTTTAGAACAAGTGCAGTTGTGATAGTGAACAAAAGAAACTAGAATTAAATCCTACAACACTATAGCCATTTCCCATTCATTATCATAATCTTTTGGAAGAGCTTCTTCTTTTGGAAGAGTTTTTAGAACGAGTATAACTATAGTGGCTAATGAAAACAACTACGAATTCAAACTTCAAAAACGTAAAGGCAACTAAGATACTTATCTAAATTACGAAAGTAAAACCGTGCAGGAGGCAGGGGCCCTCTACCACCAGACGGAATCTAACTCCAAATCAAATCAACACTTTCAAAACAGTGTTGTCTTCTTCATTAAAGGAGAAATAACTTGAACAGAGCAATCTGTGTCTTCAGAAATGTAGCACAGAATCTAAGCAAAATCTAGAGCAAAATCTAGCCTAGCTCTCGGTTTCCCAAGTGTTCTTATAACATATTTACATAACAAGACTTGCAACAATTCCAGGATCATTGTCTTTCCTTATCGAAATCACATTAGGACTCTTGAAGATGGCAACGTAAAGAGAAAAAGGACATCTGGACTAAGACAGTCCTATTAGAAGTCTGCCTTCCTAAATGTGTTCCCACGTACCAAAACCATATCCAGAATTCGGTTTTTCCTTCATGATGAGCAACGAACAATGTAGGCATGACGTGGAATATACCCATATGCGGTTTTTCTTGAGAAGCCACCTGGAACATACCTAAACGTGAAGACAGCTGCAGAATTTCCGGTTAGCTACGGAATGTCTGCATTCTGCAGCTAGTTCCGGTCAAAATGCATTACAATGACAAAAATCACAAAACTTAGCAAGTCAGTCATGTTAATCATTCTAAAAGTAATTTTAACTAAATTCATTGATCAATTGGGTCTAGGATAACAATGGACAAAATAAAATGAGGTAAAGTAAGGTGAAAGAGAGCACAATATTGAGGCTCAACATAGAGTACTTACCGTGACCATTGATCCTAGTGCAGGATCGGATCTTGCACCGTTGCCAGCACAGCAAATCCTTGTAGCAGATCTGAACCTCCTTGATCACCGCCTCATTTTGAGAAGCTTCAACCATGACAGCAAGATCGATCCAAAGGCAGCCAAGACAGAATCTGTGAAGGACGAAATTTGGAGATTGGCTACAGCCAATTTTGCTAACTATCTAATTTTGAAGGTCGAAAAGCTAAATTCTGCGTTTGGTTATGTAATCGGTTGAATGATCTATATTTGCCTTTGGCCAAAGATCTATATAATGTAGAATGTAAATAGGACTAAAAGAAAAAAAGTTTTGATAGCAGAAGAGAACAGAGACACAGCCAGAGAGGGGGTAACAGGTTGCTGTATTTTGTTATCGCCTGAATCTGGGTTGGACGATGTATTAACGTATGTACTTTCCTCAGTGAATTAATAAAAGGGAGCTCCGCCTCATGTTTCACAAATTTCGTTTCTTTATTTGAGCTGATGAATTGATTAAGGTACTGAGAAGCATTTTTATTTAAAAGGGAAACGCAATGGTTGGCTAAGGCCCAGCCAACCAAACACGTTTACCCCATTTCCCGTTTTCCTGTAATTTGTGTTTACATTTTCAAGTGTGATTTAATTTTAAGCACATGCATTCATGTTTGAGTGAAAGCGGATCTGTTGTGTGAAGTAGATAAATTTCCTTTTCCTGCAATTTCCTTTCCTACACTTGATTTCAGATTGGTTTTCCTCTGCCTATTCCAAGCAGGAGAAATAACCCTGCACCAGTGCACATTGGTGTGATATCTCCTTTTTTCAATTCTGTTTGATTGGTTTTCCCCGCCTGGTCCAAGCAGGAGAAATGAACCTGCACCAGTGCACGTTGGTGTGATGCAGCAAGCCTTCTTAATCTACTTCCCGCAATCTTCTTTCTTTCATTAAATGTTTATGATAGGATAAATGTATATTGATTGTTTCTTTATTCCTGCACTCTGTTAAGATCAGAAACATTCACTTTTATGTGTGCAATTTGATTTAACATTATAATATCACTTGTAATAATTAAGCACTCATTTTAAGAATTAAATGCTAAGTGCAGGAAGCTTTGATCCAGTGCAAGAACTAGTTTCTTGCCACGGGATCTGAGTGCTTTGAACTTGGAAAACTTCAAGCCCTTGCATGAATTAAAAATCATTTAGTAAGACATCATTTATACCTTCTGCATAAATCTCTGTTCCTGCACTAGTGCAAGCAGACTGCGAAAGTGCAGGATAGATTAGGGCAAGAAGGAAATATCTAAAGGAGCAGGTTTAAGGGCCCATATGATGAGACTGCTAAGTGTCTCTACTAAAGAAAAACACACACTCAATAGTTAAACAATAATTAGCTAGAGTGATTTAATTTTATCTTTAATTCCCTCTTGCAAATGAATTCTTCCTTGTTCCAGTCTTAGATTATTTTGATGGTTCAAGTTGCCTTTTTATCTTTTTAATTTCATTCTGCAATATTTCCTTTAAAGAAAGTATGGATTTATATTAGGAAGATTCATATCATCTCTGGCATTTCCTGTGCTTCATCTCTAATTTTACGGATCCCCCGGGTTGAAAAATTAAGTGTTGAGGAGTTTTCTTAAGTGTAATTCTTGCGCCCAACATTTTGGCGCCGTTGTCAGGGAGGTGACTTGATTGGTAAGAATTTTCTGATTATACAATAGAGGTAATTTTTTCTTTATGTTTGCAGTATTGTTTGGAAAAGCTTCTTTAAGGAATTTTACTGTTGTTAATTGATTTCTGACAGCATTTTTTACTAGAAATTTTGTTATTTTTCTTTTTTCTTTTTTGAAATGAATGCCTAGAAAAGGTAAGGGTTCGAAGCCCACTAAGGGCCAAAATAATTCTGAAAAAAATTCTCATATTGGGTCTCCTTCTGTAGGCAGGAAACCCAATCCAATTCAAAGCCATCACATAGGAACAATCCACCTAGATTCTAGTGACAACAGCTCAAGTGTGGTTCAGCCTGTTGAGAGTGGTACAAGTAACAGGGAAACAATGGTGGACCATGAAGATCATTTGGAAGGGACTAGTGAAAACAAGGTAAGTGAAGAACAATCCACTTTTGTGTTTCCAATTGTGGATCGTGATACTGTGGCGCAAATGAAGAATATTCCACCATCAGCTCTCCCTCATTTCCATGGTAAAGTTCATGAAGATCCTAACTCTTTTCTATTCGAGTTTGATATTCTGTGTAGAAGTTATGATTATTCAAATGATGCTCAGAAGTTAATATTATTTCCTATTACTCTCAAGGACTCATCTGTACGCTGGTTTATGGGGTTAGGAGGAAACACTATAACCTCTTGGGATCAGATGAAGAGAGTGTTTTTGTCTAAATATCAACAATATTGCAAAACTCAGGACATGAAGGATGAGATATTTACAATCATACAGGATGATGATGAAACTCTTGAAGATTACCTAGAAATATTTCTGTATATTTTAGAAAGGTCGAAACTTAAGTTTGATCCCAGTATTATTATAACCTTGTTCTTAAGAGGACTTACTGATAATGCTAGAAATAATTTAAATCTGTTAGGACAAGGTGATATTTCTCAGCAAAATTTTGAACAAATTTGTGAATTATGCAGGAAATTTTCAAGAAATCAATATAGATCCAGTAGAGGAACTCGAAATAGAAATAGAAAAACTGAATCTACTATTGCTATGATTATTGGACTATAAAATAAAATGGAAAACATGAAAATTGATATAATGAATATTGTTACCAAACAGTTAGACTCTTTAAAATTTCAGCAAAAAATCATGAAGGAATAAGAGTCATTATGTATTTTCTGTCCTCAATGTAGAGACAAGCATCCTCCTGAAGAGTGTCCTCTTAATTTAAAAGAAACTAATAATTGTGCTATTTGTGAAAAAGACCATGTCATAGAAAAATTTCCCTCTATACCAGGACTTAAAGCTGTATTTACAGGGGGACAGCTTGAAGTTGAATACTTGTATGCTATAGGAGCAAGAAGGAATTGGCCTCAGGTAGGTGCTGGTATGGCTCCTGAATTTTCTCCACACTATTTTGGTGATAATTCACATGCATATTCTTATCCTAACACTAATCAGCAGTGGAATTATGGGAATCAATATCAGCATGGGCAACCTTCTCAACCATGGCAACAAGTTTGGAGAGGGCCAACTCATTCTCCATACTCCTACCAGCCACCTATGCAGTCATATCCATCTACGCATACACCTTATTCAATGCCTCAACTTCTGAGTCAGTCTACTCCACCGTTGCCTTTACATCCACCCTTTTGACCTCCTTAGTTGCCTATTCAACCTATGCCCAATCCTAACAGTAATAAAGCAGTGCAAATTATCTATGTAACAAACCCACCTTTACCGTTCAAGTACCAGTCTATTCCAGTTGGGGTTCATGATATTAAATTAAGATCGGGAAGGACTGTAACATCAAAAAATCAGAAGCAACCTATAGTGATTGTTGAAGAGAAAGGAGAAGAGGAAACTCTTAACCATTCTCCAAAAGCTATCTCTAAGTAGCCCTTACGCTCTGAATCCTTGCCATCTTCTTCCAACCGGCCTCCCTTCCCAGAGAGGCTAGTAATGGAAATAAGTGAGCCTATTTCTGAGACTAGTTTGGCATCTGAGCTTCGGAATATTTTCATTAAGATACCTTTGCTTCAAGCCATTAAATAGATCCCCATTTGTACCAAGATTATTAAGGAACTCTGTCTCAAGAAACCCGGGAGGAAGAGATTGGAACCCCAAACCATTCAATTTGTTGGTAGGGCAGCAGAGTTGATGACGGGATGTGTGTCTATGGAAAAATATATTAACCCCGGAAACCCTATTGTCTCAGTTTATATTGGAAATGTCTTTGTCTCTAATGTTCTTATAGACCTGGGGACAGCCATTAATGTCATGACTAAGCAAACCATGGATCAACTTCAGTTATCTCATCTTCGCCCTACTCCCATTGTGCTTGAATTAGAAGATAGATCTAAAACTAAGCCAGAAGGAGTATTAGATGATGTGATCATCTCATTATATTCTTGGGAATATCCTTCTAATTTCATTGTGCTTTAGCCAAAGAACCCAGTAGGAGGACATCCCTTGATCTTGGGTCGACCATGGCTTGCTATGGCCGATGCATATATTGTATGTCGCTCCGATGATATGTATATTTCTCATGGAGATTCTACGAATAAAGTTACCTTATACCCCCCTGCCATATCCATTCAGGACCTTTGAGATACTTTATGGTTGGATCAAAGCAATGATGAGGAGACTCAGCCCATTTCCCTTATCCATCATTATACTGAGTCTTCACAAGAATATGAGATTCAATATTTCCTGAATAATCTGGACACTATGCCTAATTTTTTGCCATTGAGCCAGATTTTCAGCCTAGATTTTCAAGATAATCATGATTCTCATTCTTATATTCTGCTGCATTTGACCACTCCCTTGAGTAATCTGTAGCCTAACACTACTCTTGTTGATATTAGCCCTGGTAAATCCTTGCATATTATTTTAGATTTGGACTCATCTCAGCAGGAGCAACTTGTGAATTTGTTGCAAAACCATCTTAGTGCCTTTGCTTGGGGCTATGAAGATATGAAAGGTATTCCTCCTGAAACTTGTACACATCATATCTATATTCATGAAGGAACCTGACTTGTCTGACAACCCCAAAGGCAAATGAATCCATCTCTAAGAGATATTGTGAAGGAAGAAGTACAGAAACTCTTGGATGCCGATTTTATCTATCCTATTTCCGATAGTCAATGGGTCTCTCCATTAGTGCTAGTACCTAAGAAAGATGGAAGATGGAATATTTGTATTGATTATTGTGAATTAAACAAAGCCACTCTCAAAGATTACTTCCCTCTCCCTTTCATTGACCAGGTGCTTGATACCCTTGCAGGAAAGAAATATTTTTCCTTTTTGGATGGCTTCAGTGGCTATAACCAGATACAGATTGCACCCAAAGATCAGGATAAAACTACTTTTACATGTCCATGGGGTAAATTTTCTTATAAAGTGCTTCCCTTTGGTTTATGTAATGCCTCGGCTACCTTCCAAAGGGCAGTCCTGGCCATTTTTGCTGATCTAGAATTTGTAGAAATTTATATGGATGACTTTTCTGTGTTTGGTGATTCTTTTTAGGAAGCTCTCAAAAATCTGGAGAAAGTACTTCTCAGTTTTCAGGAAGCCCATCTCAACTTGAGTGATAAGAAATGTAGATTAATGTGCAAAGTGGGAGTGGTACTTGGTCATTTGATTTCTGGTAAAGGTATCCAGGTTGATCTAGCAAAGATTGAAAACGTTCTGCATCTTCCTGCACCCAAAACTCAAAGGGAAGTAAGATGTTTTTTAAGACATGTTGGTTAATATAGAAGATTCGTTGAAAATTTTTCTAAGATAGATGCCCCTCTTTTCCAAATTCTAGCTAAGGATAGTGAATTTTCTTGGTCCACATCTTGCCAACAATATTTTGAAAAAATGAAGGAAAATTTAGTATAGGCACCAGTTTTGAGAGGTCCTAACTGGTCCTTGCCTTTTCACATTTCCTATGATGCTTAAGATTTGGCTATTGGCACGGCTTTAGAACAAGAGGAAAATAAGAAATCCTATGCTATTTATTATATTAGTAAGAATTTTTCTTCCGCTGAATTAAATTATATAGTTACAGAGAAAGAGTTTTTAGCTGTAATTTTTGCAATTAATAAGTTCAGGCACTATATTACAGGATATGAAGTATTTTTACATACTGATTATTCCACAATTAAATATTTGATGAACAAACCATTGACTAGCGGTAGAGTGACTAGGTGGTTTCTATTGTTGCAGGAATTTAATGTTACTATTGTTGATAGACTAGGAAAATCTAATGTTGTAGCAGATTTTCTTTCTAGATTAGATAATCCTGGTGAAGCAACTCCTGTTAATGATGATTTTTTGGATGAACATATTTTTTCTATGTCAACAGATTCTCCAGGGTTTGCTAACATTGCTAATTACTTGGTTACTGGTAAAACACCACCCCACTTGTCTGCTCGTGAAAAGGGGAATATTATTCATAAAAGTGTTGCATACTCCTGGATTCAAGGAGATCTCTTTTACACTAGTCCAGATCTGATTATCCGTAGATGTGTACGAGAGGAGGAAGTGTTTGACATATTGAAATCTGCTCATGATGAACCTTGTGGAGGTCACTTCGCTGATAAGCGGACTGCATATAAAGTATTGTGTGCTGGTTACTTTTGGCCTTCCTTGTTTAAGGATGCCAAACAGTATGTCAGGCAATGTGATAGTTGTAAACGAGTGGGCCAGCCTAATCAAACCAATGAAATTCCTTTATGCCCCCAAGTTATGATTTAGTCGTTTGAAAAATGGGTTTTTTATTTTATAGGGCCAATAAATCCCACGTCATTAAGTAAAAAGCATATTTTGGTTTGTAAAGATTTTGTTACAAAATGGGTAGAAGCTAAATTTGTTTCCTTTTCTACAGAAAAAGTTGTTGCTGATTTTCTTTTTACTGAAATCTTCACTAGATTTGGTGTGCCTAGAGAAATTGTTTCTGACAATGGTCCGCAATTTATTTCTAATCTGGTACAAGGTGTGATGGAGCAATACAAGATCCAGCACAGGAAATCCACGTCGTATCACCCGCAAGCAAATGTCCAGGTGGAATCCACAAACAAAGTGATCGAGTCCATTCTTACAAAGACAGTAAATATTCATCGGAAAGACTAGGCTAAAAGATTACCAGAAGCTTTGTGGGCATACAGAACCACTTGGAGAAATAGCACGGGACATACACCATATGAGCTGGTATATGGAAAATAGGTTCTGTTACCGATTGAATTCCATATCAAAACTTTCAGAATTGCAGTTCAGTTAGGACTAGATCTCTCTGAGGCACGACAACAGTGTCTTCTCCAACTAAATGAGTTAGATGAATTTCGTAGGGATGTTGTTCAGCAGAACATACTAATTCAGTAGCAACGCAAAAGGTGGCATGACAAGTCTATTCAGAAAAAGAAATTCCAACCAGGTGATTGGGTGCTCCTTTATGATTCTAGATTTAAAATTTTTAAAGTGAAATTCCATACACGTTGGATGGGACCTTATGAAGTGATCCGAGTATTCGAGAATGGAGCAGTAGAAGTTAAAACAATTGATGGACAAAATTCAGTATTCTTCGTAAATGGACACAGATTAAAGAAGTATTTTCAGCCACTTGCCAGGAAATATTTTACACAGCAAGTCCAACAGCAATTCGGGACAATAGTGGTGAATGGTAATGCCAACCTTTTGAAAACATGAATTCTTCTTCTTCTTACAAAAAAAAAATTAAAGAAAAAATATTTTCCTGTAATTATGAAAATCAGTTCACTGACATGATTGCAAAATGATCAACCTAAAAACTAGCTTGTTGGCAGGAAGATCAAAAATTTCTAATAAAAAGAGAATGTTGCTTGATCTTTAGATAGCTAGCGACCACCAAGTAAAAGTAGGTTCAGCAGAACCAACCTTTATACAATTGGGGTAATTAGCATGGATATTTTTATTCAAGTAGCGCTTAATTCTCGCTGCAGTTATTTTTCTTGCACCAGTGCAGGCAGACTGATCTGAAAATGGAATGTACTTGAAAAAGGGTGCAAGGTATCCATTTTCATTTATGTAAATGAGTGCAAATACTCCAAATTTTAAATCTGAAAATGTGAGAACTTCTTATTTCTAATACAGAGATAGACTGTAAGGGCATTTACCGGATATGTCACCTTTTAAAGAAAGGATGAATCCAGATACTACCTGGCCCTCTTACAGAATCTGCCTAAAGAAATAATAGAAGTAAACACTCAGACTCAATTAATATGACCTTACTCAAACTTGACATTATGCCGAATTTTTGCTTGGACGAGGTGTATGTATTTTCTTCTGTTTATGTGTTTTAAGTTTATTTGTTTTTGCTGAAACTTAACATGTATATCAGCAACATAATTCGGCCATAGAATAACAAAACACAACAACAATATAATATAGGAGTTCACCCCAACTCTTGGGCTACATATCCTTTGAGCTTCGTCAACATGACTAGACTCTTTGGAATTAAGGTACTTAAATTCTTTTACAAGCTCCACACTTAACCACAATGAATACGAAAATGATTCAAAGGGCTGAGAATACCATTTTAAATCCCTTTAATGGCTATCCAATTCCTGCAAACAGCTTTAGGCTTCCATGGACACACATCCTTTTGTTGGTGCACTAAGCTTCTCTAAGATTCTAAATGGAACAAACTCCCTCTGATTTATGTTTCTGCTCCTGAAACCATTACTTCTACATCCAATAATGATCAGAAATCAAATACCAACTGATAAATTTCTTACATTAAGCACAACATCCCCAAAAATGGCTCTCCTCCACGGTTTGCCCAGGGCTGCCCACGACTTCATATCAACTTCTCGAGCTTTATAAGTACCAAAAATGATCTGAAACCACTTCCATTGGTTCTAGAATGTCTGAAATAGTCAATATAGAGTTTTTTTTCATAAAAAACGGCCTCCGGCTGCTTCGGTTTCACCTACACACTCTGTTTGGAAAATGGCCTCTAGAACTTAAATGAAGCTTTTCGGCTTTCTAAAGTTCTTAACAGGCTCTGAAAGCCATCTAAATAGATTCAAAAGGCATGAAATAGCTAATAATACCTATTCATTTACCTTAACAGAGAAACACAGTCCAATACACAACCTTCTCCTTCCAGACCCTAATGGCTCCTTCTTCTTCTTCGATGCTTAAACCTCTGAAGATGACCTTTGTTAGATTTCATACCTACTCCATTGAGTCCAAAAGGTCAAAGAGACCCAAAATTAAAAAAAAAATTCACTTCAAAAGGATCTCCCATGTGAAAGATATGCCCAAAATAGTAGTTGCCCAATGTTAGGCAAAAATCCCACAAAAAGTGGGCCACATTTAGTTAACTGCGGATAAACTTGGAGTTCCACCTAAAATGGAGGAAATGGCACTAAATTTAGGGGTGGCTTAAACTGTTAGCAATAAATATAAGGTGACATGTGGCTGCACCTTCCGCATTAACTGTTGTTGTAACCGTCGGATTATATGTTGACAAACCGTTTAATAAATTTAAATATAATTTTTTGTGCTTCACATATCAAAACCAAAGGCCGTGGGCCAATGGTAAGATGTAGCGCTTGTTAACCGCAGGTCACAGGTTCAAACCACAAACACACAAAATTTTAATACATGCCATTTCCATTGTGAATTTGGCGGCCTCTGATTGGTCTGCCATCACACAATCAACTCTCCAGCCAATTGCAGAGAGACACTTGTCACAAAACGACTGGTCCACAGGGAATATTTTGTAGAATATTCCAAATAATATTCCCAGAATATTTTGAGGAATATTCCCGAAATATTCTTTTTTTAATATTTTCCAATTTCTAAAGTCAAACTGGCCTTTTTTTTACTGAAATTGAAGAACTTCAAAGTTGAATAACTTCTTCATGCAGTGTCGGTTTTCAGTGTCGTTCACGGCGTTGGGATCGTATCGCCGAGGTCTATCCCGTCGCTTAGGTCCCAAATAAATTTGAGAACTTTAATTTTTGAGCTTTTTCCCAAGCTCAGATTTGAGCTCCTGATCACACCTCCCAAATGAGAGGCTTTTGGTCCCCAAAAGCTTACTAAAATGAAGAACTGAACTATAGTGCATCAAATGAGAGAATAAAAATCCTCTTCTCTTCAGCCCTTCAAATTTTTTTTCCTTGAAAAGCAAATGAAATTAAACCACAAATGGAAAGAATTTGACATTTCCCTTCCTAAATGTGCTTGTCCACAACTGTCCACAACTGTATTTATTGAACTCACACAGAAATTTCTGGCGAGAAATTTACAGAATGAAACTTTACATTGCTACCTTGATCAATGATCTAAGGTGGCTCAAAACAAACAAGATATTACAGCATAAAATACATGCATACATCCGAAATTTTCATATGTACAAAAGGAGTACGTCTTACTGTGTCAAGAAGTCCATCCACTTCTCACCAAGCCACTTCCATGGCGACTTTTGCTGCTGCAACTTTTCCTCATGTGAAACTTCCCTTTCCACATCAATAATGGAATCCATGATTCCACCTTCGCCAATATTTTTGTCCTCTTGCTGCATGTGCATGGGACGACGAGTTGGATGCAAAGTCCAACAATGAGAGACAACATGTCCCTTCTTTTGGAAAAAAGTGCAAATCATATGCACCTTCTTTGAAAGTAGTCTTTGCTTCATCTGCTTCTTGTGTGCCTTCTTCCTCATCCAGCATCTCGAAAAATGATGGTTAAATCGACCACAATATGTACAATAAATCCTCTTATGTTGCTTTGCATGCTTGCCATAAGCTGCATGTCTACCATCTTCTTGCTGCAACAAAGGCTTCAAACAATGGTAAGGAAGATTACCATCATGAAATTGATGTAATTGAGAACTTGGGAGAAATGTTCTCTTCAAATTTGCATCACATTCTTGAATGCATGTGCTCAAAGCTTCGCCATTAAGTTGCTCATAGCCAAGACCAATATTCTTGGGATGCTCCACAACACAAATAGGCTCAACAATGCCTTGTGCATGCTTGCCCAAACCTTTGCCTTCTTGATAGCCCATTTTCAACATCAATTTGGACCCAATACCTCTTGTATGCCTTTCAAAAGAACCAACACACTTTTCAATAGAAGAAACTGAAGACAAATCAGAATGATTTACCTCATGATTTACATCCTGAAGATGAGGTATTTTCTTGGACAAAGCTTCTTGAGCTTGAAGAAGCTGCAACTCCATATCATGCATTCTTTGAAGAATGGCTTCTTTCTCTTCCTGCATAGCTAGAAATTGTGCACGAATTTGAACACTTTCCCTTTGATCCTCAAGAAGAATCTGCACCATGTCCTTCACCTTAAAGAACTCATTCTTCATGTCATCATTGAAGAATCTCGTGAAGGAGGAAACTTCACTTGTAGAAGAAGTTGAAATTATGTAAATGGTCAAAACAACCAAAAGGAACTTCCAAAGAAAAGTCCTCAAAGCTTTCAAACAAACGACAAGCTTTTAACCAAATGTCAGTAAAGACCCCTTCTCATTCAAGCAACCATTTTGCAACCAATAAAATAGTAAATCTCTTACACTGTTTTAAAACCTTTTTCACAATAACAAATGCTCAACCCGAGCTCTGATACCATATGATCTAAAAATCGAATGTACTTGAAAAAGGGTGCAAGGTATCCATTTTCATTTATGTAAATGAGTGCAAATACTCCAAATTTTAAATCTGAAAATGTGAGAACTTCTTATTTCTAATACAGAGATAGACTATAGGGGCATTTACTGGATATGCCATCTTTCAAAGAAAGGATGAATCCAGAAGCTACCTGGCCCTCTTACAGACTCTGCCTAAAGAAATAATAGAAGTAAACACTCAAACTTAATTAAAATGACCTTACTCAAACTTGACATTATGCAGAATTTTTGCTTGGAAAAGGTGTATGTCTTTTCTTATGTTTATGTGTTTTAAGTTTTTTTTTTTTTGCTGAAAATTATCATGTATATCAGAAACATAATTCAGCCATAGAATAACAAAACACAACAGCAATATAATATAGGAGTTCACCCCAACTCTTGGGCTACATCTCCTTTGAGCTTCGTCAACATGACTAGACTCTTTTGGATTAAGGTACTTAAATTCTTTTAAAATCTCCACACTTAACCACAATGAATAAAAAAAAGATTCAAAGGGCTAATAATACCATTTTAAATCCCTTTAATGGCTGTCCAATTCCTGCAAACAACTTTAGGCTTCCATGGACACACATCCTTCTGTCAATGCACTAAGCTTCTCTGAGCTTCTAAATGGCAAAAACTCCCTCATATTTCTGTTTCTGCTCCTAAAACCACTACTTCTGCATCCAATAATGATCATACATCAAATATCAAATGATAACTTGCTTACATTAAGCACAACATCCCCAAAAATGGCTCTCCTCTACGATTTTCCCAGGGCTGCCCACGACTTCATATCAACTTCTCGAGCTGTATAAGTACTCAAAATGATCTGAAACCATTTCCATTGGTTCCAGAATGACTGAAATAGTCAAGATAGTTTTTTTTTCATCAAAAACATCCTCCAGCTGCTCCGGTTTCGCCTACACACTCTGTTTGGAAAATGGCCTCTAGAACTTAAATGAAGCTTTTTGGCTTTCTAAAGTTCTTAACAGGCTCTAAAAACCATCTAAAAAGATTCAAAAGGCATGAAATAGCTAATAATTCCTATTCATTTACCTTAAACAGAGAAACACAGTCCAAAACACAGCCTTCTCCTTCCAGGCCCTGATGGCTCCTTATTCTTCTTCGATGCTTAAAACTCTAAGTATGACCTCTGTTAGATTTCAGACCTACTCCATTGAGTCTAGAATTTCGAAGAGACCCAAAATCAAAAAACAATTCACTTCAAAAGGCCTTTCCTAGCCAAAGTTATGGCACATTTACTCAAACTGCCAGTTTGGCCTAAACAAGCTCCACTAAATGTGGAGACACTGCCAGTTAACTTAACTAAAATGGCACATCCGCCTAATCTAGTGGAACCGGCGCTAAATTGGTGGCAGAATTAAATGTTGCAGTTAACAATCTCCGCGTTCACATGCGCAATTTTAGCTAACCGTTAACTGTTTGAACGTTGGCACATTAAACTCAAATATAATTTTTGTGGTTCATATGTCAACACCAAAGGTGGTGGGCCAATGGTAAAATGTTGCACTTGTGAATCGAAGGTCATGGGTTCAAACCACAAATACGCATAACTTTTAATATGCCATTTCACCGACCAGGGTGCCACGTGGCAGCCCGTAATTGGTCAAACTTATGAAAAGTCAAACCTGTATCAAATGAAAGATTACCACTTGTTGCAATGTAATTGGTCCACAGGGAATATTCTGTGGAATATTCCAAATAATATTCTCAGAATATTTCGAGGAATATTCCTGGAATATTCTTTTTTTTTTTTTTTCCAATTTCTAAAGTCAAACTGGCCTTTTTTTTTACTGAAATTGAAGAACTTCAAAGTTGAATAACTTCTTCATACAGCGTCAGTTTTCAGTGTTGTTCACGGCGTTGGGATCGTATCGTCGAGGCCTATCCGTCACTTAGGTTCCAAATCAATTTGAGCACTTTCATTTTTGAGCTTTTTCCCAAGCTCAGATTTGAGCTCCTGATCACAGACCTTCCAGAACATTTTATGCCTTTCTTCATATACCACTTTCGTAATATTCCCTCAGTTTTCTTCTTCAATCCCAGAATGATTAACCTTCCCATATTCTTCTGAATTTACCTTGTTCATTTCGTAAAAACCCCACTTTGCCCTTGAATTTTTTTTCCCTATCCCACTTATGTTTATCCCCTCTTGTGGTACTATTCCTGGAATCCCTGTAACAGAGTTCCTTCCCATTCTGAAATTTCCCTTTTCCCACTTCTTTGTTCTCTCATGAATTCATTGCAAGATCTTGTGCACAAAGAGAAAAATGATATGCTCTGAAGCATCAAGAAAGGGTGAAGAAAATTTCCAGTATAAGTTGAGGAAGCCATGTTGGAAGTCCAGCCTATATTTTACTTAAATTTCCTGTTCTTTTTTTTCAAATATTATGCTTGCACTAGTGCAAGCATGTCATCCTATATAATAAGTGCAAGCAGAATGGTACCAGCAGAATAAAATAGTTTAAGCGGTGCAAGCAGACCGGTGCAAGCATGCACCCTGTCAAAAACATAGTACAATTTGTTCTTTTCATAGCATATGTCATAAGAAAGTGGTCAATGGTCATCATGAAAGTTTATAAGAATTCCTTTCACTTAGTCGATGAGTACTTGTGCTATCATATTAACTAGGAGAAAATTATTTAAAGTACAAGGTGTTTTTAAGTTAAGATTCATGATCATTTTTTAATGAATGCTAAAGTAATTTTTTTTAACTATGAAGGAATGCGTAAGTGTTTAACGATTTCTTGGATATAATTGCCCCTTTCCACCATAATCCTAGATGTCCTTCACTCGTAATGATTACCTCACCTAGCCGTTAAAATGCCACCACAAGTACCAGTCCAGCACGATCTCAAAGATGTCACGCATCCACGACTATTTCAGTGGAATGAATGGGTGATAAGATGGAAGGGATGGTGTATGGTTGGATCCCTATCTATAAGAACCAATTTTCCTGGTGTTGCATGTAAATTCTTGACTGTTCATAACCGTTAAGTAGCGATGCCGCCTGTTCGAAGCGAACCTTCGTCTCTCAGTAGGGTAGAACAGACTGCTGAGTATCACAATAGTCTTGCACTATTTTAAGACTCAGGCTTTCTTCAATTCTTGCAAAATTTTGACGGGCACAACAGTGAAGTGGCCCTACAGTTTTCCAGAAGTTTCAAAAATGGCCGAGTAAAAATTGGGCCTCTAAAATTTGAGGTTGCGGAAGAGTTTATAGTAGCAGCGACAGGCTTGGAAAATACTGGTGAGCAGTGGTTTCAAAATCAGAAACTAGAAAGGAAGTGATGGCAGCATTTCGTTTTCGACAAGAAGATGAAGGTAGATTGGAAGAAAGGAATTCTGTGCAGTTCCCTACTGGGACAATGGCGAGACCTCCTTTTCATCCTACATAAATTCGTAACCTATGAGGGAAGGTACTCCCTCACTTTTGTGTACCATTTTAGGATGTTGTAGCATTTCTAAGTCGGCCGGCATGCCCGGTGGAGTATTAAGTTCCCCCATTTTTTCTTAAGAGCTTGGAAAAAATGGCCAAGGGTGTGCAAGACGGACAGGTAGACCAGGCTGACAAGAAGTTATATCACCATGGCCTAATAAATATTTTTGTCCAGAAATAATTAGAAGTTAAAGGCATGACCTGGGAGGCATTGTTAAAATAGCTACATAAAAAGACAGCTACTAGAAAGGAGACAGAGGACCCCGCCAGCACAAGCAAGGGTCCGAGTAAGAATGTAAAAGGGAGTCCTTCTTGCACCAGTGAAAAAAGGAAATGACCTGAAAAATCAACAGAAGAAAGGGCCCCATCTCCAATAAGAATACAGCTAGTGCACTTGTTGAAGAGACTCCTTCTATGACACCAGTACAGGCACAGACCCCCGAAGAAGACAACCTGTCAGTCCTTGCGGATGTAGAAAAATTTGTATAGGTCAAAGATGACACTCTGTTGACCGATTTCATTAAAAGGCCCTAGAAAAATAATGAAAAATCTAGTGCAGGCAAAGAACCACAGTCCCCACCTGACGTTGAATCCCCTTCTCCACTAGTGCAAGAAGAAGAACGAGAAGAAGAATAAGAAGAAGAAGAAGAAGAAGAAGAATAGGAAGAAGTTTTTGTTGAAACCATAAGGGATATTGAGGTCCCTGAGGAAGACACATTCCCTGTTGAGACAGAAGAAGAAGAAGATTTGGTAACTCCTGCTGCTCAGATAATTGAACTAGAGCTTCAAGTGCAAAACTTAGAACAACTCATAGCTAAAGCGCAGGAGGATAAAGAACAGAGTAAAGAAGAATTAGCGGCGGAGATCTAGAAAAAGAAAGGAGAAGTTAGAGTTTGGAAGTACCGAGCTGCGCAATGTTTCAAGTGACTTAGAAAGGTGTCAAGAAACTAAAGAAGAAGTCTGAAACATTGCAGGCTGATGTTAGTATGTTAGAGAAGGATTGAGCTGGAATGCTTAAAGTTTTGAAGGTTTTTTGCAAAGGTAAAGAGTTGTGTGAGGACACATAACAACTTAGGTATGGGAGGATGTTAGCCCCCTAATTTTCTCTCTCTTTTTCCATTTTTCCCTTCCTAAATCATAACCATTTACCGTTGTTTTACCTATTTTATGCACCCTCATCTTGCACCAGTCCAAGCACGGTGACATATTTCGTATAAACTTTATTTTTCATATTTTTAATTCAACTTAGAATTAATTAATTATTTATTATATGATTTATTAATTTTAATCACTCTTTGTAACTTATCGATATCTCCAATGTTTATTTGGTAGTTAGAGTACTTACTGTGACCGCTGATCCTAGTGTAGGATCGAATCCTGCACCGTTGCCATCACAGAAAATTCTTGCAGCAGATCTGAACCTCCTTGTTCACCGCCTCATTTTGAGCAGCTTCAGCCACAACAGCAAGATCGATCCAAAGGCAGCCGAGACCGAATCTATGAAGGGTGAAAGCTGGAGATTGACTATGGCCAGTTTTGTTAGCTGTCTAATTTTGAAGGCCAAAAAGCTAAATTCTGCGTTTGGTTATGTAATCGGTTGAATGATCTATTTTGGCCTTTGGCCAAAGATCTATATAATGTAGAATGTAAATAGGACTAAAAGAAAAAAGTTTTGATAGCAGAAGAGAACAGAGACACAACCAGAGAGGCGGTAACAGGTTGTTGTATTTTTTTATCGCCCAAATTTGGGTTGGACGATGTATTAACGTATGTTCTTGCCTCAGTGAATAAATAAAAGGGAGCTCCGCCTCATGTTTCACAAATTGCGTTTTTGTATTTGAGCTGATGAATTGATTAAGGTACTGAGTAGCATTTTTATTTAAAAGGGAAACGCACTGGCTGGTTAGGGCCCAGCCAACCCAGCACGTTTACCCCATTTCCCTTTTTCCTGTAATTTGTGTTTACATTGTCAAGTGTGATTTAATTTTAAGCACATGCATTCATGTCTGAGTGAAAGCAGATCCATTGTGTGAAGTAGATAAATTTCCTTTTCCTGCAATTTCCTTTCCTACACTTGATCTCATATTGGTTTTCCTCCGCCTGGTCCAAGTAGGAGAAATAACCCTGCACCAGTCCACATTGGTGTGATATCTCCTTTTCTTCAATTCTGTTTGATTGGTTTTCCCCACCTGGTCCAAGCAGGAGAAATGAACCTGCACCAGTGCACGTTGGTGTGATGCAGCAAGCCTTCTTAGTCTACTTCCGGCAATCTTCTTTCTTTCATCAAATGCTTATGACAGGATAAATGTATATTGATTTTTTCTTTATTCCTGCACTCTGTTAAGATCAGAAACATTCACTTTTTATGTGTGCAATTTTATTTAACAGTATAATAGCACTTGCAATAATTAAGCACTCACTTTAAGAATTAAATGCTAAGTGCAGGAAGCTCTGATCCAGTGCAAGAACTAGTTTCTTGCCACAGGATCTGAGTGCTTTGAACCTAGAAAATTTCAAGCCCTTGCATGAAGTAAAAATCCTTGAGTAAAGACACCATTTATACCTTATGCATAAATCTCTGTTCCTGCACTATTGCAAGCAGACTGCGAAAGTGCAGGACAGATTTGGGCAATAAGGAAATCTCTAAAGGAGTAGGTTTAAGGGCCCATATGATGAGACTGCTAAGTGTCTCTGCTAAAGAAAAACACACACTCAGTATTAAAAAATAATTAGCTAGAGTGCTTGCCTTTTATCTTTAATTCCCTCCTCTTGCAAATGCATTCTTCCTTGTTCCAATCTTAGATTATTTTGATGGTTCAAGTTGTCTTTTTCTCTTTTTAATTTGATTCTGAAATCTTTCCTTTAAATAAAGTAGGGATCTATATTAGGAAGATTCATATCATCTTTGGCATTGTCTGTGCTTCGTCTCTAAGTTTATGGATCCCCCGGTTGACAAATTAAGTGTTCAGGAGTTTGCTTAAGTGTAATTCCTGCACCCAACAGCAAGAAGCTCCCAGGGATCTTACACATAAAGAGAATAAGCATCATGTGTATATGATGATAGAAAATGAGACAAAACAATGGAGGGAATGTGTTCCAACATTGCATATAGTTTTGGGAACACACACAGATCAACCCTTTGTGATCAGGACTCTTGACACCAAGGAGATGTTGGGTGTTCATGAGTTAAATACATCTAAAGGAAGCACCTTAGACTATGAGATCTTACAGAAGGTAGGAGAAGAATAACAGAGGAGGGATGACAGCGCTGACATGGAAAGGGGTGATCCACTGTTACATGGAGGAAAATATGGGGAAATTTCTCAAATCAGAGGCACACTTACATCCTTAAGAGTGATACTCCAATATCATGATACTTCCACACAAAAATAATAGATGGACTTGCACATTGGAAGCAGTGATATGATGATCCCATCTTTTATGCACTTGGGAATGAACCATGAGACATCATTATCTTGTGGTAAACCACCTGATTCAGAGTTGGTGAAAGATGTTTCATGCATTGATGCCCCATTCATAGATCCAAGAAGGAAGGGAGCATTAGGATACCATACTGCAGCATTGAGAGTATTGGGAAAGCTCAAGGAGAGGGTAAATATTTTTCCCTTATCGCCATTATCCATTCTCTCATCTCATACTATGTTGAGAAAATATGTTGCAAGGATGAAGAATGACACCATCATGGAGCAAGGAAGGCAATCCTTGATTATGAAGAATCAGAAGACAACCGCATTTGGGGAGAAATATTCCATACATGATAGGATATGGTGGTCACACATGCATACTTTGTCAAGACCAAGGAGGTTTTGGATAGATGATAGCCTTCCATGGGAGACTAACTTCCAATAAATTCCATTTTCAGTTGAGCATGTGCATATGCAAGGAGGGTAGCAAGGAAGGGATAGCAACCTTCCATCTTATACCTTTGGCATGGGAAATGTCAAGGAGGAGGGAAATGGGAGGTATGGCCTTCCAACATACACCTTGGCATGGGAAATGTCAAGGAGAAGAGCAGCAACATGGAAAAAATTTCAGTTGACACATTATCAGCGCTATCATTATTGGGAAGACTAGATCCATATTGGAAATCCCAACTGTTGGTGGAATATTCCAAGGATCTTCACACATGCATGATTCTTGATGACTTGCTACATGATGAGAGCTATTCAATCCAATATGGATTCATCTGTGATCATGGTAGGATCTTCTTTTCTAGAGCCTCCAATCTCAAGGACAAGTTACTACAGAGGGCCTATGAAGATTTTTGTTTCAGCCACACGTATTCCATGAAGCTCAACAACATCATCTTAAGGAGCTACTATTGGGAAGGCTTTGAAAAATAACTATATCAGCATTGTCAAATATGCATGTACCATGTGGAGATGGAGTAGTAGCATAACTCTATGGAAGATTTAAATCATCCCTCTCTTTCTATTTTTTAGGAAGGGGATAGATCCATGCACCACTCCATTTATATGAGGAGGATTGTTGGTGAAGAACATGCTCTTGTAAAAAATGTTTTATATTCTGATTGTATGCATTCTTTCACCATGTTTATGTAGGCCATGGCTCCAAGGAGGAGTGTTATATCTTGTAAACCTCATGGCCAATTTTGGGCCACAAAAATTTCTGCATATGGCCACTCCCTTCGTGAACAAATGGATATTTTACAACATGATGGGTGCTTCCCTAAGGCACCAAATATATCTCACACTTTTAGCTATGGTGAGATGGTATGGGCAGAAAGTAAGTGGTGGGAAAACCACTTACCACACCTATATCTAATGTAGGCAGGAGATGCACTATGCTGGTTCCACATGTGGGACTATGACCCACCTCCATATGCACAAAATTTTGTTTTCATATATGTTTTTTTGATCCCCTACATTGATGATGTATTTGTGATTTTTATGGGGATGTATGGAGGAAGGAGGGAAGGTATGTATGTGCCCTATGGGATGCATATTCTCCATGTACCTTATGTTACATATTTCAGGGAGAACATTGGGAAAACCATGTTTGTTTCATGTGATTTATTGTCTCCTTATGGGATGAGCTATTTACATCTCATGAGAACTTTGGAGGAGAAATCCATGGAGGGATGGAATGGTGAACACTTAGCTTATGGAGGAACCTTATCACATGATGGTGTTACCAAAGGAGGAGGAGAAGAGTTGCAGCACTCACATTATCAGTTGCTTGAGGACAAGCAACATTTTGGAGGGGAGGACTGTAATATTCCCAATTAGTCCTAAGCTAATGGGAATATTAATTTTTGTTTTATTTTTATGTTTCATGAATAAAAATGTAGAGGATCATAAAATTCCTAAATAGAAAATGAATCAATGCCAAATATGAAAAAGGTTAAATCTTGGCTATATAAGCAAGCACCCTTAGGTGTGAAAGGAGCTGAATGTTTTGACTGGGTCAACCATGACCAAATATACAACGTTGTCTTGGAGGAGTGGCCATCAATGAGGCACTACGAAATTTTAGATGGAGATGCCTTGTGTGAAAGAAGATATTTAATTGAATATGGTTTAGGGTTTACAAGATCTTAATCTATATAAGGAATGGGATGGCAGCATGAAAAGTTTGTTGAATGATATCAAATTTCTAAAGCATTGTCTGTTTAGACATACAAGCTTTCTTTGTTTGTTTAGCCTAGATTGCAAATGTTGTTTAGCATTGGGTGTTCCTGATCGAGAATCCCACCTCTTCCCATTGAGTAGCTCTTGGGAGATTTTGTATTGCATATTCCACTATCTAGCTTGAGGCCAAGCTTCTTCTTCCAACTACAACACAGATCCTGTTCAAGATTTGGTTGTCTTTGAAATTTGCAGCAAGTGGAGGCTAGATCTACTCAGATATAGACCATTCAAGTGCTCCTTTTCAGTGGGGAAGGCTTCTATCCCATTGGAAAGAGAGTATTGGATCATTGGAGCATCAATTTCAGATCTTGGCATGTGGCCAAACATTATCTAAACCCTACAGCGCAGTTTTACTTCCAGATCTGTATTTTCTGTAGGTGTTGTTGCAGGGTCACTTTGGCACATCTTTGGAGGTGTGATTTTAATGTGTTGGGGATCTGCCCTTCACATTTGATATCCATTGAAGAGGATCGTTATATTGTACATATAAAATCATATCTGAAAATTCCTGAATATCTGAATATTTCTACAGATCCGTAGTTTTAGATCTCATATCTACTCATTGTACTTCATGTATTGCTGAAAACCCCAAGGGGAATTTAAAGAAGAGCCTTTCTAGTGTATGGATCTATTATGGATCTAACTTTCATGAACAGATCTGCTCTAGATCTGAAGTGTAATCAACAGTTGTTGCAGTCAATAAAATAACATTTTCAAGCTCTTTTTAGTCTGTATATGTGATTGCAATACCTCCTGTGAGGATTTTCTTCCATTGGAGACTTCTATTTCCTGTTGTACATCTTATGGGCCTAATTGTACATCTTATTTGTTGTTGTAAATGTTAAAGAAGGGTCTCCATATTGGCCTCCTGCTCTTACTTTGATGATCTGCGTTATTTTTCCTGCATATCTTTTACATATTGTTGCATTCCCCATTTTGGGATATTACAACTGTAATATTCCTAATTAGCTTTTAGCTAGTTATAATATTAATTTTTTTTTTTTTCAATAAGACAGATGAATAAGAGGGTAAAGGGACCCATAAATCTCTTTAGTAGGAATAAAACCACTTCTAATGTGAATGTGGATCAGTGCATCTAGTAGGATCAAGTTGAATAAACCACTCCTTGGTGTGAATGGGGGTCAATGCATGTGAATGGGGTCAAGTTGACCAAATCAACAGTGCAGTCATGGAGGTAGTGGAGATAGTGGAGGACAGCGCAGTCATAATGGGAGGAAGTCTCCATGAGAGTAGCATCATTATTGAGTGGGGCCAAGGGGGAGAAGGCTCACAAAGAATTTAAGGAAGGGAATGGAAGCCATAGATGGCATTCTGAATATTTTTTATGTATTTTATTTTATGACTTTTATCACGCTTCAGATGTTTAGTGGAGTCTATTGTGCTGTTTAGCACGAGGGTGTTTCCGAGCGAAAATCCCACCCTCATCCTCAGGGGACTTCGAGTGCCCACTCAAGAGAGGTTATTTGAGCTCCATTTCATCATCCAACCTGAGGCCAATATTCATCCACTTCCAACAACGCAGTCTCCTTCAGGAATTGCACAATCCAAGAGGGCAGATCTAGTGGAGGGGTCATAACCCCAGTTTTTGAGCTTATCATCCAGTGAGGGGAGCATCCCTTCATTCAGAAAGTTAGTGGGGAGGAGTAGCAGCTATTTTCTCATCATATCAGCCACCTCCGAGTAGTCTCCCAGCTACAATGTGTAATTTATCCCTAGGGTTTCATTTTTCATCATTGTCATTTCCGGAAACCCTTTCTGGGTTACCTTGGAATTGTGCTAGAAATCCCAGATATCTAATCCCGACATTTTCTGAGCACCCAATCAGGAGATCTATGCATTCCTAGTTCCAGAAGCAGTTATTTCAAGCAAGATTACACAGTCATATCCTCCCAGTAGTTTATGCAGCCACATTTTCTTATGTCTTGATGTTTAGGGTCATTTCAGGCTTGTTTTGCCTAGCTTGAGTGTCTCTTCCTTAAGCTCTTGTACTTCATTTCTGCTATTTCTTATAAAAAAATGTCTCAGTGATCTTCTCATGTATTTGATGTGTTGATATTTATTACATTTTCTAGTTTTATGTTCAATATTCCTGGTTTTCCTATTTTGTAATATTAGAAAAGGCTCCTGCTGGATGTGTGTTCGGAGACCTTAGTCCAATTGTGTGCGGACCCCGTTGGCTGTGTGTGTGGGTAGATCTAAAGAATTGTAAGGTTTTCTGTGAAAAAATAATGAATAAATATTTGTTTTTGCAAACCTAAGTATCAAATGCATCTATGACTTGCTTTATGATATGTTTGTGTGTGATTTCCGTTTACTGCATATGCTTTCTATTAAACTGTGATTGGATCTGTTGCGTACATGTTTTATTGTTAATAAATGATAATTGCATAGATCTATTGTTGTGAAGGTCGAATATTATGTTGTTAGAAAATTAAAGGGATTGCGGATACAATGTCTATGCGTGCGTGCAGGGTTAACCTGTGTTAATTAACCTAGGGTTTCTGGTTAGGGTTTCTGGCGTGCAAGTCAGTCTCTATAATAAGATAGATCTGAAGACACCCACTTAATTTAATTCTCTCTCATGCTATGGAAACTTGGTTACAACACCTCCCCATACTACTTCGGGTGATACTTTGGAAATCATTTCCGAAAGGGCCATTAGTAAGAGGGTTTTGTTGGTTATGTGTTAAATCTGAACCTGGGTTAGGACCTCTCAAGCTAACAGTTTCCCTGGTCATCACATTTATGGCAACCCCTAGATCAATTATATTATTGGGGAATATGACACCATCGATGTGTACATCTAGTACTAGACCTCCAGGGTCCAGGTACTTCAGGAATATCACCCTTCCCAACATTAAGTCGGATAGATGTCCCACAACATTGATGTTGGGGTTTTCTTTCTTATTTCTCCCAATTTTCTGATGGGCCTCCAAATTAGAAATAAATTAAGGCCCACATGACCATCCTTCAACACATTAAATATCTCTTTTTGCATTATATGACATATTTTTAACTATAATATTTTCATTATGAAGGTTTAAAGATAATTTCATATATGTGCCTAATATTATTTATTTTTGTAGAATATTGGGAGAATTATGAAGATTTGGAGAAGGAGATAATTTAAGGACATGATCCATACTACTCGAGGATCAATATTGGAAAATAAATGAACAAAATTTCATGAAATTATTGAGAATTCTGGAGATATTCTCTAACTTTGAGGATTGAGAAAATCTAGGAATGTGTTTCGAGTCATTTACTATAAACTCCTAGTGTTGGGAACCAGATCCACTATTTGAGAGATTTTGGAGGGGAGAGATTCCTCCTTTCAAGGGGAATGCTTCCTCATAATTTTTTATAAGTACCAATTTGAATTAGCCTCTAGGGGCATGTATTGTTTAGTCTTATTGTGGAGAAAACTTGTTGTTTGGCAGCTCCACTTTTTTTTCTTGCAGGGATGTACTTGAACTGATTCAATAATGGATATTGGTGTAATTTTAGCTTCTAAGGCTTGGTTTCTTCCATAGGACTCTGAGTCTCCTTGGGCTTTACCATCCCAGGAGCCTCAAATCCCTCTTGCACAATTTCTTTATGCTCTTTTCATTTCTTATTCACATGCATCTCGCATTTCTGTTTTGCATATTTTTGTATTTAGTATTGTTTGTTTTCTTGTTGTAGGATTGAGTTAAATAATTGAAGTGAGTTATTTTTTAGGTTTTTTAAAAATTCAAAAGCACTATTCATCCTTGGAATAACTTTGGAATGCCATATTAATCATTAAGCTACTTGGATTTTGTTACCAATTCACGAATATAAGATTTTTGGAAATGCCTTGTAGCAAAATAGTAGTAAATTTATGTTATTTTTTAGAATTGGTTAATGAGATAAATTTGAATTTATTTCACTTGGATTAGGTCATAATAATGTTAAGTATAATAACAAAATTTACCCCATTTAATTTTCATTGTATTAGGTTATGCATTTGATAGATTAACTAGCTCACTAGTTCTTGAATTTCCAAATTTTATAGTAATTTTCTGTTATTTTTTAGCACATGTAAACAGGGGTATTTTGGAGTGATTCCACTTGGAATGGAGACCTTTGACATCCTAATTACTAACAAAAATTTTCCGATACCATTTTAATTTTATTTACTTGGTCATTCGGTGAGTTGTCTCCAAAACAAAACATCTTGTAGCAAAAACAGAGTTTCCTATAGCACTCTTGTAGCATGTGTAAACTCAACCATATTTGCTCCCAAAGGTTGGTTTTGGCCTCTTAGGCTTGAATCATGACCCCTAGGATCTAAATACATGATTGTGGAAGAATAAAAACCACTTAGGACATTCATTTTCGCAAATTAGATTAGGAATTTTTATTTGAATTCATGCTCTTAGGATTTCAATTACAAATTGTTGTTCTTTCCTAGGATTAATTTCTAATCAAAGCAACACTTACATTTATAAAATTATTTTAGACTTTGATTTCATGACACTCACTCCATTACATCATATCAAAAAAGGACACATTGTATGATGCACATATAGTGTCGATACCTCTTAATTTTGTATCAAAATTGGGTTGATAATTAAAGTTGGTAGCCTTGGGAGTTGCAGCATTCTTGTTGCAATACTGAGGCTCATCACTTTTTGGAATTGTTGTCGGGGAGGTGTCAAAATATGCATGGTTTTCTTCCCTATTTGATTCATTTCTTTTCTTTCTACAAAAAAAAAAAAAAAAAATTGCATTAGGCATATTTCATTTCAAAAATAGAAACTTGCATTTCATTAGCATTCTTATTGAAAAATAAATAAATAAATTATCCAACACAAACCCCTCCCCCCCCCCCCCCCATTTGATCACATGGTGCAATAAGAACCACATCACCATCAACTTTTACAGGTAGAAGAAGAATTTGTGGAAGAAAAGGTATAAGAAATGGATGGATATGATGACAATGAAGAAGATCCTCTTGGATTTCCCATTCAAGATACTTATGTCAATGTGCATATGAGGAGATTCCTTCCATCTTTCCTTTCCAACTTCCATGGTATGAGCTCAGAGGATCCAGAAACCTTTCTCTTTGAATTTGAAATAATTTGTAGATCTTATGGATACTTATCACACACTCAAAAATTGAGATTGTTTCCTACAACATTGAAAGACAGAGCTCTTAAATGGTTCATGAGTTTAGGTACTAATTCAATAAGATCATGGAATGATATGAAGAATATATTTCTAGAAAAATATAAAGAACATTATCTTAAGGAGGAAATATTTAGAATGAATCAAGAAGAAGATGAGAGCCTTGAGGATCTAATAAAGAGGTTCATGTATAATGTTAAGAGAGAAATATTGCATCATTTAGGATTTGACACACAAAAAACCCTCTTACTTAGAACAACTAGGGATGAGTGGATTGGTCTCCTTGATCTCATGAGTAAAAGAGATGTATACCAATTATCATTTGAAGATATTTGTGAAACATGAAAGCGCATATCAAGAGGAAGGGAAAGAGTAAGTAAATCAACATCAACATTGGTAAGTCAAGATGAACTTGAAAATTTGCTTCATAACTTTAAACAGAGATTCTTATCAATCTAATTGAACAAGTAGAAATGTTAAGAATGTGTTATCACTCAGGTTTTCCTAGAAGTTGTGTAAGAGGAAAGTATACCCGAGGTAACCACAAACCAACCTTTTAGATGCAGAATCTAGCCAATCTGCATCCAGAGAGGGCTCTCTCTTTATGATTTATCTTTGTTCTTTTAAGGTTTTAGGCTAGTTATAGATTCAAAGTTTGTTTTAGGAAAATGGTGGAATCCACAAACTAAGGGCAAGGTTGAGGGCTTTCAGTCCATTGGGCTATGGAGTCTAAGGATGGCTTTACTGGATTTCTTTTCTAAACACAAGATGGTATTACGGGGCAAGATAGCTAGACAGAGAACAATCCTTAAAATTTAAAGTGGATGGATGGTCTTGAAGGGATGAAAGGCAGCTAAGAATCTTTCACCATATTCAAGAGAAAGAAGAGAAATGACTACAAGAAAAGAGCAATGAAGGATTCTTTGTTACAGTAATCAACAATGTTTAAATCAGCAAAACATGAGCAATTAAGAATTCATGCTTATAACTAATCCAGAAGAAAACATCAAGAATAATCACATTTGAAAACAGAGTGCAATTAAGCAAATTATGTTTCAATCCTTTATGTAAACTATTCAGAAACGGATATGATGATAGCATAAACTAATATAAAATTTAAACACAAGGGTTGGAAAACTTATTGAACTGAAGTCCAACACATGAATCCTGCAACAAGTCCAGTGCTTCAAAATGTCATCCAGTAAGCCACAAGTAAATTTTTCCAAAAGCTTTTTATTCTGAAAACCTCAATGTTACAGCAGAGTAATAGAATCCACCCTCAACACTCTCTTTGAGGGCTTATTTATACAAAAATAATCCTAACAATCTTACTCTATCATAGCCAATAATTCAGGCTGATTTAAAGCATATTTACTAACAAACAAGAGACACATGGTCTCGTAAATAGAATAATGAATAACGGCTGATGTGCTGTTCCTTTCTTCATGGACGTGCTAAGGATAAGTGCTCAAAATAGGGCTCTGTGCTGTCCTTTGCGTATTCCTTTGACTTGTTGAATACTCTTTCTTCTTACGGATACTCTTTGACCTTTCATCTGATACTCTTTCATCTGCATTTCTGTTTTTTACCATTTACTCAATAGTAAAGATAAACTTTTATCCTGACAGCATTTTTTTTACAAAATTTCCAGCATTTCCTTCCACCACTGATCATCTGGTATCATTGTTCTTCTGAGCTTCCTTAAAGTTTCATCGGCTTCAGTAAGTTTATAAAAAGTGGGCTCGTTCGGAAATAGATATTTTAATTCATGCTCCAAATGAAATAGATTCCTCACTTTTTCATAAATACTTTTTCCGGTTGGTATTACAGGTTCTGATGAGCTAGTAGAACCTATATTAGTAGAACCTATCGCTGTATTTTTAGCATGAGCTTGGATTTTTTTCTCATAGGTTTCTAAGTCTACTATTTGATCCTCTGTGAGCATGGGACTTGGCAAATCACTGTCCAGCAGAGCTTGAAACTTTTCTCTGAAAACGTTGATGTCGACCAAAATATCAGTACACTTTCTTTCTAGATTTTGCATGAAAGTTCTCTTGGTGAAAATCCTCTTTGCTTCCAAAAATACACCTGTTCTGTCATCAATTCCTAACAATGCTAGCTGTTGTTTTGTTCTGGAATTCAAAAACTGAATGAGCTGCTGGGCCAGCTCTGGCTTGCCTCTTAATTCATGTCTAGTTTTATTTATTTCCTCTTGAGCTATCTTGACTAACTCATTCTGATCAAAAATAGCTTGGATGGAAGGCCAAATATCTCTTATTAAGTTAATGATGTTGTCCCAAAGAATATCATTTATTTCGTTCAGAGGCTTTTCCAGTGAAAGATCTTTTTGCAAAGCCTCAACCAATTTCTCAAATCTTTTTATTTCCCTGAGGTTGTCAGCAGCTGTCTTTTTGGATGTGTCATATTTTCCCTCCAATTTTGTTAATTGTAATTTTGTTTCTTGGAGTTCTGTGACCTTTAGCTGCAAACTCTCCATCTGTTTAATTAAATCCTCAGAATTCAAATTAGAAATGTTTACCTGAGCTGGTTGTTCCTGTTGTCCTGTAGTTGTAGTACCTGTTGCTGAAGCCTGTTTGAGAATTTCCTGTTCCTGCAATGCCTTTTCCAGCTCCTTCTCGGTTTCATTTAGTCGCTCTGTCAAATTTAAGAGCAACTCCATCATTTCTTCTTGTGAATTTCCTTTTATTATTTCCTGTGTCTGGGGGTGCCTTGAGGCTGGTATTTTCAACTGTTTTCTCAGTGCAACTATATCATCCTCTTTCTTTTTTATCAGTGCCTCAATACCTTTAGTATCTTTGGGATTGTGTCCCAAACCAATAATGATCTCTTCCAGAGACTTTATTCTATTGTCCTTGGCCTGTGAGGAGGCCCTTTCAATTTTCAATGTTGCAGCAGTATTATTCAAGGAATCTTGTAGTGTTAAAGCTGCCATAGCTTTGTTGGTGAGAGTGGAATAAACCATTTTTCCTGTTTGCCTATGAAGCTCTATCTGATCCAAGGGATGGATATCCTTTGCTAACACTTCAAAATTGGTTCTGATGTAATCTGTTGCTGAATTTGGCTTTGGCACTTTAGCTTTGAAGTGGCTCATTTGCATTTTACCTTGTGAAAGATCAAATGCTGACATCAACCTTTGCTGATTGTGAGGAGCCATCTTCATATGCTGATCGTAGACCTTCATTTTCAATGGTTCATTCTTTGTTTTGATATTAATGAAGGTTTTCTTAATGTCTCCAGTATCTGTCTTTGGCGGTCTGAAAGAAGATACTTCAGTGCTCAACTGCTTTTGTATCCCTTTCTGGCTTATGTTTGTCTCACTTGCTGTACCTGTTTGCTGACTATCCTCCCTACCATCATCAAATACCTCATCTATAATCTCTACATCTAGAGGTGGATCAGACTTGTGTTTTTTGGCTTGATAAACTTGTGGGGCTCCTTTTGAAGGTGTGGTATCTGGAGCTGGCCTCTTTTTCCCTATTTCCACATTCAATGGAGTTTGCATCTCTGGAACTTGGATTTGCTTTGCTGGTGTTTGAGAAGCCTGGGATTGTTCTGGTTCTTTGGAACTCTGTGATTTTTCTGCCATGACCAGGGTTTCAATGACCTGAACTATAGGTTCTTTTCCTTTACCCTTGGGCTCTGCTGCTACTGATGGGCTGTCTTCCTGTATAGCTTGTTGTAGAGTAGCTGCTGAAGATGTGCCAATGTATGGTACCTGTTTTTTAATGGAAACTGGTTCTTCAACAGGTAATGAACAATGGCGGGGACGTTCTTCAATACTGGCGCAGCGGAATTTCTGAGTAATTTGGTGTATTTGCAGTGAAATTTGAAAATTGCAGCGGGAGCTTAGTCTCTTTCGGAAACTAAAAATGACTGAAAAAACGCGAAAAATGGCTTAAAAACAAGTCAAAAGGGTTTTTGTCGTTTTCGAGGCGATGACGTCATTAGGGCGTACGGGGTGACGTAAGGAAGTGGGACCGACGGTATGCGGTAAGCGGTAAGCGGTAAGCCCGCACCGCTTATGGACGAGGGCGGTAAAAGTCGCAATAGCAGCGATTCCACAGGACGCTTGCCACGTGGAATGCTGAATAGTCAAAAACCGCCCACTCCCCGCTGGCTAAATAACTCACACGGGATGGGCAGCGGGAGTGATCAGGACCGTTGATCAACGGAGGGACGATCCGACGGTTGAAAGGGATGGGAACTTGTGCGACTTCAAAGGTGGGCCCGTCGGGGTTTTAAACAGGTTTTAACGTGTAATCTAATTACCCCGGGGAGAAGTTAATAGGCGGGAATGGTTGTTAATTGGTCCAAATGATCAATTAACCCCATGGAATTATGAAATTGGTTTGCGGCGGTAGTTTGGCCAGGTGGAATGCTACGTGGACGGAACACTATGGCACAGGACTCCGTCACATTTTATTCTTTGTTTTTGGTGTTAACACATATATTACGTGTCTAACGCTTTTTTACATATATTTTATTATACGATGAATTAATTAAAACACAACTAATTCATCATAGGGCGGGGATGATATATAAGGCTATAGTTTTAACCAAAGGGCTTTATAAAGCGGGATATTTATTTTAAAATGTGCGGGAATATATACTTTGGTAAAACATTATAATAAGAGGGTTTTTGGGGATATTTATTAGAAAGGGGAGTTATATACTTAGGAAAAGGGGTTCCACTAGGGATTTAATATAATAGAGTTAAATGTTAATATGATAAAGGACAAGGAAAATCAAAACATCTTTGTACATCTAAGAAAGTGAAAACTTATGAAGTAAATTGCACATTTTATCTTCAACACTTAAGCTTAGAATAACAAGTTGTCTTGAGGAATTTTATGGAATGTTGCCTCAGTTTCCTAAGTAAAATAGGATTTTACTTTAGGAAAAAGTTAAAGATGGAAGATAACAATGATGAATTATTTCAAGTGCTTAGGTCATTTTGATCATTAGGCCGAGGGTCCGGTCCCTCCAGAAGTCAAGGAAATGCCTTGAGCCCCTTTGATCTCAAATTACCTTAGTACTTTTGGGGAAATTAGTAAAACTCTTGAGGGAAAAATGATGAGGGAGGTTAATGAATTTGACTTTGCTTGCTGTGATTTTCCAGTGCATTTCTTGCTTTAGTACTTGTGATGAAAGTAAATGATTAACCAACATGTAGCAGCACCATTCATCAGATAACACTTTGCAGCACCATCTACCTACCCTATCTACTTAACACTACCATTTTGTCTTCTTTATTAGGGTGCATTTAGACTTGCAAACCCTGATCAATCTTTTCTTTTACATGATGAATCTATCTATTTCTACCCTTATTACATCCAAGGGCTCAGATTAAACTGTTGAGCACCTTTTATTCACTCTACCTAACTACTTATCTGCCAAGATTAAACTGTTTGGCTAGATATTTATTCTCTAATCTATAACATGAAATTGAAATATGACTAAGCCAAGTTTAAACAGTTTGACTTATTCATGAATTGTGGCAAAAGTTTCACAAGTTGCACACAATTATTTTATTACAACAGATGAAAGAAGTAGTGGCATTTAGATTTGCACACTTTCCTTGGTCTATTTTTTCTTGGGGTTCATTTCTTTCTCTTTTTGACCATTTTTATTCTTTTTACCCTTTGATCTTTCTTTTAGGGTATACCCTCTTTACATTTTTTAAATTTTTTGATTTTTTTGGTTTTTTAAGAATATGGAACACCTTTGCTCAAGAAAGAAGGTTTGAACATATTCCACACTTCCATCAAGACAATCATGAAAGATGAAACCTATTGATATAGGAGGCTAACAGAATGAAAAATGAGCAAAAATAAAATGTTGATATTTGTGTTATCCCTGCAGAATCATATGCTACTAAATATTTTCCATCATTACCAAGGTTTAAGGAAGTTTACCAAGAAGACAATGGAGCAAGTCGATCACCACAAAAGCTATGTTATGTAGCTCCAAGAAGACCATGGCAGCCTAGTCAACTTGATGTGATGCAAGGACATACTTCACAATTTCAAGATTATGCACATCCATCTAAAACTAATTGGAACACACTCGCCCCTTGGCAACCTTGGCCATCTCAACCCCAAAACCAATCTTGGAAACAATGTTGGCAAGGACCTTATGGGAAAAATCCACAATATCCTCAACATTTTCCTCAATATCCTCCATAACCAACTCCATGTTATCCCTTCCATCCACCTCCACCACAACCACAAACTCAACCACATCCATCTCATAGATCCACTCCCACTCAACTACATGTACCACCATTTCCAAACCCACACAATGAAGTATCTTAGCCCACTTACAATGTTGAGGTACAATACTACCAAAAATATCCTCTTGATCTAAATGGTATTCATCTTAGTTCAAGAAAGGTATTGCGAAAAAAGAGATTTCTTGATGTCATTGAAGGAAAACATCCAGAAGAAGAAGATTCAAGTGAGGAAATCAAAGAATCGGGGGTTGCACTTGATTGAGAGCAGACATCATAATCAGATATTTAGAAATTCCCCTCATGTTTACCATCATTTACTTCATTTGTTCAAGATAATAATTGGCAAAAAGAGGAATATTTGAATTTCAAGGTAGAATAAGACATGAAGAATGTTCCCAATGTGAAAGCAAACCAATGGCATCAAATCTATATTGAAATATGGTTCTAGACAATCATTAAGTTGTAGCAACACACTCTTCTTCAACAGTACTTGATACAATCTCAATCAAAGAAATTCATCTCTCATATTCAGGTACATATCAAAGCATGTATTTCAAGTGTACACATGATTTTTTCTGTCATATTGATGTGCACATGGCTCAACTGGAAGTATTCCTATACTTGAAATAGATTTTTTTTATTCAAGTAGAGTAGGATAGAGGAAAAAAAAAATGGAAAAAGAGAAAAAAAGGAAAAAGAATAAAATCTCAAGTGAAAACCTATTTGGAGGCACCTAATATTGGCTCACTAATTTAAAACCTCCTTTAGGTGGTCAATGGGTTGGAAAAAGGAGAAAATAAGAAGATACTAGGTGAAAACCTCCTTTGAGGTGCCTAGGTAGACCTACTAGTTGAAAATCTCATTGAGACAACTAGTAGGCCTAAAGAAAAAAAAAAGTGAAAAAATGAAAAGAAAAAAAAATGTATTTTCTCCATGTATCTCTCTCTAATGAATACAAGTGCTCTCCAACCTTTGCAAGCAGCAAAAATCAAGTTGGCACCAAAATAAAAAGTTGGTCAAAACCCTAGTCAAAGGAAGTCAAACTTGGACTTCCTCCTCTTCTTCTCATTTTCTCCAAAAGGACCAAGGTCATTCCAATCCATCACCCTCATCCATTTCCAACATCCATCCATCATTTCTAAGCTTTTCTCATCCATTTTCCTTGTTGTCCTAAAATTCTACAGGAAACACTGTTTTTGCTACAAGAAACTATTATTTTTTTAGCAGAAATTTGTTTTTATTATATCTCAAAAATGGTGCATCCATTTACCTATATTATTCATCGGGAGATGCATATATATGATGGTAACATTCTTGAGCAATTTCATCAATTTCTGGTTCACAGTTTGTGAGAAATCAACCTCCATCGCCTATAACCATTTTTAATTTTTCTCGAGATTCATGCATCCAATGGCCGAGATATTTTATGGGGAGGTGAATAAGGATGATTTTAACATTCTCATAACATTTTGGGTCAATCCAGTCTATATTTTGAGATCTATGGCTAGAACAATTCTACTACAAGGGGTTGTCCTGAACTTCTACAAGGTTCTTGTAGTACTAGAGGAAACTCTATAACTACTACAGGAAACTTATCTGCGAGAAAATTAGCTCTCCCAAGGGCTTCTTCTCTTAAAAAAGAGCATTATAATTGATTTTTTTCTTATACCTAACACTCCTAACCCTCACTTCACTCCATGCACAAGTATTGACTCTCTAAACCCTATGTTTCGCCACTAGCAGCTAGTTCACCTATACCTTGACATGAGACCTCTTCCCTCACCTCTCCATCACTCCACTCAGTCGATAACTCCAACCCTAATCTCCATGCACCATTCCCCTTCATCTCTAAGCAACCTAGATCCCCCAAGAAGAAAAGAAGATATTGTTACAGGAAGTTGAAAATTTTCTTGTAACAAACTTGTACATGGCACAAAAAGATCAAAATCTGGGGATAAGTTGATAGAAATGGCTTCAAAGGACCACTGGAAAACTCCAAGAGGATGAAAACACTAGAAAAAGCACCGGAGGACCTCCATGCAGCACCTACAATAAGAAGAAAAAACAAATAAAAATGTTAAGCATCTCACTCAGAAACAAGCTACTCACTTAGAAAATACATGAAAAAAAAACATGGCAAGAGAAAGATAGGCATGGCTATCACCAAACTCCAACTCCAGCATGCAAACATCTCCAGAAAATCAACCATCACAGGTAGGTATAGTTATGCAATATTCTTTACCTCTTCTTGTGATCATGTTATGGTTAGAAATTTGTTGTTAAATGCATTAGAGATGAGGTTTTATACGTTAAGATGGGTAAGTGGTCTCACCCACCCTCACCCAGTTAAGCGCAACTAACTCCCTCACTCATGCAACGTGGAAAAGCCAAATGAAGGAAAGAGATAATTACGAGGAAATTGTACCAAATCACCAAGTGCATCGAGCCCACTAACAGAGAATGAAATAAAATAAAAATAAAAAACAAAGGTCAACTTCAGATGTATCGAATGTCATTCCCAAAAGAGTTAGAGAGGCTCATTAAGGCATAAAAGGTCAAGATAGATGCTACTAGGGGTTGTATAGGATGCTAAAAATTATCTATAGAGATTATTTTTAGGGTCTACAGGATCAGGCATGGCTGCTACAGGAGAAACAAGGCTACTACAAGAAAAACAGGGCTACTACAGGAAAAAACAGAGATGCTACAGGAAGAAAAAAGTTGTTGCAAAAGTCCCTTATTTTGAGGAATTTCACCCCCAAACCCTAGGATTCGAAGGAAAACATCTAAAGGAAGGGTAAATACATATTTTTCCTTTCTCTATGTGAACAACAATCCTACAAAATTTCCATTTTTTTCACTGGTACAACCTATGGGAAACTTCTGATAAAAGTTTACAAATAAAAAAAAATGAAATGTGGATGTTTCCTTTGAATTGATCTTGATAAGAAAGGGAATTTCAATTATTTTTTGGTGAGCATGAAATTTGTTCAATTTTCCTCTGTCTTAAAAACCCTCATTACATAGAAATATCTAAAACTTGTAGCAAAAATAGAGAATTTCCTTTCCAACTTTGGAAAGTTGTATTGGTCTGCTACAACTCTACTACATGATGCTCTGAGTTACTACAGGATCACATCTAAGGTTGTTTTGAGGGGTTAATAGGTTTCCAAATGATGGAAAAAAGGTAGAAAGAGGTTGTAAAAGGATGTGGAAGACCTTTCCAAACTGAAAAATATTTAAGAACCCATCTTTCACAAGGGGAAAAGGGTAGGCTAATGGTCTCTAGAAACACTCTGATTTTTCTATGCACAGACAGATTTGGAAAAATGAGTGAAAATGTAATGTAGGTGTTAAGGAAGAGGATGTTATTTCAATAGACCTGCAAGCCAACAGAGTTAATTTTCAAAGAGGGATTGTTTTTGTGCTTGTGTTATCACAATTTTCTGCTGGTAGGTTGTTAATTAGACAACTTCATGTCATTGTTTCAAACCAACTTGTAACTTAAGCTTAGCCTCTTCAGTCTGAGAGGACTCTCTCAAAGGGTTAATAATATTTGATAAATATAGATTTAGATGGCTAACTCTACTTGTAAAACAAATTTCTTGTGATGTGTATAGGTTGAAAATAATATCAGTCTGCAAACATTGGGCTTATGGAGTCAACAATTTCAATGACTCAATAGTAAGTTCACTTGACATGGAAGTTGCGGCAGGTAAAAGTTTTTAGCAGAAGTACACACACATGAAATAGGAAATAACACAGTCAATTCATCTATAAAGGAAGTCAAAGCATTACATGAATGAATTATAAGTATTAAAGATGAAAATCACTGCAAATGGTACACATAAAAGATATAGATAAGATAGGCACTAAAAACTCAATCAGAATCTTAGGTTGGTCAAGAAACAAGTCTCTGTGTTACTGAAAAGAGTAAATTTACATAAAGTTGCAGTATTGCCAAAAAATCTCCAACCCTTTACAAATTTGACTCTCTTCCCTTTAATAGACTTGTTACATGATGAGATGATCCGCCTCCTGGCTAGATTCATCGAATTTACCCTACTGACACCTTGTATAACAATAAAACATCTATTTTAATGATAAAATGACAGTTATCCTACTTGATATTCCTTTTCCTAAAATGACTCAAACTGTTCATTATTACATTAACAACATTATCTCCTAAAAATAATTACATCTTTGAAAACTATTCCCTCACATGTTCGAATAGGGTGTGATGGGACTCATCACTAGATGACCTTAATTGACCTCCTCTAAAACTGGAAACAAACCCTGTTTTTTAGGAACATTGGTATTTATCTTCAACGAGGAGTTTCGCTGATGATTTGGCTTCATCACATGGTCTTTAAGTCTTGGATGACTGCTGGCAAGATTCCTTGAACCTTTGAAAGTAACCAGATGTCCAAAAGTGCACAAACCCTGCTCATATAGCTTCAAAACAGTTCGCCACGAAAGTATGACAATTTCGTAGTGTACTTTCGTTGCGTTACAAAAATGCCTTTTGCATCAATATTTCTAGTTATTTCCTCCTGCATGATGTTCATTATGCCTTAATACACCTTCCGTACCATTTTCACCTCTTGTAAGCTCCCAAAACTAGTTCAAAATGCAAAAAGGAAAGCTACAATAGTTTCATAGCATTTTCCTGTTCTTCAAGCTGAGGAACGCTATGAAACTGCTGAAAACAATGAAAATTCCAGATTTCTATGTAACCTCAAAAATAAATTTCCAGGTGCAAAAAATTAGCTTCTAACATGCCATTAACCTTCAAAATCATAAACTAGCTCACATTATGCTTCTTGAGAAGTTTCTTCCTCATTGATGATGAGTTGAGAAATTTGCTCCTCAACTACTGTCATTTTAAGGCCTTTTTTCTCCAACTCCTCATGTATTAGTTCAAGCTATTCCTAGAGGTTTTTAACCTATTATTTCAACTTCCTGTTAGTAGATTTCAAATGTAAGTTCATTTTCCTGGCATGTTTCACCTCCTTCCTTAATGGCATGGTCCATTTGATAACTTGCTGTGTATTATCTAAGGTCTTAGAAACACTGTCAACCTGCTCTTCCCAAATCTATTTCATCTTTTCAAACTGAACCTTCTAGACATTGTATTTTCTTGCTTCTTTCTTCATAACAACAATCTCATGGTTGGCCAACTTGTAATATTCCTAAATTAGCTTGCAGCTAATAGGAATATTAATTTTTCTTTTGAAATCTAGATGGATGAATAATTGGGCAAGGAGGCTCATAATTTTCTCAAGTATGAATAAAAATCCATCATGGTGTGAAAAGGGATCATGAAATAACCAGATCAAGCATCCACATGAGTGAACCATGTCTAAACTATGTGGACAAGGTCAAGTTTGACCAAGTCAACATCATTTATTCTCAAAGAGTGGATCCTAAATAAAGACAGCTCAATGTGAATGGAAATCAAGCTAACCAGTTAAAATGAAGACACTTTGAGTGTGGAAGAGGTTGATCACTTGACCAAGTCAACTATGACCATATCCACAACGCAGTCTAGATGCATTGAACCTCTTAGAGGGACAGCACGGTTCTAGAAGGAGTTTTTACATTTGAAAGAGGCTACACTGATGAAGTGTTTCAGGGTTTTGACAAGGCTCCAATATTATAAAAGGAGGAGATCAACAAGAGAGGGTTGTTGAAGATTATTATTTTCTGAAGGTATTGTCTGCTTAGACATCCCTTGTTGGGTCTTCTTGTTTAGGAATCCCACCTCCTTCCTTGAGCAGCTCTTGGAGGAGACTTGTGCTATCTTTTCCACTATCAGGCTTGGCCCAAGATTCACCTTACACCTACAGTGTTGATCATGTTGAGGGTTGGGTTTTCCTTGTGATTTGCAGCAAGTGGAGCACTAGATCTGCTTAGATCTAGACTTTCCTGGTGCCTCTTCTCAGTGAGTGTGTCTTTTAACCTCCTGGAAGAGTTCATTAGTTGATTGAGCTTTAGATCCAGACCTTGGCATTATGCCAAAGCATTCTCAGATCCTACAGCATTGTTTCTCTCCCTGGACAGCGTTATTTGCATATTTGTAGCTACGGGGTATTTTGTCTGCATTTTGGAGGAGAGATCTCCGGTGTTAGGATTCTTCCTCTCACAGTGGTGATCCATGGATTTTCCATCCAATCCATGTTTTTTTCAAATATGATCTGTTGTACCATTTTATTATTCAAAAATTTCTGAATCATTCTACAGATCTGCAACCTTAGATCTTAGATCTACTCTTTGTGCTTCATGTTTTGCACAAGACCCTAAGGGGAATGTATAGATGAGTATTTCTTGTACACAGATCTGTATTAGATCTAAATTTTTATGTAAAAATATACTCTAGATCTAAGGATTAATAAAATTCTACTTCATCCCCTAAAAATAACGATTTCATGCTTATGCAGTCTTTTCTTATGGTTGTAGCACCTCATTTTTTAGGATTTTTCTTGTATAGTCTCATTCTTTCTCTTGTACAATGTATGGGTTGTAATGTACATCTGATTTGATCTTATACATCCGATTTATGAACCTCCATATCAGCCTCCTAATGTGCTTCAGTGGATCTGTGTTATTTCTGAAGCAGTCCTTTGCATATAGCTGCAGCCCCTCTCTTTGGGTGATTTTCAACTAGACTAGTTTGTGGGAGATCTGTTTAGCCCACCTAGTCTGATTTGTTTTTTCTCTCCTTTTGGATTTAGATCTTAGATGATATTATATAAGGGATCCAGGAGCTTCAAACTCATTTCTATGCACATAATTCTCAGAAGTGCGTTACTTCAGCAGGCTTGTTGAGCTGTCCCAATTTTGGGATATTACAGTGGTATCAGAGCCAAGTTTCTTGGCTCAGCCTATGAGCTTCAAGAATCATGGAGTATTCTCATGGGGAGGAGGATATTTTTAGAATAAATCATATCAAACCCTTGTTTTCTAGAGAAAGGAGGTTCTCAAATCTTCTTTTTCCAAATCTGCAAGGTAGAAGCAAGGGCATCAAAGAAATGAGGAGGGAGAAATCTGAAAATCCCTCAGTAAGATCTATACAAGAGGAATATTCAAAGTCCTCATCTTATGGATATGATCACTCAGCCATATCATCAGATATACCACGTTCTATCAGCAATTTCTTCATGAAGAGGAAGAAAGGAGATATGCCAAAGAGAGATACTCTTGGTGATTATTTGCAGGAATATGAAGATCAATCTGAGGAGTTCAAAGATCACTTGAATTTCACAGGGTTTTTCCAAATGAAGGATGAAAGGATCAGAAGGAGCAAGAAGCAGCATGATGTGGGTAGATTCTTTCTATCTACTTTTGATGGATCACCTAAATGTCCAGTCAGGGTTTGGGTGGAGGAGCTAGACGACTTTGTGCAACAACACCAAATTTTAGAAATTGAAGCCATCAAAGTAATAGCGCTGCATTTTGAAGGTAAAGCATATGATTGGTGGTTTTTTGAGTCCTTTTCCTTAAGAAATGCAAATACACCTACTTATGCAAGGTTTATTGAAATACTAGTGGAAAGGTTTGATGGAGCTCCATGTGTAACATCTTCTGTTAACACTATCAAACCATATCAAACAAATCTTTTGCATGAGTTGGAAGGGTCTATGAATCCAACTCCATTTCTGAAAACCATGGAAAAAGTTGTAATTTTTTTTTATGCATTTCCAAGGGCAATATCTCCATTGGATGAAGGGCTCTCTTCTCAAGAAGAAATCATGAAGATTCCTCCTTCAATAGGTGACCAAGATCTAAGGTCTCTTGTTGAAGATAAGGCAACTTCAACTATTGAAGAGGAGAAAGGGAAGGCAGGAGAGGATAACGCAGTCATGACAAGGGCACCTCAAGCACCTCATGAAGAAGAGGATGGAGCACTTGCTCCAAGGAAAGAAACTCTTGCACTGTTGCAAGAATTCCCAAAGGGTCTCACACATAAAGCTCTTGGCATAACACATGAGCAGCATGTACCATCATTGTCAAATGATGAGATCTTGAGGATAGAAGGAGGAAAAGGGGAGGAAGGGAATCACAAGATGAAGAGCATATACCCTTCTCTATTTCAAATTTTTAAGGAACAAATAAGGCAAGAGTACCTATGCAATAAAGGTAGGGGAAAATCTGTCCACCTACATTCACATCCTACTCTATGCCTTGATGCCTTTTTGCAAGGAGGCATTTCAGTAGGAAGACCTCCTGATTGGAGGAAAACTAAAGTGTTCTCTCAACTATATGTTGCAAAAACATATTTTTATAGAGAGGGAACCTTGGAAGGAGCCACTACAGTGTTGAGAATCATTGATGGAAGGCTAAGCAATTTTCTGAAATTGAATTTGCTATCCTCCATTCATCTATTTGCGTTGGAGAGGATAGATTCATAAATCTGTATTGATATGAGCATAGTATCAAAGGGCCACTCCATAGCTTTGGAGCAGCAAAGGATAATCCAATATGTAATGAAAAATTCTGAACATAACAAAAAGATAATTTCATTTTTGTATGCAGGAGCAAAATTGTGGAGGTTTTGGAGTAAGAGAACCTTTCAAAAAGAGGGTAACTCTCCTAAACTTCAATCTTGTCTTGAGAAAGATCAGTTGCAAGAGAGGCAATAAAGGGAATATTATGAGGCTCCAACATGTGATTTTGACATCAAGTATGTCAAAGAAAATAGCCTTGATATGACAGGGGCAGCATTTCAGACCTTTACAGTGCTGTCATTCTTCGGAAGCCTAGATCCTTATTGGGATTCCCAAATCATGATGGAATACTCCAAGGACCTTTTCGCATATGGGGTTCTTGATGGGGAAGTAAAGGATGGGAGGTTCAAGGTAGTTGATGGAGTCATCTATTTCTATAATCTTATCCTTTTGGTTAGAGACTCCAAGCTCAAGGAGAGACTACTAGATGCAACCTATGAGATCCTGCGTTCCAAACCCACTGGTTTCATTAGAGCATATCATACTCTCTTGGGTGGATTCATATGGGAAGGTTTCAAGGAAGAGGTGCACTCTCATATGGAGAAGTGCATGAACTATTTTTTAGAAAGGGAGGAACATAGCTCTTGGGAGGAGCCATCACTCATACCTCCTTCCTCATTGAGTGTGAGAGGGGACTCATCCATGAGTTACCTCACTGATGTAAAACAAGTATATAGAGGAACTTGTCCTTATGAGTATTATGATGTATTTCATATATGCTTAAATTTTTCTAACACTCATTTGCAGAGCATTGCTCCAAAATGGGGCACTATTTATGATAGGTTTCATGGGCCACTCAAGGCCATGAACTATGTTGATGTAGGTCATTCCTTGGAGGATCTTGGAAAGCTACTATCTTACACCAACTATGATGCACCTTTTCCAAGCATTCAGAAGGGATGGGGCAGCAAGCAAGTGTTGGGGGAGGCACTTGTCATTTCTTATTCTATGGCAGTTAGGGGTAAAACTGCGTTGGTTGCACATGAGGGAACATCTACCTCCTCATTTATCATACATGGCAGCTAGCATGCTTCTAATCATGATTCCATGTGTTGGGAACCTGGTTGGAGGGGAGGCACATTGGTGGGATGTGTCCTTGGGGAAAGGAGTTCCCCACTCTTTTTGCACTACTTGCTTCAATGGGAGCATGAGATATTGTATGGCCACTATGATAGATCACCTGCCTCTTTGTATAGTGAGCCATATGTTTGTTGAGAACATGCCTCTCATATGTATTTGGGAGGATTTTTTCTATGGATTTCCAAGCTAGGAGGTGATCCACTTCATTTGGATGATAGCATGGAGATGGGAGTCTTTCATGAATCATGAAATTACCCATGATTGTCATCACTTCTATCTTGAGGAGGCCATGGATCAGCAAGAACTTTCCATAACAACCTTCCATTCTTTCATGATGAGATCCATTGGGTTTACTCACCAAGGACCAACTTGCACATTGAGGAAGGACCATTGGAAGATAGAGCAATTGCAGAAAATTTAGAGCAATGGTGGAGACTATTGGATGAGGAGGCCACAAGAGAAGAAGGGGAGATTTTGCAACACCCTTGCAGTTGCTTGAGGACAAGAAACATTTGGGAGGGGGAGAATGTAATATTCCTAAATTAGCTTGCAGCTAATAGGAATATTAATTTTTCTTTTGAAATCTAAATGGATAAATAATTGGGCAAGGAGGCTCATAATTTGCTCAAGTATGAATAAAAATCCCTCATGGTGTGAAAAGGGATCATGAAATAACCAGATCAAGCATCCACATGTGTGAACCATGTCTAAACTATGTGGACAAGGTCAAGTTTGACCAAGTCAACAACATTTATTCTCAAAGAGTGGATCCTAAATAAAGACAGCTCAATGTGAATGGAAATCAAGCTAACCAGTTAAAATGAAGACACTTTGAGTGTGGAAGAGGTTGATCACTTGACCAAGTCAACTATGACCATATCCACAGCGCAGTCTAGATGCATTGAACCTCTTAGAGGGATAGCGCAGTTCTAGAAGGAGGTTTTACATGTGAAAGAGGTTAAACTAATGAAGTGGTTTAGGGTTTTGACAAGGCTCCAATATTATAAAAGGAGGAGGAGAGCAACAAGAGAGGGTTGTTGAAGATTATTATTTTCTAAAGGTATTGTCTGCTCAGACATCCCTTGTTGGATCTTCCTATTTAGGAATCCCACCTCCTTCCTTGAGCAGCTCTTGGAGGATACTTGTGCTATCTTGTCCACTATCAGGCTTGGGCCAAGCTTCACCTTACACCTACAGCACTGATCCTGTTGAGGGTTGGGTTTTCCTTGTGATTTGCAGCAATTGGAGCACTATATCTGCTTAGATCTATACTTTTCTGGTGCCTCTTCTCAGTGAGTGTGTCTTTTAACCTCCTAGAAGATTTCATTAGCTAATTGAGCTTCTGATCCAGACCTTCGCATCAGGCCAAAGCATTCTCAGAACCTACAGCACTGTTTCTCTCACTGGACAGCGTTATTTGCAGATTTGTAGCTGTGGGGTGTTTTGTCTGCATTTTGGAGGAGAGATCTCCGGTGTTGGGATTCTTCCTCTCATTGTGGTGATCCATGGATTGGCCATCCAATCCATGTTTGTTTCAGATCTGATCTATTGTACCATTGTATTATTCAGAAATTTTTGAATCATTCTGCAGATCTACAACCTTAGATCTCAGATCTACTCTCTGTGCTTCATGTTTTGCACAAGACCCTAAGGGGAATGTATAGATGAGCATTTCTTGTACACAGATCTGTATTAGATCTAATATTTTTATGTACATATCTGCTCTAGATCTGAGGATTAATAAACTGCTGCTTCAGCCCCTAAAAATAATGTTGTCATGCTTATGCAGTCTTTTCTTATGGTTGTAGCACCTCATATTTGAGGATTTTTCCTGTATAGTCTCATTCTTTCTCTTGTAAAATGTATGGGTTGTAATGTAAATATTATTTTCTCTTATACATATGATTTCTGAACCTCCATATCAGCCTCCTAATTTGCTTCATTGGATCTGAATTATTTCTGAAGTAGTCCTTTGCATATAGCTGCAGCCCCTCTCTTTGGGTGAATTTCAGCTAGACTAGTTTGTGGGAGATTTGTTTAACCCACCTAGTCTGATTTTTTTTTGCTCTCCTTTTGGATTTAGATCTTAGATGAGCTGATATAAGGGATCCAGAAGCTGCAAAATCATTTCTATTCACATAATTCTCAGAAGTGTTTCACTTCAGTAGGCTTTCTGAGCTGTCCCGATTTTGGGATATTACACAACTTCAACTGTTCTTCAAGGAGTTCATGGGCTTTCTAGCATGCCTTGTCATGGGATTTCTTGCTTGGAACATAAAACCTACATCTTCTCCTTCAAATTCTAGTTCATTTGCATATTTGGCTTTCTTTAGTTTCTGTCCACCTTCCTTTATATCCTCACCCTAGACTATAGGAGTCTCTTCTATGTCAATGGCATGTAATATGTCTTCTAGATTGCCTTTAGCTATGTCTTCGCCACTGTTTTATCATCTAAAGACACTGCTTGACCCCTTTTCATACTTTTGGTTCCTTTTTTACTCACAGCTTGTTTTTGTTTTGCAAGTTTGACCACTTTTGATTTTTGTTTTGCAAGTGGGACATTGGGTGTATCAAAACCCTGCAATTGCTCTGTTTCCATCATGACTGGTTCACTTGGTTCTACTCTTTTTGGTTCACTTGGTTATGCCACCAATGGTTCATTTTTTTCTACTACTAAGGGTGATGGGATTCTCCTAGGTTTAGGAGTTCTTGAAGGAGTAAGAGCATCCAACTCAAAACCACTAACAAAAAAAAATGAAGACCAATCTCTGCCTAGTATTTGGAGCTCATCGAAAACCAGCAATTTAATTAAACCATGATGAAACAATGAAGTCTCACTTCCTTTAGATTTTTCTTGGACCTTATCTGCCATTTTTTATTAACTTCTTTGTAAATAGAAAGGTAGATCAAGAGATATATTACCAATAAAGTGTAGGTGTAGCTTGAAATGGTAAGAGTAGACTTTATGCTATCTCCCTTCACAAGTAAAATATTTTTGGATGATGAGCAGCAACTTTGAGTAGTTATCCTTCATGCAGCTCCCTGGAATGGAATTAGTAAGGTCCATTTCACTGTTCTTTGGCTTCATAAACTCTTTGCACTACTCCATGTTGAATTTGAACCCTTTAAACCACTTCTCTTGTCCCCTTGGAATCCATGTTGCTGTTGCAATGACCTATGGTGTAATGGAAATATTAAGCATCCCCACTTTGGTATTTGTTCCTGTAATATCCCAAAATCGGGATGCAGAAATACATGAACACAAAACTAGAAATAGTAGTGAATACCATCATACCAAAATGTATGGAAACCATGGAGCCATTTTATTAAACAAATAAACAGCAAATGAGTACAATAGAAGTGTGCATAACTCAAATAATCAAGGCAAATGAGCCTCCCATGAATCATATGCCAAAAGAGAGATGCTGCTATATTGTAGAATGTTCATGAACATGTACAACGTAGTCATAGATGGTACACTGCTACATGGAAATTTGAAATGACATAAATCTGCAAATATATGGCTCATACAATATTAGGAGTGAAGATCTAAGCTCCCAAACACAATTTCAAGACACTCCTGGAAGGATTGGCTGAAATATGCAAAAGTGAAAAAATGTCGGAGTTGCAGTCCTAGGACTGAGTAGCAGCTAAAACTCAAGAACTAGATGGATATGGCTGAAGATGATGCACAAGCTGAACAAACCTCCTCGAATGGATCTTCATCTAATAGACTAATCCCATTGGGTGACTGCAGCAGCGATACTTTCTTAGGTTTGTTTTACCTCGGTTGCACTTTGGGCGCGAACCTCTGAGGGAGTCTGAGGTTGCAAATGGGTTTTCATATCTACAATTTTTTTTTCATACTCTGTTCTGACCGTATGTACCTCAGCGTGCAGGGCCTTCAAGGTTGCAACCAGTCCTTCAAATTTCTTCTTTGGTGCAGCTATGGCCAGGACTACAGGAACATCACGACATACATGATGGATTTTTGGCCTCAAGCGCAGTGCACTAGACTTCGGCTTCGTTGCATGTTGCTTCTGCTACTTACTGTTTTTGGTGGGTTTCTTATGCCTACTTCTAAGATTACATTGTATGGGTGTGAGTAGTAGCCTCTTTGTACTGAATTTCATCTGTGATCATTGAGTGCATCAAGTGTAGCTTCCCTACAGGTAACACAAAAATATTAATATTGATATCACATGTTCCACAAAATTGGGCACGTCGGCTGGCATCCACCTAAATGGCTGGCACGGGGACTTGGACAAGGCGGGCATCCCCGATGGCTTCTAATGCAACATCTAATGCATGTGCGCTTGTAACTTGCACACTAGGCTAGCTCACCTGAGCTACGCTCACTTGTATCTGGCTTGCCTGTGTCGAGTGCGTAAAAGGTATCTTTTTAACACCTATTTATCTCACATTAATTATCAATCCAAGAGCGACTTTTTATTTCAAGAGTGTACTCTTTCTGAGCTAGCAATTTATCCAAGAGTAATGCCTTGCAATATGTAGTACAGTGTTCGAGATATAAGAGTAAATGGATGCTTGTAAAGAAATCTAGTAACATAAATGGAAATTCTCTAAAACCTTAATTAAACCAATCTGTGAAACATCGATCAGGGATACAGTAGCAATAACTCCTTCCCTTAGAAATCGATGCAAGATAACCAATCTGGGGACTTGGAAGCAATAACCAGTGTCCTCTACAGTTGGTGATCTTAAAGCAATCGAAATGAAAGCAAACTCTTTTAAACTAATTAATATGAAACGAAAAGAAATGTAAATGGACAACAAACTGAAATTAAAGGAATTGAACAACAAAACTCTATTAAACAGTAAATCCTATTGAACAGAAAACTGAATAGCGAAGCTTTGTATCTGCACTCTGAAATGAACAGTATTTAAATGAAACAGCAAATGGAATGGAACATCAAATGCCGAACAACAAAGCATAACAAGATAATTAATTCGAGGATTAAGATTCTTGTTAAATGGGGAAGGAACGACAACGCAATCCATTATAATAAAATAGTAAGTAAGATAGAACCAATATCACTTCCACGAATTCAAGGATGTTCTAAGTAAGGCAATATGTTGTCTCAATTAACCCACGCTATAAGAAATAAGATTCAGATCATACAATAATGAAATAACTCATAAACAAAGCACGTAATACATAAAGATAGTAAAATGACAAAAAACTAATGAAATAAACTCACAGTAACATGTATGTAGCAAATCGATCACACGCTGAAAGAATTGGAAATATAACACAGAGGAGCAGTTCACGCTGCTAGGGGTCTGGCCCTTAACCACCAGCAGGGACTGCTCAAGCTACTTCAGATGATGTGAATGGAACAACAACTTCAATTAATCATTAAACTGGAGCAGCATTACAATGGAATCGTGCTTTCAATAACATAGCTTTTGATTAAGTTTAAAATTCACAAAAGCAACAGCTATGATCCCTCCCCTCTCTTTTACAAATGTCTCATTTTATAACCAAAGAGAGGAGAAATTAAATAGTAAATAGGATCTCTCATAACAAAATTGAATTTTTCCCAACCAATTGATCAACAAGAAAATATATTTCCAACAATCTTTCAACAAGAGCAAGGCGAATTTGGCTTTGCAGCTGAGATTTGGAGGACGGCCGCAACAACAAATATAATAAAATCATGCTCAAAGAACCCTATGTTTCTATCAATACATGCCGAATTTTGGCAAACCGTCCAAAGTTAATTGGGCCCGTTCTGGACAAAACCCATGTTCTGTATTTTCCAGATTCTTCTTCATTTGCTCAGAATCGTAACCGCAAAACTGTCACTTCTTATTCCAGTGAATTTCTGAGTTGGAATATTTGATGATGATTTGGAGATCAAATCATCAATCTGGAAAATATCTTGGAGGCTAAAATGGTGAGTGATATTAAAAAATATATTAATAAACCATCATTGATAAAATTATGCATAATAATCATCAATTTATTAAAAATAAAGGAGAATAAATAATATTCATCCATAAGAGCATAAATCATTATAAAATGGATTTATATGATAAATTATAATAAACAACATGATAAAGAAGAGTAAAAATGGATGAAATAAGTGTTAAAAAGTGGTCGTATTCACGGCCCAACATCCTGCATCTTCATCTCTTAGATTCCAACCAGAACAATCTCAATTGCAGTCTTGTACTGCACCTCCATGTCAGTCCAGCAAACCTTGGTCGCAGACGTGACTGTGTTGGAAATTTCATGCAGATCATCTTCTTTCAATGTTAATACCTCCTGCCTAGCCTCTTTATAACCCTTCATATTCTTCCATGAACCCTTAATGGCTTGAGAGCCACACTTGGTTCACTTAGAATTTTTTTCTTCTCCTGTGTCCTTTGGAGCAGACCCATTCTTCTTTGGCTTTGTTTATTTTTCAAGGTCAATGGTCTCGCTAGTGGTAGTGGGTGTTTCTTCTTTCTCAATCACTTTCTTGGTTGTTTTCACTGGCTGGGTGCCAGTGCGCGGCTTCGTTGGTGTGATAGGTGTCAACCATGCTGGCGGCCATTTTGTCATTACTCTAAGAAAATCATCCTCTGTTACTAAGTAAGGTAACTCGTACAATACTCACTCCTTCCATGGTTCCTTTCACGCAAATGTGCATGTTGTGGAATGTAACTTTGAAGTTAGCTACCATCTTGTACCGATCATATAATGTGGGCGACAATCACGACTTTGCATGTACATCTTGATAAAGACTGGCATCATAAAGAACCCAAAAAAAAATATTTTCCCTAGCGCTATTTCGGGAAATGTTACCCTAAAGGTCTTGGGTTGATAAACCTTCACAGATCAGGGGCATGTTATTATAAGAAGGACTCACTTAACCAACTTTTATGCTAATAGCTATAAGCTACAGGTTGCAGACCTTACCCGGATATCCCTCGGTTGTAGTAGATCCTGCGGGTGCAAACCCCCTGCAAATCTTTGTGCTCCGTAATTTGTAAATCAGCAAAGAATGAATGCAAAATCCTAGTTGTACATCATATATATGTTCTATATGTTAGTGAAAATCATTCATAATCTAATAAAAACAATATTAAATGAAAAATTTACGATCATTACACATGTATAAAATATTATTAACACGTAAACATCAGGAACAAGATGGTACTTCTGTTATTAGTGACATGTACAGTAAACAAATGTGGAGAAATAACCTGAAATCTGCCACAGCCTTCGAGCATACCTTCCTTTGGATCCTTCTAGCCCTAACCTCTCAAGGTTTCTTCAAAGAAACAATGGATGTCACATAGGGTGGTGAACATCTCAAGGAAACAAGGGTTTCCTGAAAATATCTGGGAAGTGCAGGAGGCACGGGAATATTTCAGACTTGGATAGGGCTCCAACAACATATAATATCTATATTTCTCTCCAGGGAAAATTTTAAGGATGGAAAATTATTTTGAAGTTTAAAAAATTGGTGAATCTCACTAGTCCCTAATATGAAAAATATAAATTTTTTATTGATGCATTTATGAAATTGTTCAAATTTATAATGATATTATATATTTTTTCTATATAATGTTAGCTATTTTTAAGGTAAAATAATTTTATATTATAAAGTTTGGGCGAATCACTTTTATAAAAAAATGGAAATTGGCGAATCTTTTTTTTTGAAAAACCATGGAAAATTAGCCCATCTGCGAATTAGCCCCTAAAATTTTCCATGTTTCTCTCTCTCTTCCTCCCTTAGGCCATTCCCTTGAGGGGATTTTATACTCCCTCAAATTAGTTTTTGCAGTTGGGAATAGTTAGGCCACGAGCTGGGGTGGTTAAGTTACTGGAACAATAATAAATCCCACCTCTAAAATATGGAAAATATACATTTTTTAATGTTTAAAATGGCATATGTGGTTCTCTATGAATGGCCTCGTGTGTATACACAGAAAATTCTGGGCAGAGTTTCGTATGGGTTTTAAGATACTGTTTTATGTCCAAGTCTGAAGGGAAGGGTTTCCCAAGTCCAATGCATAAGTCATCAAGTATATGATGGTGATAAATGATGCTATAACATATGCCCCCTAATATATGAGGTCAGAATGGGTACATGATGGCCAAAATGTATTATGTGCATAGAAAGAAACATGCAAGGACTAGAGAGGACTTCACCAGATTTCAGCCTGCCAAAAAACTAGTGAGAGAGATCAGAAATATAGCTCATGTTTGAGGTGGGCATACCCATGCTCAGTGAAAGAAAAGCATGTCCGCATATGAAGTATAGAGCGAACCCAATATGCATACAAGTATAGATGAAATGTAAAATACATAGTGAATCATCTTATCACTGCCTGAAAGTATAATTCAAAATCAAGTCCAAGTATCACATATAGAATACTGATCAATGATGCTGCAACAGATATCTGATCACAAAAGTCACAATTGAATCTCCAAGTACCAAATCATAAGTGGTGGAACAAATGGTACAACACGCAACTCGAGAGCCAACATATAAGATGTTGCTATGATGAAACTACAACATATAAGGGTGGATGGTGTTACTGGCAAAAAATTGAAGGAGTTGTCAAAGTGAACAAAAGCATGTTGGTGCAAACCCGAGGTCTTCACCGATTACCCTGGCACAATTCTACACAATGGGAATAAATGAGCTGAAGTTGACCATGTGAGAAATCATTTGATTACCAGTCATTGATGTATACCGTTAACAAACACGAGACAACCCACCGATAATGATAATGAGTGTCAAGGTGCCACAGTACAATCTAGCAAGTGAAAATGAATGAGTTGAAGTCGAACAATTGAAAGAATCCATCAATCAGGAGGCAATTATGTATCCACACTGTCGATAGCGAACAGCCTACCACTAATGACTGCAAACCCTAAGGTACTGACAAAATGACTCTAGAACTTGTTCCCAGAGAAATGAGTCGGAGTCGATGGGAAAATATCTACTAGAAGGAAGGCATTAAGGCATCCCACATCAGTCCAGCACAAGTGTAACCCGCAAGCCAAGATTTGGAAGGAATCGGACAAAGTAGAGTGAAGTAACCAACCCAAAGTATGTTTCCAACATGCACAAGATGAATCTAGCACACGACAGAAACCCTTTGAACCAACCAATAATGAAAGCTGACAAAGAGGCGAGATATCCATCGATAGGGTCAAATGGAAATCAAGGTACTACACGAATCCTAGGTGTGATAATGTAAGCTGATGTCGAACACAAGGGAAACCACTCAATCAAAGACCCATGATGATGATCAAATCCTGAGTACAAGGTCACCTATTAATGATGTAAATAGGGCCAGGGTGCAACTCTAGATTACTCTCAGAGAAATATGTCGTAGTCGATAAGAGACAAACCCGCCAACAAGAATTCAGTGGAGACCTTCTCAAACCAGCACGAGAAAAGGACCAAATATCTGATGTGATAGAACAATATACTAACAAGACCGGGAAGGCTGACTGAAAAATGAGTCAAGAGACACTGCAGAAACTCATGTTTGACTCATGTTTAACTACGATAGCAAATGATAACTTTGTATAAGTTTGTTATGCAGGGGGCATAAACAAACCCTCCATATGATTGGAAGAAATAACCAACCGAGGGAGTACTGACTCATGAAACAAGGTTATGGCTTCTCCTAAGTCGAAAACTAAAACCATCCCAAATGGATAAAATACTTCGCTTTTTTATGTGCTTTGTTCAAGGGCGACATAACTGACACTGTAGCTGCCATCAAATATGGAAGTAATATCCCATTCCTGTTATTTTTCAAAATATTTAATTTTTTTTATCTTTTTCATATTCAAAGCCTAAAAATGAATAAATGAATGCTATAGTACAATGGATAGAACGAGTTTCATGACACAGATGCTCTAGTTCCTAGGATATTAACAATCCCATGCTTAATGCAAGGTGGTGAAAACTGGTAAGTGCACTCAGAGGAATGTTCCATCCATGGGTAAAGGTGTCAATTTGTAGAAGATAAGTGATTGCATGGTTAACTTGTACAGAGAAGACATGGTCAAAATATGGCTTAAACACGAGTCCATATGAAGCTGGCTAAAGGCCAAGATAAACAAGTAGTCAATATGCAATGCAGTAATACAACTCGAAAACATAAGGGAGCCTCTAGGGTAAGGGCCAGAAAAATGATAGTGAAGAAGGATAAGAATGAAGCTTCAACGCATAAGGCATGGCGGGACTAAAGAGGACTCCCAAGCCTACAGAAATTGCGGGACTAAAGAGGACTCCCAAGCGAGGAACTAACTAGGAATCCCATGTAAAGGAAGGCTCTACCACCAAGTCATGATTAAAAAAAATCGGCGAGTGAAATGGGTTAAGTACTCATGACATGATGGGATCGACCCTATGGAAAGTGATCAGAATGGAGGCTAGTATGAAAAATGCAATGGAAAGTGGGTTCCCTAAACTATATGCAAGTTCGAAATCAGATACCTGCCATGACAGGTTAGCAGTCATGGATCTGAAGGAAAAAATAGGAAAATCTCGAATTCAGCAATATGTACATGAAAAAATACCTTGCCCAACACTTACAAGCCAAACAGTTATACAGCCTTAGTCAAATTCTAAAAATAAGCACAAAGGAAATTTGCAAAAAAAATTCAAATTCTGGGCATAAATACACCATTTGACTCACATTTTGATCATTTTCACATTGCAAAAGTGGAGAAGGAGCTTTTGGGGAAAATTTTCCTTTTCTCAAATACGGAGCAATCGGCCATCAAATCGCACCAAATCAATCAATTTCCTTCCTGTTTAAGGAAAAATTTTGGAAATTTGATCGTAGAAAAGATTTTTTTTATGAAACCCTCTATGCATACGCGGGTTTGTGTGGACGGACCTACATATCATCCGCGACTATGTACAAGCCAGGTCACATATGCGCAGAGCAAAAAGTTAAAAGTTGAATCTAATCAATCATTTAATGATTTTTCCCAGGATTTCCATCAGCTAGAGAGAGAGTGAGCAAAGTGTATTCGAAAATGAGGTGATGGAAGATCAAACTTCACTAGGTATTCTCCGAAATTGCGGATTGCTCAAATTTTTCAAAATTCCCAATATGAAAAGAATGTACATATGCTTCAAATGTTGGTTGATCATTGGGAGTCGGAAGAAGACTGTTTCATAATTTATCAGATGCCACTATGCTTAGAAGTGGAAGACATATAATTCATTATTGGACTCTCAGAGAGGAGACCTAGTAGACTTGCATGGAAAGCATGTTGGAGGGCTTACCGTAGAAGATTATGTCCAATTATACTACGTAGAGGATGCACAAAAGGTAGGAACTCGGATTCCTATCAAAGATCTAAAGGATTTATAATGAAGATCCATCTCTTTACCATTGGCATAGTAGCAGGATATGCCTCCCTACATCAGGCTTCATAGACACAAATGAGCATAGCAGTGGAAAGCCTGATTCATCTCTTTGATTGGTGCACAGCATTGCTGAGAAATATGAAAAAACAATTGACTTCAATCCCGAAAGAAAAGACTAAACATTTTGGGCATAGTTCAATCTTTCTGACATTATTCTTTGAGAGGGTCCCAGGGCTTCAGCCCAAGGTCATCTCAACTGTCATCTCAACTATCAGTAGCCCGAGAGATCCAAGAATAGTCTAATGGGCAGATCTAATAAAGAGATTAGGGGGAAGTGGAGTTCCCTGAACTACTTGGGATGATGAGTTCTTCCAATGGTGGGAAGAACAAGTCATCATAGTGGAATATTATCCCTATGGTGGGATGGACTTTTGTGCAAATCCAAATCTAGTCCTGCCACCCGGTGCAGCATGGGGCGCAATCGGTGAGAGTGATTTTTTTATTTTTGATTATGTGATTTATTTATTTATTGATGTTTCCAAAGTATTAAAAATGAAAAAAAAAAATTTGATTGGACTAAATGACACAAAATTATGATGATCATGATGTATACATGGGACCAGTCAGGCCTTGAGGGGTACCCAAGGCACAAGCGTCATAGAGGTGAGGCAGATGCTGAAGACACTGGTAATACACTCCATGCAGTACAGAGGAACTTAGAGAGCTTGACTCGCCAGGTGCCTATGGTCGCTATAGAGGACCTACCAGAGGCTATCTAGAGACAGGTGGTAGGATTACCACAAGACTGGGTACAGTTATTCCGCCGTGTAACGACTACCATTGTGTTCTATAGGAACACAAATGATGGGTAGGGACCTCAGGAGTAGACTTATAGATATGATTGGATGACTGTAATATTGTTTGATGATAGACATGATCGGGCATAAGCCCTAATTTTGTAGGACATGATGGTCTAGATTTTGTAGATTTTTTAACACTCTCACTATATATATATATATATATATATATATATATTTATATTATGTGATGACTCAAATGTATGATAATGAATGATGTATTTGATATATTTTTTAAAGTATTGAATGATTAATATGCCAACTAATTGCTTGATTAGCCAATAAGTCTGCCATCCAATTGTCAGCTCGAGGAATATGAATGAATGTTATAAATTGAAATGATCTTTGTAACAAACTTACCCTCAAAAACAATCGATGTAAAAATGGGTCTCGGACCCGATATGTGTTGTTCAACTGCATAACCACTAGCTATGAATCCAAGAAAACTACTAACAAATCAACACCCAACGATATTGCCTCCGAGAGTAGATTAACCACTGCAGTGTATTCTGCTACGTTGTTCGAAGCAGGACTAATGCAGACACCTCTTAAAACCAACAACTGACCAGATGGATAATGGAGTACCCAAGCCACGGATGCCAAGTTCCAGGTATGTCTACTAGCACCGTCGGTGAAACCAAAGTGACTCATGTCATCCAATAATACCTGCCAAAGTAGATCAAATTCATCAAAATCATACCAAAAACCGAAAACCCAGATATGTAAAAAAACAATTTATATACAACCAAGCAAGATGCTAGGCCAAAGCTTAGGCATAATACTTTTTCAAATAGAGCCCATTTCTGGGCTCCTCCAACTCATTTCCATCAAAATAAATCAAGGCATAGGATCCTTTCTTCAGGATCTTTTTGATGATGAAGGGGCCATACCACATAGATTTGAACTTGCCTTCCCCCAAGGCATCCTTCTCTTGGGAATAAACCAAGACAAGGTTACCTTCAGATAAAACCCTAGGTTTGACCACCTTATCATACTGAACCTTTACTCATTTATTATGTGCCTCATTTATCGTAGCCGCATCTTGACGCTACTCATCGAGATGTTCCAGATGAAGGAGGCATTCTTCAAGACTAGAAGTGTTAGGAAGAAGCTCAACAGCTAACTTAAGGGAGGGAATTTCACATTCAATAGGAAATATAGATTCCAATCCATAAGCCAGTTGACAGATTAAAACCAGTTGTAGTTTTTATTGACATCTGGTATGCCCAAAGTGCAGGATACATCATAATATGCCAATTGGATATGGCTTTATCAATCATCCGTTGAAGAGTTTTCTTCAAGGATTTGTTCATGGCTTCAACTTTCCCATTGGCTTGAGGATAATAAGGAGACGAATGCTCCTGCCAGAAACCTAATTTCAGAGCCAATTCGTCCATCATGTTGTTCCGAAAGTGACTGCCATGGTCAGTGACAATCTCTTTGGGAATACCAAAATGAGAAATGACTTGATTGAAGAGGAAAAGAGTTGTTGTCTCACCTTCATTCCCAAAAGTAGGCATGGCCTCAACCCACTTCATGAAGTAGTCTATGGCTACTATAATGTACTTGTGACCTTTATCTGAAGGCAGGTTACAAGAAGTATAATCAATACCCCACTTTGTAAAGGGTCCAACAGTAATGACAAGAAAGAGTGGAGCTACATGAGTGCGCATATTTCGAGTATAAACCTGACACGGATGACACCTTTTGACTCATTCCATACAATCTTTGAAAATCGAAGGCCAAAAGTATCTTGCACGCGATATTTTTTGGGTTGTAGCAAGCCTAGATAAATGACCACCACAAGCTCCACTGTGGCAATCATTCAGCACAACCTCAGCTTATTCGAAACTTAAGCAGCGTCTAAGGATCGAATGGACCCTGCAACGATATAAAGTGACGTAACTTTCAATGCTCATCTTTCAAAAAATTCGAGGAAAAAATCGCAGTCTTGAGATAAACTATGAGATCTCCATACCAAGGATCCTGTGAAGAAATGAGAAAAATATGTTCATCGGGAAATGATTTGTCATAAACAATCTCTTCTCCACAGGGCAACTTAGAAATCAATTCCGCGAAAACTAACAATTTCTTGGAATTGGCAGACATAAATTCAAGATCAAATTCCTGCAAAATCATAATCCATCGATTGTATTTGCCCCCAATCACTCGCCTACTGAGAACAAACTGAAATGAATTGACTGCTGCCAAAACATAAGTTTTACGAAGGAGAATGTAATGTCTGAGCCGCTAAACAACATGAACAACTGCTAAAGCAATATTCTCTATTAGAGAATACCAGAGTTCATGTCCTACGAAGCCTCAACTAAGGTAGTATATAACATTATCAGAAAGAGCATCGTCCTCCTGAACCAAAACCATACCAATGGTAGATTTTTCTATCGTGAGATACAAGAGGAGATCCCTGCTATAATCGGGTGGACTTAGTAAAGGAGCAAAGGTCAATGCTTTTTTCAAAGCATTGAATGAGCGTTGAGCAAAGTCATCCCAAAAGAATGGAAATCCTTTCTTTAATAATCTCATAAATCCTTTCGTAATCTCGGCATAATTTATGATGAATCTCCACAAAAAATTAGCTTTTCCTTGCAAACTTTGAAGTTGACGAATTGAAGACGGGGGAGGCAACTGAAGTATTGCCTCAACCTTGAAGGGATAAACCCGAAACCCTTCCATAGACACAATGAATCCCAACAACTGACCAGATGTGACAGCGAAAACACACTTGTTCGGATTCAACTGGATCTTATAATTCCGACATCATTCAAAAACTTGACAGAGGTGAGAAGGATGATAAATTCCCTTACGAGAACGAGCAGCTAAATCATCCAAATATGCCTCGATAATATGTTTGATGTTGTGGAAGGCGAAGACATGGCCCGTTGAAAAGTAGCTCCAACATTTTTTAGGCCAAAAGGCATTTTCTTGTAAGCAAAGGTACCCCAGGGACAAATAACTGTAGTCTTATGTTGATCTTCAGGACGAATAGTAATTTGGTTATATCCAGAGAAACCTTCCATGAAGGATAAAATCTCATTCCCGTACAATCGTCGATGATCTAACCTTTGAAACAGTGTGGGGTAGTTATCTTTAGGACATGCTTTATTTAGGTCCTGGAAATCGATGCAAACTCAAATTTTTCCTTATTTCTTATCCATGGAAACTGTATTTGAAACCCCCTCAGTTAAAGGAACGAGGTAAATGAACCCTGCCTTAAGCAGCTTCTCCACCTTAACTTTGATAGTTGCTACCTTCCTGGGGTTGACCGGACAAATATTTTTCCTAATAGGCTTAGCATTTTCGTATACCTTGATCTCATGTTGGACAATAGATGGACCTATACCAGGAATTTCCTCATAATACCAAGCAAATACATCACGAAACTATCGAAAGAGATCAGTTTAAGTATAAATCTCCTCAGGGGAACAGTCGGCTCTAATGAAGAAATTCTCTATGACATTGGGATCTCTGGAGATGTTCACCAGGGTAGTCAGATAAATAACAGCCATGTTCCCTTCAGCAAAAACCTATGTTGGTGCTAAAGGGTTCAAGACTAGGTGAATAGGACTAGAATACTGAGGGCTAGGGAAACTTGACTCAACTTTGCGCAAGTTCGGGAGAAAGTAAGACCGATGATGCAAATCATCCCACGGTCTCTCTACACCAGTAATTGCTTCAAGTATGGCCTCTTCAGATGGAAGAGTGGTATCAAGGCAATCTTGAGCCAAAGATGAACTGAGAGTCCAAGTCGGAGCCACATCTCCATCCAATTCCTCCATTGAAAGAGAAACTCGAATGGAATCTACAGATTCTGTTAGTGTCGGTATCTTCATCCCTCTGTCAGTGATCAAAATCCTCTTGTTGCATTTCATATTAGGTGTCTCACTCAGTCAGCTGCATTCCATTAGGAACATGGATCATCTGACGGTATTGGCTTGTTGTTCATATCCCTCATGTCCTTTACCTGCTGGCCCATTTCCATTCATTAAGATCATTTGCAGTCACTTTTTGTCTCATATTTTGCAAAGAGTCATTTTTAGGGTTTTAGTGTCATTAGGTCTAGGGTTCCATTAATAAGGTCTTCAAAATTCCCAATAATGGTCAACAGGCGCATGAGGAGTTTGAAATAAAGTTTCAGTACTAAGAACTTCATCATCATATTCTTAATAATGTATTTTTCTTCAAAACTCTATTTTGAAGAAAAATAGAGTATTTCATCTTTTTATGTATAAATGTAATGTAATTTCAAGTTTTCTCAGTTGTAAAAATAATTTCACTGGCAACCCTGGTCACCTTTGTCAAGCTCCAGCAAATCCATTCCCTGCAAGGCAAACACAAAGCACATCATTCAATCAATCAAAGCCAAAATGAAGCAAGCTGTTTAAAACAGAGTTTAAAAAGTGTCAAATGTAAAACATTACAAAGTGGGTTTTTGAAGTGGAAAATTAAAAGGTCTTGGGTATATAAGTCATCTCCATGTTCAAAGGCTCATTTGTGTTCCAAGAGGAGAGATTGATCAAAGGAAAGGTCCGTGTAAAACGAAGAGAGAAAAATCATAACAGAGTTGGCAAGTTTCAGTGGCGCGGTGCATTGGGTCGGCCTCCACTGTGTTGAGAATACACTAGTGCGGCGCATAGGAGTGGCGCGGTGCGTTGGGTTGGTGGCGCGGCACGTAGAGTTGCCATTTGTTTTGAACCCCAATTTCATTCAAACTCGAAATTACTCGACTACCTCCAGTCCAAGTAAGTAAAACAAATTTGTCAATGCCAAATGAACTTGTATCTTATGATGTATATGAGGATTTAATAAACAAAAATTCAAACCCTATTTTCTTGTTCAAGAAATTCTTCCTTAGGGTTTATAGTTTGGTTTTTCGTGCCTATCACTTCCACTTCCCCACCTTGTTTTTCCCTCATCATTGTTCTAGTTTTATCAACCCATTCCCCATATCCCTAAATTCACTCATTCCCTATCCCAATTCCCATTATCCCATCCTAACTACAAAATTCCCCAACCCCCAATGCTATCCCAAAAAGCTTAGAAGTTGCCCCTAAAACTCTTTAATTGGCAAATTTCAATTAGCAATATTCCCAACATTCCCCTTACCCTCTCCCTCCATAGCCCCTCACATATTATCATACATTTGGCAACAAAAACCAAAGACACCAAAACTCCTCATACTCATCTAAGACAACACAGACTTTGGCAAACATGGAAACGGATTCCTCTTATGACCGAGGCAATGACTCTACAACTGAATTGCTTGCACCTAGGAGACCTCACAAGAGTGGCAGACATGTGAGGGAGGATCCTACTTCACTAGCTGAGCTGCAGGCATGTCCTCTTGCTATTTCATGTTTTCAACAGCAGTCTTGTTATCATTTTTTTGAGATGGTTGCTAGAGTCCACCACCATCATGAGCTGGCCAGATTGTTTGTGATGCATTTACATAATGGCCAAGTCACTCTTGCAGGTGTGACATTCACTTTGACACCTGAGTCTATCTCTCTAGCAACCGGTATTCCAAATGTTGTAGAACAATGGAATAAAAGGCAGCAAGTTGACAGGGAACACTATGAGCCATATATCAAGCCTGGCTTTTTGAGACAACTCAGCAAAGTTTTTCCCTTTCGGTTCCTGAAAGATTCATATGCTCCTTTGATGAAACTCATTATCAAATATTTCAGTTGTGAGGGCCGGTTTTCTCGCCTCTATGCCTATCATATCATGTTGTTGATGCATTTTACCAAGGTGAGAATGATGAACCTCCCTTACTTCATGTGCCGAAATATTGAGAAGATGACCACCCTAGTGCAAAGGAAAACTCCTGAGCAGCAGTATAACAGTATCTATCACTTTGCACTCATCAAAATTGTGGTTATGCATCAGCTTGGTTTGCAGGATATTTCATGGGAGGATTTCATTTCTAATGAGTTCTTCACAGCTCCTCAGGTACCTTTGGAGGTTTTTCATGAGGCAGGTGAATCTTAATATCAGCAGGAAGGTCATGAGACACAGACTGCTAGTGTGCCGGTGTTTGTCACTTTCAGAGGGGCACTAGAGGGTTGTTTGCAGCAGCCAAGTGAGTATTATCTCCACCCGGGGTGGAAGGGGTCTCGCTTCCTTCATCAGCGGTACAGGTACAGGACAAGGGTAAGAGGCCAATACATGATGAGGGGCCTTCAGGAGGCCAGGATACAGACTTCATACTCATTGATGATGATTTGGGCTCACCAAGCTTAAAGCTAAGAGAGATTGTTCAGGAGCAGAAGGCGGAGATAAACACTTTGTCCCTCAAATGTCAAAGAGCCCAGTGGATAATTAACTACCTTGATGAGAGAAACAAACATCTATAATATCAGCAAACTATCATGGAGTTGCAAAATATACATGAGAACCGGCAAGCTGTGAAAAGGAGCAAAACCAAAATGACATCCATTGAGCAAGAGATTGAGGCTGATCGTGAAACTTGGCTTGAAAGGGTAAATATTCATTTAGAAAAGTTGTTGGAGAAGGCCAACAAGTAAAAGAACATGTTGAGGCACATGGCTAATCATTATTGGGAAAGAAATCATGTTTGCAAGGCACGAATCAAAATCTTGAAGGCCAAGTTGAAGAAGGCCTCAAAGCGTTGGAAAAGGCATGATAGACTTCAGATCTTGGCCGAGGCTTCCTGGGCCTAGCATAGTACATAATGGAGGAAAATCAGCCCAAATTTAAAGAAATTTTGGACACTTTTTGCAAATTTTGAATTTTTGGCCTAAAAACAGACTTTTCAGCTCTATGCGCCGTGCCACTTGGCGCGCGCTTTTGATAGGGGACTCCTCTTGGTGAAAAATTTACATTTTGGGATTTTTCATGGAAAATTATGCATACCTACCTATTTCCAAGATATTTTGACAGGTTTTGGGCTTCCAGAAGGGTCAAAAACACCCTAAAAATGACCTTTCTGCCCCTTTTTGGACACACAAGAAGAAGTGTTGGGAAAACTCATTTTTAAAGGGGCAAATGGAAGCCAAATTTAGAAATTCCACTTGTTTTGGAAAGTAGACAGGAAGACCTTTCCAACAAGCCTACTTGGAGATAATTTGGACATGGGGAATGCCTTCAAAATCAGTTCCAAACTAGCATGACGCATAGAGAAATTAGGCGCGATGCATTGGGGATTTTTGCTCATTTTGGACTCAGTAACTCTATTTTTCGCCTAATTTTTGACATTTTGACTTTCTTGCTTCCAAATGTTAAACTAATGATGTAATTTGATGTGATTTGATGGATATTGATGTAATTTTGTTAAATATTTACTCATGGAGGTAGATTCATCCATCAAAAGGTGAATTGCAACTGAATGAATCAGTTTCCTATCTTATAGAGGCAAGTTGTTCCACTGCCTATTTTCTAGTTCTTAGTTTAGATCTTGTTGAAACAGCTCCTAAAATTGTGAGCTCGACCCCTAGAGGATGGGGATGAGTTATTGTTTGTCTATATCTTATAGTTTTTCAGTCATTAGCATGGTTGGACACTTGGGATTGCTTTGAGCATCATTGTACATTCATCTCTGCAGTTTGGCAAAGGAATAGACCAGGGTTTGCAGCACTCCATGGGATTCATGTGGTATTTTTCTTTGATAGTTTGTTTCTCTCTGTTAATGTAAGTTTACTGGTGTTTTATTTGTATCATTTTCCCTCTTATTTCTTTTTAAGTTAAACAAACAAGGATAAAGGTGGAACTCATTAAAATTTGTAGTGCTCTACCTAGGGTTTGTTTAATTTTCTATGTTTTCAACTATCTGAAGAGGATTCCTGAAATTTTCTTGCCCTCTTCAACTCCTCACCGGTCTAAGCTATCCATTTCATTCAAAATTGAATTGTCAAATAAATTTCCTACCTTGCCCCATTCAGATCTCTGCAAAACTGGATTTCATTCCCCAGACCCAAAATCTGCCCTTCCCTTTGATCCAAAAAACACCCTCAAAATCAAATCAAACTCTTTTACATATATACCTAGCCTAAAATCAGTCTTCATTCAATTCATATCAAGCCTCATCAATCATTTTTTGCTGAGATTGACAAGGAGAGATCCCTCTCCCGATCTAGTAGGGCTAGCTACCAGGTTAAGCGTGGTTTGATGTTACCCTAGACTCTGCCTTCCTCAGCCTGAGGTAGATTTAGGCCATAACATAGTGGCAACTCCACTGGGGAAAAATTTTGTTGTTTTTTTTATAAACTGCAGACAGAGCCTGAAGTTAGCCAGGTAGCCTTCGAAACGCTCTTGCTTTGCATTAGCGAAATTAGATGAATGTTGCTTCAATCAATCTCTGGTTTAGTTTATGAATTGAACATCTGGTTTCCTCAGTAAAATGTAATCAAGTTAGATCTGATGGTTGATGGTGGACAACGATCAGACATAGGAAGGTTGAAATCATTCACCTGGTGACTCCAGTGTCGAAAAATCCTAAGGTTCATAATTTTTATGGCGACTCTACTCTTCAAGAATTAGTAGCCTGAGGAATTTCTTGGTGAATTCATTGTTATCAAAATGGTTTCGCTGGATCGAAGGTATGCTCCCATGATTCGAGATCATATTCCAGGTTTTCCAAATAAAATTCCTAAGGTAGATTAGCAAAGGAATTTTCCTACATTTAAAGATGATGATAGGAAGGATGCAGCTTTACATCTAGTTATATTTCAAATATATATTCACAAGTTGAAGGTTTATTTTCCTGAAGATGGCTTGACGAAGATATTCATGGCCACTCTGGGAGGTGAAGCCCATTCTTGGTATGAAATTTTGCCGCCTGCTTGTATTTACTGTTTAAATGATTTTCATACCATGTTCTTTGAAAGTTATAAAGAATATTATCCATCCTTAACTTTATTTTAGAACTGTTGTAGCCATGTTCATAGTTTTATTGAAAATCTTGAAAAAGTTTATGAAGATGATGACTTCATGGACGATGAGATCATGGAGGCTCTGTACATGGAGGCTCTGTACGAAAATCCATTTCAGCAGCATAAAGAGAACTTCATTAGGGGAATTTTGAGATCTAAAATGGGCCTCCTAAGGAAATTATAAAATAATAGTGGAAAAAATCAAATAAGATTTGATGACATCATCAAATTTTAGAGGCAAAAATGGAAAAACTACTTTTTCAACCCATATTTTCAACTTATCTCCCAAAGTTTTTACTCAAATTTCGAGCGGGAGTACTCGTTGGATGTGAAATTTAATTCCCCATCCAAGTAGTACCCATGTTGCATACTTTCAATGGGTCCTACTACACGAAAAATGAGAAATACATATAAAAAATGTGATTACAATCATGTTTTTTTATGTATTTCTCATTTTTCGTGTAGTAGAGTTCATCGAAAGTATGCAACATGGGTACTCCTTGGATGAGGAATTAAATTTTGCATCCAACGAGTACTCCCGCTCGAAATTTGAGTAAACATTTTGGGAGATAAGTTGAAAATACGAGTTGAAAAAGTAGTTTTATTATTTTATTATTTTTTAATATTTTTACCCTTTTATTTAAAAAATGGTGAATCATCCCCCATGGTTGACATCATCATCTTGAATCCTATTGGTTTTTATAAAGTTTATTTTTGTTGTACATTTTTTTATGAGGCCCATTTTAGACCTCAAAATTCCCCTAATGAGAGGATACCCATCAAGATGCTCAGGAAAATTTGCAGTAGGATCAAGTTAGTATAATGGAAAATAGTGAAAGAGAAGGTTTTGTTTCAGACCTGTCCATAGAAGAAGACAAGATGCAGGAAAGTCAAGTTTCAATTTCAGAATGTGATAAATTCAAGTCAGTTATTTCAGATCCAGATTCAGATCGTGATGATCAAGAATACCTTGTGCTGAATCCCATGAAGGAGAGCTCTGCTGTTGAGATCATCTGGAATGAAAAAGACAGAGTTATTGATCCAAATGTTCTCATTTCATTATAACAAAGCCTTCATGAGGAGGCAATCCAGTTAGTTCATGAAAAACAAGATGAGATCTTTGTTCAAGTAAGTGAAAAATATTCTTTCAATAACTCAATGATAAATGATAATTTGATTGCCATGTCATATGAAGATGATCAACAATGTTTTCAAATTTCAGAAGATCAGGGAATTAATGACTATCATTCAGGTTTTTCATGTTTTAAAATTTTATTTCATGAATACAATCACTGTTTGAGAAAAATAAAACAAAAAGTATTATCTCCTATGTCTGAAGATGAGATAGATCAACTCCTGAAAGGTCATGTTACAACCCAAGCTAAAGCAGATTTGCAGTGCCCACATGGTCAAGAAAGTGTTGGTGAAACTTCTTCCTCTTTTGAAAATGATGACGGTCTTGTAAGTAGTTTTATAGATCAGCAAACAGATAATATTTTCTTTCATGAAGATGATAAGACTGTCATGTTTGATAATCTTGAAGATTGTTTTCTGTTTAAGAATGACCTGGACCATGAAGTTGAGGAATATGAGATTGAGAGAGACAATATGCTAGAATTTCTCATGGTCAAGGAACTTACAGCTAACACTCAGATGGCAGAAGCTTATACCTCTCTGTGCCTTCCTGTCACTCGGAAATCAATTGTTCTTTCAGATCAGAATGAAGCGAGTAGTTGTAATTTTGATGCTGGATCTCAAGACCAACTAGTGCTTCAGGATTTTCAAGATCCCTTCGGCATTCTTTTGCAAGCATCAAAAAATATAAATGTTGCCTGGTTTGTTATCATAAGCCTTGGTTTCAATGGTTATTGTGAGTTGCCTACATGTACATCGTTCTACCTTCTCGGGAAAAGTGAGAGCATAATTTTGGTATGTAGCCATCTGCTGGATTGGTTACATTGGAAGGCTCACTACACATTATTGTACATATTCCATCAGTAGGCAGTTGGTTTTCATCATGATTTGAAACCCTCAAATCTCGATGGACTGTTGTCATTTAAAAAGCTTTGTAAGTACTAATTTCAGTTAAGTAGGTCTTGAGTCATTTCTATTTTAGTCAGTTTCAACATAGTTTCAGAGCAAGTGTGTGTTGTCATCATTATTTCAGTTTGGGGCCCGAGGTGAAGGCTATAAAACTGAAGGTTGATTTCAGTTTTGTTTAGGTTTGTTAAGTCAGGTCTTTCAATCATTTTTGGTCTCGAAATTGAGTCAGTCTTGAGTCAGTTTTAAGTTCTGAAAATGAGTCAAGAGTCTGGTTTTGGTTTGTCGAAGTTATTGACTCCATAGCTAAATGGACGAAGGCACTTCCTAATTTCCCAGAGATCTGTAGTTCTTGGCACCTCCAAGGAGCTACCATTCCCATTGGAGCCAATGTTAGTGTCGGTATCTTCATCCCTCCGTCAATGATCAAAATCCTCTTGTTGCATTGCATATTAGGTGTCTCACTCAGTCAGCTGCATTCCATTAGGAGCATGGATCATCTGACGGTAGTGGCTTGTTGTTCATATCCCTCATGTCCTTTACCTGCTGGCCCATTTCCATTCATTAAGATCATTTGCAGTCACTTTTTGTCTCATAGTTTGCAAAGAGTCATTTTTAGGGTTTTAGTGTCATTAGGTCTAGGGTTCCATTAATAAGGTCTTCAAAATGCTCAATAATGGTCAGCAGGCGCATGAGGAGTTTGAAATAAATTTTCAGTACTAAGAACTTCATCATCATATGCTTAATAATGTATTTTTCTTCAAAACTCTGTTTTGAAGAAAAATAGAGTATTTCATCTTTTTATGTATAAATGTAATGTAATTTCAAGTTTTCTCAGTTGTAAAAATAATTTCACTGGCAACCCTGGTCACCTTTGTCAAGCTCCAGCAAATCCATTCCCTGCAAGGCAAACACAAATCACATCATTCAGTCAATCAAAGCCAAAATGAAGCAAGTTGTTTAAAACAGAGTTTAAAAAGTGTCAAATGTAAAACATTACAAAGTGGGTTTTTGAAGTGAAAAATTAAAATGTCTTGGGTATATAAGTCATCTCCATGTTCAAAGGTTCATTTGTGTTCCAAGAGGAGAGAGTGAGCAAAGGAAAGGACCAACGAAGAGAGAAAAATCATAACAGAGTTGGCAAGTTTCAGTGGCGCGGGGCATTGCCTGGGTGACGCGACGCATTGGACAGATGCGACGCATTGGGTTGGCCTCCACTGTGTTGAGAATACACCAGCGCGGCACATGGGAGTGGCGCGGCGCATTGGGTTGGTGGCGCGGCATGTAGAGTTGCTACTTGTTTTGAACCCCAATTTCATTCAAACTCGAAATTACTCGACTACCTCCGATCCAAGTAAGTCAAACAACTTTGTCAATGCCAAATGAACCTATGTCTTATGATGTCTATGAGGATTTAATAAACAAAAATTCAAACCCTATTTTCTTGTTCAAGAAATGCTTCCTTAGGGTTTATAGTTTGGTTTTTTGTGCCTATCACTTCCACTTCCCCACCTTGTTTTTTCCTCATCACTATTCTAGTTTTATCAACCCATTCCCCAAATCCCTAAATTCACTCATTCCCTATCCCAATTCCCATTATCCCATCCTAACTATGAAATTCCCCAACCCCCAATGCTATCCCAAAAAGCTTAGAAGCTGCCCCTAAAACTCTTTAATTGGAAAATTTCAATTAGCAATATTCCCAACATTCCCCTTACCCTCTCCCTCCATAGCCCTCACATATTATCATACATTTGGAAACAAAAAAAAAAGACACCAAAACTCCTCATACTCATCTAAGACAACACAGAATTTGGCAAACATGGAGACAAATTCCTCTTATGACCGAGACAGTGACTCTACAACTGAATTGCTTGCACCTAGGAGACCTCACAAGAGTGGTAGACATGTGAGGGAGGAGCCTACTTCACTAGTTGAGCTGCAGGCCTGTCCTCTTGCTATTTCATGTTTTCAACAGCGGTCTTGTTATCAGTGTTGTGAGATGATTGCTAGAGTCCACCACCATCATGAGCTGGCCAGATTGTTTGTGTTGCATTTACATAATGGCCAAGTCACTCTTGGAGGTGTGACATTCACTTTGACACCTGAGTCTATCTCTCTAGCAACCGGTATTCCAAATGTTGCAGAACAATGGAATAAAAGGCAGCAAGTTGACAGGGAACACTATGAGCCATATATCAAGCCCGATTTTTTGAGACAACTCAGCAGATTTTTTCCCTTTCGGTTCCTGAAAGATTCATACGCTCCTTTGATGAAACTCATTATCAAATATTTCAGTTGTGAGGGCCGGTTTTCTCGTCTCTATGCCTATCATATCAGGTTACTGATGCATTTTACCAATGTGAGAATGATGAAACTCCCTTACTTCATGTGCTGGAATATTGAGAAGATGACCACCCTAGTGTAAAGGAAAACTCCTGAGCAGCAGTATAACAGTATCTATCACTTTGCACTCATCAAAATTGTGGTTATGCATCAGCTTGGTTTGCAGGATATTTCATGGGAGGATTTCATTTCTAATGAGTTCTTCACAGCTCCTTAGGTACCTTCGAAGGCTTTTCATGAGGTAGGTGAACCTTCATATCAGCAGGAAGGTCATGAGACACAGACCGCTAGTGTGCCGGTGTTTGTCACCTATCAAAGGGGCACTAGAGAGTTGTTTGCAGCATCCAAGCAAGTATTATCTCCACCCGGGGTGGAAGGGGTCTTGCTTCCTTCATCAGCAGTACAAGTATAGGAAAAGGGTAAGAGGCCAATACATGATGAGGGGCCTTCAGGAGGCCAAGATACAAACTTCATACTCATTGATGATGATTTGGGCTCACCAAGCTCAAAGCTGAGAGAGATTGTTCAGGAGTAGAAGGCGAAGATAAACACTTTGTCCCTCAAATTGTAGAGAGCCTAGTGGATAATCAACTACCTTGAGCAGAGAAACAAACATATATCAGATTAGCAAACTATCATGGAGTTGCAAAATATACATGAGAACCGGCAAGCTGCCAAAAGGAGCAAAACCGAGATGACATCCATTGAGCAAGAGATTGAGGCTGATCGTGAAAATTGGCTTGAAAGGGTAAATATTTAGTTATAAAAGCTGTTGGAGAAGGCCAACATGGAAAATAACATGTTGAGGCACATGCCTAATCATTATTGGGCAAAAAATCATGTTTGCAAGGCACGAATCAAAATCTTGAAGGCCAAGTTGAAGAAGGCCTCAAAGCGTCGAAAAAGGCATGATAGACTTCAGATCTTGGCTGAGGCTTCCTTGGCCTAGCATAGTACATAATGGAGGACACTCAGCCCAAATTTCAAGAAATTTGGGACACTTTTTGCAAATTTTGAATTTTTGGCCTAAAAACAGACTTTTCAGCTCTATGCGCCACGCCACTTGGTGCGCGATTTTGATAGGGTACTCCTCTTGGTGAAAAATTTACATTTTAGGATTTTTCGTGGAAAATTATGCATACCTACCTATTTTCAAGAGATTTTGACAGGTTTTGGGCTTCCAGAAGGGTCAAAAACACCCTAAAAATGACCTTTCTGCCCCCTTTTTGGACACACAGGAAGCAGTGTTGGGAAAACTCATTTTTGGAAGGGCAAATGGAAGCCAAATTCATAAATTACACTTGTGTTGGAAATTAGATAGGTAGAAATTTCCAACAAGCCCACTTGGAGATAATTTTGACACCGGGAAGGCCTTCAAAATCATCTCCAAACTGGCGCGACGCATAGAGAAATCAGGCGCGGCACATTGGGGATTTTTGCTCATTTTGGACTCAATAACTCTATTTTTCGCCTAGTTTTTGACATTTTAACTTTCTTGCTTCCAAATTTTAAAATTATGATGTAATTTGATGTGCTTTGATGGATCTTTATGTAATTGTTTTAATTCTTTACTCATGGAGGTAGATTCATCCATCAAAAGGTGAACTGCAACTGAATGAATCAGTTTCCTATCTTATAGAGGCAAGTTGTCCCACTGCCTATTTTCTAGTTCTCAGTTTAGATCTTGTTGAAATAGCTCCTAAACTTGTGAGATCGACCCCTATAGTCTGGGGATGAGTTATTGTTCATCTATATCTTGTAGTTTTTCAGTCATTAGCATGGTTGGACACTTGGGATTGCTTTGAACATCATTGTACATTCATCTCTGCAATTTGGCAAAGGAATAGACTAGGGTTTGCAGCACTCCATGGGATTCATGTGGTATTTTTCTTTGATATTTTTTTTCTCTCTTTTAATGTAATTTTACTGGTGTTTTATGTGTATTATTTTCCCTCTTATTTCTTCTTAAGTTAAACAAACAAGGATAAAGGTGGAATTCATTAAAATTTGCAGTGCTCTACCTAGGGTTTGTTTAATTTTCTATGTTTTCAACTGTCTGAAGAGGATTCCTAAAATTTTCTTGCCCTCTTCAACTCCTCACCGGTCTAAGCTATCCATTTCATTCAAAATTGAAGTGTCAAATCAGTTGCCTACCTTGCCCCATTCAGATCTCTGCAAAAATGGGTTTCATTCCCCAGACCCAAAATCTGCCCTTCCCTTTGATCCAAAAAACACACTAAAAATCAAATAAAACTCTTTTACATATATACCTAGCCTAAAATCAGTCTTCATTCAAGTCATCTCATGCCTCATTAATCATTTTTTGCTGAGATTGACAAGGAGAGAGCCCTCTCCCGATCTGGTAGGGCTAGCTACCAGGTTAAGCGTGGTTTGATGTTACCCTAGACTCTGCCTTCCTCAGCCTGAGGTAGATTTAGCCCATAACAGATTCAACAATAGAGCTATAAGAAATTTCAGTTGCAGACATAGGAAATGCCATTCCACCCACTTAACCTTCTTCTAATGTGGAGGTAGAAGAAGGTAAGGTCCAGGGGTCCAAAAAATAATGAGTTATGAAGAAATGTCTTCGAATAGGAGCCCTGGAGGATGAAATAGCATTGATATGAACTGAAGGAGGTGGAAGATCAAAATTACCTATCAAGGAAGTGTATATTCCAACCCCCATATTCTCAACAAGTGGCTTGGTATCCTTCACCAAAGGAATGGTTGAGTCAGAAGATGCATTCGGATCTACAGGAGAACAATCCAGTTGGTCAACTGTGACAATTCTCCCTTCATGAGTGAAACAAACAATACGAAATAATTAGTATTCTATGGCATCCATCTCATAGATCCAGTTTCACCCCAACAGAAGGTTGTAGTCTAAGCTTGCATCAACTATCTCAACTTCGATATTAACAGTCTTGCCCCCAACACAGATGGGAAAAGCTGGAACAATACCATGCGGCCTGTGAGAATGACCATCAAACGTAGTCAAAAGAGTGGTTGAAGGAACAGTTGCGGGAGATCCAATACTCTTCCAACATGCAAGAGACATTACACACGTGGAAGCGCCCTAATCCACGACATTTCGAAAGATATTGAATTTCCGATAAGTCGACCTAATATGGAAAGCCATATGATGAGGAAGTCTCTTTTTAAAATTTGACATATCAAATGTGATCATAAGAGAATTATTTGGGTCAACAGCCCCAATAGCACTGAGCAAAGCATTTCGTTGAGCCGAACAAGACTAGAGCACTTCCAACGCAAACATGGCACAAGGACTTTGAGCCAGATCTTCTACAATCGAGTAGTTCTATGCATCCTTTGCATTAGGATTGATCATCGTACGCTTTGAGGACACTTTCAGCATCTGAGGTATAGGCTTAACGATAGGCCTCATAATATGAAGTGGCTCAGTACTATCAGGAGCACCCTTAGCTTTCGAAGACTCAGCTTCACCATAGTCATGAGATCTCGTAGCGATATCTGTGTGAGCACTCATCATGTATATGTTTGATGTATTTCCCCTTCCTGGATGCCCCTAGAGGGATCCCCAGTATTTGGATTTGCGCCAGAAACTAATTTTTGCCCCTGGGGAAAAGGGTTTGTCAGCATATCCTGGGAACTAGAAGAACCTTGTTGAGCTAACAAGCACTGCGCATCTTGAATTTTAGGGAAAAGGTGTGTAAGATGGTCTCCAGTGCACAATTTGCATGGAAACTTCACTTTCTTTTTATTATCTTTTTTATCCTCTCCAACATGATCTTTGGATTTGTTTGCATTCCCCTTCCCATATTTGTCCTTCTTCTTGTTATTCTATCCCTTCTTCTTCCCATCAGTTTTTTTATTTCCTTTGGGGTTGGATGTTTGGACGGCATTAATTGCGAAGGATTAGGAAGGAGTTGATACTGAAGGCACATCCTGATGAGAAGAAGCAGATTGTATGGAAAACTGCTGCAATTGAATTATCTATTTATCCATACCACTATCAGTCGAACAGATAAACCCATCACCATGAGTAATAGGTTTATCTTTGGCTAAGTCTAATTTGGAGTGAGGAGCATTTGGAAAAATTTTATTAAGGACTCCAGACTGAGAATAAATCAATTCTAACTGTTGAGCCCTAAAAAGGGCCTACTCTTCAAAAATTACCCCCAAAAGGGATACATCCTTAGAAATTTCTAGTTGTAAGGATTTGAAAAACAATTGAATAAGGAATTCATTCGGGATTTGGGCTTTAATTGGCCTCTTCCTTCTTCGCCATTCCTGAATATGATCAGAAATGTGAGTTTCCTTATCCTGCTGAAAATTGGCCAGGAGATCAATCTCGGCATCATAACGGACAGGTAACTGAAAATGATTTAAGAACATGGTCTAAACTCTCCAAAAGTAGCAAAACTTCCCCCAGTTAACTCAATGTAACATTTGGCCGCATTTCAAGTTAAGGTTCTTTGAAATAATCTCAACCTAATCGAATCATCGATTAGGGAGTTCGAGGAACACCATAAATAGAAAGTGGTGATATGATCTGCCAGATCCTCGCCAGTCTTCCCTTCAAATTTTGGAATGTCTGAGGGGATCTTGGTGGTAATTGAAGGCCAACCTAGACTATATCGAATAGGATAGTTAGTCAATTTTGATAGATCTGGCAAGTTTAACATTGCCATAAATGGTAAGCGAGGAGGAGCCTGGGAATTCTATCCCCCATAGGAAGGATTCCCCACATTCTGAAAAGAATAAATTGGATTTGTTGAGGCACCAGGTTTCCAGATGTTGTTTGTAGAGAACGCTGGGCCATAAGAAAATCCTTGCAACCTAACATTCAGAGAAGCCCCCCCCCCCCCCCGCAACATAGAGTTACTATACACAGGACCATTCCCTCCAATTGAGGTATTGAATGAAGAAGAAACCCCTTCGTAAGGATTCCAATCATTTGCAAATGGATAAAAAGCCTGAGAAGTACTTGATGAAGGGAGAGGAGCATTCCCTTGCTGACCAGTGAGAAATTGACTCCCTGCTCCTAACGCAGTAAAAATGGGGTTCCATCCCAAAAATACATTAAAACTTTGACCTCCTTAAAAATAATTGAAACCTTGACTCTGAGAGGTAAAAGGTAAATATCCTAAGGAAGGGGTTGAATGAGAGATGTGCCCGCTTCCAAAGGGGAACCCTTGAAACGAATTTGATCCACTAGCCATAGAAGGTATGGGCGTGGAGACAGCTGAAGCAGTAGAAAAGGAGAAAGAAGGAATTCCACTAGTGGGCATTCCATAAGAAAAGGGACCAGATTGAGAAGCATGTGCTTGGGTGTTTCCAGAGCCAAACACAGCAGCACTAGAAGTGATTATCGATATAGCAATAGTGCCTCCTCCCTCAACTAAAATATGAGTCTAAACACTTGCAGTGTTCACAACCGAAACTGTGTTCCCATTCGTGGCCATTGAAAGAAAGGGATATGATGGAAAAGGACTAGCAAGACTCTAAGACTTTGGCCCGATGTATTAAATAACGTGAGGATAACTAGCAGGAAGAGGAGATGGAAGAGACTTAGTAGGTTGAGGGACTTCCTCTATTTCTACTTCTTCTGCTGGAAATAAAAATCTAGAGATGATTGGAGCACTCCTCTCTATATCGACACTAACACCATAACCACCCACAGAAACAAAAATCCCCGATGGAGGATCTCTCTCCACTGCATTCGAAACCACCAGGTGAAAATCACCCACCAAATTACTCCTACGCATTCTTGAAGAAGGCTCGGCACTCGCGGGAGATAACCCACGAATCCTCCTCAATCAACGAGGCGATCGATCAGCCACTTTAAGAGGTTAATTTTAGACTCAAAAAATATATGAAGCTAAGCAATCTAGGAGCAAAGAGCACACTCTAAAAATTTCCTAAGATACAGCCAAACAAGCAGCTCTCAGGTATTTCCGCTCCAGGTGATGAGGACCGAACACCAAAATACAAGAAAGTGAAATAATAGGACCTTCCAAAAATAGTCTGGGATAATTACGCCCCATGCCTACTAGCGAAGGTAACAGAAATAGTTACGCTGACCTCCTAACAACAGCCTTTTTCGGTGCAAGTCCCCAAGATTCGCAAGGGCACCCTCCAGAAGTATTGACGGAATTGATGCAACGTTTGTCTCGAGTACCACGAGTATTTCCCCTCGCAGTCACCTATGTGGTCCCTAGGATAGGCAACTAAGGGTACCAATCCATATCGGTAGTCGGGCAGAACGGTCTTAGGACAAGATTAGGCAAATAGGAGAGGGGGTATCTCTCTTCTCTGCCTGCACTATCCCTCGCACTTGACAATGATACAAAAAATTCTAGTTGCTTTTAATTATATCGCTTGTTTTAAATTGGTTGTTACTTAAGTCAAGGGTACACATAAGTAAAATTGATGGTGTTTGATGATGCAGAAGAAATCAATGAAAACCTATTTAAATGCAAATGCAACAATTTCCTTTCGATGAAAAGCAATCTCTACATGGGTTCTACGAAAATAATAAGCAAAAAAAATATTTTTTCTTTTCAAACACTCACACTTCACATGATCAAGAAATATATGAAAAGACTAAAATGCTCCAATGCACTTAATGCAAACTACCAATGATATGCAAATCCTAGGATGCTAACTCTAAATACACAAAAAAGAGTCTCTAGAAAGAAAATGGTTTGGTCACTTTTTGATATAAAAAAAAAAAAGGCAAGTTCCAAAGAGAACTCCTATGCATAAGAACACCAAAATGCACTTGATACAAAAGAGAGAAATAAAGAAAAGACTTCCTTCAAAATCAAGCCAAGAACCAAAGACTAGAAACCAACCAAAAGCTTCAAAGTATATGATGAAACCGTAAAAACAAACTCAAAGAAAAAGCTATGGAAAACACAAAATGTTTTTGGGATTTTTACTTATAATGAAAGAAAAATATTTCAATAAGATAAGCATAAACTACCCAAGAATGGAAATCAAGCAAAATGAGTCTCAACAAAGGCTTCAAAGAGTTCAAGCCACCTATGCTACTTTAGTAGCGGGACTTAAATGAGCACAAAGAATTGTGACACTCAATTAATTGATCCAACATAGTAGCACAATCTTGCAATGAACAACAACCCAAAAAACCAAAAAGAGATTCTTCAAGATTCACAACAAGACAAGTCCAATAAATCAAGAAAACCAAAATAGACCAAGAAGGAAAAAACCACAAGCGAAGCAATGCATAGGGCCAAGAAGAGCAAGCAAGCAGAGATTCACTGTTATGAATGGTTAGAAAAGCCAAGAACTTTAGGAAAAGGTCTTGGTGCTTCAGTTGCAATTGCAATCACACAAAACAGGAAATTCACCAAATGGCTAGGTTTTCACAAAAACAAGAGAAATGGATATAAAATCACCATAAACACAGTCCAGAGACCTTAAAGACACCACGGGAATGGTTCAACACAGACATAAAAGACTACAGAGGCTGAAAACTCAAAATTTCAAATTTTTCTAGCCATACGTGGTTTTATAGTGTGCAACTAGTATGTATACGCAACTGTAACTAAGGAAACTCGCATATACGTGGATCCCTTTGGAAAATACAGGAGGCATACGCGACTGCACAGAGACTAAGTTGCAAATGGAAATAAAGATAAGGAAAAAATAAGAAGGTCAAGCCTAATCAAGGGACCAGGTCTTTTGTCTGATTGAAAAAAGACTTACTAGACTGTAAAAAGTGATAAAACTTGTCAGGAACCTACAAGATAGATAAAACAACCCAAATGGGAAATCACAAGAATGTGATCCCCAGTGGAGTCGCCATTTTTTTAGAAAATTATATATTATGGACCAATGCAACACATAAAATATGCAGAAAATACAAGCACACAAAACACATAAACCAGAGAGACACAGATATACATGGTTCATCCAGTTTGGGTTACGTCCACCCCGAACAGCCAGTCCTTCCTTTTTATTATCAAGCAAAAATGAAGAGACAAAACCTACAGCAGATCCGCTGTAATATCCTATGTTCTCTCTCACAGTCTCCCTATCTATTTCCCGCCCAAAGAATACACATATATTACACAGCTACAATACAATACCCTCATACAAAGAGAGGGGTTGCCTTCTAGGGAAAAAACCCCTAAACTAAACATAACTTCTACCATCAGATCATCCGCCTAATGAAAGGCCCAGATTGACTAGAAATTACTATACTTTTACAAGGAAATTTTACATTTGTACTTAGCTTCGGGGGCACTGCCCCCGAAACCCCCGCCGGGGGACCACTGGACCCCAGACCCCCCAGCCGGGGGGACATTCCCCCCCCACTGCAAGGGTGTATAGTTTTCCTGGGGTATACATCTAGCTAAAACAAGGATCTTTGAATCAGGATGAAAATCAGGCTCCACTCCCAACAATCTCCCACTTGGAGACTGAATGTAGCAACTCCAATGCTACTTCATTTGCTAGACAATGACTCCTCTTTGGATCTAGTTGTTTCTCATCTTCATCATCATCCATGAAGACCAATTGAAACTGAGCACATTCTCAATTTCTCCCTGGTTACAACTTTTATTAGCATATCTGCAAGATTCTGGCTAGTGTGTATCTTTTCCAGCTTCAACTCTCCATCTTCCAATACTGACCGTATGAAATGGTACTTGAGATGTGAGTGTTTAGTCACAGAATGAATACTATGGTTCTTTGCAAGATGAATAGCACTTTGCTTTATCAGCATGTAACGTTCCCATATCATGCACTTCTTCTTACCCAATTCACCTGTAAACCTTTGTAGCAAATCATTTCTTTACTAGCCTCTTATGGCAATAACATACTGCTGTACTGTTGTTGAAGGTACAGCAACACTTTGGATTTTGAAACAGTGACGGTGTTCCACCTACGATGAAATATATGTCCATGGTACTCACTCACCATTATCTCTGTCACCTGCCTTATCTGCATGTATATCACCGCGACAATTTTTGAACAAAGCATAGTAACGAGGTTGTGGTACCTCTCAAATAATACGAAATCATTTCTTTACTTGCGTCTGTGTTCTTTTCCTGGATTATTCATGTACCTGCTTACAACTCCCATTGCATGTGAAATATCAGGCCTTGGGCAGACCATTGCATACATTAAGCTTCCAATTGTTGATGCATATGGAACTTTATACATATAATCCATGTCTTCTTGGGTCTTTGGGCACATCTCCTTACTAAGTTTGAAATGGCTAGCAAAAGGTGTACTAACTTATTTTTCATTGTGCATATTAAATATTTTCAACACCTTTTGTATGTACTCATTCTGAGACAGTGTTAATTTTCGATTTTTCCTATCTCTAGTTATTCTCATACCAAGGATCTTTTTTTCAGCTCCCAAATCCTTCATTGCAAATGAATTTTCCAATTTTTGTTTGAGCATATTTATTTCCTACATGTTAGACCCTGCAACAAGCATGTCATCTACATACAATAACAATATAATATAGCTGCCATCATTTTTATTTTTCAGATAAACACAATGATAAGAGTGACATCTAGTATAACCTTGTTCAGACATAAACTTGTCAAATTTTAGATACCATTGCCTTGGAGCTTGTTTTAATCCATACAAGCTCTTCTTTAACCTGCACACCAATTTTTCTTTCCCTTTGACCTCATATCCTTCTGGTTTCTACATGTATATCTCTTCCTCCAAATCTCCATGGAGAAATGATGTCTTTACATCTAACTGTTCAAGATGTAAATCTTTCGCTGCTACAAGACTTAAGATAGTTCTGATTGAAGTCATCTTAACAACAGGAGAAAATATTACCTCAAAATAAATACCTTTCTTCTATGCAAACCCCTTCACCACAAGTCTAGCTTTGTACCTCTGTTTTCCTCCATCTTCTTCCTTCAGCCTGTAAACCCATTTATTCTGCAATGTAGTTTTACCTGCGGGCAACCTGACTAAGTCCCAAGTCTGGTTATGCATTCAGTAGTCCATCTCTTCTTCCATGGATAGCTCCCACTTCTTCCTACTTTCAACCTGCATTGCTTCTTCATAACATTCGGGGTTCACCAGAATTAGTCAACAATAAATAATATAATGAAGGAGAGTATCGTTCAAGGGGTCTACTTATCCTGGTAGATCTTCTAACACCACTTTTAGGTGTTTGAGGTGCCTGTTGTTGTTGTGGTGGTTGCTGCTGCTGTAGTTGTTGATTATTATTATTTTCAAGCACCTTTACTTTTTCAGTTATCTCATCAAGAACCATGTATTCCTTGCTTTCTTTTTCATGTTTCTTTTCCTGCAACTGATTATTATACAAGACCTTTTCATTGAATATTACATCTCTTCTCCTAATGATTTTTTGATTTTCATAATCATATAAGCGATAACCAAAATCATTAACACCATATCCAATAAAGGTACATTTCTTTGATTTTGTCTCAAGCTTTTTTCTATTTTCTTTATTAATATGGACAAAGGCCTCACAACCAAAAGGCTTTAAAAAAGAGTAGTTTACCTTTTTACCTGTCCATGCTTCCTCTGGAATACCACCATCCAAGGAACTTGAAGGCCCTCTGTTTATTAGATAAATAGCAGTGTCTACAGCATCTGCCCAAAATTGTAAAGGAAATCCTGCATGCAATCTCATGCACCTTGCACGCTCCATGATTGTTATGTTCATCCTTTCTGACACACCATTTTCTTGTGGTGTTCTTGGAACTTTCTTCTCTCTACGAATTCCATGCTCTGAAAAATACCTATCAAAAACTTTACTGCAATATCCACCTCCATTTTCTGATCTAAGACACTTCAACTTCTTTCCTGTCTCAATCTCAACCAAAGCTTTCCATTTCTTGAAAGTATCAAATACATCATATTTATTTTGAATACAATAAATCCAAGTTTTTCTAGTTGCATCATCAATAAACATAACATAATAGCAAGAGCCACCGAGAGATGATACCTGAGCAGGTCCCCATACATCTGTATGCAAAAGCTCCAATTTTTCTCTCTTCTTTTCTTTCCCAACTCTGAGAAATCTGACTCTCTTTTGTTTTCCATAAATGAAATTTTCACAGAAATCCAAATCAACATTCTTCAAACCTGGCAACAAATTTCTTGAGTGAATAATCTTCATTTCCTTCTCACTCATGTGTTCGAACCTATGATGCCATAATGTTGCATCTGCTCCTTTAGAAGTTAAAGCATTAACAGAGTTAGAAATACCATTGCTTAAATACAATGTACCGACCTTTTCGCCTTTTTCTATTACCAGGGCTCCTTTGGTGACCTTCCAAGTTTTATCTGTGAAAGTTGTCACACAACCTTAAACACCTAACTGCCCTGTTGAAATCAGATTTTTCTTCAGATCTGGAACATGCCTCACCTTCTTTAATAGCCATTGGTTTCCATTATGTTGTTTTACAAGAACTTTACCCATTCCAACAATTTTACAGGGATTATCATCACCCAAACGAACTTGTCCAAAATCTCCTTGAACATAGTCATGAAAATATTTCTTATTAGGTGTGGCATGGAACGAAGCCCCTAAATCTACAACCCAAGAATTAGTAAAATTTTTGAAAGAAAGAATCAAAGCATCTTGTAACACATCACCTTTCACATTTTCTTCATGATTGTTTTCTTGTTGTGCATCTCCTTCTTTTCCCTTCCGAGATCTACAGTCTTTCTTTAGGTGTCCTTTATTTTCACATTTCCAGCACACTATCCCCGATCTGGACTTGGATCTACCTTTCCTTGATTTACTGCGATATCCCGAGCTCTTTCCTCTTTCCATTCTCCTTCCCCTAGACTCTGCACTCAAAGCATTACCCAATGTCTCACCGGAGCTTTTCCGTCGCATTTCCTCGCTAAGGATAGCACCGACAACATCATCAAACTTTAAAGTACTAGATCCAGAGACAGAGTTACTAATGGCCATTACTAAACCATTCCAACTCTCTGGCAATGAGCACAAGAATAACAGATCTCTAACTTCATCATCAAAGTTTACCCCTACAGAACTTAACTGACTGGTAACCGTATTAAAATCATTTAAATGGTCTGCAATAGATCCACCTTCCGACATCTTCATATTAAATAATCGTTTCATAAGAAATACCTTGTTTGAGGCCAATGGTTTTTCATATAGTTTCACCAATGTCTGCATCAAACCCTGTGTTGTTGTTTCCTTCGAAATATTGAAGGAGAATGATGCCGCAAGGCACAACCGTACTGTTCTGAGTGCCTTTCTATCGATAATGTTCCATTCCGCATCTGTCATGGCCACTGGCTTCTTTGTTTTTCCGCTCAATGGTAGGTGCAGATCTTTCTGATACAGATAATCTTCCATCTGCATCTTCCACAGCGGGAAGTTTTGGCCGTTAAATTTCTCTACCCTAAACTTACCATCTTCTGCCATTGCTCCCACTCAAACCAGGAACCCTTCTTTCCTGCGATTTTATCAGCCAAATATACCTTCGACTCTAATACTAGTTGTTAGAAAATTATATATTATGGAGCAATGAAACACATAAAATATGCGGAAAATACAAGCACACAAAACACATAAAACCAAAGAGACACAGATATACGTGGTTCACCCAGTTTGGGCTACGTCCACCCCGAACAGCCAGTCCTTCCTTTCTATTATCCAGCAAAAATGAAGAGACAAAACCTACAGTAGATCCGATGTAATATCCTCTGTTCTCTCTCACAATCTCCCTATCTATTTCCCGCTTAGAGAATACACATATATTACACAGCTACAATACAATACCCTCATACAAAGAGAGGGGTTGCCTTCTAGGGAAAAAAACCCTAAACTAAACATAATTTCTACCGTCAGATCATCCGCCTAATGAACGGCCCAGATTGACTAGAAATTACTATACTTTTACAAGGAAATTTTACATCTGTTTTTAGCTTCGGGGGCATTGCCCCCATAACCCCCGTCGGGAGACCGCTGGCCCCCGGACCCCTCAGTCGGGGGGACAGTCCCCCCGGACCCCACGGGGGGGACAAGTCCCCCCCGCACCCCCCCCTGCAAGGGTGTACAATTTTCTTGGGGTATACATCCAGCTAAAACAAGGATCTTTGAATCAGGATGAAAATCAGACTCCACACCCAACACATTTCTATTTCGAGAAATTTTACCCTAAAGGTCTTGGGTTGATAAACCTTCACAGATCAAGGGCATGTCATTACAAGAAGGACTCACTTAACCAAATTTTATGCTAATAACTAGAAGCTACAGGTTGCAGACCTTACCCAGATATCCCTCGGTTGTAGTAGATCCCATGGAGTGCAAACCCCCTGCAACTCTTTGTGCTCTGTAATCTATAAATCACCAAAGAACGAACACAAAATCCTAGTTTTACAGCATAAATATGTTCTAGATGTTAGTGAAAAGCATGCATAATCTCATAAAAACAATATTAAATGAATAATTTACGATCATTACACATGTATAAAATATTATTGACACGTAAATATCAGGAACAAGATGGTACTTCTGTTATTAATGACATGTATATTAAAATAATGTGGAGAAATCACCTGAAATATGCCACGGCCTTCGAGCATACCGTCCTCTGGATCCATCCAGCCCTAGCCTCTCAAGCTTTATTCCAAGAATAGTGCACAATGGATGTCACATAGGGTGGTGAACATCTCAAGGAAACAAGGGTTTCCTGAAAATATCTAGGAAGTGCAGGAAGCACGGAAATATATCATACTTGGATAGGGCTCCAACAGCGTATAATATCTATATTTATCACTCTCTTCCTCCCTTAAGCCATTCCCTTGAGGGGCTTTTATACTCCCTCAAATTAGTTTTTTTAGTTGGGAACAGTTAGGCCACAGGCTGGGTTGGTTAAGTTACTGGAACAACCGTAAACCCCACCTCTAAAATTGGAAAAATATATAACTTTTAATGTTTAAAATGGCATATGCGGTTCTCTATGAATGGCCTCGCATGTATACGTGGAAAAGCCTGGGTAGAGACGTGTATGGGTTTTAAGATGTTGATTTTTGATAAATATGTACAAGTCTGAAGGGAAGGGTTTCCCAAGGCCAATGCATAAGTCATCAAGTATATGATGGTGATAAATGATGCTATAACAAGTTCGCACCTGGTCTGAAGAGTTCCACAACATCGCATAGCGTGCAGCCTCTCACATTTGCGGCTCAATCTCTGGAAACTGGGTGTCTTCAGGGGTCTTCCACCCAATAAGCATGATTAAAAGAAATAACCACGCATAGTGGAACTGCTTTCCTTCCTCCTCTTCTTCACGCACATTTTCTAAAATTCCTTACATAGATAGTTAGACCAGTTATAAATAACTCCCTTCTCGCACTGTCCAACAAGAGAAATGACGTGCACGAGCACCTCCTTGGGTCTACATTTGCGTATCATCTTGCAAGCCAAGATGAGTGTACCTAATCAAACTGTTGTGTCATCTATTTCATCGACCACAAAACCTCAGCTCTTCCGCGTGACTTGATATTTCTTCTTAATCTGGTCTATGACAGTTTCTCCTGGGATTTTCTACCAAAATAATTAATGGGATCAGCTCCTTTATCAGGCAGCCCCGTGATCCTATGGATCAATGAGGTATCAATGTGGATGTGCTCTCCTAGCCACAGCACATCATCGTGGACTAGCTCGAGCAACTACCTGACGTAGATGTCATTTATGGGGCTACGCCCAAAATGAGGGATCTGGAGTAAGTTTAGCAGACCTACCTTGTGCAAACCTAGTATCCATCTCTTTGGCTCGAGGTGCACGATGCCTCCTTCATATGTGATTTCATCTAGATACAACTTTGGAGAAAATTCTGGAAACTTGTCGACATCTGCAATGTCCCAATTGTCGAATCTGAGCTGCGGCACTTTACCAAACATGACCCCTTCCATTGGGATGTTTTCTAGGATTAGTGGCATTTTGATACTTGCGCGCACCTTGTCCAGGTCCTTAGGAATTATGACTGAGGGTTTGCGTGGCGCAACATAGCTTCGGAGCCGCAAGAATGGGGCCACTTCAACCAAATCCTCCTCTCCTTCAAAATTTGTTTCAGGGACCTCATCCATAGGCCTTTTCAGCTTCTCAGTCGCAGTAGAGCACGACTTTGGGGTCTTCTCCCTTAGATATTTTCAGGTACCAGAAGACTACCCCTTCTTATACTTGAAGGGTGCAAGTGTTTCAGCAATAGGGACCTCGAGCGCAATAAGGTCTTATCCAGGTATCGTGATTGTCATACTTCCAGGAATAACGTATCCCAACCCTACGCGGCACAATGCGTCCTTGAACCCTGGATCCAAACCAAACATAGACACGGAGTATGCAGCAGAAATCAGGGAGCTCAAAGCAAAGAATTCACTCAAAAATAAAAGGGAACTATTTCCACCCCATAGATCATATTTAAACTTGTGACGCATCTTCAACGGCTCCTTTGTCATTAATGTGTCTCCATAAATGAAAAAAACGGTCCCAAATATGGAAAAATCCCTTCATTAAATGCAACCTAAATGCTCCCAGAAACAGTAATAAATCTATCTTTTCCAGTTTTATTGTTCCAATGGCTAGTTTTTGACACCATTGTGACCCAAGCAACCTCCTCGCAGCTATCACGCATGCGTCGCACCTTACTGTGCATATGTCATCCCATCTGCACACGTCTAATGCTCCGGCCATATAGTCATTTGGTAGGCACAGGGTCATCCCTGTACGGCTTCAAATAGCTTCCATTTACATACCCAGGAAGGTATTTGCCACTCAATGTGGCCAAGTGCACTGCTCCTCCATTAGTGATGTCCTTAACAACATAGGGCCCTCGCCAATGCATCTTTAGTTTTCCTAGGTGGCGCGCAAACTTTTTTTCATATAGTAAGACCAAATAATATTCCTGGAACACCTTTTTCCTGATATGCCTATTATGCCATGATTTTTTGTGTGATTTTTTAACCTATTGGTGATAATTTGCAATAAAATGATCTTCTTCCAGAGCAACCAATTGTGACAACCAGCCTTACAGAGCACCTTCTTCAACCATATTGGTGAATGCTGCAATGCATAGACTAGGAACAATTAACTCTATTGGTAACACAGCTTCTTTCCCATATACCATCCTAAAAGGTGTCCTTCCAATCAGCTTCTTACAAGTGGTCCTATATGCCCAGAGAACTACTGGCACTTTCTCATCCCAATCATTTCGGTTAGCATTTCACACCTTGGTTAGCGCAGTTTCCAATATCTTATTGAATGCTTCAATCGCATAATTTTCCTAAGAGTGATAGGGAGAGCTCTTCTGATGACGCATCTTGAATTATTATGTCAAGGCTTCAATGGTGTCATTTACAAAATGCTTACATTAATCATTGATTATAATCTTAGGACAATCAAACTGAGTCACTATACGCTTTAACCCTGTACAGAAATTATCTACAAATGAATTCTTAAAGATAGAAAATAAACAATGAAGAGAGCATAAAACATAAAACATATATACACATATATTTTCCCGTGGATCCAAAATCGAGACTACTAACTTGATTTTTCATTATTTTCCTTTTAGTGTTACAACACATATATATACATGTCGAAGCATTCATAAACCCAAATCCATTAACCCTGGATTAGAACATAATCGTAATTCCCTTGAACGGATCTACAAAATACCAGGGACCGAAAACTATCATGCCCTAAAACCATGTGCAAACCCATGCACAAAACCATAGGCAGGTCCGCCCACCGAAAAATAAGGAAAAAAATTCCCAGGACATTGCCCTAGACCCCGTGTAGGGGGCTACCCTCCCCCTACGAACCCCTTTTTATCCTCAACCATATCTCTCACAAAGTGATATTGAACATCAATGTGCTTTGTCTTTGAATGATAAGCAGGGTTCTTAGCCAAGAAAATTGCACTTTGGATATCACATTCTATCCTTATAGTTTGTTGCACCAATCCCATACTTGAACACATTCTCTGTAACCAAACTGCTTCCTTTCTTACTTGAGTGGTTGCCATGTATTCTTCCTTTGTAGTTGAAAGATCCACTACATACTGTCTTTTACTCATCCAACTGACTGCACCTCCAAATAGGATAAACACATACCATGATTGCAGAAATGCTAGAGGTATGTATAATTAAACCTAGTCAAAGTTCTTTCTTTGCTCAAGTAGTATTGGTGAAAAATAACGATGGATCATGGCACATGTGTCTCGATTATAGGGAGCTCAACAAGCTCGGTATTAAAGATAAATTTCCTATTCTTGTCATTTATGAATTTTTGGATGAATTACATGGAACAATTTACTTCGCTAAGCTGGATCTTTGTTAAGGATACCATCAAATTAGAATGAAGATTGAGAACATTTTGAAAATAGAATTAAGAACTCATGAAGGTCATTATGAATTTTTGGTCATGCCTTTTTGCCTTACTAATGCACCTTCCACATTTCAAGGTTTGATGAATTCCATTTTCAAACCCTTCCTTAGAAATTTTGTGTTCGTATTTTTTTATGATATACTAATCTACAACATGTCTTGGAAGGATCATGTTCAACATGATGACAGGGTCATCAAATTATTGGAGGAGAAACAATTATATGCAAAAACCTCCAAAATATTATTTGGAGTACAGGAGGTGGAATATTTGGGTCATATTGTATCTCGTGAGGGTGTTAAGGTAGACCCTAACAAAATTAAATCCATTAAGGAATGGAAAATCCCCACAACCCTAAAGCATCTTCAAGGATTTCTCGGGTTGACTGGATATTATCGCAAGTTTGTTAAGAGTTATGGGAGAATATCAGCACCTCTAACAACATTACTGAAGAAATATGCATTTTCGTGGACCCCGAAAGCAACTAAGGCCTTTGAACATCTTAAAGAGGCAATGCTCCAAGCACCGGTCTTAGCTACACCATATTTCACAAAAACCTTTATTGTGGAATGTGATGCCTCAAGAAATGGAATTTTTGTTGTTTTAAAGAAAGAGGTAAGACCCATTACTTTAAAAAAAAAAAAAATTAAGAGAAAGTATTTATACAAGCCTATTTGTGATAAGGAAATGATGGAAATACTACATGCACTAAAGAATGGCAACCTTACCTAATTGGAATATACTTCAAGGCAAAAACAGATCGTGATAGTCTTAAATAATTTTTGAACAAATATTATCTTCAAAAGAGAAAAAAAAATGGGTCACCAAGATGTTGGGTTATGAATTTGAAATCATTTACAAAAATGGGAAGCAAAATGTTGTTGCAGATGCACTCTCAAGAAAGGATGATGATGTGGAAGCATTTCTCTGTGCCATTTCTATTATCCAACTTGATTGGATAACTGAAGCAAGGGATGAATGGAAGAAATACGGAGATGTGTGGAAACTCATTCAAATTTTTATCAATATCCCAATGCATTTGATACATTTATCTAGAAAAATGTTTCATTTTGTTACAAATATCGCTTATATCTCTATAAGAATCCCAACTCAAACAAAATATTCTTTTGGAATTACAAACCTCCCCCATATGAGGGCACTTAGTATTTTTAAAAACTTACCATAGGGTCAAGAAGGATTTTTTTTGGATGGCCTTAAATCTGTTATTCAGAAGTTTGTGGTGGAATGTTTGGTTTTCCAATAAAATAAGGTTGAGACAATTAAGACCCTAAGTCTGTTACAAGATTTATCCATTCCAAGTCAATGTTGGGAGGAGGCCTCAATGGATTCTATTATAGGCTTACCCAAGTCGGAAGGAAAGAATGTCATCATGGTGGTAATTGATAGATTTACCAAGTATGCACACTTTTGTGCATTATCTCATCTATTTAAAGCAAGTACAATCACTACTACATTTATGGAAACAATTCAAAAGCTACATGGAAACCCAAAGATTAGTGTAAGTTACAAAGATCCCATTCTCACTGGAAATTTTTGAATGGAATTATTTTCTTGTCCGAGTACTCAATTAGCTCATAGCTCATGTTATCATCCTCAATATGATGGGAAAATTGAGATAGTAAACAAATGTTTGGAAGGATATTTTCATTGTTTTGTATCTGATAAATAAACACAATGGGTCAAGTGGTTAACTCTGCTTGAATTATTCTTTCAAGGCTTCAATGGTGTCATTTACAAAATCCATACCCTAATCATTGATTATAATATTAGTACAATCAAACTGAGTCACTGTAAGCTTTACCCCGTACAGAAATTATCTACAAATGAATTCTTAAAGATAGAAAATAAACAATGAAGAGAGCATAAAACATAAAACAGATATACACATATTTTCCCATGGATCCCAAATCAGGACTACTAGCTTGATTTTTCATTATTTTCCTTTTAGTGTTACAACACATATATATACATTTCGAAGCATTCATAAACCCAAATCCATTAACCCTAGATTAGAACATAATTGTAATTCCCTTGACCGGATCTACAAAATACCAGGGACCGAAAACTATCATGCCCTAAAACCATGTGTAAACCCATGCACAAAACCATAGGCGGGTCCACCCACCAAAAAACAAGGAAAAAAAATCCCAGTACATTGCCCCAGACCCCGCGCAGGAGGCTACCCTCCCCCCACGAACCCCTTTACCAGCAACACCTTTACCAAAAACACCTTTTTGTCCTCAACCATATCTCTCACAAAGTGATATTGAACATCAATGTGCTTTGTCCTTGAATGATAAGTAGGGTTCTTAGCCAAGAAAATTTCACTTTGGATATCACATTCTATCCTTATACCTCGCTGCACCAACCCCATACTTAAACACATTCTCTGCAACTAAACTGCTTCCTTGCTTGCAAGAGTGGTTGCCATGTATTCTTCCTTTGTAGTTGAAAGAGCCACTACAGACTGTCTTTTACTCATCCAACTGACTGCACCTCCAAATAGGATAAACACATACCATGATTGCAAAAATGCTAGAGGTATGTATAATTAAACCTAGTCAAAGTTCTTTCTTTGTTCAAGTAGTATTGGTGCACAAGAAGGATGGATCATGGCACATGTGTCTCGATTATAGGGAGATCAAAAAGCTTGGTATTAAAGATAAATTTCCTATTCTTGTCATTGATGAATTGTTGGATGAATTACATGGAACAATTTACTTTGCCAAGTTGGATATTTGTTAAGGATACCATCAAATTAGAATGAAGATTGAAAACATTCTGAAAATAAAATTAAGAACTCATGAAGGTCATTATGAATTTTTGGTCATGCCTTTTTGCCTTACTAATGCACCTTCCACATTTCAAGGTTTGATGAATTCCATTTTCAAACCCTTCCTTAGAAATTTTGTGTTAGTATTTTTTTATGATATACTAATCTGCAACATGTCTTGGAAGGATCATTTTCAACATATTGACAAGGTGCTCAAATTATTGGAGGAGAAACAATTATATGCAAAACCCTCCAAATTATTCTTTGGAGTATAGGAGGTGGAATATTTGGGTCATATTGTATCTCGTGAGGGTGTTAAGGTAGACCCTAACAAAATTAAATCCATTAAGGAATGGAAAATCCCCACAACCCTAAAGCATATTCAAGGATTTCTAGGGTTGACTATATATTATCGCAAGTTTGTTAAGAGTTATGGGAGAATAGCAGCACCTCTAACAACATTACTGAATAAATATGCATTTTCATGGACCCTGAAAGCAACTAAGGCCTTTGAACATCTTAAAGAGGCAATGTGCCAAGCACAGGTCTTATCTACACCATATTTCACAAAAACCTTTATTGTGTAATGTGATGCCTCGGGAAATGGAATTGTTGTTGCTTTAAAGAAAGAGGGAAGACCCATTACTTTTAAAAAATTTCCAATTAAGAGAAAGTATTTATACAAGCCTATTTATGTGAAGGAAATGTTGGAAATACTACATGCACTAAAGAATGGCAACCTTACCTAATGGGAAGATACTTCAAGGAAAAAACAAATCATGATAGTCTTAAATAATTTTTGAACAAATATTATCTTCAAAAGAGAAAAAAAAATGGGTCACAAAGACGTTGGGTTATGAATTTGAAATCATTTACAAAAAAGGGAAGAAAAATGTTGTTGCATATGCACTCTCAAGAAAGGATGACGATGTGGAAGAATTTCTCTGTGCCATTTATATTATCCAACCTGATTGGATAACTGAAGCAATGGATGAATGGAAGAAAGATGGAGATGTGTGGACATTCATTCAAATTTTTTAGCAATATCCCAATTCATTTGATACATTTATCTAGAAAAATGATTCATTATGTTACAAATATTGCTTATATCTCTATAAGAATTCCCAGCTCAAACAAAATATTCTTTTGTAATTACACACCTCCCCCATAGGAGGGCACTTAGTATTTTTTAAAACTTACCATAGGATCAAGAAGGATTTTTTTTGGATGGCCTTAAATTAGTTATTCAGAAGTTTGTGGTGGAATGTTTGGCTTTCCAATAAAATAAGGTTGAGACAAGGTTTAAGACCCTTCGTCTGTTACAAGGTTTATCCATTCCAAGTCAATGTTTGGAGGAGGCCTTAATGGATTTTATTATAGGTTTACCCAAGTCGGAAGGAAAGAATGTCTTCATGGTGGTAGTTGATAGATTTAACAAGTATGCACACGTTTGTGCATTATCTCATCTATTTAAAGAAAGTACAGTCACTACTACATTTATGGAAACAATTCAAAAGCTACATGGAAACCCAAAGATTAGTGTAAAATACAAAGATCCCATTTTCACTAGAAATTTTTGGACGGAATTATTTTCTTGTCTGGGTACTCAATTAGCTCATAGCTCATCTTATCATCCTCAATATGATGGGAAAATTGAGATAGTAAACAAATTTTTGGAAGGATATCTTTGTTTTTTTGTATCTGATAAATAAACACAATGGGTCAAGTGGTTACCTTTGGCTAAATGATGGTATAACACTTCCTTCTATACTGCAGCAAAAATGACCCCATTTATGGACATTATGGATATCATCCACCATCCATCACATCATCTTTAAGGGAAAATTTTAAGGTTCAAGCAGTGGAAGATCACATCAAGCATCAACAACAAGTTCTCCAACTCTTAATGGATAACCTCACTCTAGCACAGAATCAAATTAAACAATAGGCCTATCAACATCACAGTGAAAGAATTTTTTATGATGGTGACTGCATATTTTTACGGCTAAAACCATGCAAACAAATGTCCCTCAAGCAAGATAAGAAGGATAATAAATAATCACTCAAGTACTATGGTCCTTACAAGGTGTTTCAAAATATTGGTACTATGGTATACAAATTGGATTTTCCCCATCTTCCCGTGTACACCTAGTTTTTCACGTTTCATGCTTAAAGAAGGTTATCGGTGACAAGCTCCCAGTTCAAACAATATTGCCAAAACTTGAAAAAGAAGGAAAAATCATTTTGGATCCTGAAGCAGCCATGGAAAAAAAAACCTGATAATTATGAAATCAATCAATTTCATAATATCTCATTAATTGGAAGAACTTACATGCTGAAAATTCCACATGGGAGGAAGAGAATTTTGTATAGAAGCATTCAGAACTACCCAATCGTTGAGGACAACAATTTTTTGAAGGAGAGGGGCATTTTAGGTCCCTATAATACTAGTGCAGGCCCTTATTGTTAGTGTTAGTGTATCCCCTTATTGTTATTGTTGTGCCCATGTAGTCCCCATATTGTTATTATGCCCCATAAGAAGCCCGCTATTGTTATTGTTGTATCCTTACATTATTATTGTAATGTAGGCTCTAATTAAATTGTGACCCATTAGACTTCTATATATAGCAAGGAGGTCTAATCATTTGTATCATCCAATAATTTTTCATTTATGTGATGTAAAGGAGGTTTCCCCCTCGAAGAGGATAATTTTCAAATTTTTGATCTATCTTTTTTGTGATGTGGTTTCATAACATGCTATTTTTTGGGGAAATTGCTAAAAATAGTGCCATCCCAATAAATAACACTGAATTTTTCAAAATAAATGGAGAAAAATACACTAAAACTGTCCTTGGAAGAAAAAAAAGGGAGCTAATCACAGGGATTTGTTGTAGTGTATGAAATAAACATGAAGTGTTGAGAAACGAATGATCGCTCTTTCCAAGAAAGTTCATGTTGGAGAGAATAAAATTGCTAAAAAGGATACATTTAAAGATGATGATAAGAAGAATAAAAGTACCAAAGACACATTTGATATGGAAGGACTACATAAGGTTATCAAAACTCTGTCAAATGAAGTAGCAAATATCAAGAAATAAGTTGCAGAAGATTATTCTTCTAGGAGATCTTTTAGACCTTTTAGAAGGACACAACAAACTCCCCCTGCGGCTCAAATTTTTGCAGCAAAAGAAGAAGAAGAGGAATAAGTTAAACAAATCAAAGAGGAGGAAGAGAAATAAGTAGTATATATTCAAACAATTATTGGGATTTCATTCATTCTTTTTTCAGAGGACATAGAAGAAGAATCTCTTCCCGTTAGTACGAGAAGCAAACACTCCGCTAGTACCTCTAAAACCAATCAAAATCCTACTACAAACATTCCTTCATCTAATAAAGGCTCACCTACAAGTTATTCCTTTGTGTCAATGAAGATGAATACCACGTAAACTCTTGGCTCTCCACCTCCTGCCATTAAAAGTGCCACTTCAGATAAGTCTACTCCTAAGACTATTGTCATTTTTTATAACATAGAATATAATATCACATAATATATTTTAAAAAAAAGGCTAATATTTCACTTTATGAGGTCAGTAAACTCAAGAAATAGCATAAAATTTTATTAAATGATTTAAATGTTACTCCAAACTCTCATTTACCAATTACTATTGTAAATACTAAGACTAATAATACCAAAAACAAGTCAAAGCTGAAGATGAGGAAGGTTTCTCTTCTTCTTTTAATCTATATTTTCACATTTTAGACCTCTTGGCTGCAGCCATATTTACCTCAACCTTTACAGCATCATTTTGCATGTCATTCAAAGAGGCAGATTCTCTCTCCCTTAATAAAATGGATAAATCATAGTCAAAGGCTTCAGCATAATGTAATTGAGCAGCTCCTGGAGGAGGTTTAATGTGAGCAGGGATATAATTGTAAACCTTATTGAATATTTTAGAAAAATCTTGAATTGATTCATTTGTGGCTTTTTTCAAACTACCATATTCAGTCAAGGCTTGAACAGGGTTCACTTTACTCCCCCACTTTGTCAAAAATTTGTCTTCTAATTGGTCCCAATTATGTAAACTCCCTTGGGATAAAGCTTTAAACCATTTTCTCACCTCACATGTGAAACTCTGAGCAAACAGCCTCATTTTCACATCATCATCATCCACCTCTTCTCGGTCAATGAAATCATTAAACTGGTTGACATGTTGCTCAGAAATATTATCTTCTTCACTCCCAAAAGTTTTAATTCTAGTGGAATACCCCTTGTTAGTCATCAGTAATTTTTTTCTATTTTGGAGATGACTAAATATTTATCCTAGATTTCTAAAAACAAAATTTGTGAATATTGTGAGTTTTAGAAATCTCACTGCCTCCATTATCCTTAGGATAAAATTTTCACTATTTTACTATCTTATCATGTCATGGTCAGCCTATCACTCCCAGAAGACCCATCATGGGCTCATGCCAATAATTTTCACTATGTTTTTCCACCTTTGACCTTAGCACTCTATTTTGACTTGCCTAACCCCTCCACTTTCCACCTAGGATCATCAACTAACCTACTCATTCTTGTGTTTCTCGGATACATCAAGCATTGATGGTCTCAAAACTATCTCTGTAGGCTCTTTAGATAAATCAGGTACATTGGATTTTGGATCTTCAATACATTAAATTGTCAAAAAACTCTATTTTTTATATTTGAAGACCTCAAGGCCAAGCTTTCAGTCAAAGACAATCCCAAAGAGCCTCCCACCAGGTCACTTAGGGTTTCATAGGTTGTAGGATTGTTTTGGTGTTCCAAATCACTATTTTACATGTCCTAAGAAACTGAATCAAGTATGAAAGAGAGTCAGTACATGGTTGTCCAAAATGGATCAGGAAATCATTCAAGGAAGGCCCCCTTGGTCAAGCATAAATTCTGCAAAGAACTGCTGCTCATTTTGACATTTCTGCAGAAGTGTTAAGGTGGCTATCAGCAGAAAATAAGGTAAGGTAAGAGGCTAGCTCCTCACTAAAGGACATCCACAGCAGAGAAAGGGAAGCATGCCTATGTTCAAAGAGAAATCAGGGTTTTTTGGGACTGATTGGCTAAATAGTGTTACCAACCAAGGAGCCAATGCATAAAACCACAAGGATAGAAGTCACATCAGCACAACCAAGCACAAATTGAAGATTTTTAGAATTTATAAATGAAGAAGGGAAAAAGGTGAGGTGAACTAAATAGAGATGAATGAACTTGAAAGGGCTATAGAGAACTTAGAAGACAACACTAATTATTTTTCTCTAATAGCCCTAAAACCTAAAGTTTTGGGAAGATAGGAAAAGCAGGTAAAATTAAGATGATGAGCCTCCATCATGACAGCAAAAAGTTTCCAAGAAGTTATTGAAGGTAATTCCTAGAGTTGGCCAAGGCAATGTTGATTCACTACATCAAAGGGAGAAAATGCAAAGAGTATCAGTGTGAAGGAGATCAAGCCTTCATTATGCAGTCAATTTCCCTCAAAATAGTTAAAGGAAAGAAGGCAATAGGGTTAAGCTTCAAAATGGAGGACCAACCTGAGCATGAGTTTGTTGTTATATGACTGAAGGTTGTCAAATTCCAAAGAATGACAAAGGAGACCAAAAAACATATGTGTCATGGTACCTGCAACAAATCACGGGTGGCCAAGAAGAGACATAGAAGGTATAATTTATAATCTTTGTCACAATGGATACATAACTATCAAGATCAATAAGAGGGTATGAGAAACATGTTCTTAGATTCACTAACACTCAAAGATTCCAAAAGGGATAAAAACATGTTTTTAGTTTATCAGTGCAAGCAGAAACAGGTTTGGCAGTGCTCAAGCCCTCGAGGTTAAAAGGGACCTCTTCATCTCTCCAGCAAACCATCACCAAAGAAAGGAGAATCACTTTGAAAAGTTTCAAGTCACCTGCAAAAATGGGGTCAAAGATATAAGTCAAAATCATAAAAGTGACAAAAAACTTAGCAAAGTGGGTTTTTTTATTTCAATTTATTTTTCAAAAGTATAAAGGCATCTCAGTGGTCATTTTCTAGCTCATTTGTCATTTGCAAAATAGAAAAACCCTGCAGGAGAAATTTCTGATTTTTTGGACAGATCTTGGGCCAAGTCATTGGTGCTATGCACAGACACTGGCACTGCGCTCACAAACCCTGGCGTTGCACGAATATCATTTTCCGTTGTTCATTTTTACTCGGTGCTGCACTTATAGCGAGTGGCACTGCGCGAATAAGCTGGCGCTACGCACAGGCGAAACCAACACGCCCAGGCCCAGCGTTGCGCCCATAGGCTGACCCGACAGCCTGTTTCAAGCCCGGTGTTGCGTGCACAAAGCACCCAACAGGCCCGGTGCTGCACCCAGATGCTGGGAAGGCCTGCACGAGACAGCGCTGCACTCAGACAGAGGCCCGACCCGCCCGGTGCTACGCACAGAAGGCAACCTGATAGTGCGGGCAGGGTGTTGTGCTCAGACAAAAACCCCCCCTCTTGCAGAGAAGGTGCCAAATATTCAAAGAGGTCCTCCAAATTGGTTTTAAGACCCTACAAGAAATTTGAATTTGGTAGGTAGTTTTTTCCTCCTTACCCTCCAAGTAATTTTTATCATTTTATAGGTTAAATGAATGACCAAGCCCTAGTATTTGCAAACCCTAGTTCATCATATCAAGTAATCCTCTATTTTTACCTATGAGCATTTGATTTTCATTTAAAAGAGGATTAAAACAGGGTAACCTCAAATAATTTCATATAAAGACCCTCATCAAGCTCAAAAGAAAACAGTCATACCTCACCTCCATATCACTCATTTGCAAGAGTTTTCCACCATCATTTTCATTTTACTCCTTTTGCCCAAGTTTTTCCACAAACAGCCTTAATTACCATGTCAGGGGTAGATGTAATGTTCCAAAATTTTAGCCTCCAAGCTAAATGGAACATTAGAGTTAGCAGCAGCTCTAACCAGTAAATAAATGGGTAGAAAAGCCCATAAGTCTCCTAAGGAGGATAAAAACACTCCAAGTGTGAAAGGAAAATTTCTTTCTAGCCTAATAAAACACCTCCATGTGTGAACAAGGTTAAAATGAAGCTTCTTTGACTAAGTCAACAGCGCAGTTTTAGTGGAGGAGGAATCTTAGGATGAATAACGCAATTTTGGAGGGAAATGTAACTTGGGTTAGAAGTAACCTAATTGAGTGGGGCCAAGGGCAAGAAAACTCATTTCTTATATAAGGAAGAGGATGGCAGCATTATTGATCATGTTGTAGATTATTATTCTTGGCTGCCAAGAATTGTTGTTGCTTTGTTTCTTAGCAAAGCTTCAGTGTTGTTTAGCACTGGGTGTTCCCGGGCGGGAATCCCACCTCTTTCCTTTAAGGATATCATTGGAAGATTTTTTATTCATCATTCCACATCAGGTTTTTAGGCCAAGCTTCAGCCATCTTCATCAGCACAACTTTGCCGGAGATTGTGTAGTGTTGCTGGGTGCAGTAGTGGAAGGAATTGAAATCTCGGCTTCTGAGCTAGTTTCTCATTGGAGGAAGGTTTCCTTCACTTGGGAGATATGTTTGGAGAGCTCCAGAGCTTATTTCAGATCTATGGTATCATGCCACACATTTCCCATACATTCCCAGTGCTTCCTTTGCTAGGGAATGCGTTATTTTGGAGGCAGTGTTTATTGCATGGTTTGGTGGCTCCGTTGTTGAGTTTCCTTGTGATTGAGAGGTTCATCCTTTAATGGGAGGAAGCCCTTGAGGGATATACATTATATCAGACATATTTCAGCCTTGTACACTCATGTGCTTCAGTGTTGCAGTGATGTTTCAGTAATTTTCTGAATATCACATTTGTATACAGAGTGTTTGGACAAGAAACCCTTGCCAGTTTCAGTTGTATTTTGTATAAGGAGCTTAGATCTTTGTTATTCATCATTTTTTATCAATATATGAGTAGATATATTTTTCTCCTATCGTTTTATGTGTAAAAACTCTCTTACACTGCGCAATCCCTTGAGCAGTTGCCCCGACATTTTGCAGTCTTGGGGTTTTAGCACTTTTTGGTTATCCTAGGTGTGGGAGATATGTTTAGCCCACCTAGTTTGATTTGTTTCAGCTCTGTTCTTGTATTTAGATTACATATTGACTAATTTATGGGATCCAGGAGTCCATTTCACTGTTTTATTACATTCGTTGCTGGAAATGCATTTTTGATGCATGTTTTATGAGAAATCATGAAAAAGGAATATTACAGTGGTATCAAAGCATGATCTCTGGCTCAGCCTGTGAGATCCAGCTAATAGAAGAAGGAGATATGGACAGAAATTAGAAAGCTTCAGTATGTGTAGAAAGAAAGGAAGACAAGCTTACAAAGCTTCTTCCAAAATCTATGAAGAGCTTTCAAGGAGAGCTGAAGAAAATGAGATTGGAGATGGGATCTCCAAAGAAGGTTGAATGTAGAGATGAATCTAGATTTTCACATGGTGAGTGTGAGAATGCAGCTACACTCCATGGTGCACAACACATTCAATTTCCTAGAGCTATCCTGAGATGGATGGGAAGAAGAAAAATGCCTAAGAGAATGACTCTTAGTGATTTGTTGTGGGAGTATGAATCTCAAACTGAGAGGTTTAGAGATCATATTGATTTCCAAGAGTTTTGCAAGATCCAGATGGAGAAGAGCAAGCACTAGGATGCAGATATATTTCTACTATCTACTTTTGCCAGATCACCCACATGTTCAGTTAGAGCTTGGGTGAAGGAGCTAGATTCCTATTTGCAGTTGCACCACATTTCCAAAGGTAAAGCCATTAGAGTTGCAATGCTAAATTTCAGAGGTAAGGCTCATGCATGGTGGATTTTGGAATCTTATTCCTTAAAAACTGCCAACACTTTCTCTTATGCATGATTCATAAAAACATTGATGGAGAGGTATGGTGAAAAACTTCCTAAGACACATGAGCAAGGAAAACTTGAGAAAAAAAAACCCTTGCATGTGACGGGGGAAAATCGATTTTAGAAAACCATGGAAGGAGCTATGTTACAAGTCAAAATACCTCCTCATCAGCTTAGATGAGAAGACAAATATGGAAGGAATACAAAGACCTAAATTAAACCTATTTTCGCTAAGGTAACACCTCTCTATAACAACACAAGAGCATTATAACGCAGCTGATTAGTGAATGGGCCACGTTAGTGGCTAGGGCAACGCTCTGTTTACACTAGAGGGCAGCGTTACCTGTGTTTTAATTTTGAAACAGGAAAAACCCGCGGAGAATGATTTGAATCTCCAGCTTTTTCTCACAAGAGAGTCAGTACAAAAAAGGAAACTGCAAAGCACCAACTCTTATTGGGCATTGACATAATCAACTGAACACTCTAAAGAGGCAAAAGCATGGAGGTTGAGGAAACATCTTGGTTTTTTCTATTCAAGAAGTGGTAGAAAGAGAAGGGCAATGATTGCTCTCTCCATCTCCTATAAAATGGAGTTGAAGGCTCTTGGTTCAAGGTCGAAGGATTGTCAAGTTTTTGAATACTTGTGAAGTAGAGATCATTGTTGTAGTGTGAAGGTCAAAGGTCAAAGAGGTTCATTGAGAGCTTTTTGATCAAGACATCACCACTTTGAGAGATAGAGAGATTGGAAGGCTGAGGAGGGCTTGGTGCAACTGACGGTTGTAATCCTCCTTTTTACAAATCAATAGAACTGTATCTGTTTTGTCCATTCTATGTGTTGATATTGTCATTATTATTTTAATCACTTATATATCATGAGATGAATGGCTTAGATGTGCACAATTTAAATGTTTATTTTATGTTGGCTTAATTGATAGGAAATGTATGTTATGTTAGAAATTACACGGGTGCTTTAATTTATTGCAGGATCTAGATTTGGAGCTGGTGAAGGAGGAACGCTGCTTCGCTACTTAGTGCTCTCCAAAGGACTCCAAGATCATTAAAGAGGTAATTCTCTATATTTTTCCATCAAGTGGCCTTAAGTTAATATAAACATGTGTATGCCATCTTTGTGAACTGTACAGCTAATCTTACTGTCTGCCTCGGGCACCGGAAAGCCCAGAGAGGGATATACGATAACCAACAACCCAAGCATTTTACCCTATAGCAGAATTGGCGACTCCGTTGGGGAGTTTCCCCATAGTTTCCGGACTATTTCTTTCCTCATTTATTCTTTCCTCTGTTCACAAATCCTTCTGACTAGTACTTATGCCCAGTAGACATTTCAAAAGCTCACAGAGTTCAATCCTATTTCTGTTTGACCATCTGAAGAATTTTTCCCTGGCTAACGCTACCCCTGTAGGTTTTCCAGTGTGTTATAACGTTGGCTCTGCTTAAATACAGTGCGTTAGTGTTGAGCTCCAAAGATGTTCTTTCTTCCACCACATTCCACTCCATTTCCTTTGTCCATTATTAATCACAAGCTCAAATGATCAGTAGAATTAGTTAAAATTGCTTTAAGAATGAATATCATGACTAACTTGCAATGTTTTTATGATTTTGTCATTGTAGTACTTTTTGAACTAGATCTAGCTACAGAATGCAGACATTCTGTAGCTAGTTGCCGATTCTGCAGCTGTTTTCATGTCTACGCAGGTTCCAGGTGTCATCTTGGAGAAAAACACATATGGGCTTATTCCACATCATTCCCTCATCATTTGTTGCTCTCCACGAAGTTTGAACGGAATTCTGTAGGCGGTTATGTACGTGGGAACTCAAACTAGGAGACAGACTCCTAATAGGACAAGGACAGTCCAGATGTCCTTAATTCTATTACGTGACCACCATCAGAGTCCTAGTTTGGTTTTTATTTGGAAAGACAATTATCCCTAGGTTATCTCAAGACAGTTATGTAAATTTATTATAAATATGGCTCAGGAAACCGAGGGACAAGGTTAGATTTTGTATTTTGACTGCTAGATTTCAGAAGTATGAAAACACTCTGTTTTGAAGTAATTTCTCTCTAATGCAAGAAGTATCATTTTATTGAAAGCACTGAGTCAATATTGAAGTAGATTTTGCATGCTACTCTGGTGGTAGAGGGCCCCTGCCTCCTGAGCAGCCTTATTTATACGGTTTAGATAAGTATTTTAGTCTCGTTTTTTTCATTTCTAGCTTAAGCACGTTTCTGAAGTTTATGTTTCATGCTTGTTTACATTGATCATCACAGCTAGACTTACTCTTATAAAATCTTCCAAAATATCATCACGATGAATAAGGCATAGCTGTGGTGTTGTAGGTTTTAGTTGCATTTCCTTTCGAATTTTATGATTTATGCTTGTTTACACTAAGTGTCACAGCCGGTCTTACTCCTACAAACTCTTCCAAAACATCATTAACAATGAATAAGAAACAGCTGTGGTATCTTAGATTTTAATTGTATTTGCTTTCAAATCTTATGCTTATGTTCAACTGCATTGAATAATACAGCCAGAATTGTTCTTAAAAAATTTTCCAAAATATCATTCACATTGAACAAGATGGGCTGTAGAATTCCAACAGACTAGCTGCATGTTAATTTAGTCATAACACTCCGGAGGTTGATTGCATTTAGTTCAGCTCTGTCACTACATTTCAAGCTTTGATAATGGCATTTTAGTTTAACTCTGTTCATTGTACTTCAAGTAGATTAGTAGCACTCCAGTTTAGTCTTAGCTCATTGTATTAGCATTACAGTTTAGTTGTTATCCATTGCATTCTAAATTGTATTAGTTGTTAAATTTAGATACCACGGTCTTCATTATTTACAAAACTTATTTTGTTCCAACCTCATATTAATACATAATCATCTGGATAGAAGCTAGTATCAGTCTAAGGCCTGGAGCATTTTGCAACCTTTTTACCATTTCACAAATAAGCCTTTTCTCAAGGACTATTCTAAAAAGAAATCTATAACTTTTGAGTGAGGCCTAGTGGTGCTAAATTGAGTTGCAGAACAGAATTAGAAGTTAGTTTAGAGTAGAAATATTATTGTGCTACAAATGTTCTTTTCCAAATATGTTCCAATAAACCTTTAACCATGGATGAGATGTTGTAACATTTTAAGATTGATTGTTTATTTAGGAGAACTTCATTTACACTTAACTTGTCCATTTCTCAAGCTCTTCCAACACATCTTTAATGAATGAATTGGATAAGTTCAAGCTCATGTTGTGATTTATTTCTTTGCAATGAAGTCATTATCAAGCTTTGCATTTGTTGTTTGCCAGCCATAGTTTAGGCTTTGTTCTGTTTTAGTATTTGCAATTGTTGTTTGCCTTCCATAGGTTAGGCCTTGCTCTGCTTTAATATAACCAATAGATTCTTTTCACCAGCATTTAGTTATTTCCCTTTTTAAACATAAAACCATAAAACCAAAAACATCAGAAAACACTAAACACAACGTAATGAGAAACAAATACCTAGGCACATATAGTGCACCACACTTCAGCAGTTTACCAACCCTGGTTGACAATTAATGAACTCAATTTAGGAACACTAGGTTGAGCACAAACAGTTAGTCTATGGATTAACGTTGTCTTTACTCATAAATAGTGTGTTACTCAGCCAAAACTTGTTGTTCACTACTGTGATTGTGTTTTAGCTGTAGAGTTTTTCTGCCATCAGTATATCTCCTTGACTGAATCCCTGTGCTTGTTTACTAAGCTGGCATTTCTGTTTGTTTTCTCTTTTTTGAAAAGTTAGTGTCAAAAGCATTTACTTTTTAGAGAAGAAAATTTTTTTTTAGTTTTTTTTTACATCTAGCTGAGTTAATTCTGAAATTTTCAGTTCATAGACTATTAAGAAGAGGTAGATAGAAGTTTGAATCTTTAAAGTTGAACTGTGTTATTTGAATGTTAGTGCATGGATGTTGAAAAGAAACCTCTCCTTGTAGAAATACTCTTCATTGAATTGAATATTTAGAGCATGTTTTGCATGGTTTCTTGAGTCAGAGTCTCATTACATTTCATACGTCCACTCCCCCTCCGCAAGATTAATAATCAAGTACACTAAGAATCAAGCAATAATAAAATCAATCACATTAATCTTTTTTGAGCTCACACAAACAGTAGTTCAGGCTAGGATCTTGGGTTAGGAAAAGTGAGAAAATCACCCAAGATCTCAAAAATTGAAACTAGAGTCATTAACGAGTGAAATCCTACTGCACTCATATTATCGGGACCATTCATTTACCGGAGCTCAGCGCGAGACAACACTTGGGTGCACAAGAATGTAGCCCACCTTCGACTACATCTAGTGGGTGTGTTATATATTGGGGTTCCCTTCGGGGATGTCGAAACTAGATCGGGGATCTAGGTATTCTGCCCATATAGCACACTGTCCTTGACCATGGACCCCCCTGATGATGTTTGTGATTTGAGGTATCTTTAGTGGCCATAATTTTTAGGGACTTACACAAGGTGACTGGGATGGGCTGTCTTAGTACCTGAAACAGACGGACCCACTCTATCTTCTGTCTTTAGGAGGGTACTCGTCTTCACGAGAGTGCTTACACCTATTGTCTGAGGTTCGGGCGAAGCTCTAGAGTGACCGTAACTATACTTTCGACCAACCCTCTATGTATACTATTGTGATACTGGATTTCATCACCAGCAAATGGTAGTACTCAGACAGGGCACCCTATTCTAGCTGCTTGCTAATTGATTTTAGAGAGTCCTTTTTTTCTTTTTTAGGTGTGTGGTTACTGTCATTGAGACTTTATAATACATCACAATTTATTAAAATTTGTTAAAATTAAATAGGTCACCGTGGCATCCCCCGACCCATGCCCTCTGTCTTGACGACAGCAAGGTCTACCTCCTCTCACTATTGAGGAAGAACTGAACCTTGGTGAACCTGTGCCTTCTACGGAAGAGCAGTCTCCACTGACTAATCTTGATTTTCACATAGCCTCATATCATCCGGAATTTCTGGAGGACCCTTTCACTGAAGGGGTTGTACCTCATTACAATCCTCCACTCACTGATCCGTTGGGGCCTGTGATAATTCAGATTCCACCACGCCAAGATATGTCTTCGGCCGCAAAAACATCCATTTCACCACTAGCATCCACAGGGTCGATGCCAATGGAAACCATCCCAAGTTCGCCACCATCCTCCCCGCCGGTTGTCAGTTCTTTGCCATCACTGGGTAACCCCAGTAGTCAACATATACCTAATCCCAATCCTACGGTCATCACAACTGTCAGTAGCTCGCTGAATCCTTTGGCATCTACCCCTACCGTGACCATGTTGGGACCCACGGTAGCTCCTCCCACGAGTATGAATACTTCGGTGCCTTTTAGCAACTCTTTCGGTTGGAACCCTCTGCTGAGTTCAAACACCTTGGCCACTATACCAGGGGGCAATGTCACTAGCACTCAGGTAGCACGGAACATTTCACTTCCCCTGCAATCCTTAGGACAAATGGGACAACCTATTGTCAATAATTTTCCCTTAAGTGGTTCAAATATAGGTGTAGGGTCTATGTCATTTCCAAACTATGCAAGTAGTAGCATGCCTCCGGGAAACTCTATTGCATCCATTTGGACTAACCAAACCCAACCTCCATCTGGAATGGGAGGGCACTTTTATACTGGGGGCAACCAACTGTTTTCCCCGCAATACAATATGCCCTATGGATAGCAACAGTATGCCCCTACTCCTCCACCTATAGGAAATTTGTATCAAATTTCTACTTATCCTCCTGGTAACACATTGATGGGTGGACCCTATGGTCTAAGTAGTCAGCCCATACTGCCTTGGTTAGATTCGGGGGCAAATCCACAATTGCCATTTTTGGCAGCTCTGGACATCCCCAATATCCATAAACTGACTAACGACCCCATCAATCACAACCCGCTCTGGCCTCCAGTACCACATAAGATTCCTTCTGATATCCCGAAGTTCAACGGGAAACAAGGGGAAGACCAAGCCGCACACATCACTACCTTTCATCTATGGTCTATATCCAATTCCATGGTGGATGATAGTGTCCGGCTTCGACTGTTTCCCCGCACCCTTATAGGCAATGCCGCCAAGTGGTACATTGAATTACCACGCGTTGCCATCAATACTTTTGGCGCTTTAGCGACGGAGTTTATAAAGAACTTCCAATTACCAATTCAATTTGAAACCGGTATGGAACTGTTAACCTCGCTGCGCCAAGACACCGCCACCCACATCTCCGATCACATTCATGAATGGAGACGTAGGAGGAGGCTAGTCAAAGTGCTAATCCCAGATCATCTCTTCGCCAATTGGTTTTGTAAGTCTCTTTTACCCCACATCTCTAAAGACATTGGCCTTTCTGGTGCGATTACATAAGATCAATGCATTCGTCGTGCCCAGCATTTGGATTTAATCTATTCACAATATGGCATGCTATACGATCTACTCCCCAATGCCCCTGGTAACCCAAATCCTCCGTCCACTTAGAAAACCGGAACACATGCCGATGGTCTTGTTGGCACAATCTCTGGTGTGGCCACAAAGCAGTCTCGGGGGCAAGCCTCCCAGCCATCTTCGGCTGCCACCGCCCCTCACCAAACGACTACTCTTCCTACCACTGAGGTGAATTCTATGCAAACCTAACAAAAACCTAGCAGGAAAAATAAGAAGAACAAGAAAAAGACGTCTTCTTCGAAAGAGAAGTCGGATAATCAGAATAACCCTAATCAGAAAAACGCAACCAAAAATGACAAAGGGAAGGATAAACCCATGAAATTTCCTTGCAATATCTGTGCGGATGACCACTTGACATACAAATGTCCTCGGCTGCAAGAATGCACCGATTTTATTGCCAACAAGGATTTTGGGTGAACACCTGTCATTCTTCATAATCCTTTCCCTAATCAGCAGCAGCAACATCAACACATGGTTGACAATCCACCACAACCCCATCAACGGGGAAATGGTGGTTCACATCCTTCCGGCAAAGGACCATCTGCCATTTATGGCATTGAGAATGTTGAACTTCAAACTCAAGCCAAGATTTATGGAAATCCTACCATAGATGCTCAAGAACCTGGTACTAGTTCAAATCCACTGCCACCCAACAATTTTCATATTGAACGGCCTACTGCTAACCCCGTGATTCATTCCCCCAAAGGGACACTTTGACGCACGAATCATAACACCTCTGCACGTGCAACCCAAAACTACAGCATTGTAGAAGATTTGGCACAGGCACCGTCAGCTATTTCTTCTCTCGAAGTATTACAAACCTGTCCAGCACAAAGGAAATCCTTGCTTTCGGCCATTGGTGGAATAGGCCCCCAGGATTCCATGCTAGCTATCTTTGATATGGAAAAGGATAAACCTCGCCTCTCACACCAACTCGCATTCCAGGTGCAGGTTGTGTCGAAAGGGAGACCAATCCATCGCACTGTCATAGACGAAGGTGCTTCGACCTGCGTTATGTCACAAGCTTGTTGGCTCAATTTAGGTTCTCCTACCCTCACCCCGCCATCAAATTCCCTCAAAGCTTTCGTTGGCCACACGTTCCTCCCAAAGGGATACCTTGCTAGCTTTCGCATCACTCTGAGTGGGAAAATGGTAAACATGGACGTTGAAGTCGTAGAGTGCCATCTAGACTATAATTTATTGCTTGGTCGCAGTTGGTCTTATGCCATGACTGCCATTGTGTCTTCGGTCTTCTGACTCATCCTATTTCCATTGGATGGGAAAATAGTCACAGTGGATCAGCTATCCTTCTGCACCCCTGATTATGCCACGTTACCAAGTAGCACTGTACCCCTAATAGGAGGCTTTCCTGACTCTTACGTCACTATCGGTACCGATCTTCTGAAGGCATCTTCCCTACTGGGTTGTTTTCCTCTCCCGCCGCCACAGATCCCAAACACGGTTGCAATGATATCCACCACTTTGGATGGCTCTATTGACCCATGGATCATTCTGGCACCTTCAGACATTGATTCCTACGAAGATCAGATGCCGCTCTCACCAGCCGAGTTGGCTTACCAAGCCATCCAAATAGCATCTGAACCCTCCACTGCTATGGTTTCAACCGAAAGTACAAATCTCCCGCCCATCACAGTTCTCTTTAAGGATCTCCTCAATGAATTCTTGCCTACAGACAAAGCTATTCGAGAGATCATGTCTCTAGAAGAACGACCTTAGGTAGAGTTTCACCATCGCGCTTCAATGATTGACTCGGAGGCGATAAAAACTGAAATCCCATTTTTTGACCAACCTCAGATGGTTCCCTCCACTTATACGACTGTTCAAACTATCGATTCAGAAGGGAACATGGGTAATCTTTCTAAGACAATTCTCATTGATATCTCGGTCAAAAAGGGTATCGTGGAAAATATTCAGATTAGAGCTGACTGCAATCCTGAGGAAATTGCGTGCTTCACATCCCTTTTCAAGGAATTCCATGATGTGTTTGCTGGGTCTTATGACGAAATGCCCGGCATAGACCCATCTATCGTCGAGCGTTCTTTTTATGGTATTTTTCTTGCTTGTTAATCCAAAAAACCTCGAGTTCCCTTCTTCGGACTCGTTAAACTTATACAAAGTTGATATCAAGCATTATTTTTATGGTCTTTTTCTTGCTCATTAATCCAAAAAACCTAGAGTTCTCTTCTTCAGGATCGTTAAAACTATGAAGACACACTGAGCTTTCTTTTTAGGAACCTTTTTCTCGCTCATGAAACTGAAAAAACCCCGAGTTGACTTTGTCGGGCTCATTAAACTACCACAACAGAGAGCAAGGAGCCATTCTTTTCCTCTTTTTCACAGCTCCTTAAACCGAAAAAGTAACCGAGTTTTCTCCGCGTGACTCGTTAAAATTTCACAGAGGGTACCGAGTTTTCTCCACGTGACTCGTTAAAATTTCACGGGAGGCATCGAGTTTTTTTGTTGGACTCATTAAAATTTCACAAATAATATTGAGTTTACTTCGTCTCCTTGTACTCATGACAAAATGAGGTAGACGTCCATCGAACATAGATTTCTCACTTTTTCGGCTTCAATGGACTAACTCACAGAAAATGAACTGTTTCGGGCTTACTATTATCCCTTTTCCGTGCCCGATTATCAAGACATGACAAAGGTACCCCAACGGAGTTGTCTTTTATGATATTTTTCAGACTCTCTAAACATGAAAAATTCACCGAGTTTACTCATCTGGATTCGTTAAACCTAATCAGACGGGGCACGGAGTTGTCTTTTATGATATTTTTCAGACTCTCTAAACATGAAAAATTCACTAAGTTTACTCATCTAGACTCGTTAAACTTAATCAGACGGGGAAAAATTTGGACAAAATGGATACTACCTCTGTTACATTTCAGAAAAGGTCGATTTGGCAGCAAAATTCTTGAACATGGCACTTCCCAGAAAACTCTTTCGCAGTTAGCCAAACCCTACCATCCATGAGTATTAGCCTTCATTTCCCAGTGTCCCTACACCAGTAATATCCTAACACACTCTTTGGTGTTCATTAAGCCTCAGTTGCCTAGTACCCTGTTATAGTGCCTTCTATTGTTCAAGCAGATCTCGCTATCTACCGCTCTTGTTATCAACCAAACCGCTTATTATGCTAGAAATTATTTGTCGTCCGACATCCCCATTTACTCTTCATTATCTCAATCATAAATCAGTTGATTTCCATTTCGTGTTGACTGATGTAGGACGCCTCAGTGCCTACCTTTCAACAGATCTCTTCCTATCGACTTCAGCATCTTATCTAGGAAGTTGATGCAGAAACCCATTAGTACCCAGATACTTGCAGACATCAATGGCAGGTAGTCTTGTGTTTGATCAGGAGTCTTCATCATTAGCTCCTGGTCGAATGATTCTACGAGTGTTCAACTTCAACTCATTTTATTCACACTCGCTAGATTGTACTGTGCATCTTAAGGACCATCATCATTATCGGTGGCCACCTTCGTGTCTGTTAACAGTTTTCATTATCGACTGGTAATCAGACAATTTCTCACATGTTCAACGACAGCTCCTTCATTCACATGTTGAGAAATATGCAGTTTAAGTGAATCGGCGGTCAAGACCTTGGGGAAAAAGGTTACATCATTAAAGTTGTGTTTCCTCCCCAAGTTGCGATACTGTTTATGGAGATAGCTTCTTCAGCCTAATCCTGTTGTGACAGACACTTCCACATTGTGCTTATCGGTGGACAGATTCTTCATATCTCTATTCTAGAGAAATCATTTTTTTTAAGCTACTGAGCATGGAAATGCCCGACTCAAGTCAGATACTATATTTTCTGACATATGTTGTTGTTTCAGGTTTTCCTCAGTCTTTCAATCTCTTTATCTCTACTACACACTTTGTAAAGTATTTCGGCCATCGTCTTCGTCTCTAACCTCACACTTTAGGGGGCATCTGTTACAGGTCAAAATACCTCCTCATCATCTCAGAGGAGAAGACAAATATGGAAGGAATACAAAGACCTAAATTAAACCTATTTCCGCCAAGGTAACACCTCTGTATAACAACACAAGAGTGTTATAATGCAGCTGATCAGTGAATGGGCCGCGTTAGTGGCTAGGGAAATTCTTTGTTTACACTATAGGGTAGTGTTACCTGTGTTTTATTTTTGAAATGGGAAAAAACCGTGGAGAATGATTTGAATCTCCAGCTTTTTCTCACAAGAGAGTCAGTACAAAAAAGGAAACTGCAAAGCACCAACTCTTATTGGGCATTTCCATAATCAACTGAACACTCTAAAGAGGAAAAAGCATGGAGGTTGAGGAAACATCTTGGTTTTTTCTATTCGAGAACTGGTAGAAAGAGAAGGTCAATGATTGCTCTCTCCATCTCCTATAAAATGGAGTTGAAGGCTCTTGGTTCAAGGTCGAAGGATTGTCAAGTTTTTGAATACTTGTGAAGTAGAGATCATTGTTGTAGTGTGAAGGTCAAAGGTCGAAGAGGTTCATTAAGAGCTTGTTGATCAAGACATCACCACTTTGAGAGATAGAGAGATTGGAAGGCTGAGGAGGGCTTGGTGCAACCGACGGTTGTAATCCTCCTTTTTACAAATCAATAGAACTGTATCTGTTTTGTCCATTCTATGCGTTGATATTGTCATTATTATTTTAATCACTTATATAGCATGAGATGAATGGCTTAGATGTGCACAATTTAAATGTTTATTATATGTTGGCTTAATTGATAGGAAATGTATGTTATGTTAGAAATTACACGGGTGCTTTAATTGATTGCAGGATCTAGATTTGGAGTTGGTGAAGGAGGAACGCTACTTCGCTAAAGGACTCCAAGATCATTAAAGAGGTCATTCTCTATCTTTTTCCATCAATTGGCCTTAAGTTAATATGAACATGTGTATGCCATCTTTGTGAACTGTACAGCTAATCTTACTGTCTGCCTCGGGCACCGGAAAGCCCAGAGAGGGATATACGATAACCAACAACCCAAGCATTTTACCCTATAGCAAGTTGTTGTCTTGCATTAAACATTGCCAGAAGAAAAACCTCCAATCCATGTTCATGAACAAGAGGTCATGGGGATAAATTTTTCACAAAGGGATCTAATTGTTGGGATGTTGCCTACACACATTGATGAAGGAGAGGGCAACAACGTTGTCACATCTAGAGCACATCTAGTGCCTCATGCAAAGGAGGGAGGAGCACATGCTCCAACGAGAGGGATTCTTGTGCTTTTGCAAGAATTTCCCCAGGATCTCATACATGGAGGTCCAAGCACAATCAGTGAGCAGCATGATTGTGCAACATTACAGCTAGAAGGAGGAAGGGAGGAATAGCAGCATCATTTGATGAGAGGTACACAACCTTCTCTATTTCAAAGAGCCAGTGCAAAGAAGAGGCAGACTGTATTTCACTGTGAGAGCAAGGGAAAGGTTGCCCAACCACATGAGAAGTCTACTCTTGACATTGATGTCTCACTACATGGAGGCATTCCACCTGGGAAGCCACCTGATCTTCAATTGATGAGAGATATCTTGTCTTTGGGTTCACCACTCTGGTATTTTGGAGAGGTGAATATTTTTGAAGAAGACTTTGGCATGGGGGATGTCAAAGTAGCATGCAGCAGCATGAGGAGAGCCTCACATGCTAGTTCACCAGCATTGTCTTTGAGGGGGATGGATCCTTATTGGAGGTCTCAGCTTTTGGTGGAGTACTCCAAGGATCTTGGTGCATGCATGATTCTTGATGACCCAGATGGAGATGATAGATACATAGTGGATGATGGGGTCATCTATTCCTATGGTAGGATCTTCTTGACTAGATCTTTTAGTCTCAAGGAGAAGCTGCTACATGCAGCGCATGAGGACTTCTCTTCTATGCACGTTGATGCATATTTCTAGTTGATGGAGGAGTTCACGTGGGAGGGCATTCAACATGATATATATCAGCATATGGAGAGATGCATAGCCCGAATGGTGATAGAGAAGATGTCACAACCACCTTCCTACTCATTGGGAGTGAGGAAGAATTTCCAGTGGAGCTAAAGGCCTCAAGTACATAATGGAGGAGGTATCATTTCATGTTTTGTAGTGTAGTTCTTTCCCTTATTTGAGCAGCATGATGTAACAAGAAGAAGTATTTTTTCTTGCATATTGTATGATGATGTACTTGCAGCTACTTGTAGCATTGATCTTGGCTATATTTTTGATGAGCTATGGAGGAAGCCATATGTCTCTTGGTGTGCACCAATGACACCATATTATTACTTCATGTTTTCATCTTATGAGATGACTATGGCAGCAAACAAGTGTCTATCAAATCACTTGTTATTTCTTATTTTGATGTAGGCCAAGGATGCACTCAGCTGGTTCCATGAGAGGGACCATAATTCACTCTTTGGTTTTCACTTGGCAACTTGTTTTTATTGTATCTTGCTTCCATGTATTGCTGATGTGTTTTTGTTCAAGGGAAGCTTTATATGGAGAGAGGAGCCAATTGAATGGCATGGCACCCATATGATAGAGCAACAGAAGACTTGTTGGTATGGGGCATCATACAAGTTGATCATCATGATCTCACTTCATGGCTTGTATGAGGAAGAGATGAAGCAGTAGAAAAAGTTGTTGTTGCTATGGTTGCACTTGGGAGAGTATGGGAAAAATTCTTCCCATACTTTTCATGATATTTCTGAAGAGAATAAAGGCACATTCATGGTGCAAGGAGGCTACCCTTCAGTATTGGAGGATCATGAGAGACTTCCATGCCGAAATATGATCTTCTCACATAGCAGCATGATGGTGGATGGCTTTGGCATGTGGAATGTCAAGGGGAGAAGTCATGGAGCCTTATTCTTGAGGCCCACAGCGTTGTCACATGGGAATGTGTTCTTATTGATGGAGTGTTAAAAAGAGTATTTGTATCCCTTCTTCTTGCAGGTTCTTGTGAGGAAATCCTCATGGGCGAGCTTATACATGGACCTCACTTTTATTCTACTCACTATGTATGGTAGGGAATGCATTTCTATACTTTTTGATTACTTCATTGAGTATTTGTACTTTCCCACCATCCTTGAACAGTGCATTGCTCCTCAAAAGAGCAAGAGTATTTTTGGGTTTCATGGTCACTTTAGGGCCAATGTTTATGATGATAGTAGCCCATCTATACATGAATTTGGGCAAGTGTATTATTATCTTATATATGTACAGCTGATATACTTTAATTCTTACTTTCCCATGTTGGGAGAACAAACATATACAGCTTGTAACTTGTTGCAAGATCACTTGCCTTATGACATTCTCAATCAGTAGTTGGGAGAACTGCGTTGTATCCACCAGAGAGACCATATGTATCATCCAAAATTGCACATAACCTTCATCCATTTTCTAATTTGGATGCCATGTGGTGATGGTGTGCCATTCATCTTGAATGGAATGGTTTGAGTTGACATGACTCATGATTTTGGAGGAAGAGTCCTTGGAGGCTCAATCTTCTTCTTGCCGTTGGAGGGAAATCATGTTGTAGACCAAGATCAGCATGCCTTCTACAGTTATCATAAGTGGAGAAGAGGACAGGGTGGGATAGGCCCTCTTGCCTATCATTTACATTTATTTATCCCACCTACATTTCAGGAGCCACAGGTGGAGGATACTTTTCATGAGTTACCATGTTGGAGGGTGACTCACTTCAATTGGATGATAGCATGGGTGAGGGAGGCACTCATTCACCATGTTGATCATCACTCCTACTTTTTGGAGGCCATGAGATAGCTAGTTGGTTTCCATACACACTTTCCACCTTTGATTGATGCAGACACCTTGGTTTTGCACACTTGGGAGGAAGCATTGGATGATAGTATATTTGTAGATTCTCTTGATGCAGTGATGGAGGCTATTAATGGAGGCCACATGAGGAAGAGGGGAGAGATTTTGTTCTCCTTATGCATTTTCTTGAGGACAAGAAAATATTTTGGAGGGGAGGACTGTAATGTTCCAAAATTTTAGCCTCCAAGCTAAATGGAACATTAGAGTTAGCAGCAGCTCTAACCGGTAAATAAATGGGTAGAAAAGCCCATAAGTCTCCTAAGGAGGATAAAAACACTCTAGGTGTAAAAGGAGACATTCTTTCTAGCCTAATAAAACACCTCCATGCGTGAACAAGGTTAAAATGAAGCTGCTTTGACTAAGTCAACAGCGTAGTTTTAGTGGAGGAGGAATCCTAGGATGAATAACGCAATTTTGGAGGGAAATGTAACTTAGGTTAGAAGTAACCTAATTGAGTGGGGCCAAGGGCAAGAAAACTAATGTCTAATATAAGGAAGAGGATGGAAGCATTATTTATCATGTTGTATATTATTATTCTTGGATGCCAAGAATTGTTGCTGCTTTGCAGCTTAGCAAAGCTGCAGTGCTGTTTAGCACTAGGTGTTCCCAGGAAGGAATCCCACCTCTTTCCTTTGAGGAGCTCATTTGAAGAGTTTGTATTCATCATTCCACATCAGGTTTTCAATCCAAGCTTCATCCATCTTCATCATCACAAATTTTTCAGAGATTGTGTAGTGTTGCTGGGTGCAGCAGTGGAAGGGATTGAAATCCCGGCTTCTGAGCTAGTTTCTCATTGGAGGAAGGTTTTCTTCACTTGAGAGATCTGTTTGGAGAGATCCAGAGCTTATTTCAGATCTGTGGTATCATACCACACATTTCCCATACATTCCCAGCGTTGTCTTTGCTAGGGAATGCGTTATTTTGGAGGCAGTGTTTATTGCATGGTTTGGTGGCTCCGTTGTTGAGTTTCCTTGTGATTGAGAGGTTCATCCTTTCATGGGAGGAAGCCCTTGAGGGATATACATCAGATAAGACATATTTCAGCCTTATACACTCATGTTCTTTAGTGTTGTAGTGATGTTTCAGTAATTTTCTAAATATCACATTTGTATACAGAGTGTTTGGACAAGAAACCCTTGTCGGTTTTTGTTGTATTTTGTATAAGGAGCTTAGATCTTTGTTCTTCATAATTTTTTATCAATATATGAGTAGAAATATTTTTATCCTATCATTTTATGTGTAAACCCTCTCTTATACTGTGCAGTCCCTTGAGCAGCTGCTCCGGCATTTTGCAATCTTGGGGTTTTAGCACTTTTTGGTCATCCTAGGTGTGGGAGATCTGTTTAGCCCACCTAGTTTGATTTGTTTCAGCTCTATTATTGGATTTAGATTTAATATTGACTAATTTATGGGATAAATGAGTCCATTTCACTATTTTATTACATTTTTTGCTGTAAATGCATTTTTGATGCATGTTTTATGAGAAATCTTGAAAAAGGAATATTAAAGCAGAAGACAGTAGCAGCAATGACAGGGGCCAAGGGCCTATGATGAAAAACCAAAAAGGAGGAAAATTGAACATATTTTAACCCCAAATCACAATGGATATCACCTCATCTTCCATGATCCTCTCATGTTTCCAGAATGTAGAGTGCTTCCAATTTTGTGAGAGGATCAAACAAGTGCAAAGCCACCCAGAGCTTACAAGGATTTTCATTCTTAACCTGAACAAAAAGTAATAAAACCTTGTAGGAGTGGACTTTGAACTATCAACATATTCCATATCTAATTCTACAGGTATCCCTACTGTTGGTGAAAATTGGTTTAAGAAATCCAAATTGAGCAAGAACTATTATGAGTCATTTTTCAAGACTAGATACAGAGAAGTCTGCAAGGAAATTTTCCCTTTCTCACACCTCAAATAGAGATTTTCACCCTTGATGAAAGTCATTATGAAGTACTTTACCTGTGAGGGTAGATACTCTAGGCTTTACTCCTACCATGTCAGGCTCCTCACGCATTTCACAAGGGTTAAGATGCACAACTTGCCCTAATATCTCTATAGGAGTATGGACAAAATGTCTTTTGTTTTCCGGAGAAGGAGTCCTTCCCAACAAATGCAAAGTTTTTTTCACCATTCCTTGATCAAGATGATGGTTTTACATCAGTTGGAAAAAAAGGGCATACCTTGGGAGGTATTCATAGCACATGAAGTCTTCACAAGCCCAGAGCTCCCTCGTCAACCTATCTTTCCCTCATCATCTACACAAGTGCCCTCACCTCCAGGAAACCTCCCCTACTCTCCTTCTCTGGATGCATCAAATGAATAAGGAAGTGGCATGATGAATTAAGTGAAAATAAGGGAGACAATGATAATGAGTCAAATCAAAATGAATAGGGTGAGAGTGACAATAAATCAGTCCAAAGTGAAGAAGAATCAGATGATGAGGAAGGAGAAGGAAATGATGATGAAGAAATTTTCAGTGAGAATGATAGTGATGAAGATGAAAACAGTGAGAAAAATAGTGACAATATGGAAGAGGATGATGCAGAAGATGAGGAGGTTGAAAGTGGAAATGAATGAGCACTAGTGAAGAGGATATTAGCAATAAAACAGAAGATACGGAGGCAGAGAGGGAAGAGGAAAATGATGAGGCTGCAACAGAAAATGATGATGAAATAGAAACAAATCATGAAGATATGGAAGAATATGACAATACAAAGAGGATGACAATGAGGACAATGCAGAAATTGAAGGCAGCAGTGACAAAAATAAAGTAATCCTCAGTGATGAAAAGGACAACAAAGAAGAAAATAGTCATGACTATCATGATAGTTGTCATGATAGTCATGACAACAATCAGCCCCTCAGTGATAATGAAAATGATTACAGTGCAGAAGATAAAGAGTAAAACAGTCCTGATGATGAACAAAATAAAAGTGAAGAAAGTACAGAGGGTGATAGTCCAAATGATAATCACAACAGTGAAAGGGAAAAAAGTTACAATGAGGGACATAATGATGATTTTGATGACAATAACAAGGGTCACAGCCATAACAAATACACTAAAAAGGTCATCATCACACCTATTTTATTCACATATTAGAGAGGGCCAAGGCTTGTGCTTGTTTCCTCTAAAAGGCAAGGGACCATGCCATCTACCTCAGCTCAGCCACTAGACAAAGGTAAACAAAAGGTAAAAGAAGAAGAACAATATCATGAAGTGGAAAGGGAGTTTGAAATCATCCAGGTGGACAGTGATGAGGAGGAGGAGGCAAGGATCTCAAACATGCTCATCCAAAACAAAAATTCACTCATTGAAGACCTCCAAGCCAATTTGAATAGGGCCAAAAGTGTAAATGATGCCCTTGACTTGGAAAACAGGAAGCTAGGAGTATGAATTGCTATCGATGAAGCTAGATCCATTAAAGCCTGGGAAGAAGCCCAAAGGGCATAAGTGAAACTAGAAGAGTTAATGGTCACTTATGAAGAGACTGAGGATGAGGAAGGTCAATCTAGGAGGAGGCCTAGAACCATGGGATTGAAGAAGGCATTGGCAAAACAAAAAGAAAAGAAGCCTCCCTAGCAGAACAACTTCCTCTTGATTAGCTTTTGGCCATGGAGATAGCATAGGATCGGGAGCCTTGGTTGGAAAGAGCCAACATACACTTGGAGGCTAAATTAGAGAAGGCCAACAAGAATCTTGACCTCCAAAGAAGGATGACTAAACATTATGCCCAGAGAAACCAAAATTCAAGAGCCAAACTGAAAAGGCCCAAGTCAAGATCCAAGCACTAAAAGAATCAAAAGGCCAAGCTAGACTAGGAATTTTGGCACAATATTCTCTACAGATCTCTGAAACCCCATGAGGGAGACATCCACCAATTTTGAAGAAATTTTGACAAGTTTTTTGTTTTTTGAGAATTTGGAGGCCTATAAGCTCAGCGCCACTAGCGCTACACTTTTCCCTCAAGCATCCTCAGAGGGAAAAATTTATATTTTTGGGTTTATCATGCCTAGTACACCATTCTCACTAAATTACATAGCATTTGGAGCATTTTTGACCCCTCAAAAGTTCAAAAAAACACCTCTTTTTTCACCATTCTGCCTTCTCTTCAGGCCTGGCACTGCGCTCATAGAAGTGTTGAGAATTTGTTTTTTTCGATAGGTTACAGAGGCTCAATCAGAAAAATAAAGGTATCTATAGAAAGAAGACTCAGCAGGCTTTCCAACGGGCCATCACAGAGAAAAATCCAACATTGGGAAGGTCCCCGAAACTCGGCTACAACAGGACTTATTTTGGCGTTGCGCTTATACGCAACACTATGTGTTTTTGGCCAAAAGTCAACAAAACACACTCATTTATTGAAAATCATATTTTAGTATTTTTTTGAGGCAAATCACTCTAGAATTATGTGCTAGAGGTTATTTTGGCATTTATTTCATGGTATATTTTGTGCCTTGGGCCTTGCATGGTCTCTTGGGCATTTATGACATTTATGGGTGATTTTGACATTTTCCAACCTTATCTAGGGTTTTCGACCTCCTTTGCTAAGATAAATAGAGCATGAGGGCTTCATTGTAAATGTTGGCATTTGATGAGTTTTGAGACAAATATATGGTTTTCTTGAGTTTGAATAATAAATTGGTCTTGTGGAGTTTCTAAATGGCTTGCTTTGATTGATGATGAAGGAGGATAGCTTGCAGGATCCCTGAGCTTGGTTATTGGTGAAGTGCTTCTCTTCCATGTTATTTTTTTCTCATGTTTTCATTATTTTTGCATCCTTCTATGTTGCAATAGAACAGAATATTATAGGCTAAGAAATGTTGTTGGAGGCACCTTAGTCCTTCATGTTTCTATTGTCTTTATGTTTTCCTTTGCTGGATTAGTTTAAGGAATTCTTAGTTGCTTCTTAGACCTACCTATGCTTGTTTATTCCATGAATGGTTCAATATAGTAGTTTTCAAATATGTTTTATGGTTAGCCTTTCTTATTTGATGCTATTTAAACTCTATTTTGGAATCTCTCTTTGAACTACTACTTGTTAAGGTTTTAGCCAAAGAGGCCATGCTCTGATCATGCCCTTTGTCCATGCTTATGAAGTTGCCTTGAATTTCTTTGTAGCTTGATAATAGATGCCTAGGATTTCCCTCTTCTTTGATTAAAGTTATATGTTATCTTGTATGTTTTCTAAACCTTGAAGGTGAAATCACTAAAATTACTATAAGCTTCTTGCTTTCTATGGTTCACTGAATTGTTCATCTTTAATTCTTGTTTGCGTAAGTATAATAAAAAAGGCTATTGTTTTTCCATGTCTTATGAGTATGTCCTTATGTTGATCAGTGTTTGAGACCATCTTTTTTAAAAGGTATTTTTTTAAGGATTCTTCACTTCCCTTACACACCTAGTATTCTCACAAATTTTATGTTCATTCCATTTCACACATGCCTAAAAGATCCATTTGACCATGCTAGATTTACCCTGCTATGCATCTTGTTTCATTGTTGAGATATCCATGACTTTCATAGACTCCATAACCCAATGATTTGAGGACCTCTCACTCCACCTATTCTACTTGATCATCTTACCCAACCAAAACAAACAACAAACCCTACACTTAACAACTAGCCTAAAATCAAAAACCTAAAAGCAAACAAGTTCACATCCTTTGCATACAATAGAGATAGCCCTCTCTGAGTCCAAGAAGGCTAGGTCCTAGGACTCCAAAGACTGTTCTGATGTTACCCTGTGAATTTGGTCTACCAATCCGCTAAATCACGGGACCTTAACACCCCTCTGGAAGGTCATGGAGTATAGTAAGTAGGACAAGAGAAGCACATCTAGCTAGACCTGTAAGAGGAGGAACTCCAACCATAATGACAGCGATTGTACTACTTGAAAATGCAGTGGATGGAATTATATTTTGACTAGGGGAAAAACAGTGAATGAAGATGTGATGCTAGGAGATTTTGAGGTGGGAATTTGGATTTAGAGACAAAATAACTCCACTCAGGCAAAGGGACACCCGAACTCCTTCTTAACAAGAAATCAAAAGGATCTAGTTCTTTTAATTTTTCAAATGACTTTTGTTCCAGTGAAAATTATGATGTGACAGTTTCCCAAAACCCTTATTTTTCTTATTTTGACACAAGAGATTATGTATCAATTCCTAGTCTTTGTAGATCTAATATAATTTCGGTTAATTAATTCTCATATTTAGATCTAAAATAACTTCTTCTATATTTTCATCAAACTTTTTATCTTCAAAACTTCGAACAGCTTCAGAGGGAAAAGATGAAACTCTTGTATGATATGGATTACATGATTTTGATGAGCTTCCAATACCTCTGAGGATTATTTCTGGACTATCAACTATCTCAGCTGGATTAGTGTTACACCATTTTTTGGTCATCTAACCTGTTACTATTAGATGGACCTAAGTACACCATGTAAGACCAATTTTCCCTAAGTAAATTTGCTTTCACTATGAAAAATAACTTAGTAAACCACCTTTATTAAGTTGTTTATGGTCTAAACAGGAAACCCCATGAGGAAATACTAAATAAATCCACATTTGTTTGATTTTCCTCAAGAAATAATTAGTTAAACAATAGTTTCATTAATATTCCTAGTCATATTTATCCCAAAACAGGAAAATTAATTAGATAAATTATTATTTATCTTATTATTTTCTAAGAATAATTATGTAAACCTTATTTAAATAATATTCCTTGTTAAATTTGACTAAATCACTCATAAATAATTAAATAAATCATTATTTATTTGATTATTACTCAACCACATCCTTAAAATAATAAATAAATCATTTATTTATTTATTATTTACAAATAAAGGGGTTTGACCCAAGTCAATTTTTTTCCCCTCCAACAAATATAATTAAATATTCCATAAAAGTGGATCTAGATTTGGTTAATAATATTTTAATTATGCACAAATATCTAGACTAACTCAATATTTTGTTATAAATAGAAGGTTTTTTCCATTCACTTAGTACCTTTTGTTGCCTAAAGATCACTCTGGATCTATACTTTTTGTATGACTTTGATCCACCATCATTGTCATATTTTTCTACCATTTTTCTTGTGAGCTCCCTCTGAGTTCCATTTTTGTCTCGGTTTTCTACACCATCAAGAGAGAGAGATTTTAGATCTGAAGTGTTGAGGACTTACAAGAACCCATCCCATTGAGGAGGACTGGTAACATCTTTCTATGTTCTCCTCAGGTGTCATAAATACAAAAAAAATCCTTAAAACAATCTTGTCTTGTCTATTGGATGCATGGAGCAACTCTTGCTTTTATTTACTGCTTAATGTTTTTTAATGCATAGATCTAGATTTTTGCAACATTTATCTTGGCCAACTAATTGCAAATCTAAAGATATTGGTAGTTGTATTTGTTGTTATGGTTATTTGTTATACACGGCTAAAGTGATCCTTTTTCATACACTTGCGATTAAGATTCATACTAACAACTAGCGACTCCACAAGGGTTTACGATTACAACCTCTGTCGTTTTTCAGATCCCTACATATCCAGTTGCTTCAAACCCTAGGATTTATCTTCAGCTTCTTGTTTTGATTTTCTTGATGTTGTTTTTAACATATAAAACCCTAAAACATTGAAAATTATAACTTCTGTGTGTTTTTGGACCTATTGCGTAGGTGACAAGCATCATTCGCAGCTGAGGCGACACATTCTTCTGAAACCTGATCCCGAAGTGCAGGTCACGCTTTTTGGGCCAAAACCTGCGACCTGAACCTCCAGGGTGCAGAAAATAGGCCAAAACCAACGACCTCTGTAGAAAACAGGTTAGAAAGTGGACCTAGACTTTTTGCGGTAATTTTTCTGAGAATTTTTTGGGTTTGTCTGGGCCTTTGTTTAGGGTTTTATGACCTCTGTATTTGCCTGTTTTGGACTTGTACTTGTTCTGTTTTATTCAACAAAGTGGGAACCTATCCCCCTAGGGCTTCAGTACCCTCCACCTTTCGTGGAAGAGTTTTAGCTGTTGCAGGTTGTCTGAAATTTCAGAAGTGTTCAGCCATTTTTTAGATCTAATCCCTTACCTTCAGATCCACTTTAGATTGGCTATTTATCCATCCAAAACCCCTACTTTTAGTTTTTTTTATGTTTTCCTCTAGGGTCCCCTTCGTTTCCCTCCAGGTTATAGCTTTTCACCACCTCATTTACAACAATTTTTCCTCTGATTTTTTGTTGTTTGTCTACGCCTATTTCCAACATATTTGAACTTTAGATCATTGTCCCTCCTGACCTTAGATATATTGGCTATTTTGGTGTGTTTTGACTAGATTTTTTCCCACCTACAAACTAGTTGTTGAGAGGCCTGCCTCCTTGGGTTTATATTAATGCATAATTAGTTTTTTATTTTCTATTATTTAAGTTTCATATACTGTTATCTGCAGGTTTATTTACAGTTATAGCACATTTTTTCTTTTTCTCTACAAATGTATGGGTTTAAAAATTAAAATTTACACACTTTACACACACACCCTAAGTGAAGAAGGGCTTGGTTAACACCACCAAGAAAAGAATTTAACATTGAAATCAATTGATCTTGCACCTATCTACCCTTGTTTCAACGTTGTAATCAGTTGATCCTGCACCTTTCCACCCTTGTTGGTCTCTATTCCCTTTGTGTCGTGTTTGTGCCTTCACCATTGTGCCACCAAGGCGTTTAGCCCAAAGACTTCTTGGCCTTCATCTTCAGTTTCTGATAGGAAGACTTACTCCTCCGTGTAGGATTCGAGTTAGTCCTCCACCAAGTCCGCACTCTGACTCCTCTTCTAGTTCATTGGGTTCTCCTTCTGGTTCCGCCCCTATTTCTCCCCCTGTCACCTTCACCATGTCTAGTTCAGGACCTAACGTTGGTGGTAACCCCGGCCCTAATGCTAGGAATACTACTAGTAGGACCACAACTGGAAATAACCCAGCTGCTCCCTTGCTTGCCTATATGGTAGGCCTCAGTCTTCCCAATTTTAACTAATTGATCAATGACCCTATACACCATGACGCTAGTTGGCCTGCTATGCCGACCAAGCTACCTTCCGACATCCCCAAGTTTGAAGGCCTTGCTGGAGAAGATCCTACAGATCATGTTTGATCTTTCCACATGTGGTGTTTGTCCAACTCCATTACTGATGACTATGTCCATCTTCGATTGTTCCAAAGTATGCTTACTGGTGAAGCTTCTAAGTGGTATGTTGATCAGGCCTCATCCTCTCATAGCACCTTTGCGACTCTTGCCTGGGATTTTCTGTCTTATTTCCAGCTTCCCCATCATTATGACACTACTAAAAAAAAATTACTTATTTCTGTCAATTGTTTACAACCCACCTATCCGATCATGTCCAGGAATGGCGGAGAAGAAAGAGCCTAATTCGAGCCCCTACCTTCGAAGACCGTGTCTACATGGACTGGTTCCTTAGATCCCTTTTTCCTGCTCTAGACAAAGATGTCGCATCGCATTTCCCTCAAACCGAAGAAGTTGCTTTCTAGATTGCGTTAAAATATGACCATATCTATGCTCAGTCGGGTTATGTTTATACCATTCTACCTGATCTTCCTAGACCCGGAAGTGCCAACGCACCGGAGGCATCTCATGCTGCCGACGGTGTCGTTGAAGCTCTCTCTCACCCATACGCTTAGCCTCTATAATATTCTCAAATTTTCACCTGATATTTGGAATATTAGAGTTCTTAACTTTCTTAATTAATTAAGTAAATAAAAGGGTGGAGGGACCCATAATCCTCAATATGAATAAACATCCACTTTTTTGTGTGTGAATGTGGATTAATTAAGCCTATATCTACATAATGAGGTAGTTGAGCAACTACTAATGTGAATGAAATTGGAGATTATGTCTCATTAATTGAGATAGATCATGGAGGTTGATACAGTCAACTAAGATCTTGAAGATGTCAAATAGAAGATCATGGAGCATTCGTGATAAAGTGATGGAGGATGTTATGCAATTAATGTGCACATGATGGAGAGGGTGTACATTGCACCTAGACATGATGGATGACTTGGTCAAACAGCACAGTCGCACATGGAGTGTAATATTCCCAATTAGCCCAAGCTAATGGGAATATACAATTTTGTTTCAATTTTTTGTTGCATGAATAAATGTGTAAGGGAGGACAATAAAAACTCCTAAAACAACAAATAAATCAATGCCACATGTGAACAAGGTTAAATCTGGGCTAACTAAATCAACACCCTTAGGTGTGAAGGGGGCTTAATGTTTTGACTGGGTCAACCATGACCAAATCAACAGCGTGTCTAGAAGGAGTGATCCTCATTGAGGCACAGTGTCGTTTTAGTTGGAGGTGGCTCATGTGAAAAGAGCTATTTCATTGAGATGGTTTAGGTTTTTGCAAGCTCTCAATCTTATAAAAGGAAGAGGAGGACAACATGAGAGGGTTGTTGATGATTATCAGATTTCTGAAGGTTTTGTCTGTTTAGACATTTCTTATTCTCTTGGTTGTTTAGCAAAGAATAGTGTTGTTTAGCACTGGGTGTTCATGATCGGGAATCCCACCTCTTTCCTTGAGTAGCTCTTGGAAGAGTTTGCATTTCTTGTCCACTATCAGGAATTTGGCCAAGCTCTTCTTCCAACTACAATGCAAATCCTGTTGAGGGTTTGGTTGTCTTTGTAAGTTGCAGCAAGTGGAGGCTATATCTACTCAGATCTAGGCAATTCTAGTGCCTCTTTTCAGTGGGAAAGTCTTCTATTCCATTGGCAAGAGAGTATTGGATGATTGGAGCACCATTTTCATATCTTGGCTTGAGGCCAAACATGTTCTAAAGCCTACAGCACAGTCTTTCTTCCAGAACTGCGTTATTTGTAAGGGTATTGTTGCAGGGTGTTTTGGCACATTTTTGGAGAAGAGATTTATAGTGTTGGGGATCTGCCCTTCACTGTAGAGATCCATGGATTTAAGATATATTCCATGTCATATTCAAATCTGATCTGAATACTGTTGTATTTACTTCAGAATTTCTGATTCATTCTGCAAATCTGTTGCACAAGACCTCAGATCTACTCCATGTACTTCACTTTTTGCTGAAAACCCCAAGGGGAATTTGAAGAGGAGCCTATCTAGTGTATAGATCTGAAATAGATCTAAATTTTTGTACACAGATCTGCTCTAGATATGAAGTGTAATCTAGTGTTGTTTCAGCCAATAAAAATAACGTTTTCAAGCTTTTTTAGTCATAATAAATGGTTGCAGCACCTCATTGTTGAGGATTTCTTCATGTAAAAGTCTTATATTTATGTTTTACATCTTATGGGACATAATGTAAATCTTATTTTCTGATGTAAATGTAATTTTTGAGCCTCCATATTGGCCTCCTACTCTTACTTCACTAAACTACGTTATTTCTTTGCAGTATTGTTTAGTATTGTTGCATGTTTCCCATTTGGGATATCACAGTGGTATCATATCAATCATCTTGGCACAGCCTGTAAGAATCCAATATGTCTTCATAAGAAGAAGAGCCTCTTACTGATATAGAGAAGAGGTATCTAAAAAGAAGATAGAAGAAATTTTATTACACCAATGATGATAAATACAAGGATAAAGCCCCTGACTCTGGAAGTGATGAATAAGGAAAGGACTTTGCAAAGATCCTTTTGAGAGCCATGCAAGATATTGCTAGAGAGATCAAAGAGATGACATTGGAAAGAATCAAGGAATATCCTAAGAGATTTCATCTCAGAGAAAGCTCTGGCATGTCTCACCACTGGAATGATCAACCAGTGCATCAGCCACAAGTTTCCCAGCGCTCTACCATGCCTACCTTTTTGGCTGTGGGAAATGAAGGGTTTCAAGAGAAAGCATCCCTTGAAGACTAATTTGAATAATATGAGTCTCAAAATCAGAGATTCAAATATCACTTGAGTTTTCAAGAATTTTGTCACTTGAAGGACAAAAGAAGACCAAGGCATCATCATAGAGATGGTGGATTCTCTCAGAATCATGATCGACATCACTCTATGGGCATATTCGTTTTACCCAATTTTGATGGGTCATCCAAGTGTTCTACCAAAGCATGGGTATAAAAACTTGACATCTATTTTCAGTTGAACAAGGTTCTAGAGATGGAAGCTATCAAGATTGTAGTGCTACACTTTGAAGGTGAAGCACATGACTGGTGGTTCCATGGCTTGTCTACATTGGGTCATGCCAATGTGAGTGCTTATTCAGATTTCACTAGAAGGCTGGTGGAAAGGTTTGACAGAATAGATCCAGAGGCACCATTTATGAGCCTTGCAAAGTTGAAATAATCAGGTAATACAGAGTCTTATATTTCTGAATTTTTGAGATTATCTGTTATGCTTCATGATTTTTCTGCAACAAGAAGGGTGTACATGTTCATCGATGGTCTAGATGAACCTCTTCATGGGTTGGTAAAATATACCAAGCCCACTACCTTGCATGATTCCATTGAGAGGGCTAGAGACCTTCAAGATGCCTTGCCAAAAGCAAAGGAAAGTTTTTAGAATAAGCCCTCTTTTCCTTTCAAGGGAAAGGAAGAGAAAGCTAGTCCCTCAAGGGAGAGCACATTCAATAAGCCTCTTGATATTGATTTCCGAAAATAATTGAGGAAGAAGAAGCTTTGCTTCACTTACCAAGAACCATGGGCACCTAGACATAGATGTGTTGCTCGAAAATCACATTACATAAAGGTCTTCTCAGATCTTGAAGAAAAAGAAGATGATGAACCAAGGAGAGGTCATAGCGCTGATACTGTTGAAGGAGATCCAATACCATCAGGAGATGGGAATGGAGCATTTGCTCCTATTGGAGGAACTCTTGCATCTTTGAGAGGAGTACCTAAGTACTTTACCTTAAGGTTCAAGGTTCAATATTGAATCAGAGGGTTTCTGTATTGATTTATAGTGGGGCAACTCACAATTTCATTGATGCTCATCTTGTGCAAGGGAGGGCAATACCCACTGATACTTTTGAGGGATTTTGTGTTTTGGTCCCAGGAGATAGAACAATGCAATGCATGCATTATGTCCCATCACTTTCAGTCACCATGGGTACCTACACCTTGGTTGATCACTTCTTTGTGGTTGACATACCGGACACCAATGTGATTTTGGGTGTTCAATGGTTGATTACATTGGGGAAAGTCACCACTGATTGGGAGGATTTGCAAATGGAATAGGTGGAAAAGAAGAGCGGTGAATCTCAAATGATAAAAGGCATGCATACTTACCCCTCACATAACACTTCCACACAGAGAACAGAGATGGATTTGTGCAGTGGAAGCAAGGAACTTACAGTCCCATATATTATGTTCATGAGATTTCTGCATGGGACACTCTTGTCTAGTGGAAAACCACCTGGGAGGCCACCTGATTCAAATTTGGTGGGGGATACCTCACAACATGTTGCTCCAAGTTTATATCCAGGAGGGATTGGAGCACTTGAAGACAAATCTACCGCGTTGGGAGACTTGGGTAAGATCAAGAAGGAGGGAGATCTTCTTCCCTTATCACCATCACCCACTCTCATTTATGGATCTGTGCTGTGGGAGGAGAAGAATGGAAGGAATGGCCTTCCAACACACATATTTGGCATGGGAGATTTCAAGGGGGAGATCAGAAACATGACAGACATTTATGTTGATACATTATCAACGTTTTCATTGTTGAGCAGTTTAGATCTATATTGTAAATCCCAACTGTTGGTGGATTATTCCAAAGATCTTCACACTTGTATGATACTTGATGACCAGCTACATGAAGAGGGCTATTTAGTCCAAGGAGGAGTCATCTATCATCATGGTAGGATATTCTTATCTAGAGCCTCCAAGCTCAAGAAGAAGTTGCTACAAATAGCTTACAAAGAGTTCTGTTTCAGCCATATGTATTCCATGAAGATCTACAACATCATCATGAGAAGCTTTGATTAGGAAGGCTTGGAAGAAGAACTACATCAGCATTTTCAAGAATGCATGAACTATGTGGAGTTGGGGCAATAACATGACTCCATGGAGGGCTTGTTTCAACCATCTCTTCCTTCTTTTGAAAGAGGATAAATATCCATGCACAACTCCATGTGTATGAAGAGCATTGTTGGTGAAGGATCTGATCATGTAAAGCATGTTTTATTTTATGATTTCACATGTTATTTCACTATGTTTATGTAGGCCATGACTCCAAGGAGGAGTAATGTATCATGTAAATCTCATGGAAAACATTGGGCCACTAAAATTTCTGAATTTGGCCACTCCCTTGATGTGCAAAGCGAGATTTTCTATCATGATGGGTGCTTTCCCAAGGCACCAAACATATCTCACACTTTCAGCCATAGTGAGATAACATGGGAAGCAAGTAAGTGGTGGGGAAACCACTTACCACACCTTGATCTGATTCAGGCAGGTAATGCACTGTGCTGGTACCACATGTGGGACTATGACCCACCTCCACATGCTCAAATTTATGTTTGTTTATATGTAGTTTTGCTTCCATACCTTGATGATATAGTTGTACTTTTTATGGGAATGTATGGACGGAGGATGGGAGGCATGTATGTACCACATGGGATGGATACTCTCTATGTACCTTATGCTACATGTTTCAGGGAGAGCATTGGTTTAGCCATGTTTGTTTCATTTGAGTTCTTGACTCCTTGCGGGATGGACTATGTACATCTCATAATGACTTTGGAGAAAAAAATTATGGAGGGTTGGATTGGTGAACACTTAGCTTATGAAGGAATCTTAACTCATGATGGTGTCACCAATGGAGGAGGAGAAGTGTTGCAGTACTCACCTTATTAGTTTCTTGAGGACAAGCAACATTTTGGAGGGGAGGACTGTAATATTTCCAATTAGCCCAAGCTAATGGGAATATACAATTTTGTTTCAATTTTTTGTTGCATGAATAAATGTGTAAGGGAGGACAATAAAAACTCCTAAAACAACAAATAAATCAATGCCACATGTGAACAAGGTTAAATCTAGGCTAACTAAATGAGAACCCTTAGGTGTGAAAGGGGCTGAATGTTTTGACTGGGTCAACCATGACCAAATCAATAGCGTTGTCTAGAAGGAGTGATCCTCATTTAGGCATAGTGCAGTTTTAGTTGGAGGTGGCTCATGTGAAAAGAGCTATTTCATTGAGATGGTTTAGGGTTTTGCAAGCTCTCAATATTATAAAAGGAAGAGGAGGACAGCATGAGAGGGTTGTTGATGATTAACAGATTTCTGAATATTTTGTCTATTTAGAAATTTCTTATTCTCTTGGCTGTTTAGCAGAGAATAGTGTTGTTTAGCACTGGGTGTTCCTAATCGGGAATCCCACCTCTTTCCTTGAGTAGCTCTTGGAATAGTTTGCATTTCTTGTCCACTATCAGGCATTTGGCCAAGCTCTTCTTCCAACTACAATGCAGATCATGTTCAAATTTTGGTTGTCTTTGTCAGTTGCAGCAAGTGGAGGCTAGATCTACTCAGATCTAGGCAATTCTAGTGCCTCTTTTCAGTGGGAAAGTCTTCTATCCCATTGGCAAGAGAGTATTGTATGGTTGGAGCACCATTTTAAGATCTTGGCTTGAGGCCAAACATGTTCTAAAGCCTACAGCACAGTCTTTCTTTCAAAACTGTGTTATTTTTAAGGGTCCTGTTGCAGGGTGTTTTGGCACATTTTTGGAGAAGAGATTTCTAGTGTTGGGGATATTCCCTTCACTATAGAGATCCATGGATTTCAAATCTATTCCATGTCATATTTAGATATGATTTGAATATTTTTTTATTTGCTTCAGAATTTATGAATCGTTCTGCAGATATGTTGCACAAGATCTCAGATCTACTCCATGTACTTCAATTTTTGTTGAAAACCCCAAGGGGAATTTGAAGAGGAGCCTATCTAGTGTACAGATCTGATATATATCTAAATTTTTGTGCACATATCTGCTCTAGATTTAAAGTGTAATCTACTGTTTTTTAAGCCAATAAAAATAACGTTGTCAAGCTTGTTCAGTCATAATAAATGGTTGTCGCACCTCATTGTTGAGGATTTCTTCATGTAAAAGTCTTCTATTTTTGTTTTACATCTTATGGGCCATAATGTAAATCTGATTTATTGATGTAAATGTAATTTTTGAGCCTCCATATTGGCCCCGTGCTCTTACTTTTCTGAACTGCGTTATTTCTATGCAGTATTGTTTAATATTGTTGCATGTTTCCCATTTTGGATATTACATGGAGGAGCTTGTCCACGTACACAACGCAGTCTAGATGAGGGCCAAGGCATGGGAAGGCTCAAACACTATATAAAGGAGATGGAGGCAACAATGGAATACATGCTTTTGATTATTAATGTTGAGGATCTGTTTAGATCTGGAATTTTCATGTGACATTCCATTGCTTTCTTGGGTTGTTTAACACAGGGTGTTCCTGGTCGGGAATCCCACCTCTTTAATTGAGTGATATCTTGGAAGAGGATTTTACTTCATTCTAAATTAGGCATTGGTGCCACATATCTTTTCCTACTTTCTGCAGAACATTCATATTCAGAAATTGCATATTTATGAAGATCATTTTAGAAGGTGGAAGTTGTCTTCAGTATTTCAAATAAAGAACTGGTGAAGGTTTATTCCTATCACCTTGGACTTAAAGATCAACATTCCCAGAGCTTCATTTCAGATCTAGCATCAGGCCAAAATTTATTGACCTCCTAGCAGCATTAATCCCTTCAAGAATTACGTTGTCCATTTTGCAGATCCAAAAGGAGGAAGGAAGTTGTTAGCATTTCAGCTAGTAATCCTGTGAGGGATCATCCCCTCACCTTGCCATTAGTTTTTCCATCAACCTGGAGTTTATTGCACCATTTTTCAGTAGGCATAAGGCCTCTCTTTTCCTCACAGTGTAGTTTCTATGAACAGTTTCGTTGCAGCATCTGTAATCATTATTGGAGGATTGAGAAGCTAGATTTAGAGCTTCTAGCTTGTAGATTTGAAGGAGGGATCAGCCCTTCAAGCTTACATCTGATCTTGTGACATATTTCAGCCATATGTTTGTCAGATCTAGCTTCAGACCTATAATTCCCAGTAGATCAAGGATAAAATCCTAGGAGGGTGATTTTCCAAAGTTGTAGATCTGGAAAATCCTTTCTAGGTTATCTTGGGAATCCATCACATTGGCCAGATCTTGAATCTTGGCATCATATGAGCTCCAGATTTAGGTATATCTGCATTTTAATTTTCAGCTTGTAGTCATATATTCATATTCTGCTGAAGGGATAGCATAGTATTTTCTTCAATAGCTCTCCAGTTACGCAGTGCCTATTGTGGCCAGTTTTCTGGGTGATTCGAGGCCATCTCTTTGGCTAGATCTCCTCATATTTTGTACTTTGTGTAACTGAATCTTCTCCAATATAATAAAATGGCTCAGCTTATTTGTAAATTCTGATGTTGTCTTGAGATTTATTGTTTACTTAGTTGTAGTTCTTATATTTTATTTAAGTATTACTGCATTCTCCCTTTTGGGATATTACAGTGGTATCAGAGCATGGTCTTTGGCTCAGCTTGTGGACACTTCATCTTCTGCATCAAAACAAGAAGAAGATAGATGAGATATATCATGAAGGAGGATATATTTTCCACTCCTCTCTTTAGAACCATGCAAGATATCTCCAAGGAGTTCTATCAAATGAAGAAGGGAAGGCAAATGAAGGATCCAAGAAGAATATTTGAAGAGGAAGGTCGAAGCACTTCCTATCAACGGAAAAGAAGACCAGAGAATCATAGATCTCCTCATAGATCTACTATGCCCACTTTCTTTGAAGGAGGTGATAGGTATAGAAATGAAGAAATAAGAGAACCTGAGACTCATGAGACTCTCATCTTGTATCTTGAAGAGTACAAGGAACTGTCTAAAGCTTTCAAAGAAAGTCTAACTCTTTAAGAAATATTTGAACTCAAGGAAGAAAGAAGATCCTATATCAGAAATAGAAGGAAGAGGCACAATAGATTCTATTTTCCTATATTTGATGGGTCTTCCTCAAGCACTGTTAAGGCTTGGAGGAAAGAGTTAGATACATTTTTCATGCTACATCCTCTGGCTGAAAAAGAGGTTTTCCAAATTGCAGCACTTCATATCTTAGGCGAAGCCAAGGATTGGTGGTTTAGTCACATGGAGCATGCAAAGGTGACTAAATATTCATATTTATTTCACAAGATGAGGAAGAATTTTATGTGAAGAATACAGAAATGGGCTACAAAGAGAAATTTCCTAAGGAAAAAAGGGAGGATGTAATTCTTGTCACTCTAGACAAGAGGTCACTACATTCACCACAAGTTGCAGAATTACTTGCATCTAAAGAAGAGACATTTGCAACCTTGCAAGATGGTCTTGATCTCTTGACACATAAAGTCCCATGCATGATTCAAAAGATGCATGAGGAAGAGGAGGAAGATTCCAGTGCTGGCACATTGGAAGAAGAGCAGCCATATCTATTACCAGCAGTTGGAGACACCTTTGTACCTGTTGGAGGAACTCTTGTGTTCTGTCAAAAGGTTCCCACATATCCTTTGATCCAAGGAATGCATACACATTCATCACCTATTGTTTTAGTAGATCTTATTGAAATTTTTGGGGATATGCCATCAGGGCCAACGCATAACCAAGGGTTAGATCTAAATGTTGATTTGAAGCAGCAACATATCACAATGCAGAGGACCCTTGATCTAATCAAGGAGGAGATGAAAATCTATCCCAGTTTGTCATGGATGGACTACATTCAACCTCTTGAGTTGAAGTGTAGAGTTTCAAGAGAAGGGATGAGCATGATCCTATGTACAATGACTGGTTATGAGATCAGTATTGTACCTTGATTTGAGACAATATATGTATTACCTTGTAGATCTACAGCGCTGTCACATAGTAGAAGTTATAATGATGAGGCCCCATTATTCTTGGAGAATTCTAAAGGAAGATTCACTCATGAAGAAATGGAGGTTAAGATGATGAATGATATACATCTTGAGATGAGAAATATTTTCTCCTTTCTTGATGACACTTTCTCAATGAGCATCTCATAGCTCAAAGAGAGACTTCTACCTGCAGCAAATCCAGAACCTCATTGGTTTTGGAAGGCCATGGATGAGAAGAAGGTCTCATTAAGATATCTCATGGGAGGTGCACTTCAACATTTCATGAGGTGCAAATTTTTTCATCAGTTTAAGGAGGTTGGTGTCTTACAATGGAAGGATACCAAGTCTTTGCATAATAATATCCATCATCCACATTGGGATGAATGGTTGATAGTATGGAGCAATGGGTTGCCAAGCCACTTTCAAATCTATGATACAGGCCAGCAAGAAGCATGGCTACGCTGGTTACTCTTGGGTGAGTATGGTTACTACCCAAAGGTTCATATTTTCTTGTCTCGTGCCTTATGTCTCATTGATATAATGCATAAGAAAAATGCATGGTTACTATGGTTGTTGAGAAGAGAGTTTTGACATCACATGTTATATCTTATGTCCATGTATTTATTCTTGTTTGGGATATGTCTCATGTATTTACATATCTTTCTGTTTGAGATGTATCTCATGTTCATATATGTACTTGGGTTTGGGAGGAAGCATAACTCTCACATGATGTGGCATAGAGGAGCTTGTTTGTATGATGTTGATGAGACATATCACATGTCCATTACCTTTTTATTGCTCCATGACTTGCATGATGACAATGCAAGAAGGTAGCAAGAATATTTGTTGCTTTGGTTACTATTGGGAGAATATGGGTTGAATTATTCCCATACATTGCATGAAATTGATAGAGGATGGCAATAGGAGGCCTTACAGTGTTGGCTTCTATTGGGATATTTTGATCATTGCACTTGGTATAATGATGATGTGATGGGGCAGCAAGATGCCTTATTGAGGTGGCTTCTCTTGAGAGAATATGGCCACTACATTTGGTACAATGATGATGTGGTATGGCAGCAAAAGGCATTGCTGAGATGGTTACTTTTGAGAGAGTATGGTTCTCATATTCTTATTGATGACTTGGCATGGCAACAATAAGCATTGCTAAGATGGCTTCTTTTGAGAGAGTATGGCTCTCTTACTTATTTTCATGATAATATAGCATGGTAGCAGAAGGCTTTGCTGCATTGGTTGTTATTAGGAGAATATGGTTTGACATTGTTTATGTTTTCCCATATGTATCTACTTCTTGTTTTTCACTATATTGATGTGATGCCTAATTCCTACATGGCCAACATGGCTAATGATGAGGGCATTGATGTATATAATCTACTCTATGTATCATGGGTTGGAGAGATAGTTCATGAGTTGGGAATTTCCACTTTGGGAATGAAACACTTTATCTTATGTATCTCATGTATAGAGGAGAAATTTGGTCATCATATGGTTGCCACTTGGAGATTCATTGGTGAGGAAGGTGTTAGTGTGAATCTTTTGTCGAAGTGTACAAAAAAATACCACTTTAGCTACGCATAACAAATAGCCCTAACATCAAATATGGTTGTCAATATCTTCAAATCTACAGTTAGTTGATCAAGATAAATGCTGCACAAATCCAGATCTATGCATAAAAAGACATTAAGCAATAAAAATAAGATTTTTATCCATGCATCCAATGGAAAAGACAAGAACAATATTTTTGAAAGAATTTTTTATATTAAGGGCACCTGGGAGGAAAACAAGAAAGGTTTTTCCAATTCTCCTCAATGGGATGGGTTCTTGAAAGTCCTCAGCACTTCAGATATAGAATTTCTCTTTCTTGTTGAAGTAGAAAACCTAGAAAAACATAGAACTCAAAGGGAGCTCACAAAGTGAAATAATGAAAATTTTGACAATGATAATGGCTCAAATTCAGACGAAGAGCATAGATCTAGAGTGATCAAATAGGCAATAAAAGGTGACAAATGAATGGGAAAACCCTTCTATTTATAAAAAAATATTAGGGTATTCTAGAACTCGGTGCATGAATAAAATATTATTAACCAAATTCTAGAACCACCTTTTAGGAATATTTTATTATATTTGTTGGAGGGAAAAGGTATTTGACTTGGGTCAAATCCCTTTATTTGTAAATAATAAATAAATAAATGATTTATTTATTATTTTAAGGAAGTGGTTGAATGATAATTAAATAAATAATGGTTTATTTAATTATTTATAAATGATTTGGTCATATTTAACAAGGAATATTATTTAAATAAGATTTAAATAATTATTCCTAGAAAATAATAAGATAAATAAGGATTTATCTAGTTAATTTCCTTGTTTTGGGTTAAATATAACCAGGAATAATAATTAAATTATTGTTTAATTAATTATTCCATGAGGAAAATCAAACAAATATAGATTTGTTTAATATTTCCTTTTGGGGTTTTCTGTTTAGACCATAAACAACGTAATAAATGTGTTTTATTAAGTTATTTTACATAGTGAAAGAAATTTTACTTAGGGTAAAATTGGTCTTACAGGGTGTACTTGGGTGCATCTAATGATAATAGGTTATATGACCAAAAAATGGTGTAATAGATTGCCCCCCAGCGTGCAAGTGTTAGGAGAAAATCGTATGACCGAAGTACGTTGTAAGAACTCAATCACCAGACATCAAAAAGGAAGTCAGAGAGAGAAATGTAAGGTAGTCTAAAGTGCTAAAGAACTAGACCCTGAGGAGATGAGACTTACAGGTGCAACAAGTCTCATTTTATGAGAGGGTACCTATGCTAGAGGCGATGGGGAAGGCATACCTATGCCCGCCGAGACAAAGTAAAAAATAATAGTGCATCCAGTAAACAAGGGACCGAACTGTAAAGTACATGTTGGCATAAACATGAGCCAGATAAAAGATATAATGAGGAATACCACATACATGTTGTGCCTGGGATAACAGCCATGACTTATACAATAATATCTGAGTACATGAGATACAAATACAACCCAAATGCCCCCTATAAATGGGGAAGGGCTCGCAAAATCTGACTAATACATGCAAATCAAAGAGGTGTTGCAAGCGGCTAAGGCCAACATCATCAAATATATGGAGCTACATTGAAGGCTACAATGAAGAGGTCAGCGATGCATGTGGGGGGCTACCTGCAGGGCCACCCCCTCATGAGGGTTGAGACATCTCACACACACCTGGGAATCACCAATAGTTGTTGCTGCATCACTAGACCATCAAGTATACGGATCTCGATCATGCTGAAAGGAGCTGGAGTTGAGAAACAATCAAGTCAAAGGGTAATGAGAAATCCCTTTACCTGATCCGAGGCACCGAACAAGTGTAGAAGTTGGAACCAAGGTACACCGCCCTCAAGACCTGTCTTCTGGAGTGAATGAGCTGATGTCGACAGAAGGAGGTCCGCCATAGGTGAGGCAATAAGGGATCATAAACTAAGGCACGAGAGAAAATAGTAGAGCGACTGACAAACTGACACTAATGATGATGATGAAATGGGGGATACTGAGTAGCAGATGGACGGCTTCCCTTGTTAGAGCATAAAGGGCATGGATGACTTGGCAGCGACTAACACAATATCAGGAGGGATAGGGGATAGTGGGACTAAATGCCATCATATGCGACACGAGAGAGGGACCAAGCAATGAAGGATGGAGGACTATAGCGGGATATAAAGGAATTCGGGATAGACTCCAAGAATATGATGATAACTCAACTCGGATGTTCTAAACAAGGGCGACTTGCTGGTACTGCCACACAATAAAGGTCCAAACAGAGACCATAAAAAACATGAGTATAAGAGAGTATCTCATGATGAAAATGGACACAAACAAGGATAAGTAAGGGGGCAAAGTGGTGCCCCAAGTACAAGTTTTGTAAGTGAGGAAATTCGATTTTGGAGGAGAGGTGAACGGAGCCTTCGTGGACAGAATGTGTCCGGGTGAAGTATCAAATCAGGAGAAACAAACATATGCTAGCTATCTTAAAGAAAATAAAACATGCATTTCAGGAGGGAAATGCTAAGGGTAATATTTCTTAAGATAGAGTGCATTGCGAGGATTAGGAAGGGGGTGGCCTTCAAAGTCCTCTAAGAGGTATGCCCCCTTACCCAGGTCCTTACTGATGATGTAAGGGCCAAGCCATAATGATTCAAACTTCCCATGATCGAGGACATCATGGGCCTGGTCATATACTAGAACAAGATCACCTTTGTGAAAGGAACTATGGTGGAATTTTCGGTCATACTGAGATTTGGTGCGTTTCTTAGCTGCTTCAAGAGTTTTTAATGTAACATGATGGTCTTCAGAGGCACATTCAAGCATGATAAGTCATTTTTATAGAGGTTGGGTATCAGGGAGAAGTTCAACGGCCAGATGAAGGGAGGGGAGTTCACATTCGATAAGTAAGACGGCCTCCTCTCCAAAAACGAGGTGGAAAGGAGTAAACCCGATGGCGGTTTTAATAGAATTTCTATAGGCCCACAAAGCAGGGAAGAGCATGAGATGCCAGTTGGTTTTGTGCTTATTCATCGTCCATTGAAGCATGGTTTTAAGGATTTTATTGACAGCTTCAATTTGGCCATTACCTTGGGGGTAATAGGAGGAGTAATATTGATGCTCAAAACCCAACAGTGAGGATAGCTCACGCCATATCTCATCTTCAAAATGTCGGCCATGGTCAGAGACCAATTTTTTCGGAACCCCGAATCGAGAGATAACGTGCTTAAAGAAAAATAGGGTTGTGGTAGTTGCCATGTTGTTAAATTTTGGCATAGCCTCAGTCCATTTTGTGAAATAGTCAACTGCCACGATGATATACTTATGGTTACCAGCGGATGGAGGTCGACACTCCATGAAGGGACCAGCTGTGACGACAGGATGGAGGGGAGCTGGAGGAGCTCGCGCCTTAGGGGCGAAGTGTTACACCATTTTTTGGTCATCTAACCTCTTATCATTAGATGGACCCAAGTACACCATGTAAGACCAATTTTACCCTAAGTAAAATTGCTTTCACTATGTAAAATAACTTAATAAACTACATTTATTAGGTTGTTTATGGTCTAAACAGGAAACCCCAAAAGGAAATATTAAACAAACCTATATTTGTTTGATTTTCCTCATGGAATAATTAATTAAACCATAATTAATTATTATTCCTAGTCATGTTTAACCCAAAACAAAGAAATTAATTAGATAAACCTTTATTTATCTTATTATTTTCTAGGAATAATTATTTAAATCTTATTTAGATAATATTCCTCGTTAAATATGACCAAATCACCCACAAATAATTAAATAAATCATTATTTATTTAATTATCCTTCAACCACTTCCTTAAAAATATAAATAAATCATTTATTTATTTATTATTGACAAATAAAGGGATTTGACCCAAGTCAAATACTTTTTCCCTCCAACAAATATAATAAAATATTCCATAAAAGGTGGATCTAGATTTGGTTATCATTATTTTAATCATGCACCAAGATCTAGAATGACCCAGTATTTTGTTATAAATAGGAGGGTTTTTCCTACCATTCTTCACCTTTTTTTGCCTATTAGATCACTATGGATCTATACACTTGGTCACCTTTTTCTACATTATTTGTTGTGTGAGCTCCCTTTGAGTTCTATCTTTGTCTGGGTTTTCTACACCAACAAGAGAGAGAGATTCTAGATCTGAAGTGCTAAGGACTTCCAAGAACCCATCCCATTGAGGAGAATTGGAAACATCTTCTTGTTTTCCTCCCAAGTGCCCTTAATACAAAAATTCTTTCAAAAATTGTTCTTGTCTTGTCTATTGGATATATGGAGCAAACCCTTCTTTTTACTGCTTAATGTCTTTCTATGCATAGATCTGGTTTTTTGCAGCTCTTGTCTTGATCAACCAACTACAAATCTGAAGATATTGGCAGCCACTTTTGATGTTAGGGCTATTAGTTATGCGTAGCTAAAGTGGTTTTTTTCGTACACATCGACAAAGGATTCATACTAACATGAAGTGTTGGCAATTCGAATAGTGTTTGACTGATTCAATGCAATCACTGAAGAGAGAAGGCCAAAAATCCTGGCACGCATGATTTTCTGGGTGGTAGCAAGGCCGGAGAGGTGGCCACCACAAGCACCGCTATGACAGGCATTGAGGACTTGCTCGGCTTCAACGTGTGTGAGACAACGACGAAGGAAAGTATCTACACTACGACAATAGAGGTTGTCACCGATAAGAAGGTAGTGTTACATTGAAAATTTTCATCCTAACATTCTTCTATGTGTATGAGCTCATTATTACTCATACTTCTCCCTTTGCAAGTCTAACATATCAGTTCCTCATGTCAAGCCTTGAAAACCAGAGAAATGTTCCTAAAAATATCCTAAACTTTGGTGTCGCACTTTCTCTCTGTCTTGCATGCGGTCCCGCACCTAATGTTCATCTCTCTTGCGTACCTAAACGCAATTTATCTGTGTTAAAATTGCGGACCCCTGTAAGATCAAAAAGGCGCAAGTAAATTCCAAAAAACTCAATAAAAGTGAATTCTAGAAGCTTCCAGAAAATATCTTGCGGTGATAGAACCGCTCTTATGAGGTGCATGTATCCCTTACCTTATGGAGCTAACCCCTTGATGTGAGGAGATTATCCCTTTGAAGGAGGATTCTATCCCTTCATAGTTGGAATAGAAAACCTCCTCTTTTCCACTATAAAAAGAGGCATCGGGTAGCCTCAAAGGGAGTTCAAGCTTTAGAATATTTGAAGTTAAGTGCTATTGAGATTCAGACTCAGTTAACTAAGACTTTTGTGAGGAGAGATTACATACCTCTTTTCGTCTTGTTTGGAGGAGTGCAAAGCTTATCAAAGTAGAGGAGACTCTTGCTTCGGACCCCGGGAAGACCTGTGCAACATCAAGGCTCGGGTTGTAAGGTTTTCCTTCTTTTGAAATTAATACAAATATACTCATTTTTCTCAATAAGCTTTCAGTTGATGGTTTATTTCATATATTCCTTGATCACTATGATAAGCATGGTTTATGATGATTTCTATACAGGTGCTATGTAATATTTTTCTTGTTTGTGACTGCAGGTTTACGAGGAAAATTCCTTCAAGCACGTGAGGGACAACAACGACTTCAAACAAGCATTGGACATACGGTAAGTCTTTTACACCTCTATAGAGATTTTTGTAAATCATATATGCTTAGAGAAAGATTAGTTTATTTGGCTGTTTTTTGCTAGATAATTTTAGTGCTAGGGAGATCGATCTTGTCCGCAAGACGGATTAATCCACACAACAAATTGGCGACTCCACTGGGGAAAGAACTTGTTGTTTTTGGTTCTCTTTTATTTTGATTTGAGGAAACATTTTTCCTAGTTTTCGATTGATAGACATCTTCCTGGGTAGCTTAGGTTTTCTCTATTTTTGAAAATTTTGAGATCTTTTATGTTTTTCTCTAGTTTTTCCTGGGACCGCACTTTGCCTTCTTTTCACAGTGCGGGCAGTTTCGCATCTTTGCTTGAGTAAACAGTGCGGTACCACACCTGTTACTTCTGCAAGCCTGCGGACCCTTTTAAAATTTTGAAAAACTTTAGATTTCTTTCTTTAGTTTATCTTTATTTTTTATTTAGAGTTTTTGGTTTCTTCCCAGATTGATGATTGTTTTTGTCAAAAGCTTTCTATGAATGAATCTTAGCAGTATTGGTGTTTTGATGATTTTCTAGAAGTTTTGCGTTTTGGATTGTTTTTCACTTGGTCTTTGTAGCGATTCGAAGCATTGACTGTTTGAAGTACCTGAGATTACATTGGTCTTTTGTTTTTGCTGAATCTGACATGATTGTGAAATCATCCTTTATTGAGAAATAGAGCTACCTATTTCTTTACAAATCTTCAAAAAGAAACTTTGTTATTGGTTTTTTGAATTTCATTTTTTATAAAAACATATTTGAGTGTTTTTGATCTGTTTTTTATTCTGAGCGAATAGATCCTTAGTTTGTTGAATAACTAAGTAAAACATTCTTCAAAAAAAAAATCTTAAAGCTTTTATTCGATTAGATTATTAAAACTTGTAGATCTCATAATTAGTTTTATAGTTTTGAGTGCTTTTTTTTTTAATTTGTAGATTTCTTTTGAAGGAAACTTGTTTTGTAGCTTCAAGTTTTTGAAAGTGAAAGGATTTTCTTAGGAGCTTTGATAATTTGTTCCATTTTGAGTTATTGTTGGAAAGACAAAAATATTTTCTTTCAATTGTTCTTTACGTTTAAAGAAGGAATTGTTTATTAAAATAATTGCATTCTCCAACTCTTTCTTAATTAGAATTTCATTGAAAGGAAATGATCTGATTATCATTTTTAGGTGCATTTTTAGTGTTTTTGGAAGTCGAGTTTTCACACCATTAGAGTTTCATTTCCGCACCCATTGACTTAAGAAACAGCTCTTAAAAGTAACGCTTAATTAAAATTCATCTAGCAATCTTTTTATTTTATAGGGCTCTTATCACCAACATAGCTTAGGCTAGTATCTTGGAGTAGGGAGTAATTAACTCTCCAAGGTAGACAAATCTTGGGAAGCTTCTCTTAAAGAATTCAATCACGAGATCATATCTGAACCTTTGAGACAATCAATTATGTTTCATTGGGGAAGATAGAAGATTTTGCACGCATTACAAACGGTAAACCTCGGATTAACGATTGTTGAGGAGCTTGGGGTCACTTGTTAGTAAACCTCGGATTAACCATGTCGAGGAACCTTCAAGGGGATTGAGCTTTGTTACTCTACCCTTGCGCATGGGATCAGATCGTAGACTGTTCCCCTAGTTATATTTGTTACTATTGGTAACCTTAGTGTCCACAAACTTAAGATTATTTCCTAAGGTGACGGTGAAGGAAAGATCTCACTGTACCTGGAGCAGACATCGACTAGACTCACTTGGACTCTCTAGGGGGTTCTCTTCACACGAGATGGTTTTGTGAGGAAACTTGTGCCAGTCTGTTTCATTAAGCAGGTTGTCGATGTAATTGTTCCAACCACCCTTTCTGTATTGAATTTCTACTAAGCTGGATTTCATCACCAACTAGTGTTTTTAGTACGGGAAGTTACTGTTTGTGTGTGGTTTGAACTCTTAGATTTTTAAGCGTGTGATTCAATTGTTTGTTTCTTTAGAGACTTTAGGTGTTTTCATCGAAATTTTATTTGTTTGCGTGTGATTAGTTAAATATTTAATCATGGCGGAATTTTCGAGACAATCCCGGAGACTACAAGGAAACCCCCTGAATATACACCAAGTCAGCTTGAAGGGCTTCATGCTCCGGTATCATCTAGTAGCAGTAGGATTAAATCAATAGAAGTTGGAACTTCATCTATAGTGGTTCATCCTGATTATCAAACACCCATAACAGAACACATTCAAGAGCCGATTTCAGTTTCTGAAGTTACTGGTAGTATTTCTCCTTCCAGTGAATTAGCTGACGAACCTGAAATCTCTGAGCTTGAAATTGAACCTTCTGTTTTGGAAACATCCTTAGGATTTATTACGCCAACTTCTAGCGATCCTGGTTCACCTAGGGTAAGAAATATCGTCATTGAAGATCTTCCATCTGGACTAATCTCTATTGAAGAACTTACTAATCCAGACGAAGAGATATCTCTTCCAGAATCCCCTCAGTCTTTAAATCTTAGGGAACGTGAATCAATTTTCTATAGCCCCATTCGAACTACTGCTTGGTATTTGTCCTTAACGAATTTTTTAGAGAATCCGGGTCTTGATTTTTCTCCACCTCGAGTTCCATTTCATCCAACACCCAGAGGTTACTATCTGTCATCCATTATGGTAGGAGAGTCATCCATGTTTTCCCAGACACCGGAAGCATTTTTACATGGTGGTCCTTCTGTTCCTTCGGGATATCAGGCTCTATCTAGTACTTTCTCGAGGGCAGCTCCTCAACCAATTGAAAGCATTTTATCATCTGGTTTAAGTGGAATTAAAACTGAAACGTCGAACGCAAAGTAAATATTTATGATGTCCGGTAATATTCTGAATCCGCAACCTCAAGGCAGTCAGTTACCACCTGGAGGGAAATCTTAGGGAAATCAGTTACCGCCTGGGGGGCAACCTCAAGGTAGTCAGTTACCGCTTGGGGGGGAACCTTTAGGAAGTCAGTTACCTGGGAGTCAACCTCAAGGTAGCTTTTTCCTAGGACAAACTGTGGAATCATATTATTTTGGGGGACAACCCCAAGGACAGTACATACCTCAAGGATATCAAGCTTCAGGACAGTACATACCCCAGGGTCAAACCCAAGCTCAATATGCTCCTCAGGGTCCTTATCAACCCCAGCTTCAGTACGCGCCTCAAGGTTATCAACCTCAAGGTCAATACCCAATTCAAGGTTACCAACAGCCTTATGGTTAGTCATCTATTCAAGGAGCTGAAAATTTACCACTTACTTATCAGCCCTAGGTTCAACCAGGTTATGGTCCTTATGTTCAACCTTCTACGGGACAATACCTCGGAATGAATATGGTGTGGGGTCCATCCTAGTATCAACATCCTATGTAGCCTAATGTGCAGTTGCCTTTTCAACCTGGACAGCCTTTGGTTTCTGGTCCAACCCAGACCCCTGTCCAGCATACTATTCAAACTCCTGCACCTAGTTCTGTTCAATAGTCTGCGCCTAGTACACCTCAGACTCTGCCTCAAACTGATGCAACTGTTCAACCTGTAACACCTGTTTCTGGAGTATCTGTAACTCTGATTTCGTCTATCCCTACATCCGTGCAAATCCCTCAAGTCTCTGTACCCCAGTCAGGACCTTCAGTTTAGACTTTGGTTCAGATGCCTGCAAGACAAGCCGGTACAAGTACAGTTGTCACAAGTCAACTGCAATTCACGTATCAACCATACCAGGGATATTCTCAATTCAGTCTCGGTTCACAAAATCCAAGTTATCAGTATCAACCGTACCCTGGCTATACTTATCAGCAGCCTCAACAACCCCAGTTTGGTCCGGTTAATCCTGGCTTTCTGGGAGGTTATACAATTCCTAATGCAAATCTGATTCCAAGTTATCATGGGTATCCACCTCCTAGAATTGCTTTGGCTACTCAAGGTTTTCGTTACCCTAACCGTCAATTACCATTTATTGCAACTTTGGATTTACCTAATTTGACGCATCTTACGAATGATCCGATTTTCTATTATCCGTACTGGCCGCCAATGCCACATAAGTTGCCCAGTGATATACCAAAATTCGAAGGTAAGTCGGGAGAGGATCCATAAAATCACGTCATGACTTATCACCTCTGGTGTGCATCTAATTCAATTATTGATGATTCGATTCGCTTACGTCTTTTCCAAAGAACTCTTATTGGTCTTGCTGCCAAATGGTACATTGAGTTACCACGAGGCTCGTTTAATAATTTCAGTCAATTAGCAACTGCCTTCTTGACTCATTTTCAGTTGCCTGTCAGATACAACAATGGCACGGAATTATTAACTTCACTAAAACAATATACTTCTACATATATTTCTGATCATATTCATGAATGGCGACGTAGAAGGCGTTTAGTGAAAGTTTACAATCCGGATCAAATTTTGGCGGAATGGTTTGTTAAATCATTGTTGCCCAAGATCACTGAAGATGTAGCTAAGGCTGGTGTTGTTACTGAAGAGCAAGAAATTTCTCAAGCTCAGTACCTTGACCTCGTTTATACGCAGTCAGGTACTTTACACGAAAAAATCCCCGACCTTCCAAAACAAGGTCAAATAGCTGCTGCTCCTTCAGGATCTCATGCCGCTGATGGTATGATTGGTACAGTCAATACTAAAAGTAAGAAGAAATCTTCAAATAATTCTTCTCCTATTATAACTTTACCAGATTCCCCGAAAGGAGAATCTTCCCCCGAAATTTCTGCCGACATTCATGTCGTAGAGACATCTACAGTTAAATCTAAATCCGGTGGTAAAAAGAAAGGGAAGAATAAAAACAAAAAGAATTCAAAAGAGAAAACTGATAAAAATGAATCCAATGACAAAAAGCGCAAACCTCGCTATCCTTGTTACATTTGTGACGAGGATCATTTTACTAAGGAATGCCCACATCGAGCAGAGGTTGCAAAATTCGTTAAAGTTTCACAACAACCTGTTGTCTTGAAGGATCCTTTTCCGACTCAAGATAGAAATATGGTTGGTTCTACCTCGACTACTTCAGAAGAGCCAATTTTGATGATGTCTCATGTGAGGATTGCGACGTGATCGCAAGATTACGGTACTAAGAATCCTGTTGATGGTAAAGAAGCATAATATTCTAATGCAAATACATCAACTACACCTCCTCCTATTTCTGGTTCGCTACAGATCGAGAAACAAAATCCAGACTTAATAATCAAACTGCCTGCGAAAGGTGTTCTTCGTAAATCAGCTTTCAATCCACATGCGAGAGCTGCTCAGAATTACAACATTGTTGAAGACTTAGCTATTTCCCCTTCAGCAATGTCGGCTTTGGAAGTGCTACAATCATGCCCAGCACAGCGTAAGTTGCTTTTGTCTACCATAGGAGCTGTAGATATTCAGGATTCTAACCTTATAATCTTTGATTTAGAAAATAGTACACCTCGCCTACCTCACCAAATAGCTTTCCAAATTTCGGTGTTAGTAAAAAACAGATCGATCTTTCGGATTGTGATTGATGAGGGAGCTTCAACATGTATTATGTTGATTTAGTGTTGGAAATCGCTTGGTTCTCCTACACTCAACCAATCTCTGATGATTCTTAAGGCTTTTGATGGTCGAGGTTTCCACCCTTTTGGTATTTTTTAGGATTTACCCATAGGGGTCAAAGGTAAAATTGTAAATCTAGATGTGGAAGTGGTTGATGCCCCTCTAGATTACAACCTTCTTCTGGGTCGCAGTTGGTCTTATGCTATGACTGCTTTTGTTTCTTCGGTCTTTCGACTCATAAAATTTCCATATCAAGGAAGGATCGTTACAATAGATCAGTTAACTTATTTTTCTTCTGACCCAGCCTCTACAGAAACAATCCAGCACGTTGGTAAAGCGACTATCCCTTATAAGGATGTTGGAGTAGGTTTGATTAAAGATTCTGGTTTACTAGGAACTTTTTCCTTTCCTCCTCCTAATGTATCGCCTCCTACAGCAACTATTCACATGATTTTGTCAGACACTGTTATGTTTGATGATCCTTGGATCGTACCTTCCGACTCCAAGTTAGATTCAATTGATGGCATGATGCCTTTGAGTCCATTTGAAATTGTGTATCAGGCTGTACAGTCAATTTCCGACCCCTCTTCAACCAAAATTGATCCAATGAATGGGATCCATGAGGAATCACTTTCTATATCCAGTTCAGCCACAACGACATTTCCTGATCTTGTTCATACTGATGAGCAGATTCGTGAATTTTTGTCCGTTGATGATTTACCATGGGAATATCTACATCACCGATCTTCGTTTTTACCTGAACGCGATCATTTTGAAGATGATTTCGCTTCAATTTTTACTGTTGAATATGTCAAAGAACCCCAGAATCCATTGCGAAATCATGATTCTGAGTTAAATTTGGAAAATATTTCTTGAACGGTTCCAATTGACATTTCAGTAAAACCAGGAATAATTGAAAACATTCATATAGGTGCTTGTTGTACTGAAGATGAAATTCAAACTTATAAAGCCCTATTTCAAGAATTCTGTGATGTTTTTTCCTGGTCCTATGAAGAAATGCCAAGAATTGATCCGTCAATTGTCATACATGAAATCAAGACTTACCCGGATGCCAAACCTGCTCATCAACTTCTACGTCAAATGCATCCTAGAAAAGTTGTTGCTATCAAAGCAGAAGTTGAAAAATTACTTCGTGCAGGTTTCATTTATCCAATTCCCTTAACGGATTGGGTATCGAATATTGTTCCTGTGACTAAAAAACAAGGAACGATACGAGTATGTATCTATTATAGGGATATTAATCGGGCTTGTCCTAAAGACAATTATCCAACTCCCTATATCGATCAAATAATCGATGATTGTGCCGGCAGTGAAATGTTTTCCTTTATGGATGGATTTTCTGGGTATAATCAAATAAACATACTCTCTGCTGATCAGCCAAAAATAGCTTTTATTTGTCCGTGGGGGACGTTTTCTTATTGCAAACTACCCTTTGGATTGAAGAACGCTGGAGCAACTTTTCAAAGGGAAATGTCTTATGCTTTTCATGACATTAAGCACATTGTGCAGCCGTATCTCGATGATTTACCTACTCATTCATCGCGCAGGGCTGATCATCTCACTCACTTACGAGCTATCTTTATGAGGTGTCGGCATTATCGAATTAGTTTGAATCCACACAAATGTGTTTTTTGTGTAGAGTCGGGTCGTTTACTGGGATTTGTTGTTTCGAAATTAGGCATTCGCATCGATCCGTCGAAGATCGAAGCTATTCTTAAGTTACCTCCTCCTTCGACTTTACGCCAACTCCAAAGTTTTGAGGGGAAAACAAAATTTTTACGTCAGTTCATTCCTAACTATGTCGAGCTTACAAAGGGTTTTACCCGGTTGATGAAATAGAACATTCCATTCTTTTGGGATGAGATCGCTGATCGATCTTTTGATGCACTTAAACACGCGTTGACCCATGCACCGTTATTGCATCCTCCCAAATACAACCAGGATTACATTTTGTACCTCGCTGCTTCTCATTCCACCATTGGGATGGTTTTAGTTCAGGAAGACGAATCTAACACTGAACATGTGATTTACTATCTTAGTCAGAATCTGCATCCAATCGAGATCAAATACACACATGTGGAGAAATTGGCGTTGGCAGCTGTCCAAGCTGTCCAAAGATTTAGACACTACATCTTGTTACGTAAAACCATAGTAATTTCTGATTTCAACCCTATGATGTACATTTTAACCAAACAATTGCTAGGGGACAAGTATTCCAAATGGATAGTCATCCTGCAGGAATTTGACTTGGAGTTTGAGAAATCCAGGGAAAAGAAATATTTGGTATTTGCGGAACTGATGTGTGATTTCCCCAATACTGATACTGAAATTGTGGCAGAAGAGCCCATTGCGGACGAATCTCTGTTTCTTATCAGTACTCTCGATCCATGATATGGAGATATTATTTTTTATCTCCAAACCCAATCTTTTCGGCCTGAAATCTCACGATCTCAACGACGGAAAATACGCTTCCAATCCCAACAGTAATATTGTTGGTGATACACTCTATCGTCGTGGAGCGGATTCTATTTTCTGACGCTTTTTTATTCATGAAGAAGCTGAAAAGGTTTTAAATGATTGCCATTCTGGAGCATGTGGCCGTCATATGTCTGGGTATCCCACATCCCAAAAGATATTGCGCGCTGGTTATTTCTGGCCATCGTTATTCAAAGATTGTATTTATGCAGTCAGGAAATGCCACAATTGTCAACTTTTTGATCGTAAGATGTGCGCGCCACCCGATCCTCTTCATCCCATAATTTTTTTTGGTCCTTTCGCGAAATGGGGTATCGACTTTATTACATGTAACCCTCACTCGGCCGGGGGGCATGCATATATTATCTTAGTAGTAGATTATTTTACTAAGTGGGCCGAGGCGATGCCTACATTTTTGGCTGACAACAAGACTACTGCAACTTTCGTATTTAATCACATAATTGCTAGGTTCGGTGTTCCTCAAGCCATTATTACATATCATGGAAGTCATTTTCGGAATGTCATGATGACTAAACTGACAGATCAACTTGGCTTGCGCCACGATAGTTCCACTCCGTATTATCTGCAAGCCAACGGTCTGGTTGAAGCCATAAATAAATTTTTAGTCACCATGATTAGAAGAATTATTGGTATTCACAAAATGAATTGGCATTCCATGTTATTTTCAGCACTTTGGGCGTATCGAACCTCAGTAAAAACATCAACTGGTTTCATTCCCTTTCAACTCGTTTACGGTTTGGAAGCTGTGTTGACGATTGAATGCGAAATTTCGTCACTAAAATTAGCCATAGAATTAATCCTAGCTACGTCTGAGGAGGAGAAGTGTTTCTTGTACTTGGCTCAACTGGATGAGAATCGACGAAATGCTGCAATAGCAAACGAGGCTCATGTTAAACGAATAAAAGCTCAGTATGATAGAAGTGTTACCCCTCGAAATTTTTAAGAAGAAAACCTAGTCTTAGTTTATGATCAAGCCAACGATAAGCTAGGAGCTGGGAAATTCGTGCCTATGTGGCATGGTCCTTTCATTGTTAAGCGAAAGCTGGTAAAAGAGGCCTATGAGCTGATAGATTTTGATGGTGTCCCTTTAGATAAACCCAAAAATGGACTTTATCTGAAGCGATACTATGCTTAAACTTGGTATGGAGATTTTTTATTAGATTAGATTTCTTTACTGCTGGTGTGTCTTAGATTATAAAAGCATGCCTAGTTTAGAAGTGTTTTTTTATCACTATTCCTGCTTATCTGACTTTTACTCCTGATATTGCAGATGTCGACGTCTCTTCAAACCTACATTGGTTTTGCTGATGGTGCTTGTCGTAGTACATGGAACATTTCTTCTGCAGCTTGGGTTATCTATTCACCCTCTGACGAGTTAGTATCCATGCATAGGGTAAGCCTTGGTCAAACAACGAATAACATTACCGAGTATAGTGCAGTGATTGAGTTATTATCTGAATCCATATCATTTGGAATTCGTAGTTTGATTGTTAGGTTGGATTCTAAACTTGTTGAATTACAGCTTAATAGGGTTTATGCCATTAGAAATCCAGTGTTATTACGGTTATTTTTAAGAGTTCGTCTCTTGGAGCGTGAATTTGATTACATTGAATATCAATATATTCCAAGACATTTAAATACATTAGCAGACACAGTTGATTCTAGTATGATAAATCGACATTTGCAATGATCAAAACAATAAAACAAACAACATCCATAATATGTACACAGATAGCCGGTAAATAGTGATATATCATAGTATAGAAGTGTTTTCAAAAAATATACATCATCCTCGATCATAGGTTGGAAACACCTTATGATCGGCAAAATGATAACACAAAAGTCAAAAATATGAGTCTACAACACGATCATCCCATCACTAATGTTGATCACGATAAAAAACCACTGCCCAGGCCACCCTACACAGGAACCTCCTAAAAGGTCCTGGAACACCAATCACGTATCTCTACAATCTGAGTGGGATCTCATCTATGTTTGTCTCTGGAATATCTAGAGTCAAAAGCTCTAGATGATGCTTTAAATCAGACAATATTTCTATTGATTGGCCTACTGGGCCTGGTGCGGCTGCAACTGGATGTCTTCTGTCATAGGGCTGGAGATGGGCTGGTCTCCGTGGGCCCACATCTACATTCAAAAAACTTTTGGTTATTAATTGTCAAGACAATCAAAAATAAAAAAAAATTAGAATTTAAAACTTGTTGAAAATGATTTTACTTGATTCATCCCACTGTTCCCCTGCTGGGAGAGTCATCTCCTGGTGGCCGTGGAAATCTATCCCAGCATATGGAAAGTCCTCGATGACAAAAATTTGGTGGTCCAGCCAACGAAAATATGAAGGAGGAAATCGAACAATATCAGCGCCCTCAATACCGTGATGGGCCATCAATGCAACCCAACAAACCATCCTAGGTTCTCGGGGTCGACCAACATCAACAGGAATAATTTGCAGAGCTAGCATGGGTACACTCTCTAGAGAAAAAGTGACCATGATGGATCCATATCCAAAGTTATTTAGTTTTCCATTTTTTGCTCTAGTTAGTTGTCCTTTTACATTGGCCAACACAGCTTCGCACTAGTTTAAAATGGTGCCCTGAAAACAGTCTACAGCAATGCGCATCTGGGAACCAGTAGCTACATGCAGTGCTGCACTCCCACATATTCTGGTAACAGTAAACGTAATAACTTTCAGCTCGGGATGGATGATATTTTTTATATCAATCCGTTTGTCCCTGGGGTCTGCCTCATCATTACAGAATTCTTGACAAAGACTAGCGACAGCTTGGCCACCTGGCCTAGTCCCAAACAAGGAAAGTTGTTCGCCCCTCTTGGAAAAACCAGTCAGAAAATAAATATCCTCTAGCTCAATTTTGAGCTGGTGGCCGCCGATAATGAAACACTGGTCCTGCACGTTCCACCTGTTTACCAGCCAAGTCAGGAGGTCTACCTGTGCCCTCATGCCCTGAATGGCCCAAAATTTATACAAACCACATGCTCTTAATGCCTGCATGGTGGGAAAATGGAGCATCACAGCGTCATCCACATCCTCATGCTCACGTTCTCTCCAAATCAACATCTTGATGATCCTACAATGCATAAAAAGATATGTTAAAACAATCTAATTTGAAAATTTTTGGGCGCAAAAAGAGAAATTGGATTTTGAAATTTAAAAATGCAGGGACCACACTTTCTCTTTGTACACAGTGCGTAGGAACGCACGCGCTCTGTAGGAAAAGTGCAGACCCATGACTTTTTTCTACATAGGAAAAATTTGGGGTCCGCAGGTCCCATGTGTGGCACCTGCGGACCTCCGCGGGCAATTTCTTAAACTACTTTTCTCCCTTAAAATTAAAATCTAAAGCCTAAAAATTAATTGTAAATGGATGAAATGCAAGATTAAGAAGTTGTGGATTACCTGGGATTGATGGTTCTCGATTTCGTCGGATGGATTTTCCAGAATCTTCACGGGAACTTTTTTACCCAAAAGCTTTTACTTTTCACTATGAACTTGAACGGTAAAAATGAAGTTGAAAAAGCCCTTTTTATAAGTTTTTTGAATAGATGAATTTTTAATTTGTTTATTTTTTACTTTAAAAAGGATATTTTGAAGGCATTTTTACTTATCTTAAATAGGTATGTGTAATGTTTCAAGTTTTTGTGCAGAAATTGGATTTTTCAAGAAAATTGATCATTTTTCAACAAAGAGCATACTTTTATCACTTTTTCGGACTCTTTCAAAAATTTACGAAAAATTGAAACATTGGAGTTCTCTTTTAAGCCCTTTTCAGACTCTCTAAACATGAAAATATTGCCGAGCACTTGATTATTTGAACTCGTTAAAGTAAATGAATGATCATCCCTTCAGTATAAGTTTAGCCCTTTTACGGACTGAAATGGACTATTTACGAAAAAGGTATATGTTGACTAATTACAGTCAATATAATTCTCTCCCGCATTATTTTATCCTTTTTCGAGCTCGAGAGAATAAATTTATGAAAAAGTACACCCATGGAGTTTTCTTAAGTTTTTTCTTTTGACTCCCTAAAATTGAAAAACACCGAGTTTCTCCTATACTGGACTCGTTAAAATTTAACAGTAAAGGACCTGTTTAATTTTTAACAGGAACGAACCACTCCTTCTTAGGGTTCGAATTTTAAACTAAGTTGGACTCATCTGAAGGATGAGCTTATAAACAAGCAAATGTTATCCTCCTCAATCTTGTCAAAAATAAAGAGGTACTTGCCAGAAATGGTGGGGGAAAAGAGAGAAAAATGACTTGTTTGTTGTATTTTGAATTTTCAAAAATCCATTTAACCACTCTTGAACACAACACTTTCATTCACCTGGGTTGGGAAATCCTTTGCCTAATAGTTAATCAAACCTCATTTGAAAGTCTTCATCCGGTTTCTGGGTATTAGCTTTGGGTCAATTGTCACCAAGCCATTTGCAGTGTCGTTATGTGTTCAAGAGGACAGTTCAAATAAACCATTCATCTGCAAAATATCTGTCATCCATTTTGACCATCCCTGAGTCAATCCTTGCCAATATATTTTCAAAACTTGATCTATGATTTCGTGTTGTGGGCTTGCCTACGACGGATCACTTTCTATCGATGACAGCTCATTATCTAGGAAGTTGATCCAAAAATCGTCAGTACCTTGAAATTTGCATGCCTCAATGGCAGGTTTCTTGCCTTCGACGACAGGTTGCATCATTGACCTTCGATCGAATGATTCCGTGACATGTTTGACTTCAGATCATTCATTCACATTTCACGGATTGTACTAGGTACTTTGAGAGCCATTGACATTACTAGTGGTTGCTCTCACACTTGTTAAAAATTTACATCATTGACTGGTAATCAAGTGGTTTCTACCATGTTCGACTTCGACACATTCATTCACATGGATAGAATCGTACTAGTTCGAGATGCGGAAATCAAGACCCTGGATCTAGTTTCCACCATCCAGGCTGTGAGGAATTTTTTTATCATTTGTACAGTGGACTATTTATAAATAGATAGCTACGTCCATACTGTGTCTACACGTGTCTATACTGTGATGTACTCAAAATCATTCCTGTATCATAACAGTTTGAATTAATTTCTAGTTAGTTTTGATCTGAGTATGGGAATGCCTACCTCAGAGATAATATATATATATATATATATATATTGCATTGAATGTTTTTACAGGTTCTGACTGGGGTGTCCACAGGATGATCCTTGAAATGATAAAGTATTGCACTCTTCATATATGACAGACTTCAACATCATCTATTCCAGACTTTGCACTTTAGGGGGCAATCTATTACACTGAAAATTGTCATCCTGACATTCTACTATATGTATGAGCTCATTATTACTCATACTTCTCCCTTTGCAAGTCTAACATATCAGTTCCTCATGTCAAGCCTTGAAAACCAGAGAAATTTTCCTAAAAATATCCTAAACTTTGGTGTCGCACTTTCTCTCTATCTTGCATGCGGTCCCGCACCTAATGTTCAGCTCTCTTACGTACCTAAATGCACTTTATCTGTGTTAAAAGTGTGGACCCCTGTAAGATCAAAAATGCGCAAGTAAATTCCAAAAATCTCAATAAAAGTGAATTCTAGAAGCTTCCAGAAAATATCTTGCAGTGATAGAACTGCTCTTATGAGGTGCATGTATCCCTTACCTTATGGAGCTAACCCCTTGATGTGAGGAGCTTATCCCTTTGAAGGAGAATTCTATCCCTTCATAGTTGGAACAGAAAACCTCCTCTTTTCCACTATAAAAAGAGGCATTGGGTAGCCTCAAAGGGAGTTCAAGCTTTATAATATTTGAAGTTAAGTGCTGTTGAGATTCAGACTCATTTAACTAAGATTTTTGTGAGGAGAGATTACATACCTCTTTTCGTCTTGGTTGGAGGAGTGCAGAGCTTATCAAAGTAGAGGAGACTCCTGCTTCAGACCCCGGGAAGACCTGTGCAACATCAAGGCTCAGGTTGTAAGGTTTTCCTTCTTTTGAAATTAATACAAATATAATCATTTTTCTCAATAAGCTTTCAGTTGATGGTTTATTTCATAGATTCCTTGATCACTATGATAAGCATGGTTTATGATGATTTCTATACAGGTGCTATGTAATATTTTTCTTGTTTGTGACTACAGGTTTACGAGGAAAATTCCTTCAAGCGCGCGAGGGACAACAACGACTTCAAACAAGCGCTGGACATACGGTTAGTATTTTACACCTCTATAGAGCTTTTTGTAAATCATATATTCTTAGAGAAAGATTAGTTTATTTGGCTGTTTTTTGCTAGATACTGTTAGTACTAGGGAGATCGGTCTTGTCCGCAAGATCCACACAATAGGTAGCGGGGGGCTTGGTGTCAGATACATCGTCAAGCATCATGGTCAAGATGAAGGGCGAACTTTTGGGTTTGCAAGTAAGTAAGGATATCACTATACCAAGGGTCGTCTGTGGTAATGATGAATAATTGCTCATCGAGAAGAGTGTCATTAACCGGAGGATCCTGTGTACTGATAGGTAATTCAGAAATGAGTTCAGCGATGGCTAAACCTTTCTTAATTTTTGGTGTGACAAATTCAAGGTCAAATTCTTGAAGGATAACGACCCAAGGAGCATATTTCCCACTGAGGATGCGGTGACTCAATAGGAAAGCCATGGGGTTGGAATTAGTCACAACCTTGGTGGAACGCATGAGGATGTAATGATGCAGTTTTTGGACTAAGAACACGACGACCAGCTCTAATTTTTCTTCATGTGAGTAGGATACAGGGGGACCTACAAGGTTCTTACTGACATAATAGATCACATGTTCAGTACCATTATCATCTTCCTAGATAAGGACACCAACTCTCGAATAGGTGGAGGCAGAGATGTACAAGATGAAGTCTCGATCAAATTCAGGAGGACGGATCAAGGGGGCGGATGTGAGAGCGTGCTTGAGGGCCTCAAAAGACTCATGAGCATAGGTATCCCAGACAAATGGGATGTTAGAGCGAATAATTCTAAGGAACCCATGTGCGGTGGTGGCATAGTCGGGAACGAACCGGCGAAGAAAATTAGCTTTACCTTGGAGAATTTGTAGCTGGTGTAAGGTACGGGGAGTAGGCAGTTCAAGAATGGCTTGAACTTTCAAAGGGTCAAGAGTTATACCGTCTTTAGACACGATGAAGCCTAGAAGACGGCCGGCGGGAACGTAGAAGACACATTTCAACGGGTTAAGGCGGATATTATACTTGCGACATAGGAGGAAGATGGTACGCAGATCATGGAGGTGTTACGCCTGATGTTTAGAATGCGCAGTAAGGTCATCTAAATAGGCAAGGATAATATGAGCTAAGTCATGGAAACAATAATACATGGCCCGTTGAAAAGTGGCGCCAGCATTTTTAAGGCCGAATGGCATGACCCGGTATGAGAAAGTTCCCCACGGACTAATGAACGCGGTTTTAAGTTGATCATCACGACAGATAATGATTTGGTTGTATCTGGAGAATCCATCCATACAGTATAGAACCTCATGCCCTGCACACTCATCAATGATTTGGTCAATAAATGGTGTGGGGAAGTTGTCTTTGGGACAAGCTTTGTTCAAGTTGTGAAAGTCAATGCAGACACAGATGGTGCCTTGTTTTTTGAGGATGGGAACTCGGTTTGATACCCAAGTGGTGTATTCGATGGGATAAATGAAACCAGCCTACTTGAGCTTATCAATTTCAACTTTGATAGCTTCACGTCTGGAAGGATGAATGGGTCTCAACTTTTGACGGACTAGATTGGCATTAGGCCATGTGTCGATATGGTGTTCGACAATGGTTGGGTCAAGTCCGGGCATTTTTTAGTAGGACCACGCGAAAATATCATAAAATTCTTTGAATATCTTGGTGTAAGCTTCAATTTCTTCTGGGTTGCATTGGGTGCCCAAGGTGATATGTTCTTCGATTCCTGGTTTGACAGAAATGTCAATTTTGATGGTAGGAGAGATATTGGCCATATTTCCTTCTTCGAAAGCATCAGGTGCTGGGATGGGATTTTTAAACCAATCGACTTTATCAAGAATGAATTCTTTAGATTCTACAGCATATTGGTCATGGGATTTCTATGGAAGGAAGTACGCACGATGGTGCATATCATCCCATGGAAAATCAGGTTCGTTCATGGCTTCCATAATGTCTTCATCTGACTGGAATATGGGAAGAGTGGAAGGAAGAGGATCACCTGATGAGGTAGAAATATCAGACTCATGATTATGGGGAGAAAGGCTCACATGTGCAACATCATGGGGGGTGACAGAAGAGTAAGCAGATGAGGGGTCAGGTGAAACATCGGGGGGAGGTACTAAGGGGACTGCTGCCGAGGATCGCAAGGATGATGAGAGGTAACAAATGGTGGTTTAAGACTCAGTCATTTCAATATCAGGAGGGGGAATGTGAATTGGGGTAGACAGGTCTTTTGGTGCTACTGAAGGAGAATTCACAAACAAGTGAGAAGGTAGTTGGTCATGCTTGGGTTTGAATTGGCGGTATGCGTCTAAACAGGAACGATACTCGTCGAGGCGGGGGCAGAGGTGGGTATAATGGCCATGGAAATTTCACAAAGAACAAGGGTGATTGGTGTGCAAGGTTTTAAGTTTCAAGATTGAATTAGGTATAGTGACATAGACCTCAGGGATGTCGGATTCTAAAAACGTCTCATTGACCATGGTCTTGAGATGCGGCAACTGAGGACATGAATGGGTGGCGTGACAGACAACATCGCACAAGGCACACTGGATAGCGCGTTTTGGTGGCCGGGGAGGAGCAGGGTGTGATGGGTTAGCCTTGTCATGGGATGCCCCCTTGCAGGTTGTGCCTTTATTTTCTGGAGCTGTCACAATAGAAGGGTCATGTTGAGGTGCGAGTGGCACTATAGCAACAGAAGAAGCTAAGGGAACTAGTTGAACCAGTGTCAAAGCAAGGTAAGGTTTGGGGTGACCTGGTGGGGTAGCGGCTGGAGGGTCAAGGTTCCAGACGGGTATGCCCAGGGTCAAATTGGGGAGAGATAGGGTGGCCATGATGGGGACCGAATAAACTCTGGGAGGGGGAGCAAGGAAAGGTATCTGACCAGTGGGGTAATGGCCGGGAGGGATGACTCCAAGATGGTTGAGACCTAGTGGAACCGACCCAGGAGGATAGAGGGGCTCATGGGTACCAGCTGTAGGAGAAGGGCCAGAAGGAAGAGATCTGTTTGGCTGAGGTGAAGGGCTAGGAGCAGGTTGCGGCGGACGAGGTTGAGGTTGAGGTTGCGGACTAGCCGAAGCGGGCCGCTTAAGGTTAGCCCGAGAGGATTGCATCATGCAAACATTCACTAAGCTGGGATCAGAGACAGGAGGAGGAGGAAGACCAGGGAAGGTTCCAAGCAAGGAGGAGTCTTTTTAGATGCCAGGAGAGACACTGGTCAAAGAATCGACCATTTTCTTATTGGCTACAGAAGAGATGGTCGACTCAGGGGAGGTCTGAGACTTTGGCTCATGATATGTCAACTAGTCAATGGTGACTATCTTTCCATTATGAGGGAATCAAATCTTGCGGTGAACCGCAAATGGGATAGCAGACATGGCATAGGTGTAACTACGCCCCAAAAGAATGTTATAATCAAGAGGGGTGTCGATGACTTCAACGTCGACGCAAATAGTCTTGCCCACAAGAGTGATAGGACAATTGCATAATAGGCCAATGGGCTGGGAGGCATGGCCATCCCATGTACGAAGGGTGATGGTGGAAGGGGCCAGCTCAGGAGATCCGAGTTGTTTCCAAACCGAAGCAGACATCACACAGGTAGATGCCCCCTCATCAATAATACACCGATCCATGTTGGCATTCCAGATTTGACTGGGATTTGGAAAGCAACAGAAGCAGGAAGGGGAGGATGGTCTGCCTGACAGGCATTGAAAATAATCAATTGGTCATCAGCAGAATCTACAGCGCCCATGGTAGATATTAGAGCCTTCCTTTGAGAAGGACATGACTGGAGAAGTTCCAGTGTTGAAATGGCAGCAAGAGACTGCGCCAAATCATCTACTATGCTATACGAATGAGCAACTCGACCAGAAGCAGCATTTCGGCATAATGGGCCCTTAGGAACCTTGGGATGAACCTCAGCTTTGGGCTGAGGGATCTGTAAGGGACCATTGGGTGTCGAAAGAGGCTCTGTAGGACCTAGAGATGGTCACTCGGGGACAGACGGAGTGGGAGGTGTGTGGTACTGACGAGACCGAGTTTGAAGGTTAAGGTCGATGGTGAGAGGTTGGTCAGAATTCATCATGATAATCTAGTAATCAGAGGAACCAAAAGGGGAAGGTTGAGTGGCTATCAGTGCATGAGGTGGTTGGGTAGCCACGAATCCTTGCTGAGGGAAAGGATCGGTAAACACAGCCGATTGAGAAGTAGTTGCATTGGGGGGGGAAATAGGGGAGGCATGCTTCCCTCGCAATGTAGCCTGAGACTCCCACATCTGTCGCATCTATGGTAATAGGGGACAATCGTGAGTGTAATGACCGTAAACACCGCAACATGAAAAAAGCTTATTGGTGCGAAGAGGCCTGTCCACCTTGGGCTGAGAGCCCTGTTGCTGGTTAGCAATGTTAGAATCAATACTTGGAGGATTGGATCCACGATTACCAGGGGAAGATTGATTTTTATTTCCTTTCCTCTTTCTTTGAGAAGAAGGAGGATTATTCTCGCCCTGCTGTGCAAATACTTGCCCTGGAGGGGGTATTAGTTGATGTTGCAGGGGTGGAGAAGGCAAGGGAGGTGGAGGTCCAAATGTTGGAGGAGCTAGGACACCAGGCTGTGGGTAAGGATAATGGTTAGGATCGGCAACATTGAGGTAAGCAAGAGGTTGGGAAAAATAAGGAGGCATGTTGTATCCTGGATACATGCTACCTAGAGGGGGAAAAGTGTTGGAGGTGCTGGCCCCTCCCGGAGGGAAACCATAGCCCATAGGAGGTTGAGCGTAGGTATGCGAAAGAGCTCCAACGATACAATTGGCAGAGTGAGATTCCCCCAGGGCGTTAGTGCCACCAGGTCTGGGGAGGTCAGGAAGGACGGTACAAACATAACCAGATTGAGCATATATGAGGTCATATTTCAAGGCGATTTGGAGGGCGGAATCTTCGATTTGAGGGAACTGGGATGCGACATCTTTGCCGATGGCGGGTAAGAGAGATCGAAGGAACCAATCCATGTAGACCCGATCTTCAAAGGTGGGAGCTCGACATAAGCTCCTTCTTCTCTGCCATTCCTGAACATGAGCGGAAAGGCAGGTCGAAGATGATTGACGAAAAGAAGTCAAGAGTTCGATACCAGTGTCGTATTGGAGAGGGAGTTGGAAATAAGATAAGAAGGCTTGGGCAATGGCTGCAAAGGTGGTATGGGAAGAGGCGGCCTGATCAACATACCACTTAGAAGCTTCACTGGTAAGCATGCGTTGGAAAAATCTAATATGGATGGAATCATCAGTAATGGAATTAGATGAACACCACATGTGGAAAGATCGGATATGGTTGGAGGGATCTTCACCAGCAAGGCCTTCGAACTTGGGAATGTTGGAGGGGAGCTTGGTTGGCATAGCAGGCCAACTAACATCGTGGCGGATAGGATCATTGATCAACTGATTGAAATCGGGGAGACTGAGACCTGCCATATAGGGGAGAAAAGGGACAGTCAAGGTAGTTCCCGTGGCGGTTTTGCTAGTAACAGCCCCAGCATTAGGGCCGGGGTTGCTGCTATCGTTAGGTCCTGGACCAGACATGGTGAAGGTAATAGGGGTAGAACCAAAAGTAGGGGGAGAACCCAAAGAATCAAAAGAAGAGTCAGAGTGCAGACTCAGGGGAGGACTAACTCGACGACGACGGGAAGGACCAAGTCGACCAACCGGAAACTGAGGGTGAAGGCCAAGAAGTCTCCAGGATATACACCTTGGGGGCACAATGATGATGGTTAGAAGGGAAGAAGAATAACCGGCAAAGGTAGGGAGGTGCAGAATCAGGTGATGACAATGTTGAAACAAGAGCAGAGAGGTGCAATGTCAATTGATTTTAAAGTCTTTTCCTGGCGGTGTTAACCAGGCTCTTCTTCACTTAGGGTCAGTGTGTGGTGTGTGTTAATTTTAATTTTTAAACCCAGATGTTTTGAGAGTAAAAGAAAAAGTGTGCTACGTAACTGAAAATAAATCTACAGAGAACAGTATATAATGCTGAAATAACAGAAAATTAACAGCTAACAATGCATCGATCTAACCCAAGAAGGCGTGTATCTCAAAACTATTCTAAAAGAGGGAAAAAATCCAGTCAAAACACACTAAAAAGAGGCCAATAGATCTAATGTTGGGAGGGACATGGATCTAAAGGAGAAATCTGCTGAAAAGAGGTGCAGAAAACAGCAAAGAGGCAGAGGCAAGGTTGCTGCAACAAAGGAGGAAATCAGCTAAAGGTAGAAGGGAAAAGGAGGTGACCCTAGAGGCAAACCCAAACAAAAATATATGAGGTGATTTGAAAGGGAGAAGAGCTGATCTAAAAGAGATCTGAAAGTGAGGTATCAGATCTGAAAAGAAAAGGGCTGAAACTCTGAAAATTCAGACGGCTGAAACAGCTAAAACTCTTCCACCAAAAATTGGAGGGTACTAAAGCCCTAAGGGGCTAGATTCCCACTTAGGAGAGTAAAACATATCAGAAACAGGTCTAAATGGGCAGAGACAGAGGCTGGAAAACCCTGACAGAAGCTTCAGAAAAACCCAGAAAATTTGCTGGAAAATTGCAGAAAAAAGTGCAGGTCGCAAGTTCTGACCTGTTTTCAGTCCAGGTCGCAGTTTCTAGGCAGAAAAGTGTGTCCTCCAGTCCAGGTCGCAGGTTTTGGGCTGATAAGTGCGACCTGCAGATCCGGGTCTCTCAGCGGTAGATTTCAGAAAAAATTGTCGTCTCAGCTGCGGCTGATGTCTGTCACCTGCGCAATATGGCCAGAAACACACGGAAGTTAAAAATTTTAATGTTTGAAGGTTTTATAGGTTAAAAACACCATAAAAATAGGAAAAACAAAAAACTGAAGAGAAACGCTATGGTCTGAAATCGCTGGATATGCAGGAATATATAAAACGACAGCGGTCGCAAAAGAAAACCCGTGTGGAGTCGCCAATTGTTAGTGTGAATATTTTGTAGAAGTGTACAAAAAAAAACCACTTTAGCTACGCATAACAAATAGCCCTAACATAAAATATGGCTGCCAATATCTTCAAATCTGCAGTTAGTTGATCAAGATAAATGTTGCACAAATCCATATCTATGCATAAAAAGACATTAAGCAGTGAAAATAAGATTTTGCTCCATGCATCCAATAGACAAGACAAGAACAATATTTTTGAAAGAATTTATATATTAAGGGCACCTGGGAGGAAAACAAGAAAGGTGTTTCCAATTCTCCTCAATGGGATGGGTTCTTGAAAGTCCTCAGCACTTCAGATCTAGAATTTTTCCCTCTTGTTGGTGTAGAAAACCCAGACAAACATAGAACTCAAAGGGAGCTCACAAAGTGAAATAATGAAAAATTTGACAATGATAATGGCTCAAATTCAAACCAAGAGCATAGATCTAGAGTGATCTAATAGGCAACAAAAGGTGACAAATGAATGGGAAAACTCTTCTATTTATAACAAAATATTAGGGTAGTCTAGAACTTGGTGCATGAATAAAATATTATCAACCAAATTCTAGAACCACCTTTTAGGAATATTTTATTATATTTGTTGGAGGGAAAAGGTATTTGACTTGGGTAAAATCCCTTTATTTGTAAATAATAAATAAATAAATGATTTATTTATTATTTTAAGGAAGTGGTTGAATGATAATTAAATAAATAATGGTTTATTTAATTATTTATAAATGATTTGGTCATATTTAACAAGAAATATTATTTAAATAAGATTTAAATAATTATTCCTAGAAAATAATAAGATAAATAAGGATTTATCTAATTAATTTCCTTGTTTTGGGTTAAATATAACCAGGAATAATAATTAAATTATTGTTTAATTAATTATTCCATGAGTAAAATCAAACAAATATAGATTTGTTTAATATTCCCTTTGGGGTTTTCTGTTTAGACCATAAACAACTTAATAAATGTGTTTTATTAAGTTATTTTACATAGTGAAAGCAATTTTACTTAGGGTAAAATTGGTCTTACATGGTGTACTTGGGTCCATCTAATGATAATAGGTTAGACGACCAAAAAATGGTGTAACAGAAGGGTATCTAACTTTTCAGTTGGAAGCCATTCTAGACATTCTAGAGAGGAATCTTTGGAGCTGGACATACATAACACATTGTGAGAGATGGGAAGGCCTTCCACATGAGGATGCCATTTGGAGGGAGGATGTTTTTTGTAGCATCCACTTTTGCAGTTGCTTGAGGACAAGCAACATTCTGCTGGGGAGCACTTTAATATTCCCAAATTTTCACCTAATATTTCGAATATTAGAGTTCTTAACTTTCTTAATGAATTAAGTAAATAAAAGGGTGGAGGGACCCATAATCCTCAATATGAATAAATATCCACTCTTTTGTGTGTGAATGTGGATTAATTAAGCCTAGATCTACATAATGAGGTAGTTGAGCAACCGCTAATGTGAATGAAATTGGAGATTATGTCTCATTAATTGAGATAGATCATGGAGGATGATACAGTCAACTAAGATCTTGAAGATGTCAAACAGAAGATCATGGAGCATTCATGATAAAGTGATGGAGGATGTTGTGCAATTAATGCACACATGATGGAGAGGGTGTACATTGCACCTATACATGATGGATGACTTGGTCAAACAATGCAGTCACACATGAAGGATCTTGTCCACATGCACATCGCATTCTAGATGAGGGCTAAGGCATGGGAAGGCTCAAACACTATATAAATGAGATGGAGGCAACAATGGAAGACATGCTTGTGATTATTGATGTTGAGGATCTGTTTAGATCTAGAATTGTCATGTGACATTCCATTGCTTTCTTGGGTTTTTTTAGCAAAGATTGCAAGTGTAGTTTAGCACAGGGTGTTCCAGGTCGGGAATCCCACCCCTTTCATTGAGTGATTTCTTGGAAGAGGATTGTACTTCATTCTAAATCAAGCATTGGTGCCACATATCTTTTCCTAATTTTTGCAGAACATTCATATTCAGAAGTTGCAGATTTTTGAAGATCAATCTGGAAGGTGGAAGTTGTCTTCAGTATTTCAGCTGGAGAAATGGTGAAGGCTTATTCCTATCACCTTGGGCTTAAAGATCAACATTCCTAGAGCTTCATTTCAGATCTGGCATCAGGCCAAAATTTATTGACCTCCTAGCAGTAGTAATCCCTTTAGGAATTATGTTGTCCATTTTGCAGATCCAAAAGGAGGAAGGAAGTTACTAGCATTTTAGCTAGTAATCCTGTGAGGGGTTATCCCCTCACCCTGCCATCAATTTTTCCATCAGCCTATAGTTTATTGCACCATTTTTCAGCAAGAATAATTCCTCTCTTTCCCTCACAACGCAGTTTCTATGAGAATTTGTGTTGCATCAGCTGTAATCATTATTGGAGGATTGAGAAGCTAGATCTAGAGCTTCTAGCTTGTAGATCTGAAGGAGGGATCAACCCTTCAAGCTTATATATGATCTTGTGACATATTTCAGCCATATATTTGTCAGATCTAGCTTCAGACCTTTAATTCCCAGCAGATCAAGGATCAAATCCTAGGAGGGTGATTTTCCAAAGTTGTAGATCTAGAAAATCCTTTCTGGGTTATCTTAGGAATCCATCACATTAGCCAGATCTTGAATCTTGGAATCATATGAGCTCCATATTTGAGTATATATGCATTTTCCTTTTCAGCCTACAGTCATATATTCATATTCTACTTAAGGTACAGTGACTTATTTTCTTCAGTAGCTCTCCAGTTACACAGTGTCTAATGTGGCCAGTTTTCTGGGTGATTCTAGGCCATCTCTTTGGCTAGATCTCCTCATATTTTGTACATTGTGTAACTGAATCTTCTCCAATATAATAAAATGGCTCAGCTTCCCTGTAAATTTTGATGTTGTCTTGAGATTTATTGTTTACTTATTTTCAGTTCTTATAATTTTTTTAAGTATTACTGCATTCTCCCTTTTGGAATACTACAGCCTCCCATGGGCTATGGTTTCCCTCAGGGAGGGGCCTGCATCTCCTCCACTTTTCCCCCTCTCAATAGCATGTATCCAGGATACGGCATGCCTCCTCCTTTTTCCCAACCTCCTATTTATCACAATGTTACCCAACCTCCTTACTATCTGTATCCTCAGCCTGGTGCTCCAGCTCCTCAAGCATTAGCCCCTCCACCTCCCTTACCTTCTCAACCCCTGCAACAGTAGCCACCGCCCCCTCAAGGGTAGGTGTATGCACAGCAGGGCGCGACTAACCTTCCTCCTTCCAAAAAGAAGAGGAAAGGCACTCAAAATCAATCTGTCCCCAGTAATCCTGGACCTAATCCTCAAAATAATGCACCTAACACTGCTAACCAGCAATAGGGCACTCAGCCCAAGCAGGACAGGCTTGTTCACACGAAAAATCCCATTCTTTTTGTGGTGTTTATGGTCATTACACTCATGATTTTCCTCTATTACCACAGATGCGGAATATGTGGGAGACTCAAGCAACATTGCGAGGACAGAAAGCCTCCCCTTCCATCCCTCCCAATGTTGTACCTAGTCAGCCAACTGTGTTTACTAATCCTTTCCCTCAGCAAGGATTCATGGCTACCCAACCACCTGAAGATTAGGTGGCCACTCAACCTCCTCCATCTGGTACCTCCGATTACCAGATTCTCATGATGAACTCTTACCAAGCTATAACCGTAGACCTCAACCTTCAAACTCGTCTCGTCAGTACAACAAGCCTCCCGCTATGTCTATCCTTGGACCCCCTTCTTCAGGTTCTACAGAGCCTCTTTCGACACCTAATGGTCCTTTGCAGATCCCTCAGCCTAAGGCAGAGGTTCATACCAAGATCCCTAAGGGACCATTATGCCAAAATGCTACTTCTGGAAAAATTTCCCATTCGTATAGTATAGTAGATGATTTGGCGCAATCTCTTGCTGCCATCTCAACACTGAAACTCCTCCAGTCATGCCCTTCACAACGAAAAGCTCTACTATCTTCCATGGGCACTGTAGATCCTTCAGATGATTTATTGATCATCTTTGATGTCGACCAGTCAGAACATCCTTCTCTTCCTTCTTTTGCCGCCTTCCAAATCCCAGTCAAGATTCGGAACTCCAACGTTTCTCGTTGTATCATTGATGAGGGGGCATCCACCTGTGTGTTGTCCATTTTGATTTGGAAGAAACCCAGATAGCCTAAGCTGGCCCCTTCCATGATCACTCTTTGAGCATGGGATGGCCACACTTCCCAGCCCATTGGCTTGTTCCGCAATTGTCCTATTTCTCTTGCAGGCAAGACTGTTTGCGTTGACGTAGAAGTCATTGACACCCCCTTAGATTACAACATTCTATTGGGTCATAGCTACAACTATGTGATGTCTTTTGTACCATATTCAATTCACCACAAGATGTCTTTTCCCCATAATGGAAATATAGTCATCATTGAGCACTTGACATATTACAAACAGAAGTCTCAGACCTCCCTTGAGTCCATCATATCTTCGATGGCCAATAAGAAAATCGTCGACCCCTTGACCCGGAGTCTACAAAGACTCCTCTTTTCTTGGTACATTCCCTGGTCTTCCTCCTCCTATCTCTGATCCCAGCTCATCCAATTTTTGCATGATGCAATCATCTCGAGCTTCCCTCAAGAGACCTACCTCGGCTAGTTAGCAGCCCCACCCTCCACAACCTACTCCTAGCCCTTCGATTCAGCCTTCTGGACCTCCTCCTCCTATCCCTTCACCTGCAACTAGTATCCATGAGCCTCTCTACCCTCCTGAAATGGTTCCTCCAAGCCTTAACCATCTTGGAGTCATCCCGCTTGGCCATTACCCCTTCGGTCAAATACTATTCCTAGCTCCCCCTCCTGGAGTGTTCTCGGTACCTATCATGGCTACCCTATATCTTCCTAACCTAACCCTGGGGATTCCCGTCTAGTACCTCGATCCCCCAGCCACTACCCCTCCTGGTCAACCCAAACCTTATCTTGCTTTGACCCCGGTTCAACTGGTCCCTATGACCCCTCCCGCTGCTACTATGCCTCAGCCACCTCAACAAGAACCTCCTCCTGTTGCGATAGCCTCGGGTAACGAGGGCAAAGCCAACAAGAAGGCATCTAAAGACAAGGTTTCCCTGAAAAACCTGTTAGCCACCTATAAAATTTGTTATACCAAAAGGTGGCTAAAAATTTTTGAGCCTTCAAGAAACAATTTTATTGCTAAAAAATTGTTGGCTCTTGAAGACTTTTGAAAGGCCTCATGCCTCTGTCCAAAATCTTCATTTGTTTTTTCCATTTTATACTCTGAGAATTCTGTTAAATTCCAAAATAAAAACTGTTGAAAAACCATCAATTTCCCCTGTCCCCCCACTCAAAACTAACCTTCATTTTCACCCCTCTCTTCCATAAAATTCCTCTATTTTTTATGAGTTTCCTTCTTCCATTCATAAAAATCCACTTTATAAGGTTTGAAAACCCACTTTTTAACCTTACCGAAACCTTCAAATCCCTTTAAAAACATTGAAAAAACCATAAAAATTCATGTTTTGATTACAGGCTTTAGCCCCTTTGGCTAAAGCCCCCTAACCACTTCCCCCACATGCCCTTACCATAAAAACCAAGTGCTAAGCCCCTCACGGTGCTTATCGCATCGAAAATATCCAAATGCGTAAGTCTTGTACCGTGCTCAAAAGTTCCGATTGCGATTAATTTTGTATTGAAAAACCCCCGATCGCATCATATTTTATATATATTTTTTCCTGTGGGCCAGCCTTCCGTACTTAAACCATTGGATAAACCATGCTCGATCTATTTTTTCCTTTGTAAAATTCCAAAAACCCACTTTTCCAAAAAATTTTGACTTAAAAACCCAAAATCACGTATTAAATATTAAAATGGGTTGATTAAAAAGACCAACGCGCAATCACATCGGAATATTTCAATGGGCAGATTGAAAGGCCCCGGCCTGAATGCCCGACCCCATTTAGCCCCTATATACATAGCCCTGGGCCTATCGAAAGTCTTTTTAAAACAGGCCCCATAACCGGGCGCCTAATCGCATCGGAGATTTTCTTTGGTGCGGTTTCAATTTTCATTACCGCCGATTACGATTGGCTGATCGCGCAATCACATCGGCCCTCTCTCCGATTATCGCAATTGCATCGGCCTGTTCTCTGATCACGCAATTGCATCGCCTCATTCCCGACCTCCGATTGTGATTCCCCCAATTCATTCTCAACCGTTGATCTAACCTTTAGATCGACGGCTTGCGCTTCGTCGCATCGCAATGTTTAATCACACGCATTTTGTTTGTCCCTCCAATCAGTCAGTCCCCCGATTCATTCCCCACCATTGATCTCATCCTTAGATCAACGACCATCGCTTAATCACTTCGGCCCTTTCGATCACGCAATCACATCGGAGTTTTTTCATCACACCCCTTTTTCTCCTCCCGCCGATTACAAACTCCCGATTAGATCTAGACCGTCCACGTGTCCAGATCCAACGGCTATGCTCCTCTCCCGCCTTCTGAAGCAGTTTAAACCATTACGCAGGATTTTATGACTTTTTTTGTGTTTTTTAGGTGTTTTTGATGATTTTCCATTATATAATAAAGAGAGGCCGAAGGCCGGGAAAGACGTTTCCCGTGCCTGTTTTACATTAAAGGAAACGTCCGCCAGGCTCTATTCCATTGTTTATCAATGATCTATGAGCATTGATACCTTTAAGGCCCAACACGGATCTACACATTAAAAATACACTGTGGTTCAAAATCACATTTAAAAAGAGTATCATTGTTGAAGAACAGAACGCAGCAGAGATGAAGATTGAAGACAGATTTAGGGAATTACGGCTTAAAATAAATTATCAAAAGTTTTATTTCCTGGATTCAAACACAGTCAAAAGAAATCATACGTGTTTAAACTTACAGAAAGGTTTCCAACACCTACATTTGAGGCGAATTAATTCCTCAGCTACTACAAGAGCCACCTGTTGCCTCAAACCATTCAAAACAGAGGCCGGAGTTATTGATTGAAGAAATATCTGCCTCCAGCATTGCCTAGAAGTTAATTCTTCCACAAGAAGCTTATGCAACAAAATATCTTCAGGATTACTCCATGTTATGCAGAGCCTGGAAGTCAACAAAGCTCCCACCGAATTTAAATATTAATTGTAAAACAGTTAATGCAGAACCACCTGTAAACTTCTTCATCGAGCCCCTCAAAAGGCCAAGAAGTCTTGAATCTGTATTAATTTCCTTGAGAGATATTTTACCAGATCTCACCTCCTCATCCTTCTAAAAATACTTATGTAGAAGATAAGAAATTGTTGGTTATTGTTTGATCACAAGTTGTAATACTGAAACTCTTTGAAGTAAATACATAGTCTGTCGAAGTTGAAGAACAAATTGAAGTCTTGGAGATCTTGATGATGTTGTTGCATGCTTGTTCCTGAGAAGGCTCTATCATTAGATCCATGAGCTTGGCTGTTGGTGAAGTATTCTGAATTGTTTTATGTTTTCCCCTGTTTTCATTATGTTCCATAATTTCTTACTACAGTAGGCTGAAAGTTTTAGGCTAAGAAATGACTCTTGGAAGCACCTTAGACCTGTTCATCCTTCATTGTTTCATGTTTTCTTCTGCTGAAATATTTTAGAGGCTTTAATATTTCTCTTTAGTCTTCATGCTTGTTTATTTCCTTAATAGTTTGAACAGTTGGTTTCCGCATGATTTATGGTTTTCCCTGCTTGTCTGCTGCCACTTAAAAACTGTTATTGAAGTCTCCCTTTGAATTTCTTTTCTTACAGTGAATCAAAGAGGTCTGTTTTGATCTTTCCCTTTGTCCTCTCTTAAATAGTTGGCTTAAAGGTCGTTATAATTATGATCATAGATGTATTTAGGTGTTCCCTCCTCTATGACTACAATTATCAGTGAATCTTTTATGTTTCTAAGTCCTTTGAAATAAAATCTTTAAGGAAATGGGGTGTTCCCCGAATCTTAGATTTCATTTTAAAAAGTTGTTTTGAAATCATTATTTTCTTAAAGGTGTGATTTATAGAATTTATGGTTAGCCCTGTCTATCAAAGAGCTCTTTATTGTTCAAATTATGCTTTCGAATTCCCTTTGTTGAGAATTAAACCTCTCTTTCCAAATCATTAATGTTCATCTCATTACAAAAACAAAAGGATCTTGTGGCCAAGTTAGATTTGCCCTTTGATATCCCATATCCATTGATGAGTTTGTTATGACCTTTTCTTGACTCCATTGCCCAATGAACCAAATATTTCTCTATCCTATATATCTTTCCTAGGCCTTTCATGTTCTGTTGTATCAATATAACCAACCAAACAAGCAAATAAACACCTACACTTAATAACTAGTCTAAAATCAATACTCTAAGCACACAAGATAAACCTTTTCAAACAAATATTCGAGAGATCCCTCTCTGAGAACAGGAGGACTAGATCCTGGGACTCTAAAGACTGGTTCTGATGTTGCCTTGTCTTTTGATTTTCCAAACTATCAAAACACGGGACACCAACATAATGGCGATCACGGTGGGACCATTATGAGTCAGTGACAATATAAGTACCCTTTAGGACTCCAGAAATCCCTTATTTTCAAAGACTATCCAGTGATTATCAGCCACCTCATCACCACCAACATAATGGTGATCACGGTGGGACCCTGAGTAAAATCTTCAAAAAACAAAACACTCACTGTCTAGCATAACATAAGTAACCTTCTTCAAGCACTACCAATCATAATGGTAATCATGATAGGACCTTTGAATCAGTGACAAACTAAGTAACCCTTAGGATTCTCATAAAGCCTTGTCAAACCTTGAAGATTTTAGTTACCAAGCCATAAGAGTAAACTTTGTACGTTTTGACACCCCAGCTAAGTGTAAAAATCAGACTTAGAATACTCTCTTAACCTATAAGACCAAAATAACTCAGAAAAACCCAAAAAAAAATTTCAGTTTGGCTTCACAATAAACTTGGTGGTGGACCATTAAACATTTTACCTCCTTAGGAGCTAAAAATATTCCACCTGGTGACTCCACACTCTGAGACTCCACAATCCTAAAAAAAGACCTTAAGACTTCACTAGGAAGACCCCAAGTCTTAATAGCATCTTACAAACTCAGCTAGAAGGCTTTGAGATTAAAATTCTCCTTCTTCTGAAAAGATCAGTTAGCCTATTAAACATTGTCATATTTGGCTAAACTTTTCTTTTTAACTGGGTCTGAAAAACATAGCATAGTGGCTCCTAGAAAGATTCATACTAGAGCCTACCCCGACCCAAACCTACCGGAAATAGTTGACAACCCTGAAATTATCCTTAGGAAGTCTCCTAAGATAAAATTATCAACTGTTTTCAGATCACCCTTGAGAGCTAATTCAGTTCCTGAAAATCTTTCAGCTCTACAACAACCTCAAGTTGACTTAGTAAATCCTTTTAGAACTAGGTCTCTTGGTGATTTAGATCAGTTAGATCCTGAGTCTTCACTGTCATCTCCTCAAACAAGTGAACCTCTTGGTACCAGAGAAACAACACCTCCTGATTTACATTTCCTTCACAACTTAGGTGTCTCTCATCCAAGATCAGCTCAGCAGTCTATTCTTGGTCCATCCACTTCTGCTCACCCTTCATCCATTGTTCAAACCACTACACCTCAGCCCACTGTTCCTGTTATAAATCCGCTCCTTGTAAATCCACCCCCACCACCTATCATGTCAGCATGGTATGCTCCCCTAGTCCTTCTTGTACCATTAATTAATCTTCCACAGGACTATCAGTCCAAAATTCCATTATATGATGCCAACAATTCTACAACTGCATCACAACATGTAGATAAAATGAATGACTACTTTGACAGAAATGAAATTGATGATGATTCTGTCAAGCTTAGGTTATTTTCTCAGAGCCTAGGGGGAGAAGTAAGAAAATGGTTCAAAGGTTTAGCCCCCCATAGTATTAATGATCTCCAAGGCTTCCATCAAACGTTCTTAAACAAATGGGAAGTAAAGAAAAACCCTCTCCAAGTCCTTTTTTACTACAAGAATCTCCATAGAAACACTAGAGAAAGTGTGCAAGCTTACTACACTAGGTTCAATAGTGTATATAATGCACTTTCCCCAGAACTAAAACCTCCACAGGGCTCAGCTTTAAACAAATTCCCTGAAGGGTTTGACTCTGACATGACCTATCAACTGAGAGAGATAGATTTTACAACTCTTGAAGATATGCAAAAAGGTGCTCTTTCTGTGGAAGTCAACTTAATGGAGAAAAGAGCAAGAATGAAAATTGAGAAGAGAGTATCTTTTAGAGAGGAATCTACTCCTTCTACTTCAAGTTCAAAGATGGAGAGGATGTTGGAAGAAATGATGAAAGAGATTAGCATAATTAAGAGAGCACAAGCAAATCAAAAGCAAACTGCTCCTCGAAATAGAAATCAGAATTATAGAAGAGAAAACAATCAATACAAACAGAACGAGAATGACCAACAGATTAGACCTCCCTTCCAAAAAAACTATGTAGATCAATATGAGGAAGATAGGGAGTTGGAAAGGTTGGAATAAGCTCATGTAAACTTGATTGGATCAGACAGTGGAGATGATGTTTTCCTCACTGAGGAAGAACAAGGATTCGTCTCTGATGACCAAAATACAAACACCTATGAAGACTCTGATTACTATAGATTGGGTTTTGAAAATGCAATTATGGAAGTGCATAAACAATACGATATTAGGAGAAAAGGGAATGCAAATAACTTAAAGGAAAAGAACGCTAATACCACTGTCAAGAAAAACACAGAAACTCAACCCAAAAAGACAGCGGATAAAACCAACATTTTCGCCAAAAAACCAGACTTAAACAAAGACAAAAATATTCAGCCAAATGTTGAAAAAATTACCCATCGCACTTCAGCTAGTGGTCCTAACAAAATTGTCCCAATTACCAGTCCAAATAAGGTTCAGCAAATCAAAGTTGCTGAAAAGAATTCAATTGAAAAATCAGATGTAAATATCAACAAGTCAATTATTCCTTTCAGCCTTGAGGGAGATATTTCTAAGATAAAAATTACCATCCCCCTAGCTGAACTAGTAACCCAAGAGGTGTACAAAAACCAACTTTTGAAAGCTTTGAACTTAGGAAGTGATACTGACACTTTGAACCTAACGGATGATAAACCTGAGTTGTTATTCAGTCCTGAAGTTGAAGGATAATATCAAGAAGGGGTTTTCCCTCCCTTCTATGTTAGCTTGAACATACACGAGAAAATTTTACACAATGCCATGTTAGACTCGGGAGCTTCACACAATCTAATGCCCAAGGTGGTAATGGAGAGCTTAGGCTTAGAGATTACTAAACCATACAAAGATTTGTATTCTTTCGACTCAAGCCGAGTCAAATGTTTGGGTTTAATCAAAGATTTGTGTGTTAATCTAGCTCAGATCCCTGCTTAAAGTCTAGTTATGGATATATTTGTAGCTGACATTCCCCCTAAGTATGGCATGCTCTTATCAAGATCTTGGGGAGCCAAACTTCAGGGAAGCCTTCAAATGGACATGTCTTATGCCACCATCCATGTTTTTAACCAAAACAGGAGACTATACAGGGAATCTCACATGAAGTACATGGTAAGAAACCTAGACAAACCGAACAACACTCCAATATATTCTACTCGATCAAGTTTAGATTCCTTTATCTTATGTAACGAAGATGAAATTACTCAACAAGATAAAGAGAACATAGACCCCATTGATTCACCAGAGAAATTGAATCTTCCCTCAAGTCAACTTCAAAACAGCAACAAGAAAACGAAAACGAGTCAAACGTGATTTGGACAATGAACTTTGATGGATCCTGTAATAAAGCAAGCGCAGGTGCAGGTGTATGGATACAGAATACGAATCAGAGTTTTTCATATAAATTTGATTTCCCGTGCACTAACAATATTGCTGAGTACGAAGCACTTCTCCTAGGTTTACAATTGCTCAAACAATTACAGGCCCAAAAGGTAACAATCTTAGGAGATTATGAACTTATCATAAAACAAATCAAAGGAGAATACTCAGCCAGAAATTCGAGGCTTAGGGAATATCGGAATGTTGCTCTCGATTTATTGAAAACCTTTGAAAAATACGAACTTGTTTTAATTCCTAGAGCGTTTAATCATTTAGCAAATGAACTCGCTTTTAATGCCAGCAACTATCAAATACCTAAGATAAATTAACAGCTTAGCATAAAAGTAAAACATAGGCCTGCAGTGCCTGATAACGTAGATCACTGGCAAGTTTTTGATTCTGACCAACACATAGACGATTTCTTGAAGTCAAAAAACAATTTCGCCATACCAACATCAGAATCGAGCCATAATAAAAATTGTCCATATATTGAAGAAATCCCAGAAGCTGAAATAATACACTCTGCTAATATAATTCATTATGAGAATATGTTTGAAGAAGATTCAATTGACAACGTGGACCAAAAAGACCTGGAAGTTTTAGAATGTAAAAACGGTTCAATTCCAAGAGGTCTCTCACCTTTGGAACACCTTTTCGACTTTAATGATGTAGCCAAAGAACCAAAAATGGAGCCTGTAGAAACAAACATAGAAGAACACAACATAGGCTCCCTAACGGAACCCAAGATGATTAAATTTTCCAACACTCTTCCAACTCTCATAAAATCTCGATACATTTATCTGTTTAAGGAGTTTAAAGATGTTTTTTCCTGGGCATACACAGATCTGAAGTCTTACGATACCAACATCATTCAGCACAAGATTCCCTTGAAGGAAAATCAAAAGCCCTTCAAACAAAAACTAAGGAGAATAAACCCACTTTTATTACCTTTAGTTAGAGCCGAAATTGAAAAAATGCATGATGTTGGCATTATAGTACCCGTTAGATTTTCAGAATGGGTATCAAACTTAGTTTCTGTTAGAAAAAAGACAGGAGAGATCAGACTTTGTATCGACTTCAGAAACTTAAACAGAGCATCCCTAAAAGACAACTACCCATTTCCCAAGATGGATCATATACTTCAGAAGGTAGTTGGTTCAAAAATTATATCACTCTTAGATGGGTTCTCGGGTTACAACCAGGTGTTAGTGCTCCCAAGTGATCAAATAAAAACTGCTTTTACCACACCTTGGGGCACCTTTATGTATGTCAAAATGCCTTTCGGGATAATGAATGCAGGGGCCACCTTCCAAAGGGCCATGGACATAGCCTTTTCTGAAGATATTGGCTATTTCATAATTATTTACCTTGATGACATAACTGTCTTTTCAAAAACTGATGAAGAACATTTGACTCACTTGCGAAAAATTTTTGAGAAATGTAGGAAATTTGGCTTGTCATTGAATCCCAAGAATACACTCTTCGGTCTCCAAGAAGGGAAGCTTCTTGGTCACATAATTTCAAAAGAAGGAATCAAAATAGACCCTATAAGGATAGATGACATATTGCAAATTATCCATCCAAGAAGCCTCAAAGAATTACAATCGTTCATTGGAAAGATTAATTTTTTGAGAAGGTTTATCCCCAACCTTGTTGAGCTATTAAAAAACATTACAAACATGCTTAATAAATATGTGGGTGTAAAATGGACTTTACCAGCTAAACAATCATTCGAACTGGTCAAACAAGCTCTTACCCAAACACTGGTCCTGATTAGTCCATATTTTACCAAAGACTTTTATATCTTTTCCTTTGCATATGAACATACAATAGCCACAGTTTTACTTCAAAAGAATGATTTGGAGCAAGAACAACCAATATATTTCTTTATTAGGGCCTTAAGAGATGCTCCTCTCAAATATAATATCATGGAGAAGCAAGCCTTAGCATTGGTGAAAGCATTGAAATAATTTAGGGTCTATATTTTACACTCTCACATAATTTCTTTTGTTCCACATACTGTTGTCAAGGACATTCTAAGTCAAGACCCTGATGGTAAAAGGGGAAAATGGATTGCAACTATTCTTGAATATGACTTAGAAATTAGGCCCACCAAACTAGTTAAAAGGCAAGGATTAGCAAAAATTATGGCTGAGTCTAACTTCCAAGCACTAGACATCAATATGGTAGATGTGTTGGAAGAAATAGAAGAATCTGATGCTCCTGTTATTGAAGAAACATTTCTAAATTCTCCTTGGTATGTGTGTGCTCAACTTAGTGTTCCTAAATTGAGGTCATAAATTGTCAACTAGGGTTAGTAAACTGCTGAAGTGAGGTGCACTATATGTGCCTAGGTATCTGTTTCTCACTACATTGTGTTTAGTGTTTTTATGATGTTTTTGGTTTTGTGGTTTTATGTTAAGAAGGAAAAGAACTAAATTTTGAAAAAGAACAGTTGTTGGTCACACTAAAAACAGAGCAAAACCTATACTAAAGAACAGAAAATGAAAATTTTGATAATGACTCATAGCAAGGAAATAAATCACAACCTGAACTCAATAACTCATAACATGAACTCATCCAATTCATTCATTAGAAATATGTTGGAATAGCTTGAGAAAAGGACAAGTTTAGTGCAAATGAGGTTCTCCTAAGTAAACAATCATCTTACAATATTACAAAGAATCTCATCCATGGCTAAAATTTTATTGGAACACAATTGGAAAATATTATTTGTAGCACAATAAGATTTCTACTCTGAATTAACTTGTAATGCTAAGATTAATCCATTCTGCAGCTCAAGTTTTCACTACTAAGCCTCATTCGAAAGTTAGATATTTTCTAGAATAGTTTTTGGGAAAAGGCTTGTTTTTGAAATTGCAAAAGATTGCAGAACAATCAAGGCCTTAAACTGATATCACTAATTCCTGTCCATATGATGATGCATTAATAGAAAGTCAGAACAAGATTATTTTGTAAACAATAAGGTCGTGAAGACTAATTTTGACAGTTAATACAACTTAAAGAACAATGGATAACACTGAACTAGAATGCAATTGATCAAACTTGAAACACAGTGACCACATCTAAACTAAAATGCCACTAATCTAACTTGAAATACAGTGAACAGAGTTGAACTAGAGTGCCATTATCAAACTTGAAATATAGTGACAGAATTAAACTAGAGTGACATCTACCTCCGGAGTATATCAACTGAACTAAAATGCAACTAATTCTATGAAATACTACAGCCCTATCTCGTTCAGTATGAGTGATATTTTGGAATAGTTTGTAAAAACAATTCTGGCTGTATCTTTCAATGCAAATGAACATAAAACATAGTTTCAAAAAAAAATGCAATTAACTCCTAAAATACTACAGTTATATCTCATCCAATGTTAGTGGTGTTTTGGAATAGTTTGTAAGGATAAGACTGACTGTGCCATCCACTGCAAGTAAGTATAAAAACACAAAGTTCAGAAAATTGATTAAACTAGGAATGAAACAAGGCTAAGTTACTTATCTAAACCATATGAACAAAGCTTCTCAGGTAGCAAGGGCCCTCTACCACCGGATTAGCACGCAAATCTACTCAATATTGACTCAGCTCTTGCAATAAAGTGATGATTCTTTCATTAAAGGAGAAATTCTTCAAAACAGAGTATTATGGTCTTCTAAGATCTAGCAATAAAACAAAATCTAGCTAGCTGTTTCTCGGTCTCCCGAGCCATACTTATAACAAAATTACATAACTGTCTTTGAGATAAAACAGGAATAAATGTATTTCCCAACTAAAATCAAACTAGGACTCTAGTGGTGGCCTCGTACTATGATTAAGGACATCTATACAGTCCTTGTCCTATTAGAAGTCTATCTCCTAGTTTTGGTTTCCCATGTGCATAACCACCTATAGACTCGAGCTCAGACTTCGTGGAGAGCAAGAAATGATGGGGGAGTGATGTGGAATACGACCATATGAATTTTTCCTTGAGGTGACACCTGGAACCTGCGTGAACATGAAGATAGCTGCGGAATAGGCGACTGGCTACAGAATGACTGCGTTCTGTAGCCGAGTCTAGTCAAAAATTACTACAACAACAAAATCATGAAAACATAGCAAGTTAATCATTATATAAATTCGTAAAGTAATCCTAATCAATCCTATTGATCATTCAAGCCTGTAATTGATGAAGGACAAAGGAAATGAAGTGAAATGTGGTGGAAAAGAAGGACATCTTTGGGGCTCAACAATATGCTGACATTATTTATGTGCTTTTATATTTAAATACCCCTCTTTCTTTGTCTAAAACTAAAGCTAGATTCTTGAAACAAAAGGCTTTGAGTTTTTGTATCTTAGATGGAGTGTTATATTGGAAAAATGTTTTTGTAATTTTGCTTAAATGTTTACTTGAAGATGATGCAGGAAAGATCATGCATGAGTTGCATGAAGGAGAATGTGGAGGACACCTCTACTGGAAGGCCACAACAAACAAAATTCTTAGATTTGGTTACTATTGGCCTACCCTTTTCCCAAACACTCAAAATTTGGTCATGTCTTGCCATAAGTGTCAAATCTTTGATGGCAAAAGAAAACTCCTTCCCTTACCCTTACATCCTATCAGAGTTGAGCCACCTTTTCAACAATGGGGGCTGGACTTCATTGGGGAAATTCATCCATCCTCCTCAGCTCAACATAAGTGGATCCTCACAGCCACTGACTTCTTTACCAAGTGGATAGAAGCTATACCCTCCAAAAATGCTAATGACTCTGTCATTATCAAGTTCCTTGAGACAAATATCCTATCCAGATTGGGTTGTCCCAGAAAAATCATAACAGACAATGTTTCTGCTTTTAAATCTAAGAAAATGGTTGATTTTTGTTACAAATACCACATAACCTTGGGCCATTCCACTTCTTACTATCCCCAAGGAAACAGATTAGTTGAATCCTCCAACAAGAGTCTCCTCAATATAATCAAAAAACTGTTGGAGCAGAATCAGAAATCATGGCACAGTAAGTTGGTTCATGCCTTATGGGCTAATAGATTAACTACAAAGAAGTCAATAAATATGTCCCCATATCAGTTGGTTTATGGCATGGATGCAGTTTTTCCTACCTCATTGGGAGTTCCAGTCATGAAACTCCTTCAAGAAGTGCAGAGCGAAGAGAATGATATGCAAATAAGGATCAAACAAACAATCCATTTACAGTATACCAAAGAAGAAGTTTATGAGAGAACGCAGTTAGTCCAAGAAAATATGAAGAAACTATTTGATAAGAGGACTAAGGCAAACAATTTCCAAATTGGAAATGTTGTTCTTAAATGGGATTCAAGAAGAGAAGAGAAGGGAAAACATGGCAAATTTGAGAACTTGTGGAAAGGGCCTTATATATTCATGCTGAGAGGGGTCATAATGCATTTTCTTGAGAGAATTGAATGGAGAAGATCTGTATGGAGGTCCGGTCAATGACAGGATGCTCAAACATTACTTCTGCCAAGAATAGTGAATTTCAAAGCATTTTATTTTTCATTATAAATATCATAGTCTAACCATTGCATTCAAAGTTAGAAAAATCAAAAATACAAAAACAAACAAAGAAAGAAAAGAGGGCAGATTGTAAAAACAATAAAGGTACAACCCCATACCAAAAAAGAGAGAAATAAATTCTGAAAGTGTGCAAGCTTAAATGCCACTACTGAAAAACACACTTCTAGTTAGTCAAACTGCCTAATCTTGACTAATTAGCCTTTAAATTTTCTGTTGATAGGATAGTGAATTCGATTTTCCAAATTGTTTAATCTTGGCTTATCAGTAGATAGATTAAGATAGAACTGAAAGGTTCAAACATGTTCAAAATCTGAACCTAAGTTTCCAAAAGAGAGATGACTTAAATCTGTTTTATTTTTCTAAGTAAAAAGGAAGAAAATTTGGTTCTAATTAGCTCAATATCCGAACCAGAGAGCAAGGAAGAAACAGCTCACATAAGAGTCAAAACAGAGCTGCAAAAACATGAAGTGCTTCGAATTTTCAGATCTTAGGTCTTCATCATTTTGATTTACTTTTCTGCAAATAATAATCTATGTGCAACTTGTTTTTATGCCTTAGATCAGCATCAAGTTAGACTGTTCAATCCTAACTTGTATGTTTTTTAATTTTTGTTGTAGAAATTAGATAATAAAATCTGTTGGACAGTTCAATCCCAACAGTTGATAGATTAGGTAGAGAATTTTATGGACTCAACTGTTTAATCTGAGTCCATGAAGAAATAAGAAGTAGAAATAGATTAGATTTCCTGCTTTCAAAAGAATAAAATGTTGTGAAAAGAGTTTGCCAATCCGAGTGCACTCTAATGAAGAAAAAATGTTAGACCTGTAGGATTGGGTAGGTAGAAATCTTGTTGATAAAAGATCCATTGTTTTTCATGGCTGTTAGCATTTCCAGAGCAAAAGAAGATCATTCAATCAAAGAAAGGCAGCCCAATGGATGAGGCAACTGATCAGCCTCCCAGAAAATGCAACTCTGAAGTTCTTGATGCCTTTAAGAAGGCACCATCCCCAAGTGGAGCCACTGTTAGCCACCTATAAAATTTGTTATACCAAAAGGTGGCTAAAACTTTTTGAGCCTTCAAGAAACACTTTTATTGCTAAAAAATTGTTGGCTCTTGAATACTTTTGAAAGGCCTCATGCCTCTGTCCAAAATCTTCATTTGTTGTTTCCATTTTATACTCTAAGAATTCTACTAAATTCCAAAAGAAAAACTGTTGAAAAACCATCAATTTCCCCTGTCCCCCCACTCAAAACTAACCTTCATTTTCACCCCTCTCTTCCATAAAATTCCTCTATTTTTTATGATTTTCCTTCTTCCATTCATAAAAATCCACTTTATAAGGTTTTAAACCACACTTTTTAACCTTACCGAAACCTTCAAATCCCTTTAATAACATTGAAAAAACCATCAAAATTCATGGTTTGATTACAAGCTTTAGCCCCTTTGGCTAAAGCCCCCTAACCACTTCCCCCACATGCCCTTACCATAAAAACCAAGTGCTAAGCCCCTCACGGCGCTTATCGCATCGGAAATATCCAAATGCACAAGTCTTGTGTCGTGTTAAAAAGTTCCAATTGCGATTAGTTTTGTATTGAAAAACCCTCGATCGCATCATATTTTATATATATGTTTTCCTGTGGGCCCGCCTTCCACGCTTAAACCATTGTATAAACCATGCCCGATCTATTTTTTCCTTTGTAAAATGACAAAAACCCACTTTTCCAAAAAATTTTGACTTAAAAACCCAAAATCACGTATTAAATATTAAAATGGGTTGATTAAAAATACCGACACACAATCGCATCGGAAAATTTCAATGGGTAGATTGAAAGGCCCCGGCCTAAAGGCCCAACCCTGATTAGCCCCTATATACATAGGCCCGGGCCTATCGAAAGTCTTTTTAAAACAGGCCCCATAACCAGGCGCCTAATTGCATCGGAGATTTTCTTTGGTGTGGTTTCAATTTTCATTACCGCTGATTGTGATTGGCCGATTGCGCAATCGCATCGGCCCTCTCTCCGATTATCGCAATCGCATCGGCCTGTTCTTCGATCGCGCAATCGCATCGCCTCATTCCCGACCTCCGATTGTGATTCCCCCGATTCATTCTCAACCGTTGATCTAACCTTTAGATCGACAGCTTGTGCTTCGTCGCATCACAATGTTTAATCGCACACATTTTGTTTGTCCCTCCGATCGTTCAGTCCCCCGATTCATTCCCCATTGTTAATCTCGTCCTTAGATCAATGACCATCGCTTAATCGCTTCGGCCCTTTCGATCGCGCAATCGCATCGGAGTTTTTTCATCGCACCCCTTTTTCTCCTCCCGCCGATTGCAAACTCCCGATTAGATCTGGACCGTCCACGTGTCCAGATCCAACGGCTACGTTCCTCTCCCGCCTTCTGAAGCATTTTAACCCATTACGTAGGATTTTATAAATTTCGTTTATGTTTTGCAGGTGTTTTTGATGATTTTCCATTATATAATAAAGAGAGGCCAAAGGCCGGGAAAGACGTTTCCCGTGCCTATTTTACATTAAAGGAAACCGTCCGCCAAGCTCTATTCCATTGTTTGTCAATGATCTATGAGCATTGATACCTTTAAGGCCGAGCATGGCTCTACACATTGACAAGACACTGTGGTTCAAAATCGCATTTAAAAAGAGTATCAGTGTTGAAGAACAGAACGTAGCAGAGATGAAGATTGAAGACAGATTTAGGGAATTACAGCTTAAAATAAATTATCAAAAGTTTTATTTCCTGGATTCAAACACAGTCAAAAGAAATCATGTGTTTAAACTAACAGAAAGGTTTCCACCACCTGCATTTGAGGCGAATTAATTCCTCAGCTACTACAAGAGCCACCTGTTGCCTCAAACCATTCAAAACAAAGGCCAGAGTTATTGATTGAATAAATATCTGCCTCCAGCGCTGCCCAGAAGTTAATTCTGCCACAGGAAGCTTATGCAAAAAAATATCTTCAGGATTACTCCACGTTATGCAGAGCTTGGAAGTCAACAAAGCTCCCACCAAGTTTAAATATTAATTGTAAAACAGTTAATGCAGAACAACCTGTAAATTTCTTCATCAAGCCCCTCAAAAGGCCAAGAAGTCTTGAATCTGTATTAATTGCCTTGAGAGATCTTTTATCAGATCTCACCTCCCCATCCTTGATCCGGATCTTGGGGGGGAGGCCCCCAAGATCTAAAAAGTTGAAATGGATTTGACAAGATCTGGAAAATTAGAATGCCAGAAAAGAAGAGAGAACACAAAGAAAATAAAACCACAAAGAAACTTGTTTTATTAAAACAGAGAATAACTGTAGAAGCTACATTGTGGCGAACAATCTGTCCTTTTACAAAGTGAGGCTTGTTATTTATAGCCTTTTTTGAGATACAATACCATAGGTGGATACCATGGGCCAATACCATGGGTATATACCACTTACAATACCATGGGTAAATCCCATGTGTGGATGAATACCATGGGTGGATACATACCATGGGTCACTTATAATACCATGGGTGAATAAATATCATGGGTGGATGAATACCATAGGTCAATGCCATTTACAATACCATGGGTAAATTCCATGGGTAGATGGATAATATGGGTAGATGAATAACATGAGTTGATGCCATTTTCCATTCGGATCATTCCTCCCTCCTTAAGAAGCAATGGTCTCCATTGCGTGAAGTTCCCTCCTGAGAAGCCTTTGTTGAATATGAAGAACCACTGAAGAGAAGAGCTTTGTGTAGTTAACCCATAACCGTGATGAACGAAGATCCGAGGATAGAGATACCCTGTAATGCTTGTGACCAACTGTGATATTGACAGTGTGCAGCCTAGCAAATGGACTTCGATGAAGTGTGGGTTTGTGGATGAACCAAAATCATGACAAACGAAGATCCAAGGATAGAGATACCCTGTAATGCTTGTGACCAACTGTGTGACTAACAGTGTGCGGCCTAGCAAATGGACTTCGATGAAAATGATTTTGTGTAGTTGACCCATAACTATGATGTTGATTGTTGATGAAGTAGCAGGTGCCTACATAGCTTGGGGTGGGAGGGCACGTCTCCAAATAACCCAAGCCGAACGCTGCTATGATCAAACTGATGAATGTGAAGCATTGCCTACTAAAGCGGGGTGGGAGGGCACGTCTCCAAAGGGAACCCGCTCCGAATGCTGCTCCAGATTTAAAATGAGCATAACTCGGTCAATATAACTCAAAATATTTATTATAACCTGTTTTTGGAAATGGAATGATCATTCTGCATCATCTCATGTGTTTGAAACCACTATCTGGAGACTCTAGACTCTCAGATTTGTGCTGGAACTGGCACGCCGTCACAAAATTTCTGAAAAAATAGTTGATTTTAAATCAACGATAACTCCCACATCCGGACTCCGATTCAACCGATTTTTTTTTTTAACTTGGGTGATTTTTCAAGAGGAGCTCAGATCTATCTCCATTTCTCTGAAATTGTGTACTAAAAATGGCGAAAAATGACAGGAGAGCCGCCGTCCATGAATTGTCGTCAGAAAAATTGCTTCAACATTGCTGATTTTGAATTAGCGATATCTCCCTCATCCGAACTCCAATTTGGCCCATTTTTTTTTTGAATTTGAGTATTTTTTCGCAAGGAATCCAGATCTGATCTTTGTTTTTGCAAAAATTTTACCAAAAGTTTCATATCTGATCTGAAATCTCGCCGCCCAAAAACATTCATGGATTTTGCTGAAGATTGCTGCAAAACATTGAAACTGAAATATGTGTCAAACCCTCATTCCCATGGAGGCGTAACCTGAATCTGATACCACTTACAATACCATGGGTAAATCCCATGTGTGGATGAATACCATGGGTGGATACATACCATGGGTCACTTATAATACCATGGGTGAATAAATATCATGGGTGGATGAATACCATAGGTCAATGCCATTTACAATACCATGGGTAAATTCCATGGGTAGATGGATAATATGGGTAGATGAATAACATGAGTTGATGCCATTTTCCATTCGGATCAATCCTTCTATAAATACTTCTGTAGAAGATAAGAAATTGTTGGTTATTGTTTTATCACAAGTTGTAATACTGAAACTCTTTGAAGTAAATACATAGTCTATTGAAGTTGAAGAACAAATTGAAGTCTTGGAGATATTGATGATGTTGTTGCATGCTTGTTCCTGAGAAGGCTCTATCATTGGATCCATGAGCTTGGCTGTTGGTGAAGTATTTTGAACTATTTTATGTTTTCCCCTGTTTTCATTATGTTCCATAATTTCTTACTACAGTAGGCTGAAATTTTTAGGCTAAGAAATGACTCTTGGAAGCACCTTAGAGCTGTTCATCCTTCACTATTTCATGTTTTCTTCTGCTGAAGTATTTTAGAGGCTTTAATATTTCTCTTTAGTCTTCATGCTTGTTCATTTCCTTAATATTTTGAACAGTTGGTTTCAGCATGATTTATGGTTTTCCTTGCTTGTCTGCTGCCACTTAAAAACTGTTATTGAAGTCTCCCTTTGAAGTTCTTTGCTTACATTGAATCAAAGAGGTCTGTTTTGATCTTGCCCTTTGTACTCACTTAAACAGTTGGCTTAAAGGTCGTTATAATTATGATCATAGATGTATTTAGGTGTTCCCTCCTCTATGACTGCAATTATCAGTGAATCTTTTATGTTTCTAAGTCCTTTGAAATAAAATATTTGAGGAAATAGGGTGTTCCCCGAATCTTAGATTTCATTTTAAAAAGTTGTTTTGAAATCATTATTTGCTTAAAGGTGTGATTTGTAGAATTTATGGTTAGCCTTGTCTATCAAAGAGCTCCTTATTGTTCAAATTATGCTTTCGAATTCCCTTTGTTGAGAATTAAACCTCTCTTTCCAAATCATTAATGTTCATCTCATTCCAAAAACAAAAGGATCTTGTGGCCAAGTTAGATTTGCCCTTTGATATCCCATATCCATTGCTGAGTTTGTTATGACCTTTTCTTGACTCCATTGCCCAATGAACTAGATATTTCTTTATCCTATATATCTTTCCTAGGCCTTTCATGTTCTGTTGTATCAATCTAACCAACCAAACAAACAAATAAACACATGCACTTAATAACTAGTCTAAAATCAATACTCTAAGCACACAAGATAAACCTTTGCAAACAAATATTCGAGAGATCCCTCTCTGAGAACAGGAGGAATAGATCCTGGGACTCTAAAGACTGGTTCTGATGTTGCCTTGTATTTTTATTTTCCAAACTATCAAAACATGGGACACCAACAAAACCTTTCCCCTCCTCAGCCACCAAAGCATACTATCCAGTGTGCTTTGTGTGATGCTTTCGGTCATGCCACCCATACCTGTCCGGAGTTTCCTCACCTCAAGCCCATGGTCAATGAGGCATTTCCATAATCTAATATCCCTGAGTTCTATGTCACTATACCTGATTCCGTCCCGAAACTAAAATCCTTGTGCACAAATCACCCTTGTGCTTTGTGTGATTTCCATGGCCACTACACTCACCTTTGTCCCAGCCTTGAAGAGTATCGTTCCTCTTTGGAAGCATTCTGCCAATTCTAGGCCAAGCATGACAAGTTCACCTCCCCCTTGTTTGCGATTTCTGCTTCGGTAGAACTAGAGGATATGCCTACCCCCATTGACATTCCCCCTCTCAATGTCGAAATTTTTGGAACAAGGTCTCCTGTAAGCTACGAAACTGGTCCATTTTGTATAGTTTTGATTATATTTATTCTAACGTAGGGGTTTTGGGGTGGGTCAAAGCCCCTAAAGCATTGTAAATGGGTCAAGGGTAGACCAAGAATCCGCAAACCATGGTTTGCAGACCATTGGATGCAAAGGCTAAAATAGTATAAGTAGTTGAACCTTTTTGAGTTGTAGGACAGACTAAGAATGAAAAGAGATTAATGCTAAGTGCGAACCGATAGATCTGCTTAGGGTTGTTGGGTAAGGACTCCTGCTACTGTGTGCGTGGAGGGCCTCTGTCCTGTTGTGTGCGAACCCTGCTACTGTGTGCGCAGGTTGGCTTTTCGGGTATTTTAATTCGACCTGAAGGATTAATGAATGCGGAAGTATTGTTGAATATCTGCGTCCACTGGAATTACTGTGATATGAATCTGTGATTCTTGGTTACTTAATATATGATGTTGTATTATTGATTTAAGCTGCGAACATACTTGTGTTACTTATGCTGCGATTTGGATTTGTTCTGTTTCACTTCATGCAAGAAAATCTAGAATAACTGTGTTATCATTATGTGAATTCATGATCTGTTGATTACTATGAGTATCATTGCTGTTGTGCACGTGGATGCAAAGGTAATATGTAGATATAGGCTCTATGATACTAGATCTGGTCACTATAATGTTGAACACAGCTCTACTTGACTTCCCTACCAGCTCCCAGGGTGCGGAAACCTAGTTCCAGCACCCACCCATACTACTTCGGGTGAGACTTTGGCCTGCGCAAGCAGGTCACTGCCGAAAGGGCCAATAGTATAAGGGTTTTTTGGCAAACCTTGAACCTCCAAACCTAGGTCAGGACCCCTCGAGCGAACAAATGGTTCTGTTGCCGAGACCGGGAACATTTTGAGAGAGGAATCGAGTAATGCCGAGGCCGTACTAGAAGCCTAAGAGAAAGGAAATTGATGAATGGTTTGAACAGCAAGTTCAGGAATTTTCCGTAAAATAAAACCGAAGTGAGAGGTTTACCACCGAAGAGTGGAAGAATAAGTACATTTTCACAGAGATATACGAGATCTTCTTTGTATTGATTGGGATCGAGCTCCAGGAGTGGATCGCAAGGTTGGTGGAATTTTAGAAGTTTTGGAAGGACGAGCGAGTCACAAAGTGGACCCCCGAACTAATCCAGCAGTTAGAAAAGGCCCATAACACCATCACTCGCACGGTGGATGTAATATTCCCAATTTATCACACACCTAATGGAGCATTAAAATTTTGTTTTTATCACCTAGCAGCTAAATAAATGGGTCAGGAAGCCCATTCATATTAAAAACATGAATAAAATCCATCAAATGTGAAAGGGGATAGTCATACGAGCCGGATTTCACACCCTTATGTGTGAAAGAGGACATTTTCATGGAGACAAGGTCAAGTTTGACCAAGTCAACAGCGCTGGGATAGGAGGTGGAGAAAACTTTGATAGACAGTGCAGTATGAATGGGAAGAGGGTTATTTGGTGGAGGAAACCCTAATGAGTGGGACCCATGGAGAGAGGGCTTTCACTTGTTTAAAAGGAGGGCAAGGCAGCCATTGTTATTCATGATTTAGATTATTGATTTCATTGTCTGTTTAGACTTTGTGCATTGTTGTTTAGCAGAGTTGCAATGCTGCTTAGCACAAGGCATTCCTATTTAGGAATTCCTTCTCCTTCCAAGAGAGGCCTCTTGAAGGAGATTTCTCTTCATTCTCCACATTCAGGCTTCAGGCCAAGCATCCTCCTTCAGCTACAGCATTATTCTTGTAGCAGGAAACTTTGTGCTGCAGGGTGTTGCAGTGGAGATTCCTCAACACCACTTCTTGAGCTTATCTTTCAGAGGAGGAAGCTTTCCTTATTTTGCGTGATAAATTGGGAAGCCCTTGGAGCATATTGCTGATCTTGGCACTTGGCCAACACTTTTTCTTGCACCTACAGCGCAGTATCCCTCAGTGACTGCATTATTTTCAGTCGGTATTTACAGTGAGGGATTGCAATGATTGTCGAAGGATGAGATATTCAGTGTTAGGATCAGCCTTTCACTTGGAAGATCCATTGGAGGAGGTTAGATCAGATTGTGCATCATCTTCAACTATCTCCATCCAATTCCAGTTCTTGAGTTGTAGCTACTACTACAACTCCGGTATTTCTGCAGTTTTGCATATTTCAGCCAATCCTTCCAAGATTGTCTTGGAATAGTGTTTGGGAGCATATATCTTCACTCCCAATGTTGTATGATCCATCTATATGCATATGTATGATATTTCACATTCCCATGTAGCAGTGTACCTTCTATGACTATGCAGTACATGTTCATGAGCATTCTGCAATAGAGCACCATTCCATATTTTTCACATGTATTCATAAGAGGCTTGTTTGCCTTGATCATTTGAGTTGTATTTTACATGTTTGTTGTTGATTTACATAATAAAATGGCACCATGGTTTCCATACATTTTGGTATGATGTTTTTCACTGCTATTTCCAGTTTATGTTTATGTATTGTTGGATCTCCACATTTGGAATATCTTAAGATATTCCCAATAGTGTAGATTTTCCCTATTTTGGGATATTACAGTGGTATCGAAGCATAATCTTGGCTTAGCCTGTGGATCTCAGCCATGATGCTATCAAGAAAATAGAAGATGAAGAATCCATTATGTGGAGAAAGAAAGGAATATAGGCTTACAAAGCTTCTTCCAAGATCTGTACAGAGCATTCATGAATATTTCAAGAAGATAAGAAGGGAGATGTATACATAATCTCCAAGAGGGTTTGAAACTGAATCACACTCTAGATTTTCTTATGGGGAGTGTGAGCATGCAGCCACACCCTATGATGCACAGCGCAGTCACATGCCTAGTTTTTCCATGAGAGAAAGGGAGGAAGGAGGAATTCCTAAGAGGGGAACTCTTAGTGGTTTCTTGCATGAATATGAATCTCAAACTTAGAAGTTTATAGATCACATCACTTTCCCGGAGTTTTGCAAGATCAAGGTGAGGAGGATCAAGCAGCATAATGTGTATAGATTTCTTTTTTCTACCTTTGATGGTTCACCTACATGTTCAGCCAGGGCTTGGGTGGAAGAGCTAGACACCTTTTTGCAGAAGCATCAATTTTTTGAAGATGAAGCCATCAGAGTAGCAACATTGCATTTTGGAGGTAAGGCTTATGCATGGTGGATATTTGAGTCTTTTACTTTAAAGAATGCAGATACTTCTTCATATGTAAGGTTCCTTAAAAAAATGGTGGAAAATTTTGATAAGGAAATTTCTGAAACACATGTGGTCAAGAAAAACAAATCTAAACAAACAAAGACCTTACATGTGATGGAGGAAACCATAAAACCAAAACCACTTTAGAAAACCATGGAAGAGGCTGACAACTTGCATCATACTTTGCTAGAGGCAAGACCTTTATCTTGTATGTTGGCACAAGAAGGCATGGAGATCCCTTTTTCAAAAGAGGATCCAATCATTGGGAGGTTACCCATTCATGTTGAGGAGGCTGAGGGCAACAGCGATGCCATATCTAGAGTTGATCTAGCACCTCATGCAGAGGGAGGAGGAGATTTTTCTCCAACTAGAGGGATTCTTGTATCATTGCAAGGAATTCCCTAGGATCTCACATGCGGAGATCAAGGCACAACTCATGATTTACATGTGCCATTGATGATAGGGCGTGAACCTATGGAGATACAAGGAGGATATAGGGAGGATGACCAGCATCATATGATGAGGAGCACACACCCCTGTCTATTTCATGAGGTTGATGCACCTAATAGGGACATTGGACTGCGCAGTGAGATCAGGGACAAGTCTATCCATTCATATATGCAGTCTACTCTTGATGATAATGTCTCATTGAATGGAGACATTTCACCCAGGAGACCACCAGATTAGCAGATGATAAGATATGTTGAAGGAGTGGAGACCTTGGGAGGTCATTTTATAGTGTTGAGAGTCTTGGGTAGACTCAAGGAGGAGAGAGGCATTCTCTCAACATCATCTTCACCCACTCTCATTTCAGATTCTGCGCTGTGGCAGAAGCAGCAGGGGAAGGATAGCAGCCTTCCAACTTGCATCTTTGGCATGGGATATGTCAAAGGAGAGGATAACCATATGACAGATGTTCTTCATGGGAGATCATCAGCGTTGTCACTATGGAGGATAGATCCATGTTGGAGCTCCCGGTTGTTGGTGGAGTATTCCAAGGATCATTGTGCTTGCATGATATGGGATGATCAACATATGAGGAGATGCATGGATCATGTGAAGATGGAGGAGATACATGACTCTTTGGAATAGTTAGCACAGCCACCTCTTTTCTCTTTGAGGATGAGAGGGGACTCATCTATGAGCCACTCCATTTTCATGAGCAAAACATATGGTAAGGGTATTGTTTGTTTGCATAATGATTTGTATAATTTATATATGCATCCCTTAACCATACATGTGCAGGATGTTGCTCCAAGGAGGATCATTCTTTTTTCTAGACTTCATGGTCTACCTGAGGCCATGAGCAGTATTGTTGACCGCTCCCTAGGAGGAATTGGGGAGGAGATGTATTTTGGAGAACATGCTCTCTTTGCACCATACATCATTCCCTTTCTCCAAACATATGAGGAGAGTGGGACAATAAGCAACTAGTTGAGAAACCACACTTTTTGTCACTCTCTCTTGCAGTTGAGGATAAAACTGTGTTGGTTACATTTGAGGGACCATTTTCCTTCTCCCTTACTACATATGGAAGCAAGCATGGTTCTCATTATGGTTCCTTATGTAGCTGTTGTTTTTATATTTGTTGGAAGCATGACTGGGGGAATGGAACATTTGTTGGATGTGTCCCTTGGGGGAGAGATCTCCCACATTGTTAGCATTGCATGTTCTAATGGGAGCGTGAGAGAGTATGTGGCCACTACAGCAAAACACTTGTTTCCATTTGAGGTGAGCCATATGCTTGATTGGATGCCATATGATGGTGACTTCCAACTCATCACATATGAGATTATTTGGGCCAACATTATCCATAACATTGGAGAAGAGATCCTTGAGGATCTAGTCTTCTTCTTGCCACTTGAGGGCAACATTATTGCAGCCCAGGATCATCAAACACTCTACACTTATCTTGAGTGGAGAGGAGGACAACGTGGGGTAGGCTATTTTGTCTACCAAGATCAGATCTTCAGCCCACCTACATTGCAAGAGCCAAAGGTGGAGGAGAATTTTCTGGAGTTGCCATGTTGGGAGGTAACTCATTTTGTATGGATGATTGCTTGGGGATGGGAGCTTCATATGGGGGTGGTAGATCCCAATTCATATCAGACCTCATGCCTCCAGAAGGCCCCTCAGTTTTATCTTTGCAGTTTCTTGAGGACAAGCAACATTTGGGAGGGGAGGACTGTAATATTCCCACTTTAGCACACAGCTAAATGGAATATTAAAATTTTGCTTTTATCACCTAGCAACTAAATAAATGGGTCAGGAAGCCCATGCATATTAAAAACATGAATAAAATCCCTCAAATGTAAAAGGGGATAGTCATAAGAGCTAGATTTCACACCCTTATGTTTGAAAGAGGACATTTGCATGGAGACAAGGTCAAGTTTGGCCAAGTCAACAGCGCTAGGATAGGAGGTGGATAACACTTTTATAGATAGTGCAGTATGAATGGGAAGAGGGTTATTTTGTGGAGGAAACCCTAATGAGTGGGACCCATGGAGAGAGGGCTTTCACTTGTTTAAAAGGAGGGCAAGGCAACCATTATTATTCATGATTTAGATTATTGATTTCATTGTCTGTTTAGACTTTGTGCATTCTCCTGCTGTTTAGCAGAGTTGCAGTGCTGCTTAGCACAAGGCATTCCCGTTTAGGAATTCCTTATCCTTCCAAGAGAGGCCTCTTGAAGGATATTTCTCTTCAATTCTCCACATTCAGGCTTCAGGCCAAGCATCCTCCTTTAGCTATAGCATTATTCTTGTAGCAGGAAACGTTGTGTTGCAGGGTGTTGTAGTGGAGATTCCTCAACACCACTTCCTAGGCTTATATTTCAAAGGAGGAAGCTTTCCTTCATTTTGGTGATCAATTGGGAATCCCTTGGAGCATATTGAAAATCTTGGCACTTGGCCAACACTTTTTCTTGTACCTACAGTGCAGTATCCCTCAGTGACTACATTATTTTCAGTGGGTATTTGCAGTGAGGGACTGCAGTGATTTTCGGAGGGTGAGATATTCAGTGTTAGGATTAACCTTTCACTTGGAAGATCCATTGTAGGAGGTTAGATCAGATTGTACATCATATTCAACTATCTCCATCCAGTTCCAGTTCTTGAGTTGCAGCTGCTACTGCAACTTCGGCATTTCTGCAGTTTTGCATATTTCAGCCAATCCTTCCAGGATTGCCTTGAAATAGTGTTTGGGAGCATAGATCTTCACTCCAAATTTTGTATGAGCCATCTATATGCAGATGTATGATATTTCACATTCCCATGTAACAGTGTACCTTCTATGAATACGTAATACATGTTCATGAGCATTCTGCAATAGAGCAGCATTCCATCTTTTTCACATGTATTCATGAGAGACTTGTTTTCCTTGATCATTTGAGTTGTATTATACATTTTTACTATTGATTTACATAATAAAATGGCTCCATGGTTTCCATACATTTTGGTATGATGTTGTTCACTGTTATTTCCAGTTTATGTTTATGTATTGCTGGATCTCCACATTTGGAATATCTTAAGATATTCCCAATAGTGTATATTTTCCCTATTTTGGGATATTACAGTGGACCATTGGGTAGACAGTGTGTTAGGAGGATTTGTGATAGAATTTTCCATCGATCATTTTGTCTCCTACTCTGAAGCAGAGCGAAGTTTCTTCAAGAGGTTTCGAGGTAAGTTTCTAAATACCTTACCATTGTTGATCAAGATATTATTGTGCAAAAAGAGTATTCTGTGTAGCCATACCGAGTGAATGACCTATGATCTGGACGGGAGCACAAAGTGAAGTGGAAAATGCTACAGAACCAACCTAGAAGAAGATAGATTGGTCTACAGTCCGGTAAGAGAAGCAGCTTTGCAGATTCCTCCAGCCACGCCGCTTTCAAACCAGCCTAGGGGTAAGAATTCACCTACACCTCCGCCACTAGAAGACAACATGGCTATGCACATGAAGTTGTCGACCTTTAAGGGTGTGGGGGATGAATACATGGATCAGTTCTGGTTTGTCACGGGATTGGTATGGACTGTGCAGAACGTAGCTAGTGATGCGGTGAAAAGGGCATAGTTGTCCCTTTCCTTCGAAGGGAGAGCTTTGGACTGGTACATGAGATACATCAACCAAAACGCGTATGGAACCATTGAAGATATTAATAATGCCCTGAAACAGCAGTTCAAGAAACCTAAGTCCTACTCTCAAATCCTAGTTGATCTAAAGGATTTCAATCAAGGGCCTTCTAAATCTATGTGGGAGACTGATCAGCTACTGAAGAAGGTGATCAGAGAAGGGGGATTCCAATATGATGACAGACAACACACAGAATGGTTCATTGCTATGTTGCTACCTCACCTGTGCATACCTATGGGGCACCAAAATTTTGAATCGTAGGAGAAAGCCTTGGAGGGAGCAATGAAGTTAGAAGCTGCGCCTCGGGACGAGACTCAGCTGGGAGTTGAACAGATCCAGGGACAGCTAGAAGCGATGCACATAGAGATCCAGAATCTGTGGAAGGAACGGGGGGCAGAGGCTAGCTCAGAGAGATGGTGCATACGATGCTGGGTGAATGGTCATACCAAGGATAACTGCCCTCCATTACAAAACTATATGTAGGCTAGGGGACCTAGCCCATTGTGCCCTAGGGAAGCTGCGGGACCCAGTGGGCCAGCGCAATGGTGTGATGATTGTCGTGTTGCGGAGCTGCACGATACTAACCACTGTCCCCGCCTTGTTGCATATGTTACAGAGGTAAAGCAACAATGGTGCAAGTTCTGCAGATCGGTAGGACATGATGAATAGGACTGCTGAACATATGATTTGATGATCAATCGAAGAAACTTATATAGAGTACAATCAAACCCTGCGTTTCCAAGGACCCCCGCGGCATAGGTGGCTCCCCATCAAGGGGCAGGGGAAGGGACCGAGGTGGAAGTGTAGGTCGAGGACAAGGTTAGCTAATATGTTATAACTATGGAGAAGCAGGACACTTCGCAAGGGACTGTTCAAACCCTACAAGGCAATCCTACCGATATTGCAGATCGTTGGACCATGCGATTGAAGATTGTCCAATCTTGATAGTAAAAATGCAAGAAAAACGGCCGACACCTATGCAGAATGTGCAGAGAGTTAAGGCTAAGATGTGAGACAAAGATCCAAGTGTGAATGTTGTGACACGCAGTGGGATGGCCACCAGGGGACCTGAGGAGGAGGCTGCGATGGAACCTCTAATCCAACAAGCAGTTATCAAATAAGAAGGTTTGGACCTAAAAAATGGAAAAGAAACATTTTTCGTAGCTCGCAAGAACTTTCCTGAGGCCAAGGAAGCTACTGCTCAGGCACCTGCGAACCTCAAGGCAGATGAGGAGGTCGAGCCCTTTTTGCAGGCATGTATGAAGCTGTTGTGCAACCCAAAGGCCGCGAAGAATCTTTAGGCATTAATAGATAGTTGTGCAACACGACCTAATCTACCCCTGGAGGTCAAGGATGTGCACAAGCTATATAGGTATAAGAAACGCACTGGAGAGAAATGCGGTTGATTGCGCAGATTGGTGACTACGAAATGAATTAGGTTATTTTGGACCTAGGTTCATATGCGAACGTGTTACCTAAACAGACTTGGCAACGAATGGGAGAGCCTAAGTTTGAATGGTCCACTATTCAGTTGCGCTTGGAAAATCAACAGAAATTCATCCCACTAGGAAGGTTGTCTAAAATTACGGTGGATATTGCAGGAGTAAAGGCCCGAGCCGAATTTGAGGTAATTGAAATTGTAGAAGATGCAGGCCCCTAGCCTGTGCTCTTAGGGCTAGATTGGGCCATAGATATGGGTGGTATCATCAACCTCAAAAAGAGAATATGCCATCGCGGAAAGATTGAAGCCTTGGGCCGACGCATCCCTTTAGCTATCACAGAATATTGATGTTACGGTCAAGCGACTGAATCAGACACTGGAGAGTATCACCGCAGTGACCGAAGGACCGACATCCCAGAAGCTCGTGGATATTACACAAAGCACTATTGCTCAGTGTCAAGAAGTGTTTCCCCTGCTGATCACCACCATCAATGCACTACGCACACAGGTGGAGACGCCACCACCATAGTGACTCGGGATGAGTCACAAGATTGTGTTGGGGGACTGTTGGAACAGGGTCTTCTGCAAGCTGCGAAACTGGTCCATTTTGTATATTTTTGATTATATTTAGTCTAACACAGGGATTTTGGGGTGGGTCAAAGCCCCTAAAGCATTGTAAATGGGTCAAGGGTAGACCAAGAATCCGCAAACCATGGTTTGCGGACTATTGGATGGGAAGGCTAAAATAGTATAAGTAGTTGAACCTTTCTGAGTTGTAGCACAGACTAAGAATGAAAAGAGATTGATGCTAAGTGTGAATCGATAGATTTGGTTAGGTTTGTTGGGTAAGGACTCCTGCTGCTGTGTGCATGAAGGGCCTCTGTCCTGCTGTGTGCGGACCCTGCTGCTGTGTGCGCAGGTTGGGTTTTGGGGTATTGTAAGTTGATCTGAAGGATTAATGAATGCGGAAGTATTGTTGAATATCTGAGTCCACTAGAATTACCATGATATGAATCTATGATGTTTGGTTACTTAATATATGTTGTTGTATTATTTATTTAAGCTACGAACATACTTGTGTTACTTATTTATGTTGCGATCTGGATTTGTTATATTTCACTTCATGCAAGAATATCTGGAATAGTTGCATTATCATTATGTGAATTCATGATATTTTTATTACGGTGAGTATCATTGTTGTTGTGCACATGGATCCGAAGGGAATCTGTAGATATAGGCTCCATGATACTAGATCTGGTCACTATAAGGTTGAACGCAGCTCTTCTTGACTTACCTACCCATTCCCAGGGTGCAGAAACCTGATTCCAACACCCACCCATACTACTTCAGGTGAGACTTTGGCCTGCGCAAGAAGGTCACTGCCGAAAGGGCCAGTAGTATAGGGTTTTGTTGGCAAACCTTGAACCTCTGAACCTGGGTCAGGACCCCTTGAGCCAAGAGAAATGATGGAGTCTTTGACCACCATTTTCTACATATCATCATCCATGAGACCCTCGGTGGAATTCCCCTTGGAGACTTCCCCTGATGTTTCACCTGACCTCCCTTCAGCGATCACGCTGGGCTCAACATCGATAGATCCTTTATCTGCTTACTCTTCTTTCATCCCCCATGACGTTGTGCATGAGAGCCTTTCTTCACGCGATGATGAGTCAGGTAGCTCTACCACGTCAGGTGGTCTCCCTTCCTCCAGTCACCCTATCTTCCACTCGGATGAAGAAAATATGGAAGCCATGACCGACCCTGACTTTCCATGGGATGATATGCAACACCATGCGTACTTCCTCCCACAGCAGTCCCATGACCAATATGTTGTGGAAACTAAAGACTTCATTCTCGATGAAGTTGATTGGTTTAGAAATCCCATCTCTACACCTGATGCCTTCGAAGAAGGAAGTATGGCCAATACCTCTCCTACCATTAAAATTGACATTTCTGACCAACCAAGGGTAGAATAAAATATCACCTTGGGTGCCCAATGCACCCCGGAAGAGGTTGAGGCTTACAGGAAGTTATTCAAAGAATTCTGCGATGTTTTCGCCTGGTCCTATTCAGAAATGCTCGGACTTGATCCTGCCATTTTCGAGCACCATATCGATACATGGCCTGATGACAATCCTGTCTGTCAAAATTTGAGACCCATTAATCCTTCCAGACGAGAAGTTATCAAAGCTGAAATCGATAAGCTCAAGCAAGCTGGTTTTATCTATCCCATCGAATACACCACTTGGGTGTCCAATTCGGTTCACGTTCTCAAGAAACAAGGCACCATCTATGTCTTCACTGACTTTCGCGACCTGAAAAAAGCTTGTCCCAAAGACAACTTCCCCACACCATTCATTCACCAAATCATTGATGAGTGTGTGGGGCACGAGGTTCTATCCTTTATGGATGGTTTCTTTGGGTACAACTAAATTGTTATCGGTCGTGTTGATCAACTTAAGACTATGTTTATTAGTCAGTGGGGAACCTTGTCCTATCGATTCATGCTGTTCAGACTTAAAAATGCCGGAGCCACTTTCCAGCGAGCTATCTCTTACTGTTTCCATGACCTGGCTCACATTATCCTTACTTATTTAGACGATCTCACTGCACCATCTAAAAATCAGGCACAGCACCTCCACGATCTACGTACCATCTTTCTCCAATGTCGCAAGTATAATATCTACCTCAACCCACTGAAGTGTGTCTTTTGTGTTCCTGTCAGCTGTCTTCTAGGCTTCATTGTGTCTAAAGATGGTATCACGCTTGACCCATTGAAAGTTCAAGCCATCCTTGAGCTTCTTATTTGTAATATTCCCAATTGGCCCAAGCTAATGGGAATATTCAATTTTGTTTCATTTTTCTGTTGCATGAATAAATGTGTGGAGGAAGATAATAAAAACTCCTAAAACAGCAAATAAATCAATGCCACATGTGCACAAGGCTAAATCTGGGCTAACTAAATGAGCACCCTTAGGTGTGAAAGGGGCTTAATGTTTTGACTGGGTCAACCATGACCAAATAAAAAGTGTTGTCTAGAAGGAGTGATCCACATTGAGGCACAACGCAGTTTTAGTTGGAGGTGACTCATGTGAAAAGAGTTATTTCATTGAGATGGTTTAGGGTTTTGCAAGCTCTTAATCCTATAAAAGGAAGAGGAGGAAAGAAAGAGAAGGTTGTTGATTGATATCATATTTCTGAAGAATTTTTTTGTTGAGACATTTCTTATTCTCCTTGATTTTTAGCAAAGAATAGTGTTGTTTAGCACTGGGTGTTCTCGATCAGGAATCCCACCTCTTTCCTTGAGTAGCTCTTGGAAGAGTTTTGCATTTCTTGTCCACTATCAGGCATTTAGCCAAGCTCTTCTTCCAACTAAAACACAGATCCTATTGAGGGTTTGGTTGTCTTTGTAAGCTGCAGCAAGTGGAGGCTATATCTACTCAGATGTAGGCAATTCTAGTGCCTCTTTTCAGTGGGAAAGTCTTCTATCCCATTGGCAAGAGAGTATTGGATGATTGGAGCACCATTTTTAGATCTTGGCTTGAGGCCAAACATGTTCTATAGCCTACAACGCATTTTTCATTCCAGTACTACTTTATTTGCAAGGGTACAGTTGCAGGGTGTTTTGGCACACTTTTGGAGGAGAGATTTCTAGTGTTGGGAATATTCCCTTCACTATGGAGATCCATGGATTTCAGATCTATTCCATGTAATTTCAGATCTGATATGAATATTTTTGTATCTGCTTCATAATTTCTGAATATTCCTGCAAATCTGTTGCATAAGATCTCAGATCTACTCCATGTACTTCATTTTTTGTTGAAAACCCCAAGGGGCATTTGAAGAGGAGCCTATCTAGTGTACAGATCTGATATAGATCTAACTTTTTGTACACATATATGCTCTAGATATGAAGTGTAATCTACAGCTTTTTAAAGCCAATAAAATAACGTTGTCAAGCTCATTTAGTCATAATATATGATTGCAGCACCTCATTTTGAGGGTTTTCTTCTATAAAAGTCTTCTATTTCCTATTCTACATCTTATGGGCTTTAATATAAGTTTGATTTGTTGTTGTAAATGTAAATATTGAGCCTCCATATTGGTCTCTTACTCTTACTTAGCTGAACTGCATTATTTTCTACAGTATTGTTTAATATTGATGCATGTTTCTCTTTTGGGATATTACAGTGGTATCAGAGAAATCATCTTGGCACAGCCTGTAAGAAGCCAATATGTCCTTAGAAGAAGAAGAGGCTCTTACTGACAGAGAGAATAGGTATCTAAAAAGAAGACAAAATAAATTTGATTACACAAATGATGATAAAGACAAGGGTAAAGCCCCTGAATCTGGAAGTGATGAAGAAGGAAAGGACTTTGCAAAGATCCTTTTGAGAGCCATGCAAGATCTTGTTAGGGAGATCAAAGAGATGAGATTGGACATAATCAAAGAATCTCCTAAGAGATTTCATCTTCGAGAAATATCTGGCATGTCTCACCACTGGAATGATCAACCAGTGCATCAGCCACAAGTTTCCCAACGCTCTACCATGCCTACCTTTTTGGCTGTGGAAAATGAAAGGTTTCAAGATTAAGCATCCCTTGAAGACTAATTTGAAGAATCTGAGTCTCAAAATCAGAGATTCAAATATCACTTGAGTTTTCAAGAGTTCTATCACCTTAAGGACAAGAGAAGACCAAGGCATCAACATAGAGATGGTGGATTCACTCATAATCATGATCGACATCACTCTATGGAAAGATTATTTTTACCCAATTTTGATGGGTCATCCAAGTGTTCTGCCAAAGCATGGGTATAAAAACTTGACATCTACTTTCAGTTGAATAAGGTCCCTGATATGGAAGCTATCAAGATTGCAGCGTTCCACTTTGAAGGTGAAGCACATGACTGGTGGTTCCATGGCTTGTCTACATTGGGTCATGCCAATGTGACTTCTTATTCTGAGTTCACTAGAAGGTTGGTGGACAGATTTGACAGAAGAGATCCAAAGGCACCATTCATGAGCCTTGCAAATTTGAAACAATCAGGTAATACAAAGTCTTACATTTCTGAATTTTTAAGATTATCTATTATGGTTCCTGATTTGTCTACAGCAAGAAGGGTGTACATGTTCATAGATGGTTTATATGAGCCTCTTCATGGGTTGGTAAATCCTACCAAGCCCACTACTCTGCATTATGCCATTGAGAGGGCTAGAGACCTTCAATATGCCTTGCCAAAAGCAAAGGCAAGTTTTCAGAATAAGCCCTCTTTTCCTTCCAAGGGAAAGGAAGAGAAATTTTCTCCCTCAAAGGAGAGCACATTCAAGAAGCCTCTTGATATTGATGTCCGGAAACAATTGAGGAATAAGAAGCTTTGATTCACTTTCCAAGAACAATGGGCACCTAGACATAGATGTGTTGTTGGAAAATCACATTACATAGAGATCTTCTCAAATCTTGAAGAAGAAGAAGAAGATGATGAATCAAGAAGAGGTCACAGCGTTGATACTGTTGAAGAAGATCCAACACCATCAGGAGATGGGAATGGAGCATTTTCTCCTATTGGAGGAACTCTTTCATATTTGAGAGGAGTACCTAAGTACTTGACCTTAAGATTTCAAGGTTCAATCATGAATCAGAGGGTTTATGTACTGATTGACAGTGGGGCTACCCACAACTTCATTGATGCCCGTCTTGTGCAAAGGAGAGAAATATCCACTGATACTTTTGATGGATTCTTTGTGTTGGTCCCCAAAGATAGAACAATGCAATGCATTCATTATGTCCCATAACTTTCAGTCACCATGGGTACCTACACTTTGGTTGATCACTTCTTTTTGGTTGACATACCGGACACCAATGTGATTTTGGGTGTTCAATGGTTGATTACATTAAGGAAAGTCACCACTGATTGGGAGGATTTTCAAATGGAATGGGTGGAAAAGAAGAGTGGTGAATCTCAAATGATCAAAGGCATGCATACTTACCCCTCACATAACACTTCCACACAGAAAACAGAGATGGATTTGCACAGTGGAAGCAAGGACCTTATAGTCCCATCTATTATGTTCATGAGATTTCTACATGGGACACTCTTATCTAGTGGAAAACCACCCAGGAGGCCACCTGATTCAGATTTTGTGAGGAAGACCTCACAACATGATGATCCAAGCTTAGATCCAGGAGAGATTGGAGCACTAGAAGACAAAGCTACAACACTGGGAGACTTGGGTAAGCTTAAGAAGGAGGGAGGTATTCTTCCCTTATCATTATCACCCACTCTCATTTATGGATCTGCGCTGTGGGAGGAGAATAATGGAAGGAATGGCCTTCCAACACACATCTTTGGCATGGGAGATGTCAAGGAGGAGATCAGAAACATGACAGATAATTCTATTGATACATCATCAGTGTTGTCGTTGTTGAGCAATGTAGATCTATATTGGAAATCCCAACTGCTGGTGGATTATTCCAAAGATCTTCACACTTGTATGATACTTGATGACTAGCTACATGAAGAGGGCTATTTATTCCAAGAAGGAGTCATCTATCATCATTGTAGGATATTCTTGTCTAGATCTTCTAAGCTCAAGCAAAATTTACTACAAGGAGCATACAAAGAGTTTTGTTTCAGCCATATGTATTCCATGAGGGTCTACAACATCATCATGAAGAGCTTTGATTGAGAAGGCTTGAAAGAAGAACTACATCAGCATTTTCAAGAATGCATGAACTATGTGGAGTTGAGGCAAAAACATGACTCCATAAAGGGGTTATTCCAACCATATCTTCCTCCTTTTGAAAGAGGAGAAAGATCCACACACAACTCCATGTGTATGAGGAGAATTGTTGGTGAAGAATCTGATCATGTAAAGCATGTTTTATTTTCTGATTGTACATATTATTTCACCATTTTTATGCAATCCATGGCTCCAAGGAGGAGGCATACATCATGTAAATCTTATGGAAAACTTTTGGTCACACAAATTTCTTAATTTGGCCATTCCCTTGATGTGCAAAGGAAGATTTTCTATCATGATGGGTGCTTTCCCGAGGCACCAAACATATCTCACACTTTCAACCATAGTGAGATGACATGGGCAGCAAGTAAGTGGGGGGGGGACCACTTACCATACCTTGATCTGGTGCAGACAGGAGATGCACTATGCTAGTACCATATGTGGGACTATGACCCACCCCCACATGCTCAAATTTATGTTTGTATGTGTGTAGTTTTGCTCCCATACATTGATGATATACTTGTACTTTTTATGGGTATGTATGGAGGAAGGAGGGGAGGCATGTATGTACCGCATGGGATGGAGGTTCTCCATGCACTTTATGCTACATGTTACAGGGAGAGCATTGGTTCAGCCATGTTTATTTCATTTGATTTATTGACTCCTTATGGGATGGATTACTTACATCTCATAAGAAATTTGTAGGAAAAATTCATGGAGGGTTGGATTGGTGAACACTTAGCTTATGAGGGAAGCTTATCACATGTTTGTGTCACCAATGGAGGGGGAGAATAGTTTCATCACTCACCTTATCAGTTTCTTGAGGACAAGCAACATTTTGGAGGGGAGGACTGTAATATTCCCAATTATCCCAAGCCAATGGGAATATTCAATTTTGTTTCATTTTTCTATTGCATGAATAAATGTGTGGAGGAGGACAATAAAAACTTCTAAAACAGCAAATAAATCAATTCCACATGTGAACAAGGCTAAATCTGGGCTAACTAAATGAGCACCCTTAGGTGTGAAAGGGGCTGAATTTTTTTATTGGTTCAACCATGACCATATCAACAATGTTGTCTAGAAGGAATGATTCTCATTGAGGCACAGCGCAGTTTTAGTTGGAGGTGGCTCATGTGAAAAGAGTTATCTCATTAAGATGGTTTAGGGTTTTGCAAGCTCTCAATCTTATAAAAGGAAGAGAAGGATAGCATGAGAAGGTTGTTGATTGATATCAGATTTCAGAATATTTTGTCTGTTTAGACATTTCTTATTCTCCTTGTTTTTTAGCAAAAAATAGTGTCGTTTAGCACTGGGTGTTCCTGATCAAGAATCCCACCTCTTTCTTTGAGTAGCTTTTGGAAGAGTTTTGCAATTCTTGTCCACTATCAGACATTGGCCAAGCTCTTCTTCCAAGTACAACGTAGATCCTATTAAGGTTTTTGTTTTATTTTTAAGCTGCAACAAGTGGAGGCTAGATCTACTCAGATCTAGGAAATTCTAGTGCCTCTTTTTTAGTGGGAAAGTCTTCTATCCCATTGGCAAGAGAGTATTGGATGATTGGAACACCATTTTCAGATCTTGGCTTGAGGCCAAACATGTTCTAGAGCCTACAGCGCATTTTTCATACTAGTACTACTTTATTTTCAAGGGTACAATCGCAGGGTGTTTTGGCACACTTTTGGAGGAGATATTTCTAGTGTTGGGGATCTGCCCCTCACTATGGAGATCCATGGATTTCAGATCTATTCCATGTCATTTCAGATCTGATCTGAATACTGTTGTATCTGCTTTAGAATTTCTGAATATTCCTGCAGATCTACTGCATAAGATCTCAAATCTACTCCATGTACTTCACTTTTTGTTGAAAACCCCAAGGGGCATTTGAAGAGGAGCCTATCTAGTGTACAGATATGATATAGATCTAAATTTTTGTACACATATTTTCTCTAGATCTGAAGTGTAAACTACAGCTATTTTAAGCCAATAAAATAACGTTGTCAAGCTCATTTAGTCATAATATATGGTTGCAGCACCTCATTTTGAGGGTTTTCTTCTATAAAAGTCTTCTATTTCCTGTTCTACATCTTATGGGCTTCAATATAAATTTGATTTTTTGTTGTAAATGTAAATATTGAGCCTCCATATTGGCCTCCTACTCTTAATTATCTGAACTGTGTTATTTTCTGCAGTATTGTTTAATATTGCTACATGTTTCCCTTTTGGGATATTACACTATCCCTCGTACTGTACGCCAGTTACAAAGCCTCCAAGGCAAAGCTAATTTCCTTCGTCGGTTCGTACCTGATTATGCCACCACCGTGCATGGGTTCCTTAGACTCCTCCGATCTAACATTCCCTTTGTGTGGGATGCCTATACTCAAGAGTCTTTTGATGCCCTGAAACATGCTCTCACATCCGCTCCCTTGATCCTTCCCCCTGAATTTGATAGGGATTTCATCCTGTACATCTCCGTGTCCACCTATTCAGTCGGTGGAGTCCTTATTTAGGAAGATGACAATGGAACTAAGCATGTTATCTATTATGTCAGTAAGAACCTAGTAGGTCCTCCTGTATCCTACTCACATGAAGAGAAATTAGCATTAATTGTTGTGTTCTCAGTCCAAAAACTTCGTCATTACATCTTCATGCATTCCACCAATGTTGTGACTAATTCCGACCCTATATCCTTCCTATTTAGTCGCCAAATCATCAATGGGAAGTACGTCTATTGGATCGTTATCCTCCAGGAATTCGATCTTGAATTTGTCACACCCAAAAGTAAGAAAGGTTTAGCCCTCGCTGAACTCATTTATGAATTACCTACCTATATGTAGGATCCTTCAGTTAATGATGATTTTCCCGATGAAAATTTTTTTTCCATTACCACTAATTATCCTTGGTATGGTGATATCCTCACTTATTTGTGAACCCAAAAGTTTTCCCTCCATCTTGACCGTGATGCTCGACAACGTATCTGACACCAGGCCCCCTGCTACCTTCTTATCAGTGATGATATTTATCATTGCAGTGTAGATTCTATCCTTCATCGTTGTCTCAAACACGTTGAAGTAGAGCAAGTCCTCAATGCCTGCCATAGCGGCACTTTTGGTGGCCACCTTTCCGGTCTAGCCACTGCCCAGAAAATCATGTGCACTGGGTAGTTTTGGCCTTCTCTCTTTGGTGATTGCATTGAAGTAGTCAAACATTGCTCCAATTACCAACATTTTTCCCCTAAGGCACGAGCCCCTCCAGATCCCCTCCATCCTATCATCTCAGCTGGTCCCTTTTATAAGTGGGCCATAGACTTTATGGAGTGTTGACCATCGTCTGTTGGTAACCACAAGTATATCATCATGGCGGTTGACTATTTCACCAAATGGGTTGAGTCCATGCCAACATTTAACAACGCGGAAGCTACCGCAACCCTCTTTTTCTTTAACCGTGTTATCGCTCGATTTGGAGTTCTTAAAAAATTGATCTCTCACCATGGCCGACATTTTAAAGATGAGATATGGCGTGAGATATCCTCACTGTTGGGTTTTGAGCACCAATATTCCTCCTCCTATTACCCCCAAGGTAATGGCCAAGTTGAAGAAGTTAACAAAATCCTTAAAAAGCATGCTTCAATGGATGGTGGATAAGCACAAAACCAATTGGCACCTTATGCTCTTCCCTACTTTGTGGGCCTATAGAACTTCTATTAAAACTACTACCAGGTTTACTCCTTTCCACCTTGTTTTCAGAGAGGAGGCAGTCTTACCGATCGAGTGTGAAATCCCTTCCCTTCATCTAGCCATTGAACTTCTCCCTGACACCCAACCTTTAGAACAACAACTTATCATGCTTGAGCGCACTTCCGAAGACCATCATGTTGCATTGAAAACCATCAAAGCGGCTAAGAAACACACCAAATCTCAGTATGACCGAAAAGTCCACCCTCGTACTTTTCACAAAGGTGGTCTTGTTCTGGTGTATGACCAGGACCATGATGTCCTTGGTCATGGGAATTTTGACTCATTATGGCTAGGACCTTACATCATTAGTAAGGATTTAGGTAAGGGGGCATATCTCTTAGAGGATTTCAAAGGACATCCCCTTCCTAATCCTCGCAATGCATTCTATCTTAAGAAATATTACCCTTAGCATGTCCTTCCTGAAATGCATGTTTTATTTCTTTTAGGTAGCCAGCTCATGATTTTTTATGATTTGATCCTTCACCAGGACACATTTTTCCCACGGAGGGTCACTTCACCACTCCTCAAAATCAAATTTATTCACTTGCAACACTTGTACTTGGGGCACCAATTTTCCTCCATACTTGTCCATGCTCATGTCGATTTTCGTCGTGAGTAACCATCTTCTACTCATATTTTTTTGGTCCCCATTAGACCTTTTCTATGTGGCAGCATCATCGAGTCGCCCTTATTTAGAAAATTCGAGTTGAGTCATCATCACATCCATGGAGTCTATCCCAAGTCCCTTTGTATTCTGCTATAGTCCTCCACCCTTCATTGCTTGGATCCTCTCTCATGTTGCACATTATGGCCTTCATTCCTACTGTCCCCTATCCCTTATGATATTGCATCAGTCACTGCCAGGTCATCCATGCCCTTTATGCTCTAATAAGGGAATTCGTTTATCCGCTATTCAGTACCCCCCATTTCATCATCATCCCTGGTGTCAATCTGTCAGTCGCTTTACTATTTTCTCTCATGCCTTAGTTGAGGATCCCTTATTGCCTCACCTATGGCGGACCTCCTTCTGTCGACATCAGATCATTCATTCCAGAAGACAGGTCTAGAGGGTGGTGTACCTTGGTTCAATTTCCACTCTTGTTCGGTGCCTCGGATCAGGAAAAGGGACTCCTTTATTACCCTTTGACTTGATTGTTTCTCAGCTCCAGCTCCTTTCATCATGATTGAGATCCATATACTTGATGTTTCAGTGATGCAGGAGATGATACCGGCAATTCCTAGGTGTGTGGGAGATGTTTCAACCCTCATGAGGGGGTGGCCCTACAGGTAGCCCCCCACATGCCTAGATGAGCTCTTCATTACAGCCTTTGATTCAGCTCCATATATTTGATGATGTCGGCCTCAACTGCTTGCAGCGCCTTCTGTTTGCATGTATCAGTGAGATTTTTTAGAGCCATTTCCTGTTTACAGGGGAATTTGGGTTGTATTTGTATATCATGTACTAAGATATTATTGTATACGTCCTAGTTGTTATCCCAGATACAGTATGTATGTGGGATTCATTATCATATTTTTATCTATCTCATGTTTATGCCAACATGTACTATATAGTTCACTCCCTTTTTTACTGGACGCATTATTCTTTGTACTTTGTCCTGGCGGGCATAGGTATGCCTCCCCCACCGCCTATAGCACAAGTGCTCACTCATAAAAGAGACTTGTCGCACCTGTAAGTCTCGCCTCCTCAGGGTCTAGTCCTCTAGCTCTTTGGTCTACCTTATATTTCTCTCTCTGACTTCCCCTTCGATGTCTAGTGATTGAGTTCTTACAATGTACTTCGGTCATACGATTAGCTCCTAACGCTCGCACACTGGGGGGAAGTCTATTACACCATTTTTTGGTCATCTAACCTGTTACTATTAGATGGACCTAAGTACACCATGTAAGACCAATTTTACCCTAAGTAAAATTGCTTTCACTATGAAAAATAACTTAGTAAACCACCTTTATCAATTTGTTTATGGTCTAAACAGGAAATCCCATGAGAAAATATTAAATAAATCCACATTTGTTTGATTTTCCTTAAGAAATAATTAGTTAAACAGCAGTTTAATTAATATTCCTGGTCATATTTCACCCAAAACAGGAAAATTAATTAGATAAATTATTATTTATCTTATTATTTTCTAGGAATAATTATTTAAACCTTATTTAAATAATATTCCTTGTTAAATTTGACTAAATCACTCATAAATAAGTAAATAAACAATTATTTATTTGATTATTACTCAACCACATCCTTAAAATAATAAATAAATAATTTATTTATTTATTATTTACAAATAAAGGGCTTTGACCCAAGTCAAATTATTTTTCCCTCCAACAAATATAATAAAATATTCCATAAAATTTAGATCTATATTTGGTCAATAATATTTTAATTATGCACCAATATCTAGACTAACTCAATATTTTGTTATAAATAGAAGGTTTTTTCCATTCACTCACTACCTTTTGTTGCCTAAAGATCACTCTGGATCTATACTTTTGGTCTGACTTTGATCCACCATCATATTTTGCTACAATTTTTCTTGTGAGCTCCCTTTGAGTTCCATTTTTGTCTGGGTTTTCTACACCATCAAGAGAGAGGGATTTTCAAGATCTGAAGTGCTGAGGACTTACAAGAACCCATCCCATTGAGGAGGACTGGTAACATCTTTCTATGTTCTCCTCCCGGGTGTCATAAATACAAAAAAAATCTTTAAAATGATCTTGTCATGTCTATTGGATGCATGGAGCAAACATTGCTTTTATTTACTGCTTAATGTCTTTTAATGCATAGATCTATATTTTTTCAGCATTTATCTTGGTCAACTAATTGCAGATCTAAAGATATTAGCAGCCATCTTTATTGTTAGGGTTGTTTTTTATGCGCGGCTAAAGTAAGCATTTTACATACACTTGTGATTAAGATTCATACTAACAATTAGGATCTGGATTTCTCCTTGTATGAATCTTCTTAGAAGCCACCTTTAAGCTGAGAATCTCAGTGGAGTCACCAAGGTAGAATGCAGCCTCTAATATTTCTGACCACTTGCTACCTTCAAGAGTTTAGTAGTTTTGATTGAGCACAAATTTTTGGGAAAATGTAGCTTCAGGCTCCTGGAAGACGCACCAAAATAATACTAATTAGGCTAATCTGATGTAACTATTTCAAACCACTTAGGGTTGGAAGTTAGCCCTTCCAACCAGAGAGGTCTCTCTCAACAAAAGATATGACATTCAATAAGTAAGCTTTAAAAAAAAAAGACAAATAACTCTCAAATGTCTTTTGGATTATTTTTTGCAGGTGAAAGATGTGTAATGGATACCATTGGGCATGGATTCACTAAGAAACTCAATTACATAAAAACATCATTCGTGGAAGTTGAGGCATATGAGCTCTTACAAAAATAACTTTGACAAAAAACAAGATACATAAAGGAAGTTGGAGCATAATAATTTATTAATTCCAAATAATTATGTATGAAGTAAGTTGAATTAACATTGAATAGATAAAGGAGACAAACACATAAGATCCCACAAAAAATCTCAGGTCTAAACAAAAATTTTCTGCAACTGTAAATTAACTGAGTAGAAAAAAATTACAATAGAAGCATTGGTCATAACATCCATCAACCCTCTCTAACTCTGAAAACCCCTATTTAAAGAGTGAAATTCCTTTTACATAGGTCTTCCACTTGGGCTAGATTCTCAAAACTGTTGTAGATATCTAATCCAAAAAGGAATTCATTGCATGGAGAGAAAATAGAGATAATTATGTTTGGAAGGAGTTTGTAATCTAAAAGGACTCTATAACTATTAACTTCATTAACAAACTTTGAATAACCCATACATAATTATTCTTATCGAATCAAACAAATTTTCTGGAAGTGCCAATAACCATGATCAAATGATAAATTTTCATGCTAGAATCTAGGCTCGAATGCTCGGAATTTTGGGATGAGTTGTGTGATTATGAAGTGGAAAAAATGGTGAGCTAGCAGCCATGTCATATTCTTGTTGAGTGACCTTCATCAAAATGTGTCTCATTGATACTGTTCAACCTCTTCTGATGACTCATCTGCTCCCCTAAAAACATTAATTTCTACAAAAATATCAAAATTCCACCTCGCTATAAAAACAGAGCATTTTAAGGCAAGTTCGTAGCGTAGTTTTTGTAGCATTTTCCTTTTAGCACTTTCTGCACTTTTTCTAACTTTTCTTCTAGTTGGAGGGTCTTCATTAGGAAAAATGATGTAAATACATGTTTTTACTCACCCTTGTTATGATATGTTTTTGAAATTTCACCTCAAAATATTCTTCAGTGAGTTCGTAGCGAAAACTCAGCTTTAATCCTGGAGCTTGCTATGAACTTGCCTGTCTTTTCCAGATTTTGCAATTTTCACTCTTTACCTCCAAAAAACATGTTCACAGCTCTCTAATTGACTGATAGAGTATCTTAATACAAAATTGGTCAAAAAAATGTGTCTTACCATCTTTTAAGGGGCAGCAAGGTCATCCACTACAACCATCATCAAACCCTTTTTCTTTAATTATTTTTGCACCATCTCCATTTGGATTTCTAATCCTTTAACTTGGTCTTGTAGCTTCCTCCTCTCTGACTGCAACCACATGTTTCTCCTCAAGTTATGTTTCATGATCTTGTGCAGTGATAATTTTCTTCTCAACATATTCCTTGATGTTTATGTAACTTCATCATAAAAATCAATTTGTTTGCTCACTTCCTTTTTGAAGTCTATGAGCTCCTTCCTTTCTTGTTTAAAGTCATCTAAATCCAATTTAGCTTCTAAAATTTCTTCTTTGGCTTCCTTAATTTTCTCTCTCAAAAGCTCCACTTCAGACTTTTCTTGAACCTTTCCTTTGCCTTTCCTTGTCTTGTTCACTTCTTCTTTAGCTATGGATAGTTCTATGATTTCTTCTTGTTGGAACAAGGTTCCCTAACCTGTGTTTTTTGTATAAATTTGTAATAGTCAGTCCTGCGTAGGGGTTGTGGGGTGGGTCAAAGCCCCTAATTTTTTATAATGGGTTGAAGGGTAGCTCTAGGGTCCTCAAACCATAGTCTACGGACTATAGGATAGTGAAGGTTGCGATATTATAAATAGATAGATAGTTGGATCTAGTAAGTAAGTAAGTCAATAGATTGATGCTACGTGCGAATTGTTAAGATCTGTTTGGGTTGTTTTGGGTAAGGACTCCTGTTGGCTGTGTGCGTGGAGATCCTCAGTCCTGCTATGTGAAAACCCTACTTGGATGTGTGTGTAGCCTATGTTTGGGTGTGGATCTTTAATATTAATGAATTCGAAGTATCATTGAATTATATGTGTTATCTTAATTATTTATGTTTACTACTGAAGCGCATCTGTGATATTTATTTAAGCTGTGAATGTATCTGTGTTCTGGAATTGGCATAACTATATATGTGATCTAATATTGGTTTTGATTATAGTGCTTTTTGATGGTATTTGGTAATGCGCAGGTGGATGCAAATGTACTGATTAGATCTGATAGCTTTGTTATGGTTATATGTTGATTACATTGTTAAAAGAGCTACGAATAGACTCATTATGTGCGAACCTAGTAAGTTATAACCCAGATCTGCCTCGAATTACCTACTCTCTCTCAGGATATGGAAACTTGGTTTCAGCACCCTCTCATACTACTTTGGGTAAGACCATGGCCTGCACAATTAGTTCATTGCCGAAAGGGCCCGTAGTATAGGGGTTTGTTGGCAAACCTCAACATCTGAACCTGGGTCAGGACCCTCAAGCCAACAAATAGTTCTGTTGCCAGGACTGAGAGAATTTTGAGAGAGAGATCAGGTAATGCCACGAGGTCATTGGAGACCTAAAAGGGTGGAAACTAAAGAGTGGTTCAAAAGACAGATTCGGGAATTTTATGTAAAGGATAATCACAGCACAAAGCTGACAACTGAGAAGTGGAAGAACAATTACATCTTCACAGAATTATATGAGATTTTCTTTGCAACCTTTGCGCACGAGCTTCAATAGTGGTTGGCAAGGCTCATATAATTCCAGACGTGTTGGAAGGATTATCAAGTTAAGCAATGGACACCAGAATTGATTCAACAGCTGGATAGGACTAACAATATGATCACCTATACAGTAGATCACTAGGTGGATAGCATGTTGGAAGGATTCGTGATATAATTTGCAGTCAATCAGTTTGTATCCTACTCTGAGGCAGAGTGGAGGTTCTTCAAAGGGTTCTGGGGTAAGTTCTTGAAAACACTGCCATTGTTAATCAAAATATTACTCTGCGAAAAGGGCATTCTGTGCATCCACACTGGGTGAATGACCTTTGATCTAAGCAAGAGTACAACATGAAGTGGTAAGTACTATTGAACTAATCAAGAAGGAGATAGATCTGTCTACAGTCCATTAAGAGAACTGGCTGCGCATGAAAGAAATAGTCCTCGAGCAACACCACCTTCAAATAATCATAAGGGTAATAACTCACCCACACCTCCGCCACCACCAGGAGAAGATATGGCCACACACATGAAGCTACCTACCTTCAAGGGTGTAGGAGATGAAGATATGGACTGATTTGGTTTGTACCAGAGTTAGTATGGACTGCGCAGAATGTGGCTACCGATATTGTAAATAGAGTGCATCTATCACTCTCCTTTGAAGGAATGGCCTTGGACTGGTATATGGGGTACGTAGGATAGCATGCAGATCCATCTATTTATGAGATTAAGACAGTTGTAAAACAGCAATTCTGAAAGCTTAAGTCCCACTCTCAGCTGGTAACAGACCTAAAATACTTTAGACAAGGACCCACTGAGTCTGTATGGGAAGTCGATCAGCGGTTAAAGAAGATTCTCAGAGATAGAGGATTTCAGTATGATGATAGATAGCACAAGGAATGGTTTATCGCTAGTTTGCCTGCACAGACCTATGGGTCAGTAGGTGATTGAGACGCAAGAGAAATCCTTGGAGATTGCTATGAAACTAGAGGCTATGCCAAGAGACGATGTCCAGTTTGGGGTGCAGTAGATCCAGGGACAGCTTGAGGCAATGCACCTTGAAATACATAATCTGTAGAAAGAACGAGGGAAAGAGGCTAGTCCAAACATATGGTGCATAAGATTTAGGGTGTCTGGCCATACCAAGGATCAGTGCCCTCTACTGACAGACTACATGCAGGTTGGGGGACCTAGCCCATTATTCCCTAAGGAGGCAACAGGGCCAAGTGGTCTGTTGTTATGGTGCACTTATTTTTGTGTTTCCGGGCTACACGATACTAACCACTATCCCTATCTTGGTGCTTATGTTATAGAATTGAAGCAACAATGGTGTTGATTCTACTCCTCTCTGGGACATGACGAGGATAACTGTCGAACCTATGACTTGATGATAGATCGAGGAAACCTATACAGGGTACAGGCAAACCCTTCGTCACCACTATCCCCCTTAAGCATAGGAGGCTCCCTAGCAAGGGGCAGGGGAGGGGGGAGGGGTGGAGGTGCAGGTCTCGGAAGAGGACAATTGATCTGTTACAACTATGGAGAAATAGGGCACTTTTCCAGGGACTATCTGAACCCTGAGAGACAATATTTCCATTACTGTCGACAATTGGACCATGTCATTGAATATTTTCTAGTCCTAATAGCCAAAATGTAGTAAAAGCATCAGACACCTACGCAGAATATGCATAGGGTCAAGGTGGAACCGCGTGATGAAGAACCAAGTATTAATGGCATCATGCACAGTGGCATGGCTACTAGAGGAACTGAGGAGAAAGTCGCTGCTAAACCTCTTATCCAGAAAGCAACTGTCAAGAAGGAAAGCTTGGACCTACAAAAGGAAAAAGAAACCTTTATCGTAGCATGAAAATATTTTACTAAGGATGAGGCGTCTACTTCTAAGGCTCTAGAAAACCTAATAATAGACGACGAAGTTATACCATTTCTATAGGCATGTATGAATCTTCTACGCAACCAGAAGGCAATAGAGAATCTTCAAGCACTAATAGATAGTTGCGCAGAAAAAAATACCCCTCCCATGGAAGTTAAGGATGTGAAAAAACTTTACAAGAATAAGAAACACACTGGTCGGGAAATGCGGCTAACAGTGCAGATTAGCGACTATGAAATGGATCAGGTTATTTTTAACTTGGGGTCATATCCGAACGTACTACCCAATCAAACTTGGCAGCGGATGGGAGAGCCTAAGTTGGAATGGTCTACTATCTAGGTGCGCATGGCCAACCAACAAAAGATCATACCATTGGGGAGGCTGTCAAATATTATGGTAGATATCGCAGGTGTTAAGGTCTGCGCCGACTTTGAGGTAATTCAGATTGTGGAAGATGCAGACCCCTATCCTACAATCCTAGGATTGGATTAGGCAATATACATGAGAGGCATTATCAACCTAATGAAAAGGAGTATGGTGTTTGAAAATGAGGGTACGTGGGTGATAGTCCCACTAGACCCTGCGGAAGGAGAGTGGTATACAGAACTAGTGCACGAAGAAGAGGATGTGGATCACATCTATAAATTAACCGCTCAGGATGAGGATTGGATCAATCCTACGACTAATGGTGTGCTTTTTTGGGAGAAGGACAGCAAATGCTTCTCTGACTCTGACGAGGAGATAGAAAATTGGCAGAATCGGCTACATGATGTATCTGTGCTGCAATTTCTTAGAATCACAAAGGACTTCTAGTGCATCTTCTCAGAGGTAAGAGAACTGCCCTACTTTGATGGTTTTGGTATTATTAGGGAGTTTTTGTGAACATTTGAAGCTGAAGTCCCAAGGGAGAAAAGGATGTGGGCCCTTAGTCTAGCCATGCACGCAACCCCTACGAGGTGGTCGGACACGCATAAGGGGACGTTCCAGGTTTGGGAAGAGTGTCGTGAAATGATGGTCCTAAGGTTTGAACCCTCAGTTCACCTGCGCGTAAATACTTTCCTTGGCCCAAGGGACCCGCGCGAGCACTTGTCCTCATGGATGGAGGAATGGTGTGAAATAACTACGGAGGAATGGGTCCACCTGTTCATTCATGCCTTGGGGCCAATTCCCACCGCATGGGATTTAGATGCAAAATTACACTAGCGCACCCGCAACTTGGAAACCCTAAAGGAAGAATTTGTAGGGACATTCGGTTTGGTAGGTGGAATGGAGGCCCTCGACGAAGCTCTGCAGGATATAGATGCCCTAGTATTTGATGAATCAAGCCCTTGTGCAGCACATGCGGCACCAACGTGGGAGGCGCAGATGCAGGATATTGTCAACTGTCGCAATATGTCAATGGAGGAATGTGATGAAGACCCCCGAAATGTCTCTATCCTGGAGACGGAAGGATAGCACGCAGTTGTTGGACCCCCACTGCAGACTGTTGATGTCACTTAGCCTCTGAAGTTGTGCGAAGTCAACATTGGGATGGAGGAGCAACCTAAGCTAGCTAAAATAGGGGACTACTGGGATGATGATACTATTGGAAGAGTCGCGGAACTCCTCACCGAATACCAGGACCTATTTCCAACGAAATTCTCGGAACTCAAAGGGATTACAGGGGACTTAGGGGTCATGCACATCACTTTAAAACCAGATGTGTGCCCTGTGAAGCAGCGCCCTTATCGGTTGAACCCCAAGTATAAGCAGAAAGTCAAGGAAGAACTTGACAAAATGATAGCCGCAGGTATCATCGAACCAGTCGAACAGTTAGATTGGGTAAGTCCTATGGTGGTTTAGGAGAAAAATACTAAGGGAGAGAAACATATTTGTGTTGACCTGCGCAAATTGAATGATGTATACATACATGATCCCTTTCCTACGCCATTCTCAGATGAAATCCTTGATAGCGTGGGACGGCAGGAAGCGTACTTGTTCACAGATGGGTTCTCGGGCTACCATCAGATCAGGATCGCACCTGAAGATCGTAGCAAAACTACGTTCGCCACTAAATGGGGATATTTCCAGTACACTGTCATGTTGTTTGGGCTCAAGAATGCCCCGGCCATATTTTCATGGGTGGTGGTCGTCGTATTCAAGGAGTTCATCCACAAGTTTTTGGAGGTATATTTTGATGATTGGACCGTCTTCGGGTTGGTAAAGAAGCACATCTCAAACTTGCGCATGATGTTGGACACCTGTAGAAAGTACCATATTTCCCTTAATATCAATAAGTGTATATTTTACGTACCCTTTGGGATCTTGCTAGGTCACATAGTCTGTCAACAAGGATTGATGGTTGACCCCGTCAAGATAGCAGTTATCATCAACCTTTCAATACCTACAACTCATAAATAGTTTCACTCTATCCTTGCACATACAGGCTACTATAGGAAGTTCATTCAAGGTTATGCACTTATCATAGCACCTATGGAAAAGTTGCTAAAGAAATACAATTCATTTTTTTGGGACGAGGAGTGTCAGAAGAGCTTCAAACTACTCAAGGAGAAGATGGTCTCTGCACCCATCCTCATCTTTCCTGACTGGGTGAAGTTTTTCCATGTTCACGTAGATGTGTCAGGGATCACCCTAGGGGTTGTCCTTGCGCAGCCTGGAGATGGAGACATTGACCATCCAGTTGAATTTTCTAGTAGGAAACTTTCTGGTGCGGAGCGCAACTACTCCACTACTAAATGTGATGGGTTGGCCATGGTATATGCCCTGCAAAAATACAAGAATTATCTATTAGGAGGGAACTTCAATATGTTTACAGATCACTCGGCTTTGAAGTACCTAGTGAAAAATCCTGTGTTGGGGGGGGATATTTTCCGATGGCTGCTACTATTTCAAGAATATGACTTTGAGATTATCATAAAGCTAGGGAAGCTGAATGTCGGGCCAGATCACTTATCCCGAATCGAAAGTGGCGAAGAGCCGACCAACCTAGAAGAAGGACTGCCTAATGCGCAGTTGTTCGCTATTAAGGCGATGCGCACTTTGCCAACATCATTCACTTCTTGACTACGGGGATGGCGCCTGCAGATTATTCGGTACAATAGAAGAAATATTTGGTAACCCGCGCAGTGGATTTTACCATCATCGTGAGCCATCTGTATAAGCTGGGAGCTGACGAGGTGTTCTGAAGATACATGTTGGAGCACGAAAGGCATGCCATCTTAGTAGAAGCCCACAGGGGTGTAGCAGGAGGTCACTACGCAGGAAAAGAAATGACGCAAATGATCTTGAGAGCTAGGCTATGGTGGCCCACATTCCATAGCGACTATCACGACTATTGCAAAGCCTGCGATACATGCCAAAGGATAGGAAGGTCATCGTGCAGATATGAAATTCCCTTGCAACTGCAATTGTCCCTACAAGTGTTTGACAAATGGGTCATCGACTTCGTTGGGCCCATCAACCCGCCAAGAAAGAAGACAGGTGCACGCTACATCATCACTGTGACTAATTATGTAACTAGATGGGCCAAAGCACAAGTTGTGAAGGATTGCACTCCAGATACCGCTGCTCACTTCATTTTTTAACATATTCTAACCAGTTTTGGTTTTCCAAAGTTCTTGATGGGTGACATACGTACGCATTTTGTTAATGAAACAATATAGGCCTTGAATGAATAATTTCAGATCCACCACGTGAAAAGCACCCAGTACCAGCCATAGGAAAATGGAGCTGTAGAATATTTTAATAAAATCTTGGAGCAAGAACTAACGAAGGTCTGTAATGTTGATAGCAATGACTGGGACATGCGCATCCTGTCAGTCCTTTGGGCCTATCGAACCACTTGCAAAATGCTCACTAAGAAAACATCGTTTCGGATGGTTTATGGAAAGGAGGCCATTATGCCCATGGAGTATATTGTTCCTAGCCTGCACATTGGAGCCTTTACCAACATGGTGGAACATGATATCATGGAGGAGCAGTTAGTGCAGCTTGTAGCCTTGGAGGAAGATCGTTTCATTGCTAACTTCCATCAACAAGTTCAGAAGTCCTGGGATAAGGCATGGCATGATCGACATATTCGGAAAAAGACATTTGCAGAGGGAGAATTGGTCCTGCTATACAATAGCCAGTTTTCAAAACACCCAGGGCAGTTCTTTCAACACTTGCTAGGTCCCTATAGGGTAAATGAAATTACTGACGGAGGAACGGTCCGATTAGCCACATTGCGCGGTGATATGGTATCAGGATATGTCAATGGTAGCTAGCTCAAACCATACCTTATCAAATAACTATATGCCTGAAGTAGCTGTATGGGGCGAAATACGCGCAGGCAGGAGGACAAAGGCAAACAGGCCCATGGTACTGTCTGCTCAACTTAGTGTTCCTAAATTGAGGTCATAAATTGTCAACCAGGGATAGTAAACTGTTGAAGTGAAGTGCACTATATGTGCCTAGGTATTTGTTTCTCACTACGTTGTGTTTAGTGTTTTTCCAATGTTTTTGGTTTTGTGTTTTTATTCTAAGAGGAAAAGAACTAAGTTTTTGGCAAAGAGAAGTTGTTGGTCACACTAAAACAGAGCAAAACCTATTCTAAATTATGTATGGTACTTGAGAACAGAAAATGCAATGCTTTAACAAGAAAAATAACTCATAGCAAGAACTAAATAACTCATAACATGAACTCAATAACTCATAACATGAACTCAGTCCCATTCATTCATTAGAAATATGTTGGAATATCCTGAGAAAAGGATAATTTTAATGCAATGAGATTCTTCTAAGTAAACAATGACTTACAATATCACAAACATCTCATCCATGATTAGAAATTTATTGGAACACAATTGGAAAATATTATTTGTATCATAGTAAGGAATTCTACTCTAAATTAACCTATGACACTAAAATTAATCCATTCTACAACTCAAACTGTTACTACTAAGCCTCATTCGAAAGTTAGAAATCTTTTGGAATAGTTTTGGAAAAGGCTATTTGTAAAATTATAAGAGATTGCAGAACAATCAAGGCCTTGAACTGATATCACTAATTCCTGTCCATATGATGATGTGTTGGAAGAGATTAATAATAAGAGTAGTTTGTAAATAATGAAGGCCTTGAAGTCTAATGGAAAAAAACTAGCATACAACTGACTAATAAAACTAAAAATACAATAGATAAAGCTGAACTAGAATGCAATCATTCAAACTTGAAATACAGTGACCACAATTATACTGGAATGCCATTATCCTAACTTGAAATACAGTGAACAAGAACTGAACTAGAGTGCCATTAATCTAACTTGAAATACAGTGAACAGAAACTGAACTAGCGTGCCATTAATCTCCGGAGTATTACAACTACACTATAATGCAACTAATCTCCAAAATATTACAGCCCTATCTCGTTCAGTATTAGTGATATTTTGGAACAATTCGGAAGAACAAGTCTAGCTATAACAATTGATGTAATTGAGCACAATAACGTAAAGTTAAGAAAAAGGCAACTAATTCCTAAAATACTACAGTTATATCTCATTCAATATTAGTGATATCTTGGAATAATTCGTAAGAACAAGACTAGACTGTAGCATCCAATGCAAGTGAGTGTAAAACACAAAGTTCGGAAAATTGCTTAAACTAGGAATGCAACAAGGCTAAATTTACTTATCTAAACAATGTGCACAAAGCTTCTCAGGTAGTAGGGGCCCTCTACCACCGGATTAGCATACAAGTCTCCTCAAGATTGCCTCATATCTTGCAATAAAGCGGTGCTTCTTTCATTAAAGGAAAAGTATTTCAAAAACAGAGTATTACGGTCTTTTGAGATCTAGCAACAAAACATCAATCTAGCTAATTGTCCCTCGGTCTCCCATGTCATTCTTATAAAATAAATACATAACTAACCTTGAGAATAAACAGGAACAAGTGTCTTTTTCAATCAAAATCAAATTATAACTCTTATGGAAGCCTCGTACTTTGCTAGAGACATTTGTAGAGTCCCTGTCCTAGTAGGAATCTGCTTCTTAGCTTTGATCTCTTCCACGTGCATAACCACCTGTAGATTCTTGCTCAGACTTCGTAGAGAGCAATAAATGATGTGGGAGCATTGTGGAATTCAACCATATATGTTTTTCTCTGAAGTGACACCTGTAGCCTATGAGAACATGAAGATAGTTGCGGAATAGGCGACTAGCTACAGAATGGCTGCATTCTGTAGCTGAGTCTAGTCAAAATTTACTACAACAACAAAACCATGAAAATATAGCAATTCAGTCATTTTATACATTCCTAAAGTGTCTTTAACCAATCCTATTGACCATTTAAGCCTGTAATTGATAAGGGACAAAGGAAATGAAGTGAAATTTGGTGAAGGGAAAGGACATATTTGGGGCTCAACATACCCCCACTGCAAAGTTTTTGCATGTCCTCATGCAATCAACTCATATATTCTGAGACTTCTGCTAGGAAATATAGGCTCCTTCTTCTGCTTTGCCTGATATTTAATGGCCTCCTAGGCTTCTTTATGACCAACTTGAATCTCAAATTTATAAGTGCCCTGCTCAAATTTTTGTTTTTCTTCTTCAATTTCTCACTAGCCTTGTACAACTTTTCCATTTGCAGAGAGAGAGTTGTATTCATATCACTTTTCAGCTTAACCTGCTCCCTTAAAATGTCATTCTCATTCTTGATATGCCTATTGAGTACTTATAACTCATATTTGTCTCTTCTTAGTACATCAATTGCAGATTTTGGTGGGCTAGGAGTTCTGTCTCTACTTTCTGAGGCTCTCTTCTCTAATGTCTCAATATAATTATAAATTTTTTGTTGAGCTGGGTCTATCTCCAGAGTTTCTTCATCAAGATCCTCTTCATATTGGTACTCAGGTGATCTAGCAGTTGGTGTCTCTTCATCCTCAATGTTTATGATTCCCATTTGTCTAATCCCTGTTTTCTTCAATATACCTCTAAGTCTGTGGCTTCGTCTTGGTTGAGATGGTCCTTCACCTCTCTCCTTGGCATACCTTCTTATCATCTTATCCTTTTTAAGTTTTTTCCTAATTTCAGTCAATTTCCCAGAAATTATCTCCTCATTGTCCTCTTGTATAGACTTACCAGTTTTAGTTTCAACAGCTTCGGAAATTTTCCTTCTCCTGCTTCTTCTTATAAGCTTGCCTTCAGTTGGAGGTTCCTTGGGTTCTTCAAAGTTATTCCTCACTAGAAACTCATCCCAATTGTCTCCCACTTTTCTCAAATGATGTTAAATTAATATTTTAACTAGGTTGTGGTGGTACAAAGTGGTTTCCAGGAATTAAACCCTCTTTTGTACATTAGAGGCCATTCTCTTCAGACTATGAAGTAGGAAAAAGGGTAAATTGATTTCTTCATCTAAGAAATGCATCATTAACTGAATATGATAAACATAGAGGGTACCAAACCTTCCCTCACAAGTTATAAACTTTTTTCAAAATGAGCAACATATTCCGCCATTTATTCTTCAGTGCTGAGCTAGGAATGCCCTTCTTAAAAATGGAAACATCCATACCTGGTTTTTTGAGCATTTGCCTCCATGCCTCATTATGAAATTCCCTATTTTTGAACCACCGTTCTCCTTGCCTGGGTAATTCTGTTGCTTCTGCAATAAAAAATTCTATAATAGTGAATTTAACATCCCCTATTTCGACTTCTGCTCCATTGAAGGACCGTGCAAATGTTTTAGTTACCTCTTTATGAAAACCATTGAATTTTTCCAAAAATTGTAACCACCCAGCCTGCTGTAGCATTTCTCTGATTTGTGGGTAACCCTCTAAGTACTTGGTTCCAACTGGTTCGGATCTTACTATGAGACCCATGGCTTCTCTTCTCAACCTTCAATTTACTGCTCTTCTATCCATGGTGAAAATGGCTGTTAAAGAGTTGTTTTTACCCCAAAGGTGCTTTCTCTGTTTATGCAGTAGGAATTAGCTACGGAAGGATGATATGAAGAGGTTATAGAATGAGTGAAATGTGGTGAGGGTGATTTACACGAATTAATGAGTTTGAGAGCCATCATGGGAGAAAATATCGCGGAAACATTTCGTGAGAAATTCAAAATCATCATTGAATACTTTGGCTGGTGACGTGACCGAATAGGTCACTTCAGTACTTTAACCGTTAAGTTTTAAATGATGATTTGAAATGGCGGGGTGGAAGGGATTTTTTCCAAAGTTTTTATGATAGGTTTAATAGGCGTGATCAACATGAATAGTTAAAAAAACTTTTTGAATCATACATGACCTAACTATACTATAACTTTCATATTCTGTCATCATAATAATTTTACAACTTTACCTTTGCCTTTCCTTAAAAAAAAAATTTGTGGTTTTGATATGCTTTGTCCTCCTTTGAAAATCATTGATTCTTTAGTCTTCATAACTCCTTTGATTTTTCTTGTTTTCATAGGTGTGCAGGATCAATTTGTTGTTGATCAAATGATTACTGGATAGTTGCCTTCTAGATATTTGGTTGCAGAATGTCTAGCTGGCTGCAGAATGTACCTGTAGGAACTTTGAAACATGGAATGGAATGTTGTATGAAATGGATCATGAAATATAGTGAAATGGATCAGGAGTGAAGTGAAATGTAATGGAATGAAATGAATCACAATTGTGAAATGGAATGAAACATAAAAAGCGGCCTGTAACTCATGATTTGTAACACTTAATCTGCAGAAAGAGATCAAATTTAGAAATCTGAGATGGAAATGAAATGGACCATGGAATGGAGTGAATGAAGTATGGATGAATGGAATGAATGAAATATGAATGAATGGAGCGAATGAAATATGAATGAAGTGAGACATAATGGAGTGAAACTTATGATTTTGTAATGACTGCTTGCAGAAAAAAACAAATTTGAAAAGCTAAAGTGTCAAAAGGATTCTGATTTTCACTTTATCTTTTATGTATAGAGGCAGAGACAACAGATATACCAGAAAGGAAGAGACAAAGAAGTAACAGAGGCAGCACTCAGGTAAAGGAGGCAGCGCAGAAGTAGAGGAAGGCAAAAGAGGCACAGCGAAAGCAATAGAGGCAGCAAGAAGAAAGTCAAAATGTAACACTCATAGAAGCACAGTGAAGAACCGTTATCGAAAGGTAGAAACAGAGGCAGAGCGACAGAAGCAGCAGTGACAGAGGCAGAGAGCCGTTACAAAACTCCGGGAATCACACACTCCAACCGGCGTTATACATATAATACATAATCCCTATTCCGGGAATCGCTTAACTCCAGTGGCAATGCAATGCATATAATACAGAACCATATTCCGGGAATCGCACACTCCAACCGGCATTATACATATAATATAACAAAAACATTATTCCGGGAATCGCTTCACTCCAGCGGCAAAAATATATATAAACATATATGTGCAGCGCATCACATAAACAAAGGTCTAAGCTCAAATATATAAGTGGAGCACTTTATTAAAGAGCGCACAAAACGAAGATTTAAATGGCGGGACCCCTCCTCAATCGCAACCGGAAATCGCAAGGGGAGCGGAACATCACAACAGAAAGTTGCGATTGCGATTAAGAGCTCGGACCTGATGGGCGTATAAATCATGGTTAATATATATTTGAGTTCCAGGTCTAATCGCATCGGCATTGGTCAATCGCATCGGAGCACATATGAGTTGCGATTGCGATTGGAAGTCCGGACCCGATGGAGGTATGAATTAAAATTCAAACGTGTTTGAAGTCCTTTCCCAATCACATCGTCAAAATACAATGAACAGTGGCCAATCGCAAAACATATTAAAAGACTTGCGATTGCGATTAAGAGTTCAGACCCGATGGGCTTATAAACCATGAGTAACAAGTTTTTGAAGTCCGACATGATCGCATCGGAACAACCCAATTGCATTGGAGAATATAAGAGTTACGATTGCGATTGGAAGCCCGGACCCGATGGACTTATAAACTTTGATTAATAAAATTTGAATCCCAATCGCATTGATATTAGTCAATCGCATCGGCAAAGAACAGTGAACAGTGACTCAATCGCAATCGGAGCAGGAGCGATCAATCGCAATCAGAGGAGAATCAATGCATCAAAAAGTGTGTCAGGTGGGCCAGAAAGGGCATTTGTTAAGTATTATCAAGATTATTCATTGATTATAGTAGAAGTGGTAGTTTCTTGTTAAAACCTTATATAAGGATGCTGAGAGTTGATTTAAGTTAAAAGGCACTGTTATATATATAAAAGGCGAATGTATTAAAGATGTGCTGCGTGGTCTGTGGGTTGTATGTATATGCCTCAGCTTAAGGTGGAGGGCGATTATTAATATACGACTGTGATATATGTCCGTTCTGCTTGCGGAATATTCCACATCAACAAGACACTAATAGCATAAAAGGGATTGGAGTTCCTCCAGATTTACAGTCAGCAGATATAAAAGGAACAGTTGCACGCATGCAACAGTTACACCACAGCAGAGGACAGAAAAGACAAAGACACAGTCAGAGAAAAGACAAATGCGCAACAAGCCAAGAGACAAAACGAGTGAGCTGGAGTTCTCATTTAAATTTGAATGTAAATGTTTTATTTAAATTTATATTGTTGTGATGCATTGGAAAGTCTCCGGAAGAGAGAAAATATCCCACTGTAATATTAAAATAAACACCTACAATTACATTTTTCTGAGTGAGCTGAAAAGAGATGAGAAGGCAGAAGGCAAAGAGACATGGCTGTCCATTTCGAATTCCCAGTGGAATACAAATAGCCATGAAGCTATTTTTGTATAAAACAGGGTAATATCCAAGGGTAGAGGGTTGACGAAAAAGGAGTGAGAGAAGAAGAGAGTATGCAGCAGAATTAATGAGAGTTAAAGAGAATAAGCAAGCTGCAAGAAGAATGTGAATAAGGAGGAGCTGAGCAAAGAAGAAGAAGGGGCTGAGTAGAGATGATGCAGGTCTGATATAAGATTTGATGAACAGCAGAGAAGAAGGTACAGAACAGAGCTGATATCTAATGTAAATCAGCAAGTTTTTTTTTTTTGAAAGAGTAAGGAAGTTGGAGCTTCCCTCTCAAGGTAGCTTGATAGATGTCAGTTGTAGCTGACTGAGGTAGGAGCCTCCTGTAGGTTGGTGCCTGCAGAAAATAGATGGGAGTTGGAGCTTCCTTGCAAGTTGTAGCTTGCAGAATTGAGGTTGGAGCCTCCTGTAGGTTGGTGCCTGCAGAAAATAAGTGGTGAGATGGAGTTGGAGCTTGCCTTTGCATCACAACAATAATAAGATGTGGTTTTCTCCCTTTATGGGTTTCCACGTATATCTGGTTTCTATGTGCATGACGTCTATGTGTTGATATGATATATCTATTCTGCTAATACTTGCTGCTAACATATTAAGACTGCTGGTACATTATCTAATCTGCTTATTAATTGCTGCTCATAAATAAAGATTGCTCACACATTATGTTGATCATGAAATGAAGGTGTTAATAAAGTAAAATAAGTTTTAAAGGAAAAGTTTTAAAAGTCCATGAATGTGTTAAACTGATTCACCCCCCCCTCTCAGTTTAACTAAGAGTTCAACAATTGGTATCAGAGCAGGTTCCTTTGGTGCAAGCCTAATAGCTTGAAGGAGATCTAGTTAAGTCATGGACTATCAAAATGTACCTGTGTTAAATACAACAAACTTTTTTGAATGGAGAGATAAGGTTAAAACAGGATTATTGGCTTATGAACCTGAAGTATGGAAGCTTTTATGTGATGGTTACTGCACAGACTCCCCCACGGTGAAAGAACAACAGAGGAATGCCAAGGAAAAATGTGTAATATATAACAGTCTTCATAACAAGGACCTTGAGTTGATAATGGATTTAACCTCTGCAAAAGAAATCTGGGATATATTTCACTTCATGCATGGAGTAAACACTAAGGACGGCACTGACAAGAAGGATAAGAGAATTAAGAAGAAGAAAAATTCATGTCAACAGGAAAATATTCAATCAAATGAAGTACCTGCTCGTGTGAATGGAGATAAGAACCATGAAGAAATTACAGCTGAAGAAAAAACCAAGCTTGACACTGCTTTGACTGAAATAGAAAAATTGAAAAATGAAAACAAAGACCTTAAGACAGTGGTGCAAATATGTGATGAGAGAGAATATGAAGATAAGAAAGAAATTTTTGGCCTGAAGACACACCTTGAAGAAGCAAGGAAAATAGAAGACACTCTGTTGCAACAAATGAGAGAGAAAAATCTGGAATGTGAAAAATTGGAAGAAGAAGTAGTGAACCTAAGAAAGAAATTAGAAAAGGCCCAAAGAGATTTATTAATGAATACTCCTCAAATGAAAAGCTCCGGACAGTTGGACCAGATTCTAAAGGATCAAAGGTCACCTCTCATAAAGGCTGGGATAGGATATGAAGGTGAAACCAGTAAGTCCAAGGTTGAAGATAATAAGAAAATCATTTTTGTAAAATCTGTAAAGAACTGTGAAACAGCTCAGCAAATTCCTATAGAAGCAGAAACCAGCAGGAACATGAGTTGTAAAGAAACAAACATAATCAAGCAGCAACATGAAAGAACAGAGAATGAGAGGATGAAACAATCAGCTACTAAAGGCTCATATGCTCCTAGGGATGAATTGAACAAATTCGAAAGATGTCAAAGGAGGTTCCTCCCTCCTATGAAAATTAGCACATGTTTATCTTGTCATAAACCAGGACATAATGCAGCATATTGTAAGACAAATCCAATCCAGTCCAACCAACAAAGGATGCAGCAAAAGAGAAGAACCCCTCAAGCAAGCAAAGGGAAAAGACAATCTTCCACCAGGTACACAAATCATTTCCATGGCTACTGTTATGCATGCAATGAATTTGGACATAAATATGTTGATTGTAAATTATGGTCAAAAAGGGGAATGAAATATTATACATCAGCTCAAATTCACCTTGGTCAAATAAGATGTTATGTATGCCTCAAGCGTGGTCACAAAGCTAAAGACTGTAAACTGCCATATATATTAAAGAACTCCAGACAGATGATGAAATCCAATCCAATCAAACAAAACTATGAATCGTAAAGGACTGCAGACATTATGATGAACCCCAATAGAGTATGGAAAGAAAAGAGAAAAGGGGAGCCTATCATCTCAATAACATAATAAATCCTCCATATTCTCAGGGGGAGCTGCTCTAGGAAGCAAAGCAAAAATCCATCCAGTGACAAATATGAAGCAACATCCCAAGGGGAGAGCAGTTCATATATAGACCCCATGAAAGCAGTCTAAGAAGAGCTCCTTGGAATAAGGACAGCTATAAGATCAATAATGCACAGGACAATTTTCTCCAACAAAGAACTATAGAAGAAGAAGAACACCTGAAGCACACAATAGCCAACAGGTTGATGGATGGAGAGAAAGCAGCAAGAAGCCTTGGGATTAGAGGAAACATTAGCAATGAACATGTAAGCTAAGAAGACTTCAGCACATTAAAGTGATGATCACATTGTACCTCTTACTGCTAGAATTAACAATGAATCACATTAATAAGGATGAGTACCTATCATCAGTTCATCACATCTTTCAAAAGGTCACCTTGGAGGAATGTAGTTAAGTGAGTAATAAATATTTGAGTAATCAGCGCGTGAAGATTCATAGAAAAGAAATTGAAGATGTCTTTCTGAAGATTTGTATGTTAGAACAATTGAATTGAATATAAAGCAGCAATGATTCTAAAACAGTTTTAGAAAGGTACATGCAATGGCTTTCCTTGGAACCAAATGATAGAAAAAAAAAATGTTAAATAATTACAAGATCAGATTGAGGATATTAATGACTATTAACGTGAACAGCGGAAAGTTCAATAGTATGGAATTATGAAGGTGATCTTAACTATGGGTTTATGTGCAAACTAAAGTGAAATCCCTGCATATTTTATCAAAGTAATATCAATTGGTACTTGGTACAAGCAGCATGCCTATCGAACAGAATATCAAGTGTTATCAGTGGAGCAGCAACATGGTTCAGGTCCTCAGGATCAAAGGATTATGGCAAAAGAACCTCAATGTAATATTCCCAGTATTATCTGCATTCAGCATGAAAAGGTCAGCAGCAGAGCAAAAATAACATTATCTTGCTTACACTTGAAGTAGTATATTGAGCACTGAAGCAATATCTTCATCTATATATATAATTGCATGCCTTCCTGAATTTGGTACATGTATATCTTCAAGGCCTCCTTTTTAAAAATCGGTTACAAAACTGTGTGAAGTCTGTTTGCTGAGTTTTCAATTAAACATCTTGAATATGCTTCTGTGGAAGTTCATTCTGATAGAACAATGAAAGTATCTGAAGAATAAAGGACTAGCTGTGATTACCATCTGAAGCTCAGCACAAAGGATTTGCTGGTAATCCACCTTTAAAGAGAGATTGACATACATACCCCCTTATGTCATAAAGAAAATTGCATGGTTGATAAGTGAGATCGACCAATACATTGAATGCATCCTACCTCAAGGTTTTGTTTTGAAAGTTCATTATGCAATCAGTAAAGGCATTTGATCTCTTAGATCAAATTCTAGTTAATTCATTGATCACATTAGTAACAAAGACTTGCAGCTATTAAGTGTAATATCATCATCAGCTTCCTAGCTCATATCATCACCAACAGGCAAGAAAAGTGAATCACAGTTATAAAAGACATATTGGCATCATCACAATTGAACAGATGTTGTACTGCAGATGATTATTGCAGAAGAAGACAGACTCCAACTACAACCTTCTTCAATAGATATGCATCGCAGATGAAGATTATAATATAGACTGAAGTATAGTTGAAGCAAGCTTGATATGTCACATGGGGCATTCACAATCTTTAAGTGTATATTCAAGTCCAATAATCCTCAAAGTGTTCTCTCAACAAGTCTTGTACATCAGGCTAGAGCAGCATGGTACAAAGTCAGTAGAAGAGGGCCTAAACACATCTCAGAGAAAGGAAATGAACAGATAGAATGCACACTAGGAAATGAGCAACCCTTTGCCATTGATGTCAAAGGGGGAGGAAAAGCAGATAGGCAGAGGAAGCATTGGATTATTGGAGGAGGTGTTGCCATCAATGCCAAAGGGGGAGACTGTTGGAAATGTTGTCATTGATGGCAAAGGAGGACCACCTGAGGCAGCAAAAGGAGAATTAAGGAGTAGCATCAGTCAAGGAGAAGATGAAACAAAGAGAGCATAAGACAAGCAGCTGAGGAATGAGACAGAGTGATGAGGAAAAATTATTCAAGTGGGAAGACTGTGTAGTAATGAGACAGTCTAGTAGAAGTTGATTTGTGTTATTGCACAATTATTTAAGTGGGAAGACTGTGAAGCACTGTTGGGGAGAATACATCAATTCATTCTGCAGAATTAAATCAAGATGAGGAACAGAACTCTGGTAACGTAGCGGAGTTCGAAGTTGAGGAAAAGAACTGTTGAATTGAAGGCGTAGAAGATCGGAGCCTCATAGGATTTGCTACAAGTATAACAGGTGGAGTGGATTCTATATACGCAATAGAGAAAGGAGCACAAAGAAACCAAGACAACAGATATAGCAGAATGGAACAGACAAAGAAGTAACAGGGTAGCACTCAGGTAAAGGAGGCAGCGCAGAAGTAGAGGAAGGCAAAAGAGGCACAGCGAAAGCAATAGAGGCAGCAAGAAGAAATTCAAAATGTAACACTTATAGAAGCACAGTGAAGAACCGTTATCGAAAGGTAGAGACAGAGGCAGAGCGACAGAAGCAGCAGTGACAGAGGCAGAGAGTCGTTACAAAAAAAGGGGGGGTATCACACACTCCAACCGGCGTTATACATATAATACATAATCCCTATTCTGGGAATCGCTTAACTCCAGCGGCAATGCAATGCATATAATACAGAACCATATTCCGGGAATCGCACACCCCAACCGGCGTTATACATATAATATAACACAAACATTATTCTGGGAATCGCTTCACTCCAGCGGCAAAAATATATATAAACATATATGTGCAGCGCATCACATAAACAAAGGTCCAAGCTCAAATATATAAGTGGAGCACTTTATTAAAGAGCGCACAAAACGAAGATTTAAATGGCGGGACCCCTCCTCAATCGCAATCGGAAATCGCAAGGGGAGCGGAACATCACAACAGAAAGTTGCGATTGCGATTAAGAGCTCGGACCCGATGGGCGTATAAATCATGGTTAATATATATTTGAGTTCCAGGTCTAATCGCATTGGCATTGGTCAATCGCATCGGAGAACATATGAGTTGCGATTGCGATTGGAAGTCCGGACCCGATGGAGGTATGAATTAAAATTCAAACGTGTTTGAAGTCCTTTCCCAATCGCATCGGCAAAATACAATGAACAGTGGCCAATCGCAACACATATTAAAAGACTTGCGATTGCGATTAAGAGTTCGGACCCGATGGGCTTATAAACCATGAGTAACAAGTTTTTGAAGTCCGACATGATCTCATCGGAACAACCCAATCGCATCAGAGAATATAAGAGTTGCGATTGCGATTGGAAGCCTGGACCCAATGGGCGTATAAACTTTGATTAATAAAATTTGAATCCCAATCGCATCGATATTAGTCAATCGCATCGGCAAAGAACAGTGAACAATGACTCAATCGCATCAGAGTATTTGAATTTGCGATTGCGATCAATCGCAATTGGAGCAGGAGTGATCAATCGCAATCGGAGGAGAACCAATGTATCAAAAAGCGTGTCAGGTGGGCCCGAAAGGGCATTTGTTAAGTATTATCAAGATTATTCATTGATTATAGTAGAAGCGGCAATTTTTTTTTAAAACCTTATATAAGGATGCCGAGAGTTGATTTAAGTTAAAAGGCACTGTTATATATATAAAAGGCGAATGTATTAAATATGTGCTGCGTGGTCTGTGGGTTGTATGTATATTCCTCAGCTTAAGGTGGAGGGCGATTATTAATATACGACTGTGATATATGTCTATTCCGCTTGCGGAATGTTCCACATCAACAAGACACTAATAGCATAAAAGGGATTGGAGTTCCTCCAGATTTACAGTCAGCAGATATAAAAGGAACAGTTGCACGCATGCAACAGTTACACCACAGCAGAGGACAGAAAAGACAAAGACACAGTCAGAGAAAATACAAATGCGCAACAAGCCAAGAGACAAAACGAGTGAGCTGGAGTTCTAATTTAAATTTGAATGTAAATGTTTTATTTAAATTTATATTGTTGTGATGCATTGGCAAGTCTCCGAAAGAGAGCAAATATCCCACTGTAATATTAAAATAAGCACCTACAATTACATTTTTCTGAGTGAGCTGAAAAGAGATGAGAAGGCAGAAGGCAAAGAGACATGGCTGTCCATTTCGAATTCCCAGTGGAATACAAACAACCATGAAGCTATTTTTGTATAAAACAGGGTAATATCCAAGGGGAGAGTGGTTGACGAAAAAGGAGTGAGAGAAGAAGAGAGTATGCAGCAGAATTAAAGAGAGTTGAAGAGAATAAGCAAGCTGCAAGAAGAATGTGAATAAGGAGGAGCTGAGCAAAGAAGAAGAAGGGGCTGAGTAGAGATGATGCAGGTCTGATATAAGAGTTGATGAATAGCAGAGAAGAAGGTACAGAACAGAGCTGATATCCAAGGTAAATCAACAAGTGTTTTCCTTTTGAAAGAGTAAGGAAGTTAGAGCTTCCCTATCAAGTTGTAGCTTAATAGATGTCAGTTGTAGCTGATTGAGGTAGGAGCCTCTTGTAGGTTGGTGCCTGCAGAAAATAGATGGGAGTTGGAGCTTCCTTGCAAGTTGTAGCTTGCAGAATTGAGGTTGGAGCCTCCTGTAGAGGCTGGTGCCCGACAGAAAATCGCTGGTGAGAGGGAGTTGGAGCTGTCTTTGCATCACTACAATAATAATATGTGGTTTTCTCCCTTGGTGGTTTCCACGCATATCCGGTGTCTATGTGCATGATGTCTATGTGTTGATATGATATATCTATTCTCCGTTAATACTTGTCGCTAACATATTAAGACTCGCTCTCCCCTCCTCTCCCTCTCTCCTCTATTATCTAATCTGCTTATTAATTGCTGCTCATAAATAAAGATTGCTCACACATTATGTTGATCATGAAATGAAGGTGTTAATAAAGGAAAATAAGTTTTAAAAGTCCATGAATGTATTAAACTGATTCACCCACCCCCCCCCCCCCCCTCTCAGTTTAACTAAGAGTTCAACAATCTCTTCTATGTAAATGGACAGTCTTTGTTAGGATCCCTTCAATGACTTTATTGGTAGATTCCACTTGACCATTTGCTTGTGGATGATAGGGAGTAGATTTTATGTGTCTGATTTTGTACCTCTCCATCATTTGTTCCACTAGCTTTGAAGTAAATTGAGCTCCTTGATCTGTAACAATTTCCCTTGGGACACCAAAACGAGTAAAAATATCCTCAAAAAGAAAATTAACTACATATGCTTCAGTAGTAGAAACTAATGGCTTGGCCTCTACCCATTTAGTAACATAATCAGTGCAAACTAATATATATTTATTTTGTCTTGATGGAGGACTAATAGGTCCTACAAAATCTAAAGCCCATTTTTCAAAAGGTTCAATATGTACCTGAGGCTGCAATGGCATCTCACCTGAAGGAGAAGGTTTCCCTACCCTTTGGCAACTGTCGCACCTTCTGACATACTCTTTAGCATCTTTAAAAGGGATGGCCAATAATATCCTAAATGAAGGATCTTATAAGTTGTTCTTTTATCAGAAAAGTGTCCGCCACAAGGTTCATCATGACATGCCTTGAGGATCTCAGGCATCTCATCTTCCCGAACACATCTCCTAATGATAAAATCTGGACCTGTTTTGTATAACTCATTAGCAACCCATGAATATTTTGCACTGTCATAAATGATATTTCTTTTGTCTCTTGCATTCATTATTGAAGGAAATTTCCCCGAAACTAAATAATTAGCAATGTCAGCAAACCAAGGAGTTTGAGTAGAAATTGCAAAAAGATATTCATCAGGGAATTGATCTTCAACTGGAGTATTGTCTTTGATGTTTTGGAGTCTAGATAGGAAATCAGCTACTGTGTTTTGTTTTCCAAGCCTATCTAGAATGGTAATGTTGAATTCTTGTAAAAGCAATAACCATCTTATAACTCTGCCATTAGTAATTGATTTGTTCATTAAGTATCTAATTGCAGAATGATCCGTGTGAACAAAAGTTTCATAGCCTGTTATATAGTGTCTGAATTTGTTTATGGCATGAACAACAGCTAAAAACTCTTTTTCAGTTACAGTATAATTTAACTCTGAAGGAGTCAAATTTTTACTTGTATAATAGATGGCATAAGGAATCAGGTCTTTTTGTCCCAATACTGCTCCTAGAGCTGTATCTGAGGCATCTGTTGAAATATGAAAAGGTAACTTCCAGTTAGGGCCTCTTAAAATAGGTGCTTCAGATATTTTTGTTTTCAGGGTCTCAAAGGCTAACTGGCAATCAGGATTCCACTTGAATTCACAGTCCTTGGTAAGTAATTTGAAAAGTGGAGATGCTATCTTGGTGAAGTTTTCTATAAACCTTCGATAATATCTTGTAAATACGAGAAAACTCCTAACATCTTTTTGACAACTTGGAATAGATAAGTTAGAGATGACTTCAAATTTTGACTCATCAACTCTAATCCCATCCCCTGAAATGTGATGTCCTAAAAAAATTCCTTTAGTAAACATCATAAAACACTTCTCATGACTTAGTGAAATATTTGCTTCTTTACATCTCTTTAAAACTTTTTCCAAGTTTTCTAAAGCTTCTTCAAATGTGTTTCCATAAACTGTGAAATCATCCATATATAACTCTACACAATCATGTATTAAATCTGAAAAAATTCCTAGTACTACCCTTTAAAATGTTGTAGGTGCATTGCATAATCCAAATGGAAATACTCGGTAAGCATAGGTACCCCAAGGACAGGTAAATGTGGTTTTGTCTTGATCTTCAAGTGCTACTTGGATTTGATTATAACCACTAAACCCATCTAAAAATGAGAAGTACTTTTTTCCAGCTAATGTATCTAATACCTGATCTATGAAAGGTAGGGGAAAATGATCTTTAAGAGTAGCTTTTTTTAATTCTCGGTAGTCAATACATACCCTCCATTTACCATTTTTCTTTGGCACAGTTACCAAAGGAGAAACCCACTGACTATCTGAAATGGGATAGATAAAGTTAACATTTAACAATTTCTGCAATTCTTCTTTAACAATTTCCCGAAGATTTGGATTCATCCTTCTTTGATTTTGTCTGATTGGTTTACAATTTTCCTCTATATAGATGTGATGAGTGGAAGTCTTGGGGCTTATCCCTTTCATATCAGTGTACTCCCATGCATATGCAGAAGAATTTCTTTGTAATATCTTGACTAGCTCTGCTTGTTGAGATTTCTCTAGGTTCTTGTTTATGTTTAAAGTTTTGCTTGGAAATATCTCAATTGTAGAGCTGCCAAATTTATCCATGGAATAGAGAGACATTTGTCTTGATGATAAAAACTCAATGTTGGATTCTTCTTGAAATTTTGCATGTTTGTATTCCGAAGAGAATTCAAATTTTTCTAAGGTATTCAGAATCTGGCTATCTTCACTAATTTCTGAAATTGTGAAGAGAGGTTGTAAGTCTTCTTCATCCTCTATCCATTGAGTATCATCCAATTCTGTAATTTTTTTTGCTGGAGGATACAAGGTAAATTTCTTGGTTGAACTACCATCAAAGATGTACATATCACCGGATCTAAAACTAATGAAAGCATCAGCTGTAGCTAACCAAGGTCTTCCTAATATAATAGGATGCCCTCCTAGATTATTCTTAAGAGTTAGGATCATAAAATCCATAGGATACTCCCAAGAATATAGGGACGCTGGAATGTCTTCTATTACCCCATCAGGTTTGATCACAGATCTGTCTGCTAATTGTAATAATGTGGGTGTAAAAAGAAGATTAGGAAGTTTCAGTTTATCCATTATTTGTCTACTCATGATATTGATTGCTACTCCTAAATCAATAAGTGTGTTTTGAATTTCAATTCCATTGATGTGTATTTTAACAACTGGATTTCCTGGGTCTAGATACTTTGGAATAGCAATATTACCCATCATTATATCTGCTATTTTTCCTGCCAGTTGAATTTTCTTTATCTCTCTTATTATTTTTCCTGTTTTCTTCATGCTCAACTCCTTTATTGTATTTGCTAAGATTGGAATTTTTTTGATAGCTTGCAATAATGGGATCTTAATACAAACATTTCTCAGCTCATCCAGGAAATCATAATTAGGCACCATAATTTGTTTTTCTACACCCCTATCAATTTGTAATCTTTCTGGAAAGAGAGGTGTAGAAGTGGATGCTTATGGCTACTCTAATATAGGAGTTGAAATTATTGGTTCTTTTTGTTTTGATTTTTCAATGTTTGGGTCTTGGAAAGATGTGTTCTCTTCAAGACTTTTATTTATCCATAGTGAATCTTCCTCAGAATTTTCTTGCTCTTGTATGATTACAGAAGGTTTCATCTTTTCAAGTATTCTTCCTGACCTAAGTTGAACATCACTAAGGTCTAAAGGAGTGATCAAATAAGTTGGAAATTGTTGGCCTTCTATCATGTATGTGTTCTGAGGATTTTTATTGTTGGGGTTTGTGTATAGGTTGGGCAGGCAACTGATTTGTTTTCTGAGGAAATGGTAATGGAAGTGGTTGATTGTGATGTTGTGGATTTTGAGGATTTTGTTGAGGAGTTTGTTGAAATTTTTTTTTAGGAGGAAAATGTGAATATGGTGGATAGGGTGGTGGATACTGATAGTACTGAGAGTATCTTCCATAGGGATTTTGTGCTCCTTGTGCCCAGGTTTGAGATTGATTTTGAAATTGGGGCCAAGGTTGCTACCAATAATTCCAATTCGGTAAGGGTTGATTATACAGTTAATCATGGAATCCTTGTGTTTGAGGTCCTTGCCAAGGTCTCCTAGAGACAAAATTGAGAGATTCTGTGGAATTTGTAGGAGTTTCTTCCTGAAAGACAGCTTTAATACCGGGAAGTGAAGGACAGCTCTTGGTCTCATGTTTTTCTGAACAAATTACACAGGTCTCTACTACTTTTGCATCCAAAGGGCACTCTATCAAGGCATGCTTCTTTCTACATTTGGGACAAAAGATTGCTAAGGCATCAGATTTAGTTTTCTGCTTTTTTTGTAACTTAAGGGTGTCTATTTGTTCACTAAGACTCCCCAAGATATCAAATTTGAATTCATCAAGCATATGTCCTATTTCTGCCCTAATTACTCACCCAGAAGCAGATTTACTTGCCCTTGCAAAAGCAGGGTGTCTTGGTCCTTTTATAGTTTTAGATTTCCCTCTTGAAAGGTTGATACATAATTCAGCTATTTCAGGTAATGTGAGCTGAGATATATCCCCTTTTCCCATCATGTTAAGGATATCTAACCATTCATCCCTAATTGTCTTCAATAAGAGAGCTTTCAAAGTGTCTTGATCTAAGTTTTCCATTTTTTCCCTCTTGATGTTATAGTTAAACCTCTCCAACAAATCTTCCAAATTTTCATCTTCTTTTTGTAACATTTTAAACACTTCCTCCTTATGGTTGACTGGCATACAGTAATCCAAATACATCTCTAGAAATTCTTGTTTCATGTCTTCCCATGTCCTAATAGAACTATTGATCAAACTCATAAACCATTTTAATGCTACTCCTTTCAATGTTGAAGGGAATAGTTTAAGTTTTTGAGCATCTTGTAAGTAGTCATAGGTTATACATAGGACTTCAAATTCAAATAGGAAGGTTTCAAGATCTTCAGTTTTAAGTCCATAAAAGTTTGGAAGGACAGAGGGTGAAATGTTTTTCATAGTTGCATTGGTTTCTTCATCTACTATAGGAAACCCAAAAGAGCTTCTCATTTCTCTTCTACCTCTTCCTCTACCTCCTTCTCCTTCTGCACGTCTACCTCTACCTCTACCCCCTCCAAATATTGTGTGTTCTCCATTAAAAACTCCTCCTCCCCCTTCTTCTGCCATAGTTGATTCTTCTGTAGAAGTTGAAAAATTTATGTCCCCAGCAGGGGTCTCAAAATCTTCTTCTAAGACAGGTTCAGTGGATAAAGTGGAAGGTCTTTCTAATGGAATATCTAATCTTAATTCCTCTGAAATTCTAGGATCAGTAAAGGATGGAATGTGGGTTTGGGTTGAAGGTGTGCTAGCTCTTGGTCTTGGTGAAACAAGTGGTGTTCTAGAAATCAAGCTTTTGCTTCTTATGAATCTACCCCTTGAGTCTCTTTTTCTACGCATATCATTGTTTTTGGGAGATAAGAAACAAGGCTACCTAGTTACACTTCCGCGGCAACGGCGCCAAAATGTCTGCTCAACTTAGTGTTCCTAAATTGAGGTCATAAATTGTCAACCAGGGATAGTAAACTGTTGAAGTGAAGTGCACTATATGTTCCTAAGTATTTGTTTCTCACTATGTTGTGTTTAGTGTTTTTCCAATGTTTTTGGTTTTGTGTTTTTATTCTAAGAGAAAAAGAACTAAGTTTTGGCAAAGAGAAGTTGTTGGTCACACTAAAACAGAGCAAAACCTATTCTAAATTATGTATGGTACTTGAGAACAGAAAATGCAATACTTTAACAAGAAAAATAACTCATAGCAAGAACTCAATAACTCATAACATGAACTCAGTAACTCATAACATGAACTCAATAACTCATAACATGAACTCAGTCCCATTCATTCATTAGAAATATGTTGGAATATCTTGAGAAAAGGATGAGTTTATTGCAATAAGGTTCTTCTAAGTAAACAATGACTTACAATATCACAAAAATCTCATCCATGGTTAGAAATTTATTGGAACACAATTGGAAAAGATTATTAGTAGCATAGTAAGGAATTCTACTCTAAATTAACCTATGACACTAAAATTAATCCATTCTGCAACTCAAATTGTCACTACTAAGCCTCATTCGAAAGTTAGAAATCTTTTGGAATAGTTTTGGAAAAGGCTATTTGTAAAATTATAAGATATTTCAGAACATTCAAGGCCTTGAACTGATATCACTAATTCCTGTCCATATGATGATGTGTTGGAAGAGATTAATAACAAGAGTAGTTTGTAAATAATGAAGGCCTTGAAGTCTAATGGAACAAAACTAGCATACAACTGACTAATAAAACTAAAAATACAATGGATAAAGCTGAACTAGAATGCAATCATTCAAACTTGAAATACAGTGACCACAACTGTACTAGAATGCCATTATCCTAACTTGAAATACAGTGAACAGAAACTGAACTAGAGTGCCATTAATCTAACTTGAAATACAGTGAACAGAAACTGAACTAGCGCGCCATTAATCTCCGGAGTATTACAACTACACTATAATGCAACTAATCTCCAAAATATTACAGCCCTATCTCGTTCAGTATTAGTGATATTTTAGAACAATTTGGAAGAACAAGTCTAGCTGTAACAATTGATGTAATTGAGCACAAAAACATAAAGTTCAGAAAAAGGCAACTAATTCCTAAAATACTACAGTTATATCTCATTCAATATTAGTGATATCTTGGAATAATTCGTAAGAACAAGACTAGATTGTAGCATCCAATGCAAGTGAGTATAAAACACAAAGTTCAGAAAATTGCTTAAACTCGGAATGCAACAAGGCTAAAGTTACTTATCTAAACAATGTGCACAAAGCTTCTCGGGTAGTAGGGGCCCTCTACCACCAGATTAGCATACAAGTCTCCTCAAGATTGCCTCAGATCTTGCAATAAAGTGGTGCTTATTTCATTAAAGGAAAAGCATTTCAAAAACAGAGTATTACGGTCTTTTGAGATCTAGCAACAAAACATCAATCTAGCTAACTATCCCTCGGTCTCCCGAGTCATTCTTATAAAAGAAATACATAACTACCCTTGAGAATAAATAGGAACAAGTGTATTTTTCACTCAAAATCAAATTAGAACTCTTATGGAATCCTCGTACTTTGCTGGAGACATCTGTAGAGTCCCTGTCCTGGTAGGAATCTGCTTCTTAGCTTTGATCTCTTCCACGTGCATAACCACCTGTAGATTATTTCTCAGACTTCGTAGAGAGCAATAAATGATGTGGGAGCGTTGTGGAATTCAACCATATGTGTTTTTCTCTGAAGTGACACCTGTAGCCTATGAGAACATGAAGATAGTTGTGGAATAGGCGACTAGCTATAGAATGGCTGCATTCTGTAGCTGAGTCTAGTCAAAAATTACTACAACAAAAAAACCATGAAAATATAGCAAGTCAGTCATTGTATACATTCCTAAAGTGTCTTTAACCAATCCTATTGACCATTTAAGCCTGTAATTGATAAGAGACAAAGGAAATGAAGTGAAATTTGGTGAAGGGGAAGGACATCTTTGGGGCTCAACAGGTACGTGTAGGTACAAATCGCAGTTATGGAAGCACTGAGAGGTGCGCTGGGAGCATAGGGGCACGCTTAGAGCGCAGGAGGTGCGATGGAAGCATAGGGGTAATCTATAGCTGCAAAAACTAGTCGTTGGAACAGTAAAACTAGGTAAAAAGAAAATTTTACTGTTGAAAGGAGTGGGCAGCCGACAATTAATGAGGCGATTTCCAAAGATTTTTCACCATTTACCTAATGGTAAGTTTTTGATAAGCCTCATCCAACCGTTGGATGATCTCCAAGGCTATAAAAGTAGATGGGTAGATCATAAGGCGGTTCTATGCATCTTGAACAGTTGGTGCTTTGTGAAACTCTGTGATTATTGTGCTTTGTTAATGTCTGGGTGAGCTTCTCCTTATGATAGTAGAAATCTTGAATTTATCTTCCGAGTGAGAATGACAGCGACTAATCCTACTGAATCTTCCCAGACTGTGGCCTTGACAGAGAAGGAATCTGAGGAAGTACTGGAAGTCACCCCTGAAGTTGAGGAGGTTATGCCCACACCAAGCAAGGGAAAGTAGAAGGAGAACGGAAAAGGCCAGGAGAAATGGCTGGGGAAGCCTGCGAAGTGGGCTGGGGTGAAGCCATGCACCTCCCCTCGAAACATGAAATCCCCGCGAACGATTCCCCAGGTGCGTTCGCCCAACCCATTAAAGAGACCTTTGTCTGCTCAGGAAGAGGCTTGGATCTTTGAACCAATAGGTTGGTTGCCACCCTATGTGCGGCCTCGCAGGCCCTTGGTGCACACGCCAAAGAATCGCGATGGGATGCGGGCCTGATCAGGAGATCATGTCTGTTGTGGCTCATTCACAATATCCTTTATTTTAATTTTCAAAAATACAAAAAAATACAAAACTATCAAAAGATATGTGAGTATCAAAATTCATGTACTTTAGCATAAAAATATATCTGCTTGTTATGATAAAGTTTAAAGTTTAAATACTTTAAATTCCTTATATAAGCAAGTCCCAGTTATAATATTAATTATCGAGCAGATTTTCTAGCGGGATTGATTTATCAAACAATAAGCAAAGGGCTCAACCCGCGGGCACTTTCAGCGTGGGGTTTAACACAGAGGGTGCCTCCGCAGTTGACCTTGTTAACTACGGGGTTATCCAGATGAACGGTCGATATTTACTGAGGAAGCACAATCCAAATAAGTTTTTCATACCTCAAGGCCCCTTGCAGTGACGTTTGATGCCAAGTCGGTTACATTTTTCATCCACGTCAAGGTTTCTTAAAGGTTTGTTGGCACGTCTTATCAGCATTTAAGTTCAAATTCGCGCCACCTATTTAAGGGAAATTCTCATTCTTTCTGAAATTATCATTGGTTAGTTGGTGTTTGAATTTTGTTTGTGCTCCATATTTTTCAGTTTTCTGTCACCCTGTCATTTTTTGGTCATCCTGGAAGTTATCTACCACCCCAAAATTAAATTATGGCTAAGCGCTCATCCCTATCTGGTTCTACTAGTCACATCCCTCTCATGGATACCAAGAGGGATATCCAGGATACAAATTGTTCCCTTGACCACCTTTCTTTTTTACCAGCAAGTTCTCCTAAACGATAAGAATTCTCCAATTTACACCGCCATGGCAAAAACTAGTGTGCTATCTGCATGTATCCCAAAAACTCATCTTTTACCCGAATTTATCAATTGGCTAGTGTCTATGATGTACCCTGGGAAATTTTTTGTAATGAATTGTCAAGGGGAGAACGTTTTACAAGTGTCAGCTCAGTTAATTCGCCAAGCCCTTTGTTTCCTTGAGTCGGAGTCATATACCCAATTTTCTGATGATTCGTTGATAGAGTATTATAACAGCCTTGCAGGTCAAGATTTAAATCAATTCATTCATTTTCTGAATCCAAATACACGGTAGTTTGAACCTGACAGTAAAGAGTTCCCTATGGAGGTTTTCGATACTGAAGTCAAACTGATGCTAAGCTACATTGCAAATATTTTGGGAAAATATGACGACAGTACAGTTGACAAGTCAATTTTGGGGATGTTCGCCATGATGATGAAGCCAGGAATGGTGCTGGATATTCCATCCTATTGGCAAGAAGCTATTAACTCTCAGCTCATGAGCTTATCATTAACAAGTTCATTTAGATTTCCCTCACTTATTGTTTACTTATTCTTATATCAAAATGTATAATAATTCATGCATCTGGGGTTAAACAATATGGATATGAACAAGAAGAGGAAATCAGTAATATTTTGGACAGATATAGTGAGAAAAGAATAGAATGAGAGTGGTTTGTTTGATTTTGCTGGTCAGCTTATGTCTTCTGCATATAAAGTTTTGAATGGAAGTTCTCCCCCCTATTTTTTGCCCAAAGCTCAAGAGTTTTTTTCATTTTGGGGAAAGTGGTAAATTTGGTGATTGATATTTTTTTGAAGATTATTCTAGAATTAGACTTTATGGATCTAGTGTAGAACCTTATAGACTTCCCGTGTTTGTGCCTATGAGATTATTTTCTCTGGATTTTATTAGGAAAAGTCTAAATGTTGAGCAAATTCACTTCGTGCCTATGAAGAAAGGTCATATGTTCAAATTGCCATTGACTGTGGGTCCCTTTATAGTTAATATGAGACAAGAATTTGATGAGGTCACTTAGATGTTAGATGGAATTCACTTACTATTAGGAGAGAAGTGGGCTTATGACCCTCATAGTGTCATTTCTAGTAGAAGAATTGATAATGGATATTCAGCCTTCATTCATGAGAGCATACCAGATCTAGAAAAATGGCAAGTAAAGGTGTTGTGAGTTCAGTAAGTTCAAATTTTCAGACTCCTGTTATATCATAAAACTCAAATAAAAGAGGTAAAGAGGAAGTTGTTGATTTAGAGGACGAGGAACGGAGAGCTGAGAAGAGAGAAAATTTTAATGAAGAGTCTATAGATACTCAACCTGGTTTTTCATTATAGTTGGGAGATGAACAAAATGTCCCTGCTTCACCCAGGAAGTAAGAGAGCACTCAGGATCAAGTGCCTCTAATTAAACAAATGCTTGCCCAGATTATAGAGAGAAATCAGAAGATGAAGGCAAGTATGGAAGCTCAAGCTGAGTACCAGATAACTCCAGACCAAATAAGACTTTTAACTACAATGGATCTTGAAAAATATCAATTCAAAATTTCCCTATCACATCCTTCTGATATGTAAATTGGTTCTTCTAACAATTTCAATACTGTAAACTTGACTGTAGATGTGAAGAAAATTCCATTGTTGGACAAAGTAAATCTACACATGCAAACAGGTCAGCTGCCTGTAAATGACCTAACAAAAAAAAATGCAATGGCACTGAAGGTAGAGAATATGCTTGGAAACGTAATAAAGTAGTTGAAGTTAGAGAAAGATAATTCCAAGGCTTTGACAATCCAAAACGAAGAGCTTAAGAAGATCACAGTAAAGATTGGAGTATGTTAGGTTTCCCGTGATTTGGCAGATTGACGGACCAAATGACAGATTAACATCAAACCAATCTTTGGAGCCCTAGGACCTAGCCTTCCTGGACTCAGAGAGGGCTCTCTCTAATGAAGCGAAGGATGTGAGCTTGTTCGCTTAGTTTGTTTAGATTTTAGGCTAGTTGTTAAGTGTGTTTGTTTGTTTTTTTTTAGTTGTTTGGAGGAAAAACTAATCAAGTGGATCAAAATAGAACAAGAAAATGAGATCAATTGGGCTATGGGGTCAAAAGCAAGCCAAGGATGTCAAGACAATGGGTAGGGTGTATTGCAGGGCCGATTTAGTATAGCGAATGGATATCTCAGGTGGTTTATGAAGTGAAATGAACATCAAGTTTGTGCAGGACAAAGGGATCTTAAGCATATATAGTTTAAACAGCAAGAATTCATGTGGTAGGTCTAACCATTAATCACTATGAATCAAACTCAAACTGATAGATGCATAAAATAAACATTCAGGTGATGCATAGAAGTATAAGACCCTCTAACTGTGGGAAAATCACCTTCAGTGGTTGAGAACACATGTAAGACAAACCAATAGCTCAAAATGTGGAAAGGAAACTCCTAAGCAACACATTCAATCTGATGAGAAATTTGAAATAAGTCTGCAAGTATAGGCAAAGGGCAAGATCGAAACAAGACCTCTCTGATTTAAACTAGACAGTCAATACTTCAAAGGAGATTTCATTAATGAGGTTTAAACAGCTATGAGTAAGCGGGGCATACCATGAATCAAAAAAGATAGCATGTCATATTAATCATTAAGGAAATAAATAACAAGTTCTTAGTGGACCAAAGGGAAATTAAGAATCCTTTGACATGACCAAGAAAGATGAAAACATAGAAGCTGTAATGAATCAGGAAATTTGATGAGCCTCCATGGGCATACCTCAAACTATTCCTTACTAACCTATAGCAAGAAAGAAGAATGGAGACATATGTGAAAGACTAATAAAACATAACTGAAAAGAAGTACAATACCATTTACCAAGCCATGGAATCCTGCACATAGGTCCTCTCCATCATCTAGGCAAGCAAGTCAAGCTATTCACTCCATAAAACAAGTTTGATCATCAAAAGTCATAACATATATTTCTCTAAGCTCAGTCAAGTTCTTAAGCTCTTAAATGTCCAGCTTGTCGATCAACTCTTCAACCAACAATATTACAATGATTCTCCATGAGTTATATAGGAGAATGAGAAGATAAGCTTCACAAAATTGACTAGAAGCTCATAGGCTAAAAGCAAATATTTGATTTTGTCCTTGAGCCTTTGCAAAGCCCAAGGCACAAAATATCTTCAAAATATCTATAAAATGCTAAAAAAGGAAAAAATATTGACTTTTCATTACTAAAAATGGCTAAAAAAGGCCTAGTGCACATTTGGATAAGCCACTCCAGAAAATTGTCTTTTTGCCAAAATGCTACAGGAACATAGCAGCAGAAAATTTCCTATCTTGCAGACCACTTTTGAGGGACCTCCCGATGTCGAAACGAGGCTCGTGATGGCTCATTGGAAAGCCCTTGATGTATAATTTCTGGAAATACCTCATTTTTCCCAAACTGATGCAGGAAAGTCTGTCAAAAACTGAACTGAGTGAAAAAAAAACAAGAAAAGTAGCCCTTGCTGATATGTGAGGCAGAAAGTCAAAAAATCATTGTTTTTCGCCTCTTTGGGGGACCAAAACACATCCTTTGGATCTAAAAATTTGTGAGTAGCTTCCCCTAAATTTATTTGATCCAAAAAAATGACTTTCATGAGCTGAGGATGCTCCTATCACCCATGGCAGTGCCTTGAAAAATGTGCAATTATGGCCAAAAAACACAAAAAAACAAAATCTTGTCAAAATTTGCTCAATTTTGGTGAGCAAGCCCCTCATGGGTTCTTAGAAACATGTAGAGAAGCTAAGGCCAATATTTCAAGCACTGATGTGCCTTTCTCCACTTTTTCTATCGGGCGCCCTCTTTGGGCAGTTTTGAGTTTTTCTTGTGCAACTTTCAATTTTTTTCGGGCAAATTGATTTAGCTTTTTGTAGTGACCGGTCATCTTCTTTTGTAGGCTCAAATCTCTGTTAGCTTTCTCTAACTTATCCTCCAAATGATTTTTGGCCCTTTCAAGCCATGGCTCTCTATTATTTTCTATTTCTTGGGTGAGCAATTGAGTAAGAGGATAAGATCAAACAAGTGCTGCCTCTTCTTCCTTCTTCTTCTCCAAATCTTGCTTGAGTCCCATAGTCCTAGGCCTCTTTCTCATTGGCTGCTCTTTTTCTTCAGTATTATCAAATTGCCCCATAAGCTCTTCAAGCTTGGTTTGTGCCTTGGAGGCTTCCCTTTGGTATTTGAAAGCCCGGGCCTCAAAAACTGCCATTTGACCACTCATTTGTTTGTTTTGCATCTGTAGAACATGTATGAAGTCTTTTGAGCTTTCTAGATCAGCTTGTAGGTCATGAATTTGGTCTTCTCTGTTTCACAAAAGGGCCTCAAGGATTCTAGCTTCATTATCACTATCATCACTGTTTATCTGTATGATATCAAACTCCCTTTACTTTTCATGACCACTCTCCTCTTTTTCTTTCCCCTTGCCTTGGATAGACTTCTTGGTCCTCTTCCTCTTTGGAAATTCAACAATGCTCTTTTTAGGCAGTTTTCCTTTACTTCTTAGCGCTCTTGTAACATTTCTAGTCACTGCTAAAGTGGTCTTCTTCTTTTTTGATCTAGTGTTTCTAGGCTTCGCCACTTTTGGAGGAAGAGTCGTGGCCCCTTGCCTACGAGAGGCAGCTAGCACATGCTCTTGGCTGTGTGGAGGAGAAGATAGAGGAGGTTTATCTACTTCTGTTTTCTCAACTTGGTCTTTTACCTTGCTGCCTCCGTCATCATCTGCTCCAGCTTCATGTTTGTCATTGTTTTCTTCTACTTGAAGATTTCTTTGTTTGTCTTCACCACTGCTATGCTCATGGTCATTGATTTGGTCTTTTTTCTCCATGCTGCCCTTTTTGGAATGCTCATTGTTTGGTGTTTGATTGTCATCATCATTACTTGCTTGAGGGTTGTCTTGTTTCTCATCATAAGTGTCTTTTTGAGGACTGTCATGACCCTCATCATCACTATTTTGGCTGCCACTTTGTTTTTCATCTCGTGGACTGTTATGCTCATCTTTGTCCCTGCTTTCTTCATGACTGCAATGTCCTTTTCCTTCACTATTTTGTCCCTCATCACCCTCATGCTCACTGCTGTGTTGGCTTCCATCATGTTCCTCTTCATGACTGTTATGCTCACCATCATTTTTTTCATCCCCACTATCATGCTTAGATTCTTTTCTTTGCCCTTCATCATCACTAGTTTGCCTCTTGTCACTTTTCCCTTATTCATTACTAGTTTGCCTCTTCTCTTCTTCACTCTCAATCATAGGGGATTTTTTTCTTTTAGGAGTGAATTTACTAGAAGAAGGAGAAACATGATGAGTAGATGGTGAGGAAGGCGCATGAGATGAAGAGGCAATGGAAAAATCAGGATGGGACATGAAAGAGTCCCAAGAAACTCCCTTTTTCTCAATTTGATGGAGGATGATGATCTTGATAAGGGAATGATGAAATATACAAGCTTGTTGTTGAGCTGAGGGCTTCTTTTGGACAGTAGAGGTCATCTTTTCAATGCTTCTATAGAGGAAGAAAGGTAGGTTCAGCAATTGATTTCTTGTGAAATGCATAAGAAGCCTGATGTGATAGGCATAAATCCAGGAAAAACCTCCCTTCACATGTGAAATACTTCATGATGACTTTCATGAGGGGGGCGTAGCTGGTCAAAAAGTGGGAAAAAGGGAAAATAGCTTGGCAAGCATCCTGATGGTCTGGTTTTAGAAAGGGTTTGTAGTGATTCAGATCTAGGTATGTTTGTTTGAACCACTTTTCTCTGATATAGGGGATCTTGGTAGCTTTGGAGATAGCCCTAGGAGAGAGTTTGAAATTCAGGCCTGCTAGATGGACATGCTTCCCTTGCAGCCTTAAAGCAAACAAATGTTTCAAAGGAAGGTGACTTTTTACTTCTTGGACTTTTTGGCAAAATTCCAAGCACCCTACTTCATGAAAATTGAAGAGTACTGAAGGAGATTCATTCACTTCCTGAGTTGTAATAGGCTCATACCTATTGTGATACCCACTCCTGATGTCCTTCTTTGGAGGCATTTTTGTTTCTGATACCCTTCACTGATTTACCAAGGCAAACTGTTCAAATGATCACTGAAATAGGTCCTCTACCAAAAACCTTTTCCTCCTTGCAAGATTGAATTTGTCCTTAGTTGGCAAACAATTTTTTGATAAGTGAAAGCAAACTCTCTTCTTATGAACTGCGTTGTGATCAAAGGCTTTTAATAAAATCTATTTAAGGTTTATGAAGACAAGTTCCTGACACTAAAACTCTTCTCCCCTTAATTACTGCTTCTATCCTTTGATATTCACAGTAAGAAGACCTCCTTTAAATACTGACAACAAATCTTTATCCTTTAATCACTGTCCTTTTGAAAACAATGTTTTTAAGAGATTGAGAAAAACAATCCTTTTTGGATGAAGATCACTTTGTTTTACCAAAACAATAGTCTCCCTACCTTTCCTAAGCAAAGAGTACACTTTTGAAAAAACACTGTGTTTTCCTCTTTGAACAAACTGTCTCTTTTTAATGATCGTTGTTTCTCTAAACAAAGTAGTCTCCATGTTAGTGAGTAAGAAACCTTTAACACAAACTTTGTCTTCTCTTATGCATTTTTAAAAACCAATTTTAAACTTTCACAATGGATTGGTTTTTTAAACAGTGATTTCTCTGTGATTTTTGGCAAAGGTGACTTTCTTGAAAACAGCTAGGTTCCTCCCTTTAAAATCATTGTTATCCTCCTTTCAAACTGCCAAAAGGCCTTTGCTCCCTTATCATTGTTTCTTTGACACTTTGATATCAAATTTAAACAAGGTCCGGGCCAAGAGACATAAATACCTTCATAAAAATCTTTTGATGTATTTGGAGGTGAATTCTTGGTTGAAAACTTGACCTTGGCAGCTTTGACGCTTTTTTGCAGCACAGGCCCTGGCGTTCAGAGTTGGTTGATGGGTTGGGTGGGCCTGAAAGGGAAAACGTGTTGCATTTGACCTATCGAGTCGGCCCTGGGCACCGGGCACAGGCATTCTGTGCACGTCTACAGGCACGTCGCGCCCTTCACACTTTTCTTCGGCAGGCACCTATAGGCGCGTTGTGCGTTTACACAGGCATGCCACGCATAAACTCAAGCCCAAATGTTCTTCAAAATTGCTCAATACCTGTTTCTTTCTTCGGTGAGGTTTGGCATGATTCTAATGAACGTTCGGTTCGTGCCCTCTATACTCATAAGGGTTTTTCAAAACTGCCTTTATTAATTTCAAATTTCTCCCCTTTTTCCCTTGTAAGAAACTTTAGAAAAGTGGTCATATTCATTTGTGTTTTGGGGTTGCCCCTTTAACGAATGTTTCACCTCTTGTAAACAGAATTTTGAATACTCTTCCACATTTAATAAAATTATTCTCAACAATGATATTTTAATCCACAGTTTGTGAGGTAAGGGGTTCCCTTAAACCATGATTTAATCCTCTGATTTTTTATCAAGGAGATCATCCATTTAAAACCACCAATGCAGCCTCTCTAAACCACAATGCAAATCTTCTGTTTTTGTGAAATAAACCTTCAAACAGTGAAAGTTTCACCCTTTTTTGCAATGTGCCCTTTGTCCTTTAACTGAGCTGGAAGTAACCTTCGGCGCTCTCCTTTCATTCATCACTTGGAGGAAGTATTTTTTATAAACCATAACAGATCTGTTTCAAAACAAGAATGCCTTTTTCATACACATCATTTGGGTGGATTGTTTCTTCATGTCAGTTGTAGAAATCACTTTGAACCTAGTTCAGTTCTACCTCCTTGGCCATTTTTATATGAGGCTGCTCTTATTTAAAAACTCCAACCTTGGATTATAATTTGAAGGAGGCTTTTATAAACAAAAAAACAGAGGCCTGTTAACACCATTATGCCAATCTCTTGCTCATTTATTAACCTATGGATAGAACAATGCTTGTTTTGTAGAATAGGAAGTAATTCAAGGTTGACGGTACTAGACAGAGGCTTTTTGGCCTAGGATATCTTAGCCAAGGAAAAACTCCCTAAACACCACTATCTAACTTAGGGACAACTTTTCACAGATTCTGAGTGTTTTCTTAGGCATGATTAGATTTTCAAATGACAAGATGACCAGGGATAAAGTTGTAGATACTTTTTCAACCTTTGGATCGTGAATGGCATGAGAAACAAAGGTAAATGACAACAGATAACTTTCAGCTATGACAGCTATGGACAGGGTTATTTTGCTGAAACCAGATAGGACTTGACAACTAGGGTTTGTGCTCATCATAAACTGATAGAAAGGGGTAGGAGGACAAAAATCATTTTGGGGTGTTTTCTAGATGACAGATTGATAGTTTTGAGATCAGTTTCTAGAAAACTTAGCTAAGGAAACTAGTCATCAATAAAAAAGTAAAAATACTGATGACTAACAGAGTAGACCTGTTGGAATAGGGTCTCCTGCAAGCTGTGAAACTGGTCCAATTTTGCGTATTTTTTAGTATAATTAGTCTAGCGCAAGGGTTTTGGGGTGGTTCAAAGCCCTGAAAGCATTGTAATGGGTCAAAGGATAGACCTAGAGTCTGCAAACCATGGTGTGTGGACCATAGGAAAGATTAGGCTAGATTGTTATAAATAGAAAGATATTCTGAATTGTAAAGGAAGAAGATGATGAGATCTTGATGTGAATTGTGGCTTAGTAGATCTGTTTGGGTTTTTGGGGAAAGGAATCCTGCTGGCTGTGTGCACTAAGATCCCTAGTCCTATTGTGTGCAGACCCTGCTGTTATGTGCGTAGGTTGGGTTTGGGTATTGTAAGAAGGATCTAAAGGATTAATGAATGAGAAAGGTTGTTGAGTCACTGAATCTATTTGTACTATTGAAGCGACTCTTTGATAGCTGTTATATTATGCATATTATGTGTTAAGCTATGAAAGTAGCTGTGTTAAGTGTTCTGCTGTGCAGACCTTCGATCTGAGTCTGTTCTGTTATGTTTTATGCAAAGAATAACTGTAATGTTGCACTACTATTTTAGGAGTGTATGATTAGTTAAGTACAGCAAGTATAGTTGACCTTGCGCACGTGGATGTGAAGGAGATCTATAGATCCAGTTCTGGGATATGCGATCTGGTCATTATAAAGTTGAACACAGCTCTGCTTGGCTTACCTATCCTCTCTCAGGGTGCGAAAACCTGGTTCTAGCACCCACCCATATTGCTTCAGGTGAGACTTTGACCTGCGCAAGCAAGTCACTGCCGAAAGGGCCAGTAGTATAAGGGTTTGTTAGCAAACCTTAACCTCCGAACCTGGGTCAGGACCCCTCGAGCCAACAAATGACTATTTCAAGAATATGATTTTGAAATCATAGTCAAGCCAGGGAGGCTGAATGCGGGTCTGGATCATCTGTCCAGCATTGAGACGGGCGAAAAACCTACTAACTTGGAGGAATGATTACCGAATGCGCAGTTGTTCACCATTAAGGTCATTGACGCACACTTCGTTGATATCATTCAGTTCCTGACTACAGGCATGGCCCCAGCAGAATATTCAGTACAGTATAATAAGGATTTTGTTACTCAGGCGGTGGACTTTACTATCATCGCATGCCAATTATACAAACTAGGAGCTGATGAAGTACTACGCAGGTACGTCCTAGAACATGAATGGCACGCCGTCTTGGCAAAGGCGCACAAAGGCGTCCTAGGAGGCCACTATTTAGGAAAGGCAACGACACAAAATATCTTAAGAGTTGGGTTATGGTGGCCTACCCTACATCATGATTCTCACGACTATTGTAAATTGTGCGATACGTGCCAACAGACAGGACGACCCTCATGATGAGATGAAATGCCATTGCAACCTCAAATAGCTTTGCAGGCCTTTGAAAAATGGGCCATTGATTTTGTAGGACCAATCAATCCTCCAGGCAAGAAGACAGGTGTGTGCTACATTATTACTACCACTGACTATGTCACTCGATGGGTTGAAGCATAAGAAATAAAGGATTTTACTGTAGATATTGTTGCACACTTCATCTTTGAGAAAATCCTGACTAGATTTGGATGCCCAAAGATCCTGATGAGCGACAAAGGCACACACTTCATTAATGAAACGATACAAGCCCTAAATGAGGAATTCTGGATCCATCATGCAAAAATTACACCATATCATCCACAGGAAAACGGGGCGGTCGAGGCTTTCAACAAAATCTTAGAGCAGGCATTGACCAAGGTCTACAATGCCGAACGCAGTGATTGGGACATACGCATCCCCTCTATTCTTTGGGCCTATCGGATGACCTGCAAGAAGCTAATAGGAAGGACCCCCATTCGGATGGTCTACGACAAAGAGGGCATTACGCCAATGGAATACATTGTTCCTAGTCTACGTATCGCAGCATTTACAAATATGGAAAAACCTGACATCAGGGAAGAACACCTTGCGTAGCTTTTGGCATTGGAAGAAGATCAGTTCATTGCTAACTTTCATCAGCAGGTTCATAAGGCTCGCGATAAAGCTTGGCATGATTGGCATATTCGCCAAAAGACACTCGTGGAAGGCGACCTAGTCCTCTTATATGATAGCCAATTTGTGAAACACCCAGGGAAATTCTGACAGCACTAGCTTGGTCCCTACACTGTTAATGAAATCAGTGATGGTGGAGCAGTCAGGTTAGCTAGCTTGCACGGTGACATGTTACTAGGATATGTCAATGGTAGTTGGATCAAACCTTACAGGGTTAAATGACTATATGGCCTGAATAGTTGTCTTAGGCAGAATAGGCCCACCAGGGATGAGGCGCTGAGGCACGAACGGGATACGCACGCTGGTCAGGATAATCAAGCATCTTCAGGGACAACTAGCTGACACGCGGTCGCAGTGACTCGGGACGAGTCACAACATTGTGTTGGGGGACTGTTGGAACAGGGTCTCCTGCAAGCTACAAAACTGGTCCAATTTTGCATATATTTTAGTATAATTAGTCTAGCGCAGGGGTTTTGGGGTGGGTCAAAGCCCCGAAAGCATTGTAATGGGTCAAAGGGTAGACCTAGATTCCGCAAACCATGGTGTGCGGACCATAGGGAAGATTAGGCTAGATTTTTATAAATAGAGGGACATTTTGAATTATAATGGAAGAATATGAGGTCTCTTACCTCGAAGGAGATGCAACAGAAGTTCCTTGTGACCCGAAGACATCGCAGTGTTGAAACCTCATGCAACTGGCCTTGCCAATTCTCTAGTTCCCCATCAGAGTTGGAAAATAATTCACTGTCTTTTTCCCAGCAGAGTACTCCTTCCATTGTGGGGTTAATCCAATCTTCATCCTGCGTAGTCAAATTGTAAATGTGATCCACTTCCTCCTCATCGCACGTTGGCTCTATATACCGTGCACCTTCCGCGGGATCCAACGGTACTATTACTCGTGTACCATTATTTTCAAACACCATGCTTCACTTTTTGAGGTTTATAACACCCCCCATATCTATAGCCCAATCCAGTCCTAGGAGAGTAGGGTAGGGGTCCGCATTTTCTACGATTTCTATTACCTCAAATTCAGCTTGGGCCTTTACTCCTGCAATATCTACCATGATTTTTGGCAGCCTTCCTAGAGGGATGATCTTCTGTTGATTCGCCATGTGCAGCTAGATGGTGGGCCATTCCAACATAGGTTCTCCCATTCGTTGCCATGTTTGTTTAGGTAACACATTCGCATCTGATCCAAGGTCCAAAATAACCTGATCCATCTCGTAGTCACCAATCTGCGCAGTCAACCGCATTTCTCTTCCGGTGCGTTTTTTATACCTGTATAGTTTGTGTACATCCTTGGTCCCTTGGGTCAGATTGGGTCGCGCTGCACAGCTATTTATTAATGCCTGAAGGTTCTCTATAGCCTTTGGGTTACGTAGCAGCTTCATACAGGCCTATAGAAAGGGCTTGACCCCCTCATCTGTCTTGGGGTGTGTCGGTACCTGCACAGTAGCTGCCTCTGCCTTAGCGAAGTCCTGGCAAGCTGTGGACATTATTTCTTGTCCCTTTTTCATGTTTGATCCTTCTTGACAAGTGAGAGGTTCCATGGCAGCCTCTTCCTTTGGTCCCCGAGTGGCCATCCCATTGCATGTTACGACTTTCACACTTGGGTCCATGTTCCTTAGTTCGGCTTTAACTCTCTGCACATTCTGCGTAGGGGTGGGCTACTTTTCTTGCATTTTTTCTATTAAGATTGGGAAATATTCAATCACATGGTCCAGTGTCTGCAATATCGAAGGGATTGCCATGTAGGATTTGGGAATAACTGATATATTATTCACCGAGATTCTCCTGATCACACACTATTTTAACTTCATGCACAATATAGAATCTCTTCTACCATTGATCATTAATTGTGGAAATAAAAACAATCGCATGGGCACGTTAAAACCATAAACAATCACACATATGAACACAGTATTTTATGGGAAAGCTTAAAGCTGAAAACCCCCAACTATCTGTATATTATATGTCATAGAGATCATGTAACAATCATTATACAAAGATCCTCACAAAGCTCTCAGTACAATCTCCAATTGCTACACACTAATCAAGCTCGATCTAGTAAATCACATGCTCCGATCTCTACCACCTGATAGCCTGCCTCTACTGCGCAATCACTGCTAAAGAATGGCTCTGAATGAACTCAAATTGGTCCAGCCTTGACTGTGCAATCCTCACTAGCATCTCCAATCACTGGTTGTTGAAAATCATGCAACAGTATAGTCACAACTGATAGTCACACTGCTCTTTCACCTACCTCTTCATTGGTCTCCACTGAAACTGTCCATGCACTGTAGTTAACTGATGTATTATTTATTTGATTAATGAGTTAATAATTAATGAATTAATTAATAATTAATTCACACCACTCTCACTAGTGTATCAATCAGTTAGACTAGATACAACTAGCTCAAATATGTTTAACTAAGTTAAACTGAACACAACTCCACCAACTACCTCAATAACTCCACCAAAATCTATCACATGAGTTCTAACTGAAGTATCCATGCAATAGCTCCACTTAACCCTCAGGAATAGCGTAATTCCTTCTGTCAGCTCCTATGCCACATATGTGCACTTAACTGAAGTGCTCCAAGAGAATAAGATAATGTTTATAGTCCAAATATTATTAAGAGCTAATAATATTCGACATATCTATTTTTAGACTGGCAATCTAAAAATAGATTCCACCTAATATGTCTAAAAATAGAAGTCCATCTATTTTTCCAACTTGACCAACCATCCACAAATAGCATCCTGCAACTCATAGAATATGATCGACATGTCTAAAAATAGACATAGTCTAAAAATAGACTTGCGCTAAAAATAGCCTGCGGGCCCACTTAGTGAAGGCGACTCTTTTCACTAAGCTCATCATCTTGTTGCAATCTCAACACTCCCTCTCAACAAGATAAGGATTATCTGCCACCCCTATCCTACCTTTGTGGTATTCGAATTTTCTCCTGGTGAGCGCCTTCGTCAAGATATCAGCATCCTGATCCTCCGTGGGAATGTATGAAAGTAACATGATCTTTCGCTGCACACAATATCTGATATGATGATACCAGATGTCAATGTGTTTAGATATATCATGAAATACTGGATTAACCGAGAGTTTGATGCAACTCTGATTATCACAATATATCACAGTAGGATCTAAGTGTGAACCGAACAACCCGACCAGGATCTTCCTCATCCATATAGCCTCGCATGCAGCCAAACTCGCTACCATATACTCGGCCTCTGTTGAACTGAGTGCCACGGATCTCTGCTTCCTGCTGTACCAAGAAACTGTTGTCGACTCGATACTAAAAATCCCTCCAGATGTGCTCTTTCTGTCTGTTGGGCTCCCTGCCCAATCTGCATCTGTGAAGCCACACATCTTCACCTCATCCGAATGTTTGTACCATAATCCATATCCCGATGTGCCTCTGAGATATCTCAATACATGCTTTCCTGCCTTCCAAAAGAGCTTGGTAGGCTTAACCATAGCTTGAGAAAGCTGGTTAATAGCATAGCATATGTCGGGTCGTGTATTGACCAGATACATAAGCGACCCCACCAACTGTCGATAAACAGTGGCATCTAATCCCTCTGCCGATGTAGCATCCTCTTTCCTCCAACCACCAGGAAGAGGAGTTTCGATAACCTTGCAGCCATGCATGTTGAAATTCTCCAGTATCTCCCGGGCATACTTGCCTTGAGACACAAACAGTCCATCACTGCGCTGCCAAATTTCCAATCCCAGGAAATAATGAAGGAGGCCCAAGTCCTTCATCTCAAACTCTTTTGTAAGATCAGCCTTGCATGAGAGTATCAATAGTTCATCACTCATCAAAATCAAATCATCTATATAAAGTACAATGATCGGCAACTTACCCTCCACCACAATTTGGTATAGGTTCAGATCCGCCTCACTCTTGGAGAATCCAAGTCTGGTAAAATAACTATCTATCCATGTGTATCAAGCACGAAGTGCTTGTTTCAACCCATACAATGCTCTCTTGAGTCTGCACACATGTGACTCACTACTGAAGATCTCGAAACCTTCGGGCTGCTTTATGTACACCTCCTCCTCAATCACTTCGTTGAGCAACGCAGTCTTCAAATCCATCTCATGAATGTGCCACCCCATCTGCGCTGAGAGAGCAAGAATCGTCCGTATGGAGGAATACCTTGCGACAGGTGAAAATGTTTCCTCATAATCGATCCCCTCAATCTGTGAGAAGCCTTGGGCAACAAATCTTGCCTTGTACTTCTCCACACTCCCGTCAACTACTTGCTTCACTTTGTAGATCTATCTCGAACCTACCACTAATTTCCCTTCCAGCCTTGGGACAATATCCCATGCACTATTTCTAACAATCAAATCATACTCTTCCACCATGGCATCTACCCATGCAGATCTCCACGCCTTCCTTGAAAGAGATGGCTCATTACGACATGACTAAGTATTACCAAGAGCTGTATCTCGTGATACCGATCAAGGTGACTGTCTCTTTATACGCTATGATGTAGGCTCCTACAACTCTCTTGCATCTAAGCCGGGGCCGCCGCCCGTAGTGTGCTTCCACCCTCTGATGGTTAGCGCTGCAAGAGTGGTCTCTTCCACTCCATGGACCTCCTCTTGTGGCTGATCCACATTCTGAGGCTCATCCTTAGGAACTAATGGCTCCTCATCTGCATGCAAGTGTGGCTCCCTCTCAAGTGAACACTTCATGGCTTTCTCCTCATGAAATTTTATATCCCATCACACAATAGTCTTGCGACTGTCTGGCAAATATACACGATAGTTGTGGGGCGTATCAGTGTACCCCACAAATATCCCAACCTCTACGGTTGGCTCCAACTTATTCCTGGCATCCTTAGTCACATGAATGTAAAAAGGTGAACCAAAAATCCTCAAATGGGAAATATTAGGCCTCTTACGAGAAAACGCCTCCTCGAGTGTACTCATGCCAAGTATCCTGTGAGGACAATGGTTATGCACATATAATGCATTATTTCATGCCTCAGCCCACAAGTGTATGGGAAGGCCCTGATCATGAAACATCGCCCGTGTAGCACCCACGATCGTTCTGTTCTTCCGCTCAGCAACCCCATTCTGATGTGGGTTATGAGGTGCTATGAGCTCTCTTCGAATTCCTTCTACGCTGCAAAATTCCTTGAATTCGCCAAAGATGAATTCAACACCATTGTCGCTCCTAAGAGCCTTCACCTGCTTCCCCGATTCTTTCTCAACCAGGGCCTTGAACTCACAGAACTTTGAGTATGTCTTTCTCTTCTTCTACATGAAGAAGATCTAGCACTTCCGAGAAAAATCATCAACAAATATCACATAGTACCTATGCTTTTTTGTCGAAGCTACTGAGAAAGGTCCACACACGTCTATGTGAATTCTCTCAAGGATCGTCGTGGCGCGACTATCCTTCTTGTGAAAGGTGGATTTCACAAATTTTCCCAAGGTACATCCCTTGCACTAATCTGACTGCGCAAGAGTACCCTTAGGAAGCCCAGTACAAATCTGCTGCAGTATCTTCAAAGCTCCATGGTGAAGGTGGCGCACCCCTCCTCAGGCTACCTTGCCCTCATCCCGACTCACCACTCCTTCTGCTTTGCCTGCCATTGCTGCGCAGCCATCTACCTGCAATTGATAAAGGTTCTTAACTCGAACCCCTATCCTCCGTGTTTCACCGCCGCCATCGCGCGATGTTTTCCCTCGCTAAAGACAACATCATATCCCTTGTCTTCTAACATGGCCACCGAGATCAGATTCTTCTTCAATCCTGGAACATGCATCACTTCCTTCAATACGAAGGGTTTGCTAGACTCCCTCTCAAAGGAAATGGTACCAATACCGGTTGCACTGTATCTACCATCATCCCCCATCTCGATGTGCACTCCAAGATCTTTCTCATCCAGATTAGTAAAAAAATCTTTGTCTCCGGTCATATGAAAAGATGCACCACTATCAAGAAACCACACTGAACCCATCATACTTGAGACCAAGCATGCGATCAGTGAAAAATATAGCTCAAAATTTGAGGCTAAGGCCTCTCCAGCTACAGATCCAGTAGCCTGCTTATTTTTCTTCTTTTGTGGACAATTAGTGGTGTAATGTCCGTGTTGGTGACAGTGGAAGCACTTCACCTTGGACATGTCCCGCTTCTTGCCTTTCACATTGGATTGAGAAGCATTCTTCTTGCTCTTCCCCTTCCTTTCTTTGGCAGCCAAAGCACAATTTTCTTCATCTGTACTCTTCAATGAAGATCCGTCCCTCGTATTCCGCCTTATCTCCTCTTGCACAAGATCCGACCAAAGTCGCTCCCATCCTGGAAATTTCTCCCAACCATTGACAGAGGCCTGATAGGAATGCCAACACTTCGGAAGCCCAAGGAGAGCCAAGCTCACCAAGTCCTCATCATCTACAATCACCCCCACACTTCCTAGCTCATCCCTGCATTGGATGAACTTCGTGAGGTACTTGGGCATACTGTCGCCTTTCTCCATTTTTATGTTCCTGAGTTTATCCTTGAGTGCCAAATTCCTCTTGTCGCTCTTGCTTTGGAATAAGTCTGTCAACGCTTTCCACATCAAGAATGGAGAAGCCTTACCATGAAGGCTAGACACTATGTGATACTTTACACCTTCCAACAGAATTCTTCAACACTTTGATGTCTTCTTTTGCCATGCGTCAAGTGCGACAGCATCATTAGAAGCAGGTTTTGGAATTTCTGCATCTATGAACTCCTTCAACCCATTTTCATCCAGCACCGCCTCCATCCTGTCCTTCCATGCAATATAATTCGAGCTTCCCTCAAGGGCATACTCCAATTTCAATCCGTTTAAAGACATCTCAACTTCGACACCAAGAAAACACTGCTGCAAATTCGAATTCCACCAGCTCAAAACTCAACCGCTTCAATGTTTTGCAATTTCTCCAATGATCAATATCGCTCTAATACCATGTATAAATTTGAATAACAGATATATTATTCACCGAGATTCTCCTGATCACACACTATTTTAACTTCATGCACAATACAGAATCTCTTCTACCATTGATCATTAATTGTGGAAATAAAAACAATCGCATGCGCACATTAAAACCATAAACAATCACACATATGAACATAGTATTTTATGGGAAAGCTTAAAGTTGAAAACCCCCAACTATATGTATATTATATTTCATAGAGATCATGTAACAATCATTATACAAAGCTCCTCACAAAGCTCTCAGTACAATCTCCAATTGCTACACACTAATCAAGCCCGATCTAGCAAATCACATGTTCCAATCTCTGCCACCTGATAGCCTGCCTCTACTGCACAATCACTACTGAAGAATGGCTCTGAATGAACTCAAATTGGTCCAGCCTTGAATAGTCAAACTTCTCTTTCAGCTACCTCTTCACTGGTCTCCACTGAAACTGTCCATGCACTATAGTTAACTGATGTATTCTTTAGTTGATTAATGAGTAAATAATTAATGAATTAATTAATAATTAATTCACACCACTCTCACTAGTGTATCAATCAGTTAGACTAGATACAAATAGCTCAACTATGTTTAACTAAGTTGAACTGAACACAACTCCACCAACTACCTCAATAACTCCACCAAACTCTGTCACATGAGTTCTAACTGAATTATCCATGCAATAGCTCCACTTAACCCTCAGGAATAGCGTAATTCCTTCTCATATGTCGGCCTCTGTGCCACATCTTGTTCATAGCTGAAGTGCTCGAAATAAGATCATGTTTATAGTCCAAATATTATTAAGAGCTAATAATATTTGACATATCTATTTTTAGACTGGCAATCTAAAAATAGATTCCGCCCAATATGTCTAAAAATAGAAGTCCATATATTTTTCCAACTTGACCAACCATCCACAAATAGCATCCTACAACTCATAGAACATGATCGACATGTCTAGAAATAGACTTGCACCAAAAATAGCCTGTGGGCCCACTTAGTGAAGACGACTTCTTTCCACTAAGCTCATCATCTTGTTGCAATCTCAACACCTGCTTCTCTGCAGTTATAGCAGATTAGTTGTCTGCGTCCTCGACCTGCGCTTCCTCCCCGACCTCCTCCCCTGCCCCTTGCTGGAGAGCCACCAAAGCTCACGAGAGATCTGGGTGACGCAGGGTCTGATTGTACCCTATAAAATTTTCGTTGATCTATCATCAGTTTTGGGCTATAATTGTAATCTACGGATAAACTACGCTTCCATAGATCGGTGTCTAGTCTAGAACAACAGGTGAAAGACTATACTAATTTTTCTCCTAACTTAGAACAGATACACAGAGAGGATTGGATGCTTACTTGTTTCAGTAGCTTCCAAATGGCTCCTTTCTGTTGCTCCCACCACAGCTTAAAATTCAAGTGATTTCAAATAGCTGAATGCTTCCTGCAAGAAATAACACTGAAACAGAAGAAGATGTAATAGTATAGATATCTATTCAAGCTAGTTAGCTAAATTAGTTAAGCATAAACTACATTCATCAACCAAGATTTTACAATATGGAAAATAAAAGTAAACATGGATGCATGTAGGGAAAAACAAGAAGTACTCTTTATTGATGATATAAGGAGAGGTTACAACCTAATTACTGATTTTTAGTGACCTTCCAACAAATTTCCCAAGTCTCATCACATCATAAGTCTCTCCAGCAGCAGCTCCACAAATCAAACTCTCTATTGAAAATTCTCCAGCATTTCCCTACTCAAATTCTTCCTTCCAAACACTTAGATCTATGTTCAATTTATAGAGAAACTGTAGGTAGTTTTGTAATCAATAACATTCCAAAAATAGGAAATACATGTTTCCATTCATGTAGATGTCAAATGGACACTTGGATCTGAAGCTTGACACATGTGAACCCTTCTAGAAGACACTGGCCAAGTGGAGATTCCGAAACAATGAGAATTTCGCTCCCAATGTGACCAACGCACCTTTGAATGTTGGGAAGTGCTTTGCAGAGCAGCCTTGAATGGGGCTACCTGGATATGCAACGCACTTAGGCCCCTTAGAGCCTGCGTTGGTGAGCTCCCACATGTTTAATAATAAGCTTCAAACCATGGAAAAGCCTTGCTTTGATGAAAATATTTTTTTTGATTCATGTTGTTTCCTGTCTTAGGGAATATAGAAACTGAGATGATAGGGAATGATAGACCCTTGATCATCAGTCCTGGAGATGATGCCCAGTTAACCAGGTCATTGGGAATGTTGCCCAAATTGACCTATAACAATTGCCCCCTAAAGCATGAGATCCAAATAATAAGAACATTTGATTGAGATGCTTTACACTGTGATGAGCCTTGAAACAAAGCGGAATGGTCACCTGCATCAATCTTAAAATACATTACATCATGATAAATCCTCTATCGATCATAATTGTTGAGGGTAGGAATTCCCATAGTCATCACATAAAACAATCTAATAACATGTACATAATTCAGAAAGTCGTCTACATTGGAATGTTGCCCAGATGCAAACATCGCCTACAGATATAGGCCCATGTTTGGATGACAATCTGTATGTAAGGTCACCGTACAGATGATGTGTACAAAAATTCTGAAATCGTAGCCCGGATGGCTAAAACTAGATCCGGGGTCTTCTTATCTCATTCACTCGATCATTCGAGTACAATTCTAGCCATGCGAATATATGATTTTTCGTCGAACATGGAAAGACATTGTTTGATTACCAGCCAATAATGAAAGCTTTTAACAAATGCGAGAGAACCACCATTAATGTCAATGGCTCTCAAGGTACTGCAGTACATTTCATAAGGCCTGAATAGATGATTTGACGTCGAACGCCAAACAAAATCTTTCGGTCAAAAGTCCGGAAGCAAGGGTCTTGTCGATGCTATAACAAGCCTCATGGTACTGGAATCTTATGTTTCTAAGTGAACTTCCTGGATATCGATTTGTAGTCGACAGGAAGTCACCTTATTGCAAAACTGGAGTTACTGATTTTGGAGACAAGGGTATGACTTGATATAGCAATTTTCAGGGATGACGGTCATGAAAATGAAGGTTTACGAGTATTGTATATGGATGAGTTCTTAATCACTGGATGACTTCTCTTAAACATATTGGCGACACTGTGATGAGTTGGCAACATTGACCCAAAACCGAAGTGAAGGTATGATGAACCATAGGTGTGAATGAACCGTCAATACGATTACCCAACCCAAACAGTCACGGACATGGAGTGAAATAAGTGTCATGTTCAAGAGTGACTTGCTAACAAAAATAAACTTTGCTTGCTTTTCCCAAATTTTCCCCGGTCATTTGTCGACCAGTACCTCTTTATTTTTTAACAAGCTTGAGGAGGATAACATTTTCTTGATCTATAATTCAACCCTTCGGGTGAACAAAGAATAAAGTATCGTTATTTAATAATTTAATGAGTCTAGCGATGAATGAAACTTGATTCTTGCCATGATCGACAAGCCTGTCGCTATTTTATGTTTCAAAGAGCTTAACGACAGTGATAGCTCAGTCCTTTTTCATGTTTAGAGAGTCTGAAAAAGAGGACGAAAAAGAACTCCAAAAAGGTACTTTTTCGTAAATTTGTCTCTCAGATCTGAAAAAGTGTAAAATGATATCTGAAAGAACCTCTTTGGTCATGTTTAACCAAGGTATTCCTTTTTCGTAAATAATCCATCTGAGTCCGGAAAATGGTTAAACTTATACTGAGTAGATATCAATTCATTTACTTTAACGAGCTTGAAATGACAAATGCTCGGCAATCTTTTCACATTATCGGAGTCTGAAAAGAGCTGAAAGAAGACTCCAGAGGTTCCTTTTTCACTATTATAGAAGCTCGAAAAAAGAGATAAAAGTGTGCTTCAAATCCTTTTTCGTTTTTAACAAAGCTCGAAAAATAAGGAGAAAAAGCACACTTTGTGGTCAAGTCCTTCTTGAAATAAATCTGCATGAATAACCTGTTCGTCAGTTGTATTTCCTGTTCAAAACAACATCAAATGGATTAAAAGTACCTGTTTCATGATAAAAACATAATAAAACTATAGTTATAGCAATAAATTTAACTTGCAAGTAATTAAATGACTATATAAAGCAGTTTCACTATTCATTTTTACCATTCCATAGTTACCATTTGCATTTTGGAGCTCTGAACCTGATTTTTCCCCCGAAATTTAGTCGTTGATTGTGGTCGTTTCAGTGGAAATATTTCATCACCGTTTGATCCAAGTCAGTAGTAAAAACCTCCTCTTTCTTTCAGTATTCATTTCATTACCTTTCCTTGCAAATTTTTAGGGTTTTAAGGCCCCTAGGGTAAATTTTTCAAAAATTGAGGGCAACGCACCCCTAAATGTCAAAACCTGTGTTGCATAGCAGGTACAGTGAAGTGTACCTGCATGTGCAATGCACTGTCTCAACCCAGGGAGTGCGTTGGGCGCAATTGAAGGTTTTTGTTTTCATTCTGTGTCCAAAATTTTCCTAGTTTTTTGCAATGAATGGTATCTAATGGATCTTATGGTTGATTTTTAGGTTTCCATCGGATTATAATGATGATTACATGGAGAGAAATAGAACATGAAGAACAAGATATGATTTCCTTGAATGATCCGGGTACTGTAAGAGCTTTAAGATATTGTGGGCTACTTAAGTACTTTAAACTGTCGGGAATGAGGCAACAAATAGAACTCTTGGAGTTCCTTGTTCGAGCATGGGATCCAGCGATAGAGGCATTTCACATAAACAATCAAGTGTTGTCCATAACAGTGGAGGATGTGTATTTTCTCACAGGTTTGTCGAGGAGAGGTTTGCCCATTTCATTCACAGGATCTACCGTTGGAGGAGAAATAGTGAGGGATTATGTTATGCAGTATTTCTATCCAGGGTCAAAACCTAGCAAAGATGGAAAAATAAACATCCGTGATGTCAGGGATTTTCCTTTGAGGACCATCCTATTCACGATCGCTAAACTAGCTGGCACCGTTACACTCCATGTAGCGAACATATCGTATATGCAGTATGCGTTGGAATGTTTAGAGACAACAGTTTTCAACTGGTCTGAAACTATTCTATCTCAAATAAAGGAACAACTGAATAAAGCAAAGGGAGGAAGGAAGAAAAATTTCAGTTATGGTTCCATTCTCATTTCCTTCGCTTTGGAACGAATTCCATTGATGCAGCCACAACATGTAACATTGGATATATCTAGTCCTAGAGATCCTCGGATGCAGAGATGGGTAGAACTCATGGGTCAAAATTTAGGCCAATCGACCATTGTGTTCTCGACTGCATTCTTCACCTGGTTCAGACGACAGATCGTCACCATCGATGAGTATGCGTATGCAGGCATCGACTTCCGAGTAAATCCAGATCTAGTTTTACCAGAAGGCGCTCTGTGGGGTGCAATAGTAAGATTTATTTGACCGTGTTTTTTTATTTTTATAAGGTTTAAGAAAATGTTTTTGTGTTTTGATTTCTTTTGAAGACTAAATTAAATGTTTAATGTAATGCAAATATCAGTCGCGTTCAGCCAGTAGAGGAACCAGAGCGCGAAGCGGATGCGCCAGCAGAGAGGGTTGTTGGGAGAGCAGTCCTTCAGGACCTTGATATGGTTGAGACTCTTGCTGAGCTCCAGCAGCACATAGATGGGTTGACCTTCAGGATTCTGGATTTCCGGATCGAAGAGCTTCCCATGCGACTGCAGCAACACACAATTGGAGTTCCTAATCATTGGATGTGGTTGCTCCGTAGGATTGCTAGATCTATAGCATGCTATCATGAGCACCACTAGATTACTTATGACTTTTTCCATACATTTTGAGGTCAGATGACCAACTTGTCTTGGGCACAAATTTTGTAAAAAACCTATAACTATCTATCTATATGTTTTCAGATTTTTTCCTATGTTTAATGCGCAATCCTATTCAATGATGTGAATGTTTTCTTTACCTATGTCGCAAATGTCTGTCTAAAACTCGATTAGCTAATGAATCAGTTAAAGTGTTCAGATTTCTGGAAATGTGTTGATATTGAATGAAATCAAAATGTCTCTCCAAAAGTTGAACTCTAAGGAAAAATCTAAGAAGTGTTGGATTTCTAACAGTATAAATACTAGTAAGTTGTAGTACCACAAGTTGTGAGTCTAACCTGATGATTATGTGATTAATACCAAATGAAATGGCATCAGAGAGAAGTTCAATCAACGCGCTATACTCAGCGACATTATTCGTCGATCTACCGATAAAAATCCCTTGAAAACTCACTAACTCGCCATTCGGAGTGAAAATGGCCCATGTTGTAGAGGATAGATTCTACGTACTACGACTAGCACCATCATCATATCCAACAAATGGTTCCGAAGATTCAAACATCTGCGATGAAATGTAAAGCGGATTACTAACGTCAAGAAAACTCTAAAAAACAAATTAAGATAGTGAATGCAAATCAACAGCATATAAACAATATAATACAAAAAATTACCATGCTCATGATTAAGCATAGTAACGTTTAAGATACAACCCATTTCTAGGCTATGCCAATGGAATTCCATCGTAATCAACTAACTCATAGGCACCCTTAGCAAGAACTCTTTTGACAATGTAGGGGCCATGCCATAATGGCTCGAATTTCCCTGTAGCTACTTTATCAGCTTCTTGGTCATAAAGAAGGACCAAGTCGCCCTCTGAGTAGATGCGAGGCTAGACATTTTTGTCGTATTGCACCTTTATACGTCTCTTATGCACTTCGTTGGCCAATTGGGCTTCACGATGAATTTCATCTAGATGGATGAGGTTAAGGAGACGCGCTTGTCCATTTGATTGTGGATAATAAGGAGTAGAATTATCATGTGACAATCCTAACTTGGCTGTCAATTCAGACATCATATGGTTGCGAAAATGCTTCCCATGATCCGTAACTATAGCCTGTGGGACCTATTAGTGTCAGTATTTGCATACTTCCACCAAGGATCAAAATACATTTGCATGTGCATCTTAGGTGTCCCATTTTCAGGAAATTTTCAATCATTCCATTAGATCATGGTATAAAATTATTCCACTGGTGGTTGTCCTTGTCTGGTCTGTGTTTCAAAGGCGTTTTCCATGTTATTTAAGTGCAAAATCATGTTCCAAGTCTATCCATCAGAAAGATCCCGGAAAGAGATTTCCAACAGTATATCATACTCTCAAAACTAACTCCTGGATTGAAAACTATGCATAAGTGAAAGAAGGTTCCCAATAGCCTAATCTTTCCCCTTTTCCATTTGTCCCTTATAATTCAATTCATAAAAGTTTTAAGTTTTTTATTATTATTAAACCCTCCCCTTTCCCTGTCTGATTGCATGAATTTCATTTGCAAAGGCCCTTTTAAAACCATAAAACCCCAATGCGATTGGATAAACCCCTTCTCTTCCGTTCCGATCGCACCTCCGATCCAATCGCAGTGATCAATCGCACGTCCGAATCGACCCCTCCGATTGACCCATCGCCAATTACATTTCTTCGATGCGATTAATCACCAATCGCAATCGGCATTCCCAAAGCCCTTTGCTTCTGCTCCTCTTTCGATCCTCCGATTGCGATCATCCAGGCCCCACCATAAGGCTTTTCTGCCCCGCTCCAAGCCAAAGGGTTGTTCCCTTTATAAAAGGAGAAAGATTGATTTTAAATTGTTTCATAGGTTTTTCATCGCAATCAACACTTTCTCATAACTCTTTAAAACCCACCCCGCTCACCTTTTGATTGCAATTGCAATTTCCCCTTTTCCCTTTACACTAATCGCAATTGAAAATTTCCATTGTATCAATCCCTTATGTGTCACACCCCCTCCGATCTTCCGATTCCGATTGCGATTGCGATCTACTCCCCGGGTCCTACTAAACCCTTCCACCTTTTCAATGAAAAAGGGGTTTACCTTTGTAAAACCCATATTCATTTTTATTTTTTTTTATAAGGATTTCACCCCCATCACATTTTTTTAATCGCATCGCATATTTATCATCGCTCTATTCCAAGATACCTTCCCTCCCCTTCCGACTGCGATTGCGATTGCGATTTGGATCGCGATCGGGCCTGCCATCCTTTCCTTTATTCCTTCCACCCAAAATGATTCTTTTCTTCACTAAAGGGAATAATTTCATTTTTATTGGTTCAAAAGGCATTTCTCCAAAAGTTGGTTTTCTTCAACAGATAAAGACAGAGAAACAATCAAAAGGCCGAGAGCTAAATATGAAACAGATACTTCTACAGCAACGATAAAATAGGAATTTGTTCTTCAGATTTCCTATTTCCATTTATTCAGTGTAACAGCAAATCTTCAAAGGTGTCAAAATGTACTACCGTTCCTTCTTTTCAGGAGCATAATCGTTGGTATTTTTCCTATGTTCGGATTCCAGTGAAACAGCTCCCTTTTCTATGGACTTTCTCCCCTAATTTTTGGTCTATTTAATGTAATTCTCAATCATTTGTAAGCCAGTCGGTAGGAGAATAGTGTGGAAATAGTTTGGAAATCACTGAGGACGCTCTGCTCTCCCATTGTAACAGTTTGACAAGGAATTAATAAGATATGCAGCTCTGATTTGTGGGATCCATGTGGTATTAATTTTAGCATTTGTTCTCTCCTTTGTGTTCATATGTAAATTTGTTATGTTCACCATATATTCATAAACATTTCTGGTTGAATGCTTTCAAGATAGATAGGTAGAATCCATTTTTAATGCTCTGCCTTGGAAAATCATTCAATAATTTTGTTTTTCTTCTGTTTGAAAAGGATCCATCTCCTATGCCCTTTTCAGCTCCTCACTAGTCTTACCATCCCATCATTATTTAAACTTAATTGCTAAATTTCCTGCCTACCTTGCCCCATGAAATACCCTGTATCTCTTATGTAATTCCCCAGACTCAAACTTCCCCATCTTTTCCATACAGCCCTGAAAATTCATAAAAACATTTCCCATTATTATACCTAGCCTAATATCAATTTGTCATTATATTTCATTGAAATATATTTTCCCGTAGAGAGCCCTCTCCTTACTTTTAGGGATAGCTACAAGGCTGAGCGTGGTTTAAGGTTACCCTGATTTTCCTTCCTTCAGCCTAAGGTTCAAATTAGGTGCTAATAGGACCCCAAACCGTGAAATGACATGATTGAAGAAAAACAATGCAGCTTTTTGTCCTGTGTTGTTGAATGTAGGCATTTCTTCGACCCATTTGATAAAATAGTCGACCGCAACAATAATATAACCATGCCCCTCGAAAGAAGGAGGGTTATAGGTCATGAAATCAATACCCCATTTCGTAAATGGTCTAGCAGAGACAAAAGGATGCATTGGCGCTGGCGGTTTGCGGATTTTATGGTCATAAATCTGGCATGCATGACAACTTCTGACTACGAGGATACAATCTTGAAAAATAGTAGGCCAAAAGTAACCCGCACGGAGTATCCTCTGCGCGGTAGCATAACCAGATAAATGTCCACCACAAGCCCCAGCATGGCAATCATTTAATACCTTTTTGGCCTCCTCATGAGTGAGGCACCTCCTTAAAATGGTATTGACACCGCGACAATGAAGTGTATCGCCAACGATTAGATAATCTTTGGCTTGGTATTGAATACGTCGCTGATCAGAGAGAGAGGTATTAGGTCAAAAAATTTGGGTTTGAGATAAATGATGAAATCTCCATACCAGGGATCAGATGATTTGATCAGAAACAGAGACTCGTCTGGAATAGATGGTTCCGACGTAGTTTCAGTACTATCACAGGGAAGGTCACGGAGAAGCTCAGCCAAAAATAAATACTTCTTTGACTTGGATTTGATGAATTCCAAATCAAATTCCTGCAAAATGACGATCCATTTTGAATATTTTTCCCCCTGCAATTTACGTGATAAGATGTAAGTCATGGGGTTGTAATCCGAAACTATTGTTTTTTTTCGGAGCAGAATATAATGGTGAAATATTTGGACAGCTTGAACGGCTGCCAAGGCAAGATTTTCCACATACGAGTACTTAACTTTTGTATCATTGAGATTACGACTCAAATAATAGATCGGATGTTCAATTCCATCTTCTACTTGGACCAAAACCATAGCGATGGTCGTTTTAGTTGCGGCGATATATAGGAAATAATCATTTTGATAATTTGGAGGATACATTAATGACGCTCAGACAAGATGGTCCTTGACAACATCAAAAGAAGCTTGCGCGACTTGGTCCCAATGGAAGGGAACCCCCTTTTTCAATACTCGATTAAATCCTTTAGCCATTTCGGCATAGTTTGGAATGAACCTTCTCAGGAACTTAGCCTTTCCTTGAAGTTTCTATATCTGAAGTAGGTTTGATGGTGAAGGAAAATCAAGAATGGCCTGTACCTTCAATGGGTCTATTCGAATTCCTTCTTTTGAGACTACGAATCCAAGAAATCGACCAGAACCAACACAAAACACACATTTGTGTGGATTGAGGCATATCTTTTAGTGTCGGCATCATAAGAAAATGTCTCTCAAATGCATCGGGTGATCAGTCCATTTTTTTGAATTCGCTGGTAAATCATCTAGATATGGTTGAATAATGTGCTTGATGTTGTTGAAATCATAATCCATTGCTCTCTAAAAAGTTTCCCCGGGGTTATTTAAACCAAACGGGAGTTTTCGATATGCGAATGTGCCCCAGGGACAGATGAATGTTGTCTTATGCTGGTCATCTGGGCAGATATTGATTTGATTGTAGCCGAAAAATCCATCCATGAAAGAAAATATTTCACATCCAGCACAATTGTCAATAATCTGGTCGATAAAGGGTGTAGGATAGTTGTCTTTTGGACAAGCCTGATTAGCATCCCGATAATCGACGCACACTCTAATGGTTCCTTGTTTTTTCATAACAGGAACGATATTGGAAACCCACTCAGTTAGTGGAATAGGGTATATGAAACCAGCACGCAAAATTTTTTCAACTTCTGTTTTGATGGCAGCAGCTTTCTTCGGATGAACAGGACGTAGTTGTTGACGCACTGGTTTAACATCAGGATACATATTAATAGTGTGTTCAACTATACTAGTATCTATGCCTGGAATTTCCTCGTAAGACCAAGCAAATACGTCATGAAATTCATGAAAAAGAGAGTGATATGAATCAAGTTCTGATGGAGAACAAGATACACCGACATGAATATTTTATACAATGCCAGGTTTAGTCGAAATATCGATAGAAATCATTTCTTCAATATTTGATAAATTTCGCTCAAATTCAATTGCATTAATCGAAAAAGAATTCGAAAAGAAATTTTGAATGGATGGGTGATATAGTTCACTAAGATTATTTTCTTCATAATCTGGAAGATGGGAGTGATGATGATAATATTCCCATGGTTCTCCTTCTACCATCATAGCTTCCAAAACATTTTCATTTGTCAAAAATTTTGAGGAAAATGGATCAGATGGAGTACCAAAATCTAATGAACGATCAACCCAAACACTCAGCGACGCTGATTTCGGATTTTCCGCCCAAGCCAAATAGATTGATTGTTATTGTAGCTCAATAGGGTTGAGCGATAAAACATCATCCAACGTAGAAATATCAGAATCACCCTTACTCTTCCTTAAGCCAGATAGAGTGGAAGAGATCATGTAGCAGGTCTCTATGCTTGCAATTTTTGCCGACGTCGTGGGCGGCGGTAATGCAAAGGTTCCCATAAGAGTGGAATCCTTTAAGATTCCTACACCATTGTTCTAGATTTCTAGTTGGGGTAAGTGAATATACGGAACGCTTCCAGTTACCTGCAAAAATGAGGCAAAAAAGGATAATTGATTAATGATTGTAATAGTACCTTTATGAGAAAAGGCAACCATTCTAAAATATGTAGAAAAAATTGTAGTCATCGCATATACCCATGGCCTTCAGAGTAAAATATTATAGTCAAGGGGTCCATCAACAACCTCAACATCAATACTTATTGTTTGTCTGCCTAATTCAACTTGCACGTTATTATTAATACCACAAGGTTTATATGTTCTTCCATCAAAAGCCTTCAATGTCGTTGATGATTGTGATAATCGCGGCGAGCCAAGTGACTTCCAACAGTTTAGAGACATAATGCACGTAGATGCTCCCTCATCAATAATAATACGATGAACAAGGTGATTGAGAACATTCACTTGGATGGAGAATGCCAATTTTGCTCGTAGCTACGGTACATAGCCCATATGATTAAAGACAACAAGATTAGAACCAGTCGGATCAATTCCACCAATGGCCGACAATAAAGCCTGCTTTTGGGAGGGACAATTTTGTAATACCTCAAGAGTAGACATAGCTAAGGGGTATTGAGCCAAATATTCAACTATATTATAATTTTGTGTAGCTCTTGCTCGAGGATTATATGTCGATTTATGAATTACTTCCTTTGATGGCATAATCGTCAATTCAGGAATAATAGAGGTGGTACTGATTCATTAGATGGATTCGTTGTAGAGGTAGTAGGTTGATCAGTGGCCGAACGACAATAGTCTTTATTCCATGTTGACACCAAAATATCTTGTGAAGGGTTTCTAGTGGGTAACATTAACACTTGGGAACTAGGAGCTGGATCCGTAGCAACAAAATTTGTGTCTGGACTTGGAAATGGGTCTGTCAACACAGCTGATGCATTAGAAGTCTTGATGATTTTTTAGACTTCAGCACAGTGAGGAAAATCCCTAACAAATTGTTACTCATTACACATTATGCATGGATAACGAGATTTATGTGGTCCTGACGGTTGATCAGATGATCGTTCCTGCGGGTTAGAAGTTTTCTTTTTCTTTGATTTCCCCTTTTTCTTACTTCTTGGTTGCTTATCACTTTTTCCTTTGTCAAATGATATTGCATTGATTTCAGAAGTAGGAGTAGGATCAGATGCAATAGTTTTGTGTGTATTTATAGTGCCTATCAAGCCATCTCTGGCATGAGAGTCCTTTATTTGAGGAGGAACATTGAAATTAGATTGCGGCGCATTTGGTATTTTCTAATAGAGCATGCCAGACTGAGTATAAATCAAGTCTAAATACTGGGCATGAGCGATAACTTGCTCTTATGTGATGACGCCACCTTTAGACACATCCTTTTTTATAGATGGTAACAAGGATTTGATGAACCATTCAGCAAGAAGCTGATCGGGAACAAATGTCTTAAACATTCGTCGATGGCGACGACACTCATGAATATGATCTAAAATGTGAGTAGCATTACTCTGTTTGAAATTGGTCAAGAGTTCCATTCCAGTTTTGTATCTGATCAGTAATTGGAAATGGGTCAAAAATATAGTAGCCAAAGCAGTGAAATTGTCAAATGAAGCTCTAGGTAATTCAATGTACCATTTAGTTGTCGGACCTGTGAGCATTCTCTGGAAAAGACGTAATCGAACAGAATCATCATTTAGGGAATTTGATGAACACCATAAATGATAAGTCATAACATGAGTTGATGGGTCTTCTCTAGGGTTTCCATTGAATTTAGAAATATCGGAGGGTAATTTATGTGGTATCACCTGCCACCAAGGAGCATAGTTGATAGGATCATTGGTTAACCGGTTTAAATATAGTAATTCCAACGTTGCAACAAAAGGAAATTGTCTATTAAGGTCAGGTTGAGCATAGCTAGGATAAGATGGAATTTCTTGGGCAACGGGTCTTTGAGCACCAGCATATGGGATTTGATGTTGATAACCCAGATAGGGGTTGTTTTTCATGGCAAACGCTTGGGAGTTTTGTTGACCAAAACCTGGATATGGTACTTGTTGATATGAAATTTGAGGAATTTGCACCTATGGCTGCCAAGGGGTATGTCCACCAATGTTATAACCCAAATTAGTATAAGTTGGATTCGGTTGATATGTATAACCAGATTGCATTTGTGACATCCCATAAAATGGTGGACCAACTTGTGAATAAATGATCCCTGATACAGGTTGTTGTAAATTAACCAAAGGGTTTTGATTCTATAACAAGGGTATAGATGTATTAATAAGTGGTATTGAAGTGGGTGTAACAGGTTGAATTGGTTGATACAATTGGACAACCATTTGTGGTTGGATAGGCAGAGTGGGCTGCCATTGACAAACATGCATGTCAACATTAGTTTGACCAGAATGTGACTGAGTACTGTCATATTGGGTGACCATAGGTTTCCCCCCAGCATAGGGAGGATAATAAGATAGAAAATATTGTTCACTGAATGCTGGGACTCCAGTTGATATGGTTTTTTAAGGAATTGACCCATAATGACCGGCTTGATATTGCCCTGATGATGGATTTAATGAATCAAGTCGTTCAATACTAACTATAGGACTACCGGTTAAAACACCCGATGATGACATTGGCAAAGACCATTAACGTGAAGGTGCACCAGAGAAAGTGTCAGATAGTGATTTGTAACCTGTTGGGACCGAAGGGCCACCGTGCAAATATGACTCTGGTGAGGTTGTGAACATCGATGGAGTAGCGAGGGTAGGATCTAACGTAATTGGAACAGCAGACCCAACCGAAGATGTTGGTTCAGACATAGTTTTATGGCCAAATGTATACTCTCTGAAATCGACGTGTGATTGAACAGCAATAGGATCAACAAAAGCAGATGGAAACGATTGAGGAAAAAACTAGTACAGGTAAAGGTCTCCCCAAAGTGGGTTTGACTTAGAGGTGTATCAGGTTGAGGGATTTCTTCAATCGCGATTAAACCAAGAGGAAGAACTTCACCGTCAGGCCCAAAATATATTTCAGACGGTTGACTATGTGAAATAGGAGTTTCAGTGGCTAAAGAACTTTGTGGGATGACCAAGGTAGGAACAACTTTGAGCTGTTCAGATTCAGGATTCAGATATTCTCGCAAAGAAGAGACATGATCTGGATCAATGTGAGATTGAACAACTTCGGGTCCAGGAGGTATGGTCTCAGCGATTTAATGGATCGTGACCATGGGTAGCTGTGAAGACTCTATTTCAACAACAGTAGATGAACCAGGATGTGTGGAAACAATTTGAGCTAGCTCTGGTTTAAATGATGATGTTTCGCCAGAGGTACGAATTGTACTTGATTCGGAAAATCGTGATCTCCTTCGCCCACCATAAATAACTTCCCATGGTAAAGGTGGTTTTAAAGCTAATCTACGCGGACGATAGGGGGTAGGATTATGTTCTTCCATGATTACTGATTTATTTTATCCAAAAACATATAAACAAAAAGAGGGTAATTCTAGGCAAAAGGGTTTACCAGGAAACTGTGAACTGCAGAATACCTCTCGGCAAACCAAGAAGTACAGGCAGGTAATCTCCCCGAATGTTGTGTTTGGTGTATCACAATTTTAAGGAGGTTGAATCGGTTCACTATGGATGGATAGCACCTAAAATTTGTCCTCCCAAATATACCTGAAGGTACGTGGAGGCCCAAGTCTGTATTATCATTGTCTGATGTGAAACTGCATAGTGAGAGCACCCCTTTATACTTATCATACTGTAACACCACCCGATATACCCGAAATTACGTGGACGAGCTACGATATACTTACGTACGTGGAGTGAGGTATCACACTTGGAATGTATCGCAGACAAGTTAACGACAATTGCTATGTTTTACGATGCCAAAACATGTCTCTAGCCTAGACCTCTAAATGTTATCGTTAATGTTCCAAAGCGTTGTTAAGTAAATTAAGATTTATTTTATGTTGACCTTGCTTAACAGTTTTCCTTTCAAGTTCACCACGATGATGTATATAAAATTCCTAAAATGCAAGCTAATAATGATAAACAAACTTTCACTTTCAGCTTTTTCAATGAAAGACCTAGCTACTAAGGGAAGAGAGCAAGTAATTTGAGAGCAAACAAATCAATGAACAAAACAAATCAATGAATCTCAAACTAAATCCAGATTTCCTAATGTTCCTTTTGCAAAAAACACACAATCCTACATGCAAATGCAAGTTTTTCTTTTCAGTTTCCTTAATGTTATGAATGCAGAAAAGAAACTAGGTGCACTAGATCAATAATCGAAATGCTTTTAATTTCGAGAAACAAATAAAACAAACAACAATTTCTCTTTTGAAGGAAAAACGAAGATTTCAACAACAATTTCTCCTATCAAGGAAATGAAGATTTTATGACAATTTCCTATTTCGAAAGCAAACGATTCTTAATGTGACCATAAAAAGTAATTTGAAATCAACTTGTCAATGATAATGAAAAACTTTTTTAAAACAACATTGAACAAATTTTCAGTCAAAGGAGAAGAAATATATAGAGTTATTGGTCAATAGAGCATTAAACTTTTTAGAACAAATCAGCAAACAAAACTGAAGCAAAATACAAATTCAGATTCAAGGGGATTTGTTCCTTTCAGGGGCCAACGCAGTCTCCAAAGGGAGACAGTGCTCTGCAACGCAGGCTGACAAGGGAGACAGTGCTCTGCAAAGCACTATGCCCTAACCAAGGGTGCATTGAGGGCAGTAAACAAAGAAAAAGCTACTGTTTGGCTCACTAAATTTGCAAATGAAGCTCTGAAAAAAGTATAATCTTTATGTTAAACAACTACTAGGTGGATTTAGAAATCAGATCAGAGACTAAAACACGAAGAAACAAGAGAAGTTCTCCCCAGCGGAGTCTCCAATTTGTTGGGCCAAAATTGTAATCTACGGATAAACTACACTTCCCTAGACCGGTGTCTAGTTTATAACAACAGGTGAAAGACTATACTAATGTTTCTCCTAACTTAGAACAGATACACAGAGAGGATTGGATGCTTACTTGTTTTAGTTGCTTCCAAATGGCTCCTTTCTGTCGCTTCCACCACACCTTCAAATTCAAGCAGTTTCAAATCGCTAAATGATTCCTGCAAGAAAGAACACTGAAACAACAAAAGATGCAATAATATAGATATCTATTCAATCTAGTTAGCTAAATCAGTTAAGCATAAACTACATTCATCAACCAAGATTTTACAATATGGAAAATCGAAGTAAACATGGATGCATGTAGGGAAAAACAAGAAGTACTCTTTATTAATGATAGAAGGAGAGGTTACAACCTAATGACTGATTTGTAGTGACCTTCCAACAAAGTTCCCAAGTCTCATCACAGCATAATTCTCTACAGCAGCAGCTCCACAAATCAAAGTCTTTATTGAAAATTCTCCAGCATTTCCCTACTCAAATTATTCCTTCCAAACACTTATATCTGTGTTCAATTTATAGAGGAACTGTAGGTAGTTTTGTAATCAATAACATTCCCAAAATAGGGAATACATGTTTCCATTCATGTAGATGTCAAATGTACACTTGGATCCGAAGCTTGACACATGTGAACCCTTCTAGAAGACACTGGCCAAGTGGAGATTCCGGAACAATGAGAATTTCGCTCCCAATGTGACCAACACACCTTTGAATTTTGAGAAGTGCTTTGTAGAGCAGCCTTGAATGGGGCTACCTACATATGCAATGCACTTAGGCCCCTTAGAGCCTGCGTTGGTGAGCTCCCACATGTTTAATAATAAGCTTCAAACAATGGAAAAGCCTTGCTTTGATAAAATTATTTTGTTTGATTCATGTTGTTTCCTGTCTTAGGGCATATAGCAACTGAGATGATAGGGAATGATAGACCCTTGATCATCGGTCCTGGAGATGATTCCCAGTTAACCAGGTCATTGGAAATGGTGCCCAAATTGACCTATAACAATCAGCTCATAATTTCAACAGTTCTTCTCATCATGTCCTACCGACTGGTAGAACCTACACCATTGTTGCTTCACTTTTGGGACATATGCTCCTAGCTAGGGGCAATGGTCCGTATCGTGTAGCCTTGCTATGCAGCAATCATCGCACCATAATGCAGATCCACTTGAGCCTGGACACACTAGGTTAGGTTCTCCTGCCTGTATGTAATCTGTCAATAGTGGGCACTGATCCTTCGTATGGACAGATACCCGACATTGTATGCACCATAGATCTGTGCTGGCTCCTTTTCCTCGTTCCTTTCGCAGGTTCTGAATTTCAATGTGCATAGCTCTAAGTTTCTCCTAAATTTATTGTACTCCTAACGAAGTATCTTCTCTGGGCACAACTATTAGTTTCATAGCGACTTCCACAGCTTTTTCATGCAACTCGAAGGTTTGGTGACTCATTGGTATGCGCAGGTGAGGCAACAACATAGCGATGAACCATTCAGTATGTTTTTTATCGTCATACTCAAATCCTCCTTCCCTGATTTCTCTCTTTAGTCGCTGATCAGCCTCCCACACAGACTCAGATGCTCCTTGCTTGAAGTCCTTCACATCTGCTACTAACTGAGAGTAAGATTTTGGCTTTCGGAACTGTTGCTTCAGAGCGTCCTTAATATCTTGAATAGATGCAATCTCGTTCTGAGATATGTATCGCATATACCAATCCAAATATCTTTCTTCGAATGCCAGGGATAGTTGCACCCTCTTCACCATATCGCTTGCCACATTTTGTGCAGTCCATATGGAATCTGCAACAAACCAAAATCGTTCCATATCCTCATCTCCTACCCCCTTGAAGGTAGGTAGTTTCAGGTGCACAGCCATATCACTGTCCGACGGAGGTGGTGGTATGGACGAATTCTTACCTCTGCGTGGCCTAGACGGTAGTGTAGCTGGGGGGCTCTGTGCATCCATCTCTCGCAAAGGGCTATAGATAGATCTTCCCCCTTCAAGGTTGGTTTGATAGTATTTACCACTGCGTGTCGTGCTCTCATCCGGATACAAGGTCATTCACTCAGTATGACTACACAGAATACTCTTCTCGCACAGTAATATCTTAATCAGCAGGGGTAATGTCTTCAGAAACTTGCCCCGGAAACCTTTAAAGAATCTTCGCTCTGCTTCGGAGTAGGAGACGAACTAATCAATGGAAAATTCTGTCACAAACCCTCCTAGCACACTGTCCACCTAGTGATCCACCACGCGATTGATTGTATTATCAATCCTTTCCAGATGCTGGATCAGCCCTGGAGTCCACTGAGTGACCCGTTCATCCTTCCAACACTTTTGTAACTCTACGAGCCTACAAATGGCTCTGTTAACGGGACTTGAACCCGGGTCCCTCGGGTGAGAGCTAAGTATCCTGACCAACTAGACTACATCAAAAAGCGAAGCATGGTATTTAAAAATAACGATACACGAGTAATAGTACCATTGGCTCTCGGGGAAGGTGCATGGTATACAAAGCCAGCGTGCGATGAGGAGGAAGTGGATCACATTTACAAGTTGACAACGCAGGACGAAGATTGGATTAACCCTATTAGTATGAATCTTTTGTCGAAGCGTACGAAAAAAGACCACTTTAGCTACGCATAAATTATAGCCCTAACATCAAATGTGGCTGCTAACATCTTCAGATCTGCAGTTAGTTGATCAAGACAAGCGCTGCAAAAAACCAGATCTATGCATAGAAAGACATTAAGAAGTAAAATCAAGAGTTTGCTCCATACATCTAATAGACAAGATAAGAACAATGTTTTTTGAAAGAATTTTTGTATTAAGGGCACCTGGGAGGAAAACAAGAAGGTGTATCCAATTCTCCTCAATGGGATGGGTTCTTGGAAGTCCTCAGCACTTCAGATCTAGAATCTCTCTCTCTTGTTGGTGTAGAAAACCCAGACAAAGATAGAACTCAAAGGGAGCTCACACAGCAAATAATGTAGAATGTGGCCAAGTGTATATATCCAGAGTGATCTAATAGGCAACAAAAGGTGAAGAATGGTAGGAAAAACCCTCCTATTTATAACAAAATATTGGGTCATTCTAGATCTTGGTGCATGATTAAAATAACATTAACCAAATCTAGATCCACCTTTTATGGAATATTCTATTATATTTGTTGGAAGGAAAAGGTATTTGACTTGGGTCAAATCCCTTTATTTGTAAGTAATAAATAAATAAATTTATTTATCATTTTAAGGAAGTGGTTGGATGATAATCAAATAAATAATGATTTATTTAATTATTTATGGGTGATTTAGTCATATTTAACAAGGAATATTATTTAAATAAGGTTTAAATAATTATTCCTAGAAAATAATAAGATAAAAAAAGATTTATCTAATTAATTTCTTTGTTTTGGGTTAAACATGACCAGGAAAATCAAACAAATATAGGTTTGTTTAATATTTCCTTTTGGGGTTTCCTGTTTAGACCATAAACAACCTAATAAATGTGTTTTATTAAGTTATTTTACATAGTGAAGGAAATTTTACTTAGGGTAAAATTGGTCTTACATGGTGTACTTTGGTCCATCTAGTGATAGTGGGTTAGATGACCAAAAAATGGTGTAACAAACCCCACGGCGGAAGGAGTACTCTGTTGGGAAAAAGACAGTGAATGCTTTTCCAACTCTGATGGGGAAATAGAGAATTGGTAAGGCCGGTTGCATGAGCTTTCCACACTACTATGTCTTCGGGTCACAAGGAACTTCCACTGAATCTCCTCCGAGGTAAGAGACCTACCCTACTTTGGGGATTCAAGTAACATTAAGGAATTTTTATGCGCATTCGAAGCAGAAGTTCCCAAGGTATGCAGGCTATGGGCTCTTAAGCTATCCCTGCGCGGAACACCTGCGCGCTGGTGGGAGATGCATGGGAAGGTATTCCAGGACTGGGAGGAATTTCAAGATAAGATGATCTTGTGATTTGAAGCTCCAGCTGCGAGACGGATCAAAAAGTTCCTTGGGTCAAAAGATCCACGCAGATATTTTCTCGCATGGGAAATGCAATGGTGCGATAGAACCCCAAAAGAACGGGTCCACCTATTTATCCATGCTCTGGGACTATGTCCAGCTGCATGGTATTTATATGTGGAGCTACATCAGTGCACTCGCCATTGGGAGACTTTGCGGGATGAGTTTCTGTGAACATTTAGGGTGGTGGATGGCACAGGAGCGCTTGACGCAGCTCTGCAGAACACTGACACCTTGACTTGGGGTAGACCACGCCTGTACATCGCATATGAATCATGGGGAACGCAAGTACCACACATGGTGGAATACTATAGCCTCATCCCAAAGGAAGGAAAGGATGATCCCCGAACTGTTCCAAACTCAGAACTGGACAGGATGCGCACGGTTGCCAAGTTGTTTAGGTTGCACCTGAATCGCATTATAGCACACACTACTTCGGCTATAATTAAGGATACGCAAGCAGCACGGATGCTTCATCTGAGGTCAATAGATACATGGGAAGCCCATAGGGTGCGAACGATCATAGTCAGAACGTTGAACTCTGGTAAAAATGGAATATTACCATTAAGGAAAACAGGCGGTTGGAAATTAATGAGGAAATTTCTTGTGAGTTTTTACCATTTTCTTGATGGTAAGTTCCAAGTAAGATTCACCTTACTGTTGGAATGTTGGAAATGTTGTCATTGATGGCAAAAGGGATGGCAAAGGAGGAGTACCTGAACCAGCAAACTTTGAAGCAGAGAGGCAGCAGAGGAATCGAGGACAGACCTGCTCAGACTGAATAAAAATTCGTGGTTGGATTATGTGTATATAGTCCGTTTGAACACTCTCTGTGGGAGTACGAGTTCATAATTCAGGACTCGTGAGCAAATTGTTATTTAATTGTGGAGAATGCCTTGCGTCTTTGAGCAATCATATGAGATTTGGAATTTGGCTTCTGTATGGAAATTGAAATGCGTATACCCTGTGATTGGTTTAATGATGTACTGTGCATAATTGGGGAGACTCTCTGTATAGACGGAGTAAGGTTGAATTCATGTTCGGGCACTGTGTTTATAATATAGGAATACAGTAAAATGGTTCTATTCCTTGACTGAGTATGGGAGGAGAAGCGAGACTATAACTTGGTGTAGCATTGGTTCGAAACTGACTGAACCAACTGGGCTGAGGAAATGGTAAATACACGAATTACGACGGAACGAGGAGCTGGATGGAACCTGGAGTAAAGCAACGGAACCACGAGGAGGAACGGAGAACAGTAACGGCGGTTTCTGGTATTTTTCGCACCACCCTTATACGGAAAGTGGTATTGAAGGAATGGGCAGCGATTCCATAGAATATCTGACACGTGGCCAGGCTACTGTTCCAATACAACCACTTAAAGTGTGCCTTCGCGTGTTAAAAACCGATGTTGGATGCCAAGCGAAATGCACACGGGTTGTTGATCTGGAGAAGGGACATCAGACGGTGGTCACTTGTAGTAGATGCTCGGATGATAACGGAGATGCGCAAGGGATAAACAAGGTATGACGCGTGCATTTTATTGGTCCATTGAGTTATAGGTGGGCCCGGATCCACGGGTTATTACGAAGTTAAATCTTTATAAAGTGCTGAACCATTAATATAAGGTCGGAGATATAATTGAATTGCCAAAGGTTATTGTAAATGTTTATTCAAAAAGGCGTGGAGTATTAATATAAAGTTATAAAGGGTTGAACAGTTATATAAAGTTCGGAGACGATTATATAAGCCAGGAAATACAATATGACATTCAAAAGCTGCTAATTGTATTTATTTATCAATTTCTCCAAAATTGATAAATAAAATTGCCAAGAAAATAAAGAACCGTGGGAGTGAAGCATTGAAACTGCCAGCGTAGAACAAAGCAGAGATTGTGAGATTGTCCGGACTTGGGAAATGATTGGGCATGAAACTTGAATGCAATTATGGAAAAGGAAAAGAAGAGGAAAGAATGCAGAGATGAAAGTTCGGTGAACAGGAATATGTACAGGAATGAGTTGGACAGGTGAATAAGCACAGAAAACAGGGAATATGCAGATGACAGTGAACAAGGTATATGCATAACAGGTTCTTAACAACAGCAGAAAAAGACAAATCCAGTAAAGCCAAAATCCAGAAAAGGAGCTGAGTGAAATTGAAATGTGTAATTACAAATGTGAATGTAAATGTTGTAATTATTTTTATTGTGTGTGATGCAAAGGCATGAATCCTAAGGAAAATACAAAATCCCACTGTAGCATGGAAATTTTTACATATTGTAGTAATTCTAAAAATGAGTTGGAAAAAGGAATAAGAAGACAGAAGCCAAAGTGTCATGACTGTTCATTCCAAATTCCTTGTGAAATACAAACAGTCATGTGAGAATTTCTATATATAATATCAATTTAATAAGTTCAAATGAGAGGAGAGGGAGAGAGAGAAAATATAGAGAATGCATAATATAGAAGAATAAAGCAGAGAAGATTAAGAGAAGAAGAGCAGATACAGAACAGAAATTTCCAGTTTCTTTCTAAAAGCTGCAGAAATTATTAACAATATGAAAGCTCTTGGAGAAATAATGCCAGAAAGTATAATTGTGCAAAAGATTCTAAGATCTCTTCCATCCAGGTTTAATCCAAAGGTGTCTGCAATAGAAGAAACAGCTGATTGGGAGACCTTGACCATGAACCAGCTACTTGGAAATCTAACAGCCTAAGAAATGAGGCTCCCACAGAAGAAGACAAGTACGAGGGAGGCAGCTTTTAAATTAGAAAAGAAGAAATAAGAAGAGGGAGACATATGCTCTTGCTCAGATGAAGAAGAGGAAAAACTTGTCAAGAAATTGGATAGAGGATCAGGTAAATACAAAGGTAAACTTCCTTTTAAATGCTTCAACTGTGGAAAAGTTGGACACTATGCTTCTAAGTTTCCTCACAAGAAAGTAAGGAATCAACCTCAAGAGTCAGAGAGAAATAAATCAAAGAACTGGCAGAAAGGAAAGAAGTTCAGCAGAAAATCCTTCTACGCTCAACAAGACAGCAATACATCTGAAGATTCAGATGAACCCTCAAGTGAAGAAGGAACCTCCGAATTATTGTTGATGGCCATAGAAGAACTTGAAGGACTCCTGCTAGAAGATGAAGAAGAAGAAGGGGAAGTCGGCCTTGAGGGGGAGCAGAAGTGCTCTGGAAGAGATTGACAGACTCAAACTAAAATGCAGAAAACAAAAGGACATTCTCCTCAAGTATGTATGAGAAGAACAGAATTCAGAAATCTTAAAGCAGCTAAAGATAAAGCTTGAAGAAGCCAAAAAGATAGAGGACATGTTACTTAAGCAAATCAAGGAGAAATCTCAAGAACAAGAGAAGTTGGAAGAAGAAGTAGTATGTCTCAGGAATAAATTAGAAAATGCTCAAAGGAAAGTGGTCATAAATTCTTCTCAAACAACAAGCTCTAGTAAGTTGAATGGAATTCTGGGTGCTCAAAGATCTCCCATGATAAAAAATGGAATAGGCTATGAAGGAGAATCAAGTAAAGGCAAAGAAAAGGTTGACAGAGAGATTATTTTTGTAAAAGAAAAGAAGAATGATGAAGCAGCTCAAAAAATTCCTACAAAAGAAGAAATCTGCAATAAGGAAGACACAGATCAGAAGAAACCGCTAGTAGCAAAGAATGTAATAAATACTAAGACCCCTGAATATGTAAAATTTGGAAACCATCAAAGGAAATTCTTCCCTCCTATGAAGAATGCCACCTGTTATGTCTGCCACAAGCTGGGACACATTGCTGCATATTGTCATGCAAGAAGGAGTAATTCAAACTAGCAAAAGATGCAAACATTGAAGAGACTGCCTCAAGCAAACAAATGGAAGAGACAACCTTACATCAGGTATGCAAATAGCTTCTATGGTTACTGCTTTTATTGTAAGGAATTTGGTCATAAAATCATTGAGTGTAGAAATTATGGACAAAGATTGATGTTTAACACCTCAAGAAGGCTTATGAATCAAAGAAATTATGTTCATACTCACAATTCTACAAAAATTATGATCAAATGTTGTGTATGCAATAAAGTTGGACATATACCATCCAAATGTCCTCTAAGAAGATGGAGGTCATCACCTCACAAAAGATACAAAACAAAAGGGTGCCTCCAGTGGGTAAAGAAGGTGAATAAGTGTGACCTGGCTCTAACTGCTCAAGATCTGAAAAGTCAATGGTATTTGGACAGTGGCTGCTCTAAACACATGATAGGAGATAAAAGTAATTTTATTACTCTTGATGAAAAGAAATCTGGTAATGTTACTTTTGGCAATGATAAGTCAGGAAAGATCAAAGGAAAGGGTTCAGTCAGCATAGATAATGGCAGAGGAAAGGCCCAAGATGTACTATTTGTAGATGGGCTGAAAGAAAATTTATTGAGTATCAGTCAGATGTGTGACAAAGGCTGTGAAGTTCTCTTTAGAGCACAAGATTGTGAAGTCAGATCAAGCACAACAGGAAAGACTCTGCTCAAAGGTGTTCGAACAGAGAGTAATGTTTACATAGTAAAAGAGGAGGATGAAGCCTGCCATCTTAGAAAACTTGAAGAGTCATGGTTATGGCATAGGAGATTGGGACATCTTAGCTTTGACCATATCATCAGACTGAGCAAGAAGAAAGCTGTCAGAGATATGCCAGAAATAAAAGGGCCTTCAAATACCATATGCAAATCTTGTCAATTGGGTAAACAAACTCGCACATCCTTTGGATCTAAAGATGAGCTATCAACAAGAAGACCACTCCAGCTTGTGCACATGGACCTGTGTGGACCTGCTAGAACTAAGACACCAAGTGGAGAATCCTACTTCATGCTGATAATAGATGATTTCTCCAGAATGACATGGGTTTCTTTTCTCAAGAACAAATCAGAAGCATTGGAAAAGTTTAAGATATTCAAAGCATTAGCAGAAAATCAAACTGGATGCAAGCTAAAATGTATCGGATCAGATAGAGGAGGAGAATTCACAGCTTATGACTTTGCAGACCTATGTAATGAACATGGAATAAAGCAACAATTTACCATTGCAGGGACACCTCAGAAGAATGGAGTAGCAGAGAGACAAAACAGATCTGTACAACAAATGGCCAGAGCTATGATGCAAGAGAGTAACATTACTCAAACCTTTTGGGCAGAAGCTGTACACACAGCAGTACATATTCTAAACAAAGCTCATTTAAGACCTAACAGTGATAAGACACCTTATGAGCTATGGCATGGTAAACCTGCATCAATCAAGCACTTTAGAGTCTTTGGCAGCAAGTGCTACATAAAGAATAATGATGAAAATCTGGGGAAGTTTGATGCAAGAACAGATGAAGGAATACTCTTAGGATATGCATCCAAGAGTAAAGGATACAGATGCTACAACAAGACTCTTCGAAAAATTGTAGAAAGTATTGATGTAAGATTTGATGAAGAACTTCCAAACAAGACAAGAGATATAGATTGCAGCAGCCATCCTGAAAATCATGAAGAAGAGGACCAAGATGATGAAGAAACAATAAAAACATCAGAAAATGTTGAAGTGAACTCAAAAACCCCCTCAAGATACACTCAAAAGAACCATCCAGAAGATCAAATCATAGGAGACAAGAGTGTAGGAGTGCAAACAAGAAGGCAGCTAACTGAACAAACAGAAGAAGTATACATAGAAATGTTATCACAAATAGAGCCAAAGAAGTTTGAAGAAGCCAGCAAGGACAAGTATTGGGTAAAAGCAATGAATGAAGAATTGGACCAAATTGAGAAGAACAATACCTAGGAACTAGTTCCTAGACCAATTGAGAAGAATATCATTGGTTCAAAATGGGTATTCAAAAACAAAATGAATGAGCAAGGACAAGTAATCAGGAATAAAGCCAGGTTGGTCTGCAAAGGATACTCACAAATTGAAGGACTTGATTATGAAGAAACATTTTCCCCTGTAGCCGGAATGGAAGCTATCAGAATGTTTCTGGCATTTGCATGCTACCAAGGCTTCAAGGTATATCAAATGGATGTAAAGTCTGCTTTTCTTAATGGAGATCTAGAAGAAGAAGTGTATATGGAACAACCAGAAGGCTTCTCATTGACAGACAAAGAAGACTATGTATGCAGACTGAAGAAGGCCCTATATGGATTGAAACAGGCTCCTCGTGCTTGGTACTCAAGACTGGATAAATATCACAGGGTTTTAAGAGAGGTGGAGTAGACAGCAATCTATACATAAAAGCCCATGAAAATGAACTTCTGATTGTTGTAGTGTATGTTGATGACATTATGTTTGGAAGAAACAAAGATGAACTAGCAAAAGGGTTTGCTGATGAGATGAAAACAGAGTTTGAAATGTTTATTATTGGAGAGCTCAGTTTCTACTTGGGACTGCAAATTCAACAAAAAACACAGGCACCTTCATCTCTCAGGAAAAATACTTAAAAGAAATGCTGAAAAAAATCAAAATGGAGGACTGCAAACCTGTGACAACACCCATGATCACGGGATGCAAGTTGTGTGCTGATGATGGGACTGCAGATGTAGATCAAAAACTCTATAGATCCATGATAGGAAGCCTACTATATTTGACAGCATTAAGACCAGACATCATGCTAGCAGTAGGACTAGTGGCAAGATATCAAGCAGCACCTAAACAAAACCATCTTCTGGCAGTAAAAAGAATACTCAGATATCTACAAGGAACAGCACAGTATGGACTTTGGTATCCTAAAGGAAAAAGCTTCACTTTAACAGCATACATAGATGCAGATTGGGCCAGTTGTGTTGATGATAAGAAAAGTACAAGTGGAGGTGCATTCTATCTAGGAGAAAGTCTGGTGGCATGGTTAAGCAAGAAACAAACACTTATCTCCCTATCTACAGCAGAAGCAGAATATATTGCAGCAGCAGCATGTTGTACACAAGTCATGTGGATGAAGCAAACACTACAAGACATGAAGGTAAGCATTGATGAACCTATCTCAATTAAATGTGATAATACAAGTGTTATAAGTATATCTAAAAATCCTGTGCTTCACTCAAAAACTAAGCATATCCCAATCAAATATCATTTTCTCCGAGAACAAGTGGCTCAGAAGATAGTAAAACTGGAATATGTACCAACAAAAGAACAGACAGCTGATATATTTACCAAACCTCTTGCTGGAGAACCATTCCAATATTTGAGGGATAAACTAGGGGTAGTATCTGTAGATGCTACTCTCTGATATAAAGAGAAAGCATAGTCTCAGGGGGAGAACAGAAATGATAATATCATTCCAGGGGGAGATCAGCCAGCAAGGAAAGCATGAATCAGGTCCTCGGGATCAAAGGATTAAGACAAAAGAACACCAAGTTATTATCCTAGAGTTGTCTACATTATTCAAGCATGAAAAGATCAATTACAGAACAAAAGCATCAGTTTGAATCCAATCATACATCTCTGATTAGATAAAATCTGATACATTTGTATTCTATGAAGTATCATTATTCTCACTTTTAGCTCTATACAAGTGAAAGAAGTCTATGCGTTTGAACTGTATCAATTTACCGTGTATATTCAAATGTGATAATCCTCAAAATGTTCTCTCAACAAGATTTATACATCACTTTGGAGCAGCATGGTACAAAGTCAGCAGTAGAGGACCTAAACATAACTCAGAGAGAGGAAATGCAAAAAGCAACCCTTTGCCATTGATGTCAAAGGGGGAGGAAGAGAAAGCAACAGGAGGAAGAGTAGGAAAACAGGAAGAGCAAACAACAGGAGGAAGAGCAGGAAAACAGGAAGAGCAAGAAACAGGAGAAAGAGCAGGCAAACAGAGAAAATGTATTGCCATCAATGCCAAAGGGGGAGACTGTTGGAAATGTTGTCATTGATGGCAAAAGGGATGGCAAAGGAGGAGTACCTGAACCAGCAAAATTTGAAGCAGAGAGGCAGCAGAGGAATCGAGGACAGACCTGCTCAGACTGAATAAAAATCCATGGTTGGATTATGTGTATATAGTTCGTTTGAACACTCTCTGTGGGAGTATGGGTTCATAATTCAGGACTCGTGAGCAAATTGTTATTTAATTGTGGAGAATGCCTTGCATCTTTGAGCAATCATATGAGATTTGGAATTTGGCTTTTGTATGGAAATTGAAACGTGTATACCCTGTAATTGGTTTAATGATGTACTGTGTATAATTGGGGAGACTCTCTGTATAGACAGAGTAAGGTTGAATTCATGTTCGGGAACTGTGTTTATAATATAGGAATACAGTAAAATGGTCCTATTCCTCGACTCAGTATGGGAGGAGAAGCGAGACTATAACTTGGTGCAGCATTGGTTCGAAACTGACTGAACCAACTGGGCTGAGGAAATGGTAAATACATGAATGACGACGGAACGAGGAGCTGGATGGAACCTGGAGTAAAGCAACGGAACCACGAGGAGGATCAAAACGTTCCTTGGGTCAAAAGATCCACGCAGATATTTTCTCGCATGGGAAATGCAGTGGTGCGACAGAACCCCAAAAGAACGGGTCCACCTGTTTATCCATGCTCTGGGACTATGTCCAGCTGCATGGTATTTATATGCGGAGCTACATCAACGCACTCGCCATTGGGAGACTTTGCGGGATGAGTTTTTGTGAACATTTAGGGTGGTGGATGGCACAGGAGCGCTTGACGCAGCTCTGCAGAACACTGACACCTTGACTTGGGGTAGACCATGCCTGTACATCGCATCTGAATCATGGGGAACGCAAGTACCACACATGGTGGAATACTATAGCCTCATCCCAAAGGAAGGAAAGGATGATCCCCGCACTTTTCCAAACTCAGAACTGGACGGGATGCGCACGATTTCCAAGTTGTTTAGGCTGCACTTGAATCGCATTATAGCACATACTACTTCGGCTATAATTAAGGATGCGCAAGCAGCACGGATGCTTCATCTGAGGTCAGTAGATCCATGGGAAGCCCATAGGGTGCGAACGATGATAGTCAGAACATTGAACTCTGGTAAAAATGGAATATTACCATTAAGGAAAACAGGCGGTTGGAAATTAATGAGGAAATTTCTTGTGAGTTTTTACCGTTTGCTTGATGGTAAGTTCCTAGTAAGATTCACCTTACCGTTGGACAGCCACGGGCACTATAAAGGAGAAAGGATAACTCCATTCAAGGTTCCATATCATCTCTGTAATCTGCATGTATTGTTCTGCTGCATGATTTTCTAGACCTTTAGCGTTCTGTTCATACCCAATCAACCCACTTCCACTGCCTGTGAGTCTCCAAATTTGGGATCCCCTCCTTACGTTAATATGGTAGGCCCTAACCCCGTAGATGCTTCAGTGCCTACGAGTCCAGAGCCTGAGGACATTACGTTGAGGAGGTCTAGGGACGCCGAAATTGATATGCTAATTTCCCTCTGGCTCCCTGCGTGGAGAATTGACTTCGAACCCTGCACGAATTGGCATCAAAGCTATATGATGGAATTTAACGCCCCTTCCAAACCTGGGATGATCGCAGGGTCCAGCCAGACGGGCTCAGACACAGCCACGGAAGATGTTACACAACTGCTACAGATCACTGTAAGAGCTGACACGGTCGATTCGTAGCTAGTACTGCGAATGAAAGGGCTGACTAACAAGGATACTATATCCCTCCGGGGTACGAAGCAGCACAGGGAGCTTGCAAAGGGGCCCTGGAAAAAGCAGCGTGCCCAATGCCAGGAATATGATGCAATGATCATGCTAACTGATGGTGATCTCGAGAAAATCACAGACGCACTTACTCTGTCTACAGAGGATAAGTGGGCAACCATAGAAGCACAACAAAAGGTTGCAATCAACGCCATGTAGGCTGATCTTCGTGACCTCCGGAAAAAGACGGATACACTACACCCTACCAGAATACAGGCATAGGCACCCATGAAATCTAGCAGTACCGGGCTAACTGCAAAATAAAGCCATGCTTATTCATTGCCTAGCACTGTCCTGGTTGGCACCCACCTTCCAGTGGATACGGGACTACAATTGGACTTGGCAAAGCTGCCCCGCGAGGTGTTATAGGGTTTCCACACCGTCGTGCTTCAAGAGATCCATCATCGTGACCGGACCGCACAGCAATAGCTCGATGTGGCCACTCTAATCATCGCACGATAGAGTGCAAATATCTCCCTTGTTATCTCGTAGAAGGCGCAGCTTGAAACAGTGGTCCACTAGCTCGTCACAAAGGTCCTAGACGAGCTCTCGGCGACAGCTCTGCTCCGGGCTATAGTAGAAGGCTTGGTTGTAGCACTAAAGACATCTATCACTGAAATGCAGACACTCAAGACCCAAATGGAACAGCAAATCACCGCATTACAGGCCCAATTACAACCTGCCACACCTCCGAAGGTACAAGCCCAGCATGTTGCAGAGGTAACAGAAGCTACAGACATCATTACACTCCAAGATAAGATTGAGGAACTCCGACGAACGAAGCATGCCATCACAAAACGCTTGAAGCCATGGGCCGACGCCGCCCTCCAGCTATCACAGGATACCGATGGCGCGATCAAGCGACTCAACCAGACATTAGAGCGGGTTACCGCGGCTACTGAAGAACCAACCTCCTAGAAGCTTGTAGACATTGCGCAGAGTGTTGCTGCTTAGATTCAACAAGTTTTGCCTCGGCTAATCACAGCCATTAATGCCCTACGTGTGCAGGTAGAGACCGCACCACCCCAGTGACTCGGGACGAGTCACAAGATTGTGTTGGGGGACTGTTGTAACAGGGTCTCTTGCAAGCTACGAAACATGTCCAATTTTGCATATTTTTTAGTATAATTAGTATAGCGCAGGGGTTTTGGGTGGGTCAAAGCCCCGAAAGCATTGTAATGGGTCAAAGGGTAGACCTAGAGTCCGCAAACCATGGTGTGCGGACCATAGGAAAGATTAGGCTAGATTGTTATAAATAGAAAGACATTTTGAATTTTAAAGGAAGAAGATGATGAGATCTTGATGTGAATTGTGGCTTTAGTAGATCTGTTTGGGTTTTCGGGGAAAAGACTCCTGTTGGCTGTGTGCGCGGAGATCCCTAGTCCTGCTGTGTGCGGACCCTGCTGTTGTGTGCGCAGGTCGATTTTGGGTATTGTAAGAAGGATCTAAAGGATTAATGAATGAGAAATGTTGTTGAGTAACTGAATCTATTTGTACTGTTGATGCAACTCTTTGATAGTTGTTCTATTATGCATATTCTATGTTAAGCTGCGAAAATAAGTATGTTAAGTGTTCTACTGTGCAGACCTCCAATCTGAGTTTTTTATGTTATGTTTTATGCAAAGAATAATTGTAATGCTGCACTACTTTTTTATGAGTGTATGATTAGTTAAGTACAATAATTATAGTTGATCTTGCACATGTGGATGCCAAGGAGATCTATAGATCCGGTTCTGGGATATGTGATCTGGTCATTATAAAGCCGAACGCAACTCCGCTTGGCTTACATATCCTCTCTCAGGGTGTGGAAACTTGGTTCCAGCACCCACCCATACTGCGTCGGGTGAGACTTTGACCTACACAAGCAGGTCACTGCTGAAAGGGCCAGTAGTATAGGGGTTTGTTGGCAAACCTTAACCTCCGAACCTGGGTCAGGACCCCTTGAGCCAACAAGACCCCAATGATAGGTTTGTTGTGCATAAGCTTCTACAAAGTGCTGAATCTGAAATATTTTTACTAAAGAAAAAATTGAAATTACCCACAGGAGAACATTCCATGGCAGTAGAGGTTGTAGAGGTGGAAAATGAGAAAGAAAAACTTCTTCAGCAGCTCATGCAAAAGGAAGAAGAAGTTACTAAATTGAAACAAACTGCATTGTCATTGCAGAACCATATTGAATCTCATACTTGCACTTTTTTTTTTCCATCAGGTAGTGAAGATCCATCAGCACAAATTTCTCAATTAACCACTGATTTGAAGATGGCAGAAATAGATCGGAAAAGGGCACAATCTGATTTGGAAACAACAACAAAGTTTATAAATGCTACTGAGGGAGAAGTCAATAAATACAAAATGGAATGCCAAACTGCTAATTCTGAGATTAAAAAATCTCAAAGAAAGATTGAAGGGAAATGTATCCTTAATACAAGCTAAGGATATCATTTGGAATGATATTATTGAAGAAATGAAAACAATCTGGGATTTTTTTACTGTTATTGCAGGAGAAAAAGGCATTATGAGGGAATTTGAGAGAAAGTTATGATAGACAAACAAAAGATAATAAATAGGGCTATTTGGGCAAGGAATTTCATTAATTTTATTGATTCCAAAACATATCAGGAATTGGAGGAAAATGAAATTAAATACAAAATTTTATATGTAGTAGAAATTAACAAAATGATTGTCAAAAATTATTGTAGGAAGTCTGCAGAAAAGAAGCTGATTGTGTTAAAGGAATCAGTGAGTCAATTTGATAAATTATTTGATAAAATAGCAAGAGCAGGTTTTCCATCATGTTGGGGGATTGGAGGTGGTCTTATGTCATGGGATTCTTATGAGACTTTGCTAGTTTTGGAAAAAAGTAATGTTGGCAACACTCATGAGAAAACTCAGGTTCTTAAAGGAGCAACAGTGATCAATTTCCTTCAGAGACATTTTCAACTATTGTGGTTAGTGAAAACTCTATTTGTGGAAAGACCATCTTTCAACAGAATCATTGCTTTCAGATTAGAGTTTCACAAGCTGGTTCATTCACCAAAGACAAACATCTAAATATGGAAGAAGTGCAGAGCCTAGATGACAGATTCACCAAAGGATCCTATTGGAGCAAGAGTTGTTTTTGTTGGGGAATTTGTATCAGATTTTAGTTTTATGTTGAGAGAGAGAAGATCTCCCACTCTTGAGCAAATCCAAACTGATGCTTTGGAGATTGAAGCAAATATGACTGCTACTGGAAAAATACAAGGAAAGCAGTCAGTTCAAGATAAAGGTAAAGCCAAGGAAGAGTCGTCACAGGATCAAAGGATTGATGACATGACTAAGGTGATCAAAAACTTGTCAAATAAATTAATGAATATGGATTAGATAATAAGAAACCTACATAGAAAAACAGAGGGGTTTTTAATCCCCAATTCAGAAAACAGCCCTTGCAGATTTTGCAGAGGGAAAGGAGAGATCAAGACCAAGTTCAAGCACCCTTATATATAGAAGCAGCACCTTCACAGACTGCTGAATATGAACAGAAAGAGGTTGAAGATCAAATTTCTGTTGTTTATATGGAAGATGATGAAGAATATGAGAAATGTGAAGAAGCTATTGCAAGCAAAGATTATAGTCCCACTTAGATACTCAGACTGGGTTTCTAATTTGGTTCCTATTAGGAAAAAGAATGGAGAGATAGGATTATGTGTTGATTTCAAGAACTTAAACAAAGCTTCCCTAAAATATAATTATCCTTTGCCAAAGATGGATTATGTTCTACAAAAAGTAACTGGAGCTCATAGGTTATCCATGGTTGATGGTTTCTCTGGGTACAACCAAGTAGTCGTTGAAAAGGAAAATCAGAAGAAAACAGCTTTTACTACACCGTGGGGAACGTTCATGTATGCCAGGATACCATTCGGTCTCATGAACGTAGGGGCTAATTTCCAGAGAGCAATGGATATAGCATTTGTGGGTGATAAATTTGTAGTCATATATTTGGATGATGTGACTATTTTTTCAGGTTCTGATGACAAGCATTTGGAGCATCTGCAGAAGGCTTTCCTAAAGTGCAGGAAGTTTGGGTTATCATTGAATCCTAAAAAATTTGTGTTTAGTTTGGAGGAAGGTAAGTTGTTGGGACATATAGTTTCAAAACAGGGGGTGAAAATTGATCCAGCAAGAGTTGAGGCTATACAAACAATCCCATTGCCTAGAAGTAAGAAAGATATCCAAATATTTCTAGGGAAAATTAATTTTCTAGGGAGATTTGTCCCAAATTATGCTGAGATTGTCAGAAGCATAACAGATATGTTGAAGTGAAATGGGACAAAGATGCAAGAGAATCCTTTTCCAGGATTAAAGAGGCTCTTCAAGAGGCTCCAGTTTTGATTAGCCCAGATTATAAAAAGCCTTTCCAAATATTTTCATTTACATCACCTTCTACCATTGCTGCTGTGTTGTTGCAAAAGAACGAAGAAGGAAAAGAGCAACCTGTAGCATTTTTCAGCAAAGTTCTCAGGGATGCAAAACTCAAATACAATATTTTGGAGAAACAGGTATATGCTCTAGTTAAATCATTGAAGGCTTTCAAGACTTATGTACTTCATTCTCAAATAGTGGCATATCTACCTAATTCAAATGTAAAAGATGTGCTAGTTCAAAGTGATGTGGAGGGAAAAAGAGGAAAATGGATTGCCAAAATCCAAGAATATGATTTATATATTAAGCCTACTAAGTTGGTAAAAGGACAGGGCTTGGCAAGACTGCTGACAGAGTCTAATTTTCAAGTTTTGGGAATTAATTTTCTTGCACCCTTGGATGAAGTTGTGGATGAAACAAGTCAAATTAGCACAAAGTCAGCAATCAAGTACAAATTTCTCTGCTCAAATTGGTATAAGGATATTATTCACTATTTTTTCTTTTTCTCTTACCCTCCCTCAATCAACAGAATAAAGTACAGAGCTATTAAACTCAAAGCTCAACCTTATGTTATAATTGATGCTAAATTATATTGGAAGGATACTACTGGTGTTTTTTGTTGTGTTTGACAGAAGGAGAGTCAATGGAAGTTATCAAGGAGTACCATGAATGTCTGGGTGGGGGCCATTATAGCTGGAAATTTACTACCCACAAAATCCTCAAATCGGGTTTTTACTGCCTTCCTTATTTTTTGATGTATACAGAGTGGTTAGAAGTTGCCAGAAATGCCAATTGTTTGCAGAGAAGAAAAGGTTAGCACCTCTACCTCTTCTCCCTATTTTTGTTGAAGAACCATTTAGATAATGGGGATTGGATTTCATTGGAGAAATCAGTCCACCATCAAGTGGGAAGTTCAAGTGGATTATGACTGCCACTGATTATTTTGCAAAGTGGGTGGAGGCAATACCTACCAGAAAAGCAAATGATTTGACAGTAATGAAATTTCTGGAAGAGAACATCTTTAGTAGGTTTGGATTTCCAGTGAAGATTGTAACAGACAATGCTCAGGTATTCAATTCAGTAAAATTCATTAATTTTTGTCAAACATACAATGTTATCTTATCTCATTCTACAACATATCATCCTCAAGGAAATGGGCTAGCTGAATCTTCCAATAATACATTGGTGAATATTTTGAAGAAAACAATTAATGAGAATCAGAAAAACTGGGATTCAAAGTTGATATTTACTCTTTGGGTAGTAAGGATGACTACAAGAAGATCTACTGGTAAGTCTCCTTGTGAATCAGTATATGGTACCCAAGCTTTGTTTCCCACTCAGCTAGCTAGACCAGTGATCTCTTTTCTTCAAGAAGCACAAGAAGAACCCAATGCATTGATAAGAAGACTAAATAAGGTGATAGAATTGAGTGAGAACATGAATAAAGTCAAGGAAAAGTTGATCACATATTAGGAGAAAATGAAGTCCATTTTTTATAGGAAGGCAAAGGAGATTCTGTTCCAAACTGGAGATTTGGTATTAAGATGGGATACCAAAAGAGAAGAAAAAGGAAAGCATGGTAAGTTTGATCCTCTCTATTATGGCCTATATAGGATTATTGAACCTAGATCAAATAACACTTTGATGCTGGAGAATCTTGATGGAGAAACAGTAGAAATACCTGTAAATGGACAGTATCTAAAGCATTACTTCCAGCATTAAAATCTAATGGTTCACCATTGTACATATTCAGTTTCCTTCATTGTAAATTTTTCATCAAGCAATGTTTGACTCCATGCCCTAGTTGAAGGCACTAATTTGCGGTTCTTAGTGTTTCATGGCAAAAAAACACTATCCCCGAGTGGAGCCAGATGTTGTGGCTCATTCGCAATATCCCTTATTTTAATTTTCAAAAATACAAAAAAATATAAAACTATCAAAAGATATGTTAGAGTATCCAAATTCATGTACTTTAGCATAAAAATATATCTGCTTATTATGATAAAGTTTAAAGTTTAAATACTTTAAATTCCTTATATAAGCAGGTCCCAGTTATAAGATTAATTATCGAGCAGATTTTCGACCGGGATTCGTTGATTGATCAAACAATAAGCAAAGGGCTCAACCCATGGGCACTTTCAGCGCGAGGTTTAACACAAAGGATGCCTCTGCAGTTGACCCTGTTGACTGTGGGGTTATCCAGATGAACGGTTGAGATTTACTGCGAGAGCACAAGCCAAATAAGTTTTTCGTACCTCAAGGCCCCCCGCAGTGGCATTTGCTGCCAAGTTGGTTACAGTTGTCATCCACGTCAGGGTTTCTTCACTGTTTGTTGGCACATCTTATTAGCATTTAAGTTCAAAGCCGCGCCACCTATTTAAGGGAAATTCTCATTCTTTCTGAAATTATCATTGGTTTGTTGGTGTTGAAGTTTGTCTGTGCTGCATATTTTTCAGTTTTTTGTCGCCCTATCAGTTTTTGGTCATCCTAGAAGTTATCTACCACCCCAAAGTTAAATTATGGCTAAGCGCTCATCCCTATCCGGTTCTTCTAGTCACATCCCTCTCATGGATACCGAGAGGGATATCCAGGATACAAATTGTTCCCTTGACCACCTTTCTTTTTACCAGCAAGTTCTCCTAAATGATAAGAATTCTCCAATTTACACCGCCATGGAAAAAAATAGTGTGTTATCTGAATGTATCCCAAAAACTCATCTTTTTCCCGAATTTATCCATTGGCTAGTGTTTGTGATGTACCCTGGGAAATTTTTTGTAATGAATTGTTAAGGGGAGAACATTCTGTAAGTGTCAGCTCAATTAATTCGCCAAGCCCTTTTTTTCCCTGAGTCGGAGTCCTATATCCAATTTTCTGATGATTCGTTGATAGAGTATTATAACAGTATTGCAGGGAAATATTTTAATCAATTAATTCATTTTCTGAATCCAAATACATGGCAGTTTGAACCTAACAGTAAAGAGTTCCCTATGGAGGTTTTCGATACTGAATTCAAACCGGTGCTAAGCTGCATTGCAAAGATTTTTGGAAAAGATGAAGACTATACAATTGACAAGTCAATTTTGTCGATGTTTGCCATGATGATGAAGCCAGTAATGGTGCTGAATATTCCATCCTATTGGCAAGAAGTTGTTAACTCTCAACTCATGAGCTTATCATTAATGGGTTCATTCAAGTTTCCCTCACTTATTGTTTACTTATTCTTATATCAAAATGTAGAAGAATTCATGCATCTAGGGTTAAACATTATGGATATGAATAAGAAGAGGCAATCAGTAATATTTTGGACAGATATAGTGAGAAAAGAACAGAATGAGAGTGATTTGTTTGATTTTTCTGGTCATTTTATGTCTTCTACATATAAAGTTTTGAATGGAAGTTCTCCCCCCTATTTTTTGCCCAAAGCTCAAGATTTTTTGCATTTGGGGGCAAGTTGTAAATTTGGTGATTGGTTTGTTTTTTAAGATTATTCTGAAATTAGACTTATGGAGCTAGTGTAGAACCTTATAGACTTCCTGTTTCCTATGTTTGTGCCTGTGAGATTATTTTCTCTGGAGTTCATTAGGAAAAGTCTAAATGTTGACCAAATTCACTTCGTGTCTATGAAGAAAGGTCATATGTTCAAATTTCCATTGACTGTGGGTCCCTTTATAGTTAATATGAGACAAGCATTTGATGAGATCACTCAAATGTTAGATGGAATGCACTTACTGTTAGGAGATAAGTGGGCTTATGGCCCTCATAGTGTCATTTCTAGTAGAATAATTGATAATGGATATTCAGCCTTCATTCATGAGAGTAGACCAGATCTAGAAAAAATGGCAAGTAAAGGTGTTATGAGTTTAGTAAGTTCAAATTTTCAAACTCCTGTTATATCAGAAAAATCAAATAAAAGAGGTAAAGAGGCAGTTGTTGATTCAGAGGACGAGGAACAGAGAGCTGAGAAGAGATAAAATTTTAATGAAGAGTCTGCAGATACTCAACCTGGTTTTTCATTATAGTTGGGAGATGAAAAAAATGTCCCTGCTTCACCCAGGAAGCATGAGAGCACTCAGGATCAAGTGCCTCTAATTAAACAAATGTTTGCCCAAATTGTAGAGAGAAATCAGAAGATGAAGGCAAGTATGGAAGCTCAAGCTAAGTAGCAGATAGCTCCAGACCAAACAAGACTTCTAACTGCAATGGATCTTGAAAAATATCAATTCAAAATTTCTCTGTCACATCCTTCTGATATGTCAATTGGTTCTTCTAACAATTTCAATACTGTAAACTTGACTATAGATGTGAAGAAAATTCCATTGCTAGACAAAGTAAATCTACACATGCAAACAGGTCAGTTGATTCTAAATGACCTAACAAAAACTAATGCAATGGCACTAAAGGCAGAGAATATGCTCGGAAAGGTAATAAGGCATTTGAAGTTAGAGAAAGCTAATTCTAGGGCTTTGACAATCTAAAACTAAGAGCTTAAGAAGATCATAGTAAAGTTTGGAGTAGACCCCAATGATAGGTCTGTTGTGCAGAAGCTTCTGCAAAGTGCTGAATCTGAAATATTTGTACTGAAGAAAAAATTGAAATTACACACAGGAGAACATTCCATGGCGGCAAAGGTTGCAGAGGTGGAAAATGAGAAAGAAAAACTTCTTCAACAGCTCATGCAAAAGGAAGAAGAAATTACTAAATTGAAAAAAATTGCACTGTCATTGCAGAACCATATTGAATATCATACTTGCACTTTTGTTTTTCCATCAGGTAGTGAAGATCCATCAACAAAAATTTCTCAATTAACCACTGAATTGAAGATGTCAGAAATAGATCGGAAAAGGGCACAATCTGATTTGGAAACAGCAACAAAGTTAATAAAAGCTACTGAGGGAGAAGTCAATTAATACAAAATGGAATTCCAAACTGCTAATGCTGAGATTAAAAAATCTCAAAGAAAGATTGAAGGGAAATATATCCTTAATACAAGCTAAGGATATCATTTGGAATGATATTATTGAAGAAATGAAAACAATCTTGGATTTTCTTACTGTTATTGGAGGAGAAAAAGGCATTATCGGGGAATTTGAAGAGAAAGTCATGAAAGACAAACAGAAGATAATCAATAGGGATATTTGGGCAAGGAAGTTCATTAATTTCATTGATTCCTAAACAGATCAAGAATTGGAGGAAAATGAAACTAAAGACAGAATTTTATATGCAATAGAAATTAACAAAATGATTGTAGGAAGTCTGCAGAAAAGAAATTGATTGAGTTAAAGGAAGCAGTGAGTCAATTTGATAAAATAGCAAGAGCAAGTTTGCCATATTGTTGGGGGCTTGGAGGTGGTCTTATGTTATGTGATTCTTATGAGCCTTTTCTAGTTTTGGAAAAAAGTAAGGATGACAGCACTCATGAGAAAACTCAGGTTCTTAAAGGAGCAACAGTGATCAATTTCCTTCAGAGACATTTTCAACTATTGTGGTTAGTGAAAACTCTGTTTGTGGAAAGACCATATTTCAACAAAATCACTGCTTTCATATTAGAGTTTCACAAGTTGGTTCTTTCACCAAAGACAAACATCGAAATATGGAAGAAGTGCAGAGCCTGGATGACAGATTTACCAAAGGATCCCTCGACTGCTCAGAAGGATAAATCAACCAGTCAAGGAAATGTAGCAGCGTCATCATCAATCCATATTCAGCATATAGACTAGGAGTTTACTTTCATGTTATTCCCTCTTTTAAAGAGAGAATTTAATTGTAATAAGACATTTTTGAAGACGTGTAATAGATAGTCTACGATATGATTAGTTAAAGTAGTTAAGATCAATTACAGTGGTTACAAACCGATTTCTATTGTATTTAATGAGATAGAGAAGAAAGAGAAAGGCATTGAGTTTTGAACCTTTAGACTGCAATTTTTGTACTCATATTTCAAATGATAAATGAATGAGAAGCAAGTTTTCAGCATTTTTTGATGTTGATGTGTCTTCAAGTTTACATTTTGTGTTTTCTATCCCTAAATAAAATGAAGTCATGAAGTTGCAGGTCTCTTTTTACTTGTGTAAATAAGAGTTAAAACCCTTAATAGGAACTCCTTCATTTTAACTGTTTCTTTCCTTACAATTCTTCTGGAGTTCGAGGTGATATATTATGTGCAACAACATATCAGTTTGGGCTTCTTTCTTTCATGTTATTCTGATCATTCCATTCTATATCAACACATAATAGCATTGCGGAACATTGTTGTATTTGATCTTTGAGCATTTAATCATAAAAAATTTAGGGTGATAAAATAAAGACAAATATTTATGTGACATAATTATACAAATGTCTTAAGCATTGATTCCTTATCACAGCTAAGGGATTGTCTCTTAAGGTACAACAATGTCCAAGTTCAAAAATACTCAAAAAATGAAAGTGCTCAAAAATGCTTTAAACGTAAACTACCGAAAATTTCTCGTCGCTGCGATTCTGGTGCCGCAAATGGTTCGCAAAACAGAGGTCGTATGCAGAAGTTATGAAGGTTTGAAACGCCCAATAAACTCCAAAAAAGGACTTTTGACTTAGTTTGACTATGAAATTTTTATAAAAAGAAATATATGTCAAAAATGATTTTATTTTTATAAGTTTTTGGAGGACAATCAATGGGTGCCACGTGGCATGCCTGGAGGCTGCCACGTGGCCTCAAGCCGAAGGTGTTAAGGGCTATCAAAATTTTGTGGGTCAGCAGGTTTCGAACCCACGACCTGAATCTGCGTGCAAAGTAACCCAACCAGCCCGACTATAGCAAAGAAATTAACCTCTATTGAAAACGTAAACATGTTGTCGGGTCTATTTGGAACGAGTGGAAAAGGTTGGGGGGCTAGCCCATCGTCGATGTGTTCAGGGTGGAGAACCCTGGCAGAAGAACTAACCGCAGAGTGGAGAGCGGTTAAGAAGCCGCGTAATGTGCTAGGTTGGTAGCAACAGTTATTTCGGTGGTTCTCCACGCGGTTTGGGTGGTGGTTCTAGCGGAGGCACCATGTGACCGCCCCACTTAAACATTTATTGCCACATCAAACATTTTCCACCATTTTTGGTGCATTCCACCTTTTTCGGAGATTCCTCCATTTTGGCACAGCTAACTGGAGTTCCTCCAGTTTTGGAGGAGGTTTTCAAGGGACACTAGGAAAAAAAAATTGGCCACAACTCCTTGGATTTTCAACCAATTTGGATGCATGGATAGTCAATTTTGGGTATTCTCGACATTATGAACACTTTGGCATAGGTTTCAAAACTATCAGAGGTCATCTTCAGTAGGTTTAGCTTCGGGAAAGATAAAGGAGCCACTAGGGCCACCAGGGTGTGGGCAGTGTATTGGGCTTCCTTTGTCTGTTTTCTGCAAATGAATAGTCATCTCTGGATAATTCATGCATTCTGAAGCTATTTTTATAGATAGCACAGCCTATTGAGGCTTTATTTCACATTTACTTACCATTTTTGAGCAATAAGATATGAGGAACATGCCATTGGGAGTTGGACCAGCCGATGTAGCCCAGGAGGGGTGAACTGCTTCATCAAATTTGATGATTATTGTGCTATGTGATGTTTATTTCTCTGTTATTTACTACTATACAATGTTATACAAGTAAAATAAATGCTTTAACCTCACACAAAAATCTGTTTAACTAAGCTAAAACCATTTGTTTAACCTGCAAACTTCAGAGAACCTTGTGCACACATTTTAATTATTGTTTGGATACTTAGCACAGCAAAAATAATACATTCCATTCAAATAAAGTTGGTATCAGAGCTCAGGTTGAGCATTAGGTTAAGATAGAGTATTTTCTCTGTTTAACATTTGTGCAAAAGGATTTTTTTAACTGTTTGCAAGGTTTTTCATGCTTACTAGGCTGAAGCTTAAGAGAGGAGAAGGTCACTTCGAAAGGACTTACAGTAATCGTCACCCACGGAGGGAAAGAGTGCCAATATCTCCACCTTCAATTTCACCTCAAAGAGAAGCAGAAGAAGCCATAAGAATGACTTCAAAGGAAGGAGAAATCCATGAAGAATTTGATCCCAAAGAGGAATAAAGGATGTTTAGAAAAGAATTCCTTGACTTGACTGAAATGGTGAGAGTCCTTTATCAAGAAAGGAATGAAAGACTAAAAGGAGAAGGATCCAAACTTCACAAGGAAGGAGAAGGATCATCAAGAGGCCATAATGATGAGGATAAATCCAAGAAGGGTAATGGAGGAAATGGAGAAAGTGGAAAGTCGCCATCATCACCCTCATCTTCATCTTCATCAACCTCTACATCATCTTCAGTACATCATTCTCACAAAGTCAAGAACACGGGTAAAATTCCTTTTCTTAAACTTGATGTTAAGTTTACATTGCCAAAGTTTGATGGTGAATTTAATGCAGAAAAGCTAGATAATTGGATTAGGAAATTAGAGGTCTATTTGAGAATTCAAAATTTTCATGATGAAGAAACCAAAATTCAACTAGCTTCATTGAGAATGGAAGGTGCAACTCTTGTTTGGTGGGAATCCAAGGCAAAGGAGGAGATCAAAAAATATGGTAAGATTATCTTATCATGGTTTGATTTAATTTCTGCAATAAAACAACAATTTTATCCATTAGCTCACATGCAAAAAGCCATAATGGATTGGAAAAATTTTAAATAGCTAAAAGGAAAAATGGCTCAAGTTTATACCCAAGAATTTAGAAGAAGATCTCTTTTACTAGAAGTAGATTTGCATAGCTAAGACACTTTACTCAAGTATATAGGAGGTTTTCATACTTACCTAAGACATACCATTCTCATGTTTAACCCTACAAGCCTAGATGAGGTTTGTGTTCAAGCCACACATTTAGAGGCAAGGGGTAAAAAAAACTTAGATGGGAATGAGGAAAGTGAGTTTAAAGGAAAATGGAAGAAAAAGAGAAATGAAAATTATAGAAAAGAGAAGGGAAATTTTTTCTGCAAACATTTTTCTAAAACAAGTCATGATGAGGACCATTGTTGGAAACTTCATCGAGAGTTGAAACCAGAAAGTTTTAAAGCCAAAGATAAAGCCAAGGAGAAAGGAAAGACAATTGCAATAGCTAAACAAGACCTAGGGTCAGAATCATGAGATGAAACAAAAATCATAGCTATGGCACTAAATAACTTGAAGGGGAAAGAGAATGAAACTAAACCTAGTTCTAGTATTTCTAACTGTCACATAGAAGCTCCAAGTGAAGAGAAGAGAATTGAACTGTTTCAAGTGAGGGTCATTTCCAAACATAGAAGGGTTGACACACTATTTGACAGTGGGTCTCAAGCGAATATTATTTCTGAAGACTTATTCAAGAAACTAAATCTTGAAACCATTCCACATCTGAAACCATATCCTCTTTGGATTTGTAAGGATGCCAATTTACATGTTTCAAAGAAGTGCATGCTGCGCTTTGCAATAACAGCACATTTTATTGACACGGTTGAATTAGATGTTTTTTTCCTTGATATATCAGGTGTGGTGTTGGGCATTCCTTACTTTTATGAAAAGAAAGCTATATTCCATCGCCATGAGAACAAGTGCCATTTATTCAAGGATGGCAAGGAGTACATTGTGAGAGCACATCGCAAAAAACTAGACTCTTCTTTAGTGAATGTAGGGCACATGAAGAGGCTCGTCAATGCAAGTAAAAATTTGAATTTGATGTTGATTAAACAAAGGGAAGTTGTATATAAACCTTTTCATGTAAATGTTGATGTAAATAATGAGTTGTTTCAATCTGAAAGAAAGTTGTCTTTGAAAGAAGATGACAAGAAGTTGCAGCAATCGTCTTTGGTGTCAATCGGTGTGGAAAACAAAGTGTCAGTGCAAGAAGGTGCAAAGATCGAAGAGAAGGTAAAGCATCTAAAAAAAGAAGGCACAAATTTCAGCAATAATCATTGTTGGTTTCAGAAAGTAATGGTACAATGGCAAGGAAACTTGGTCAGGAATCGACACAAGTGCAAGGCTAATTTAGCAAAAAATCGCCATAAGGACAAGATGCAAGGTGCAAGTAATTTTCAGTTTCCTTTGATTATAGACCAATGTAGAAACAATATTTTTACTACAAAGTTAAGTTTTTGTGCTTCAAATTTTGAAAATGTGCAGCATGACAAGGTCAAAAGCAGCAACGGTTGGTCAATGGAATCAAGGAAAAATTTGTCGTTTCAAGAAAAGCTCTAATTAAGGAAATCAGGGAAATTTCAGTGGATTAAAATTGGAAGAGTGGGGACATAGTCTCCACATCTTCAGGTTCAGTAGTCCAGAGAGCTTTTGGGGTCCAAAATCTTCCCAGTGGGGAGGTGTGATCAGGAGATCATGTCCAAGTTCAAAAATGCTCAAAAAATGAAAGTGCTCAAAAATGTTTGCAACCTGAATGACCAGAAAGGTCTCGTCCTTGCGATTCTGGCGCCATGAACAGTTCGCAAAACAGAGGTTGTATGAAGAAGTTATGAGGGTTTGAAATGCCCAGTAAACTCCAAAAAAGGAGTTTTGACTTAGTTTGAATATGAAATTTTTATATAAAAAAATATATGTCAAAAATGATTTTTTTTATAAGTTTTCTGATGATCAGGAGCTCAGGACCAAGTGTCGTAAAATGGTCAAAAATGAAGGTGCTCAGAACTAGTTTGAACCTGAACGACCGGATAGAGCTCGTCTTCCTGATTCCGGCGCCGTGAACGGTTCGGAAAACGGTCGCCGTATGCAGAAGTTATTCAAGTTTGAAGATTTCTCAATTTTCATTAAAAATGCCAAATTTGACTTCATTGAAAATTTTATTAAAAAAGAATATTCCACGAATATTCGAGAATATTTCGTGGAATATTCGCGGGGAATAATGCAGGGAATATTTCGGAGGCAACCTATCAGCGAGCGCCCGTGGCCTAGCCCGGAGGCCGCCACGGGGCCCCAAAAGTGGAATGAAATGGCGCGTTTTAAAATTTTTATGGTCGACGGCGGGGAATTTAGAACCATGGTCGGCGGATGTAAGCGGGAGTGACCGACCAATGGGCCACCAATGTTGGTTCTTGTTTAACATGGCATTGAATTGGTAATTAAACCGTGCGGTTTTTTTGGGCGGGGACGAAGAGAGCCGGCCCCTCTATAAACCGGCGGCGAAGAACCCACGGTCGCCAGCAGTCCGCGCATATAAACCGGCGGTTAAACATTTGTTATGTGACATGGTGTTTTATTAAAAACCGTTTATAATTAATGAAAACAGTTTCAAACCTCCGACGCATATGAACGCGGAGAGGACTAACCGTCACATTTATTGCTCAGAGTTAACCGTCCGCCAATTTTAGTGCGCGCCCGACAAAGTTGGAGTTGTTGCCACTTTTAACTGGAGTTAACTCCAGTTCTCCACATTTAGTGGAGGTTGTTTAGCCCAAACTGGTAGATGGAGTAAATGTGGCATAACTTCTGCTAGGAGAGGCCTTTGAAGACGAATTTTTTTTTGATTTTGGGTCTCTTCGACCTTATGAAGCCATTGGCACAGGTTTCACAGCCATCTGACGCCGTTTGCAGGTGATTTTGCTTCGTGGAAGTTCCAGGAGCCACCAGGGCCAAATCAGTTTGGGAGCTGCATTGGGAATTGTGCAGCCAGTTTATGTGGAACGAAGGTCATTCCTGAAGTTTTTCAGCAGTCTGAATCCATTTATATAGCTCATTTTTCCTTTTGAGGAATTCTTCTCACTATTTAGCTTCAGGGAAGCTTTCTGGGCCACCAGGGCCATTTCAGTGTTGGAGCTGTTTGGATGCTATGTTCATCCATTTTTGGTGATTCAAAAGTCTGTTTATGATATTTTCGACCTTCTGATTCTAATGGCAGAGGTTTCAGAACCAATTGAGGTTATCTTCACCTCGAAATTCTCCATGCAAGTCTAAAGGGCCACCAAAAGAATTTTAAAGGCCGTGAAAAGCCACTGTATAAGGTTAATATTCAGCATTTGTTTAGTGTTTGGGAAATAGCATGTTTAGCTAATTCCTATCTTCTGATTCTATATTTACAGTCAGATCTGTCTTTCGAGAAACTTATATTCTTGTATTAGCCTTTGTAGCATTTTTAATACAGGAGGACAAGCCTAGTTTGAGAGGCTTGGTCCAGCAGATGTAGCCCAGAGGGGGGGTGAACTGCTTTATCATTTTGATGTCTTTATTTGCTGAAGATGATGTGCTAAAAAAAACTGATATAAAGTGTTAAAAAGAAAATATACATAACTTGCATACACACATAATCACCTACTCAGCTGCAGAAAGTTATTTATCTTATTCCGCAAGACATCAAACTTCAAGTATGTGTATGTCAAAGACTTCTAAGTGTTTACTTAATTATTTCTTTAGGCAGAGCCTGTAGAGGGCTAGGTAGCCTCTGGAACTCATCCTCTCTTTAGAGGTGACATGTCCGGTGAATGCCCCTATAGTCTATCTCTGTATAATAAATAAGAAGTTTTCACATGTTCAGAGGTCACTTGGAGTGTATAGCTCACATTAGAAATTATGGGAAAATGGATACCTTGCACCCTTAAACAAGTACATTCCATTTTCAGATCAGATGGTATCGGAGCACTAGGTTTTCTTGAATGACATCACTAGCTTGATTGTGTAGCTTGAAGAAGGTGTATGAGTATTAGCGGTGTTGAAGATGTGTGCTTTATTATTACGCAAACTACTTGTTGTTTGAGTTTGCTGAAGCTCTTTTGTTCATTTTTATAATGACAACTTCCATAAGTGAGTTCTCAAAATCCTCCTCCTTCACAAGATTTTTTGATGAAGGCTTGAAGCAAGAATTTTTCATCATGATGAATATGGTGAGAGAAATGTATGAGGATGAAAGAAAAACTCTAGACTTGAGAATGAGTTGAATTCCATGAGGGAAGAGAAGCGATTTAGCTACGACCAATTGCATGAGTTGGAACACAACTCCTTGTTGCCAAAAGAAGCCTTAGTCGAGTATCGGCTTGAAGAAGAGGTAAACAATTCTAGTTTGTCTTCAATTTCTTATAAGAATGTTTATCTTTGGTTCTTTGGAGAAACATACCAGAGGCATAGGGTCCAAGTTGATGTCCAAAATGGGATATGAAGGAAAAGGATTGGGAAAATATGCACAGGGTATACTTGAGCCAATAATGGTTGAGGTAAGGCCTAAGAATTTGGGTCTTGGCTATGGAAAATCTTATGGAGAAAGTTCCAAAGCAGCCATGAAGGAAGAAGGTGTGCATCTGCATGCACTTGAACAAGGGAGTGGTGAAAGCTCTAAAACCATGGATATGGGATTGATAGTGTTCCAAGGGGAGCTTCTTCTTCTTCTTTCGATTCACCTCCTCATGAAGGTAATGAAGGTGAAAGAGAAAGGTATAAATCTGATTTCAATCATATTTCCTTTGATCATGTAAATCATGAAAAATTTCCACACAAGCATGGGAAAAGAATTGCATGTTCTTTTTGTGGTTTGTTTAACCATAGTGTTTCTAGATGTTGGAAAAGAATGGCAACATACAAGAAACTTTTAAAGGAAAGGAGGCAAGAAGCCAAAGTTCCAATGAACAATGCAAATCATGCGGTCAAGAAGATGAACATGTGTTGCACTTATTGCCATAAGCAAGGACATACTATTGAAATGTGTTGGACTCTGAATCCAACAATGCTTCCACAAAAGTTGAAGAAGTGGGAGAAAGAGTATGGCAAGAATGGGAAGGAAGTTTCCATCATTGATGTGTCGGGATGATAATGCTGATATCGATGTGCAGTTAAAGGAAGCGCCTTTGAAGTGGATTGGTAAGAAATGGTTAGAATTCTTATCCAATTAAAGTTGCATGTCTTTTGATTGAATGCATTTTCTTTGTTAAGGGAATGCAAGTTGCAGGATGGAAAAGCTGAGTATGAGACTCACTCTATCGTAGCTAAAGTTATATTCATTTCAGCTTTGAAAGTACATGTACATGTGATTGAGGATCTTGTACTTATGATTGTACTTAAGAGAAAGTTGAAGGATAAACTGCATGCACGAGAATGAGATGCATGAGCACAGGGATCATGATGATTCCCTTGTATTTTTAAACATGTATGTGTGATTAACTTGAAGGGTTGATTACTTTGTTTTTAACCATGCATGTAATGTAATATTGACTTGGAAAAAGTTAATTTGATCTCCAAGATTGTAAAGAAAAGAAATGATGAAGTGTTTCATCTTTGTAAAAGCCTTCTCATTTGGGAGGCAGCTATTCTTCTGGAGCGGAGGTGCCATGGATGGGCATCGTGACAGTTGGCAAGCCCACATGTTCAGGGGAATATTTCAGCTCATATATCAGCAAGTTTCATTGTTGGTTCCTGCAATTTCAGATTTGTCTGGCGAAAGAACTTGGTCGGGATTCGACAAGTACTTGGCGTATGCATCCAAAAGTCGCCATGACGTCAGTTAGCAAGGCAGGACATTTTTGGCATTAGTATGCTCTTTTGGCTGACTGGAAGAGGATATTTCTGTTCCTCAAGTGCTGTACAGTTCAAATCAGAGATTCAGTAAGCTTTTGGGGACCAAAAGCCTTCTCATTTGGGAGGTGTGATCAGGAGCTCAAGTCCAAGCCATGGAAAAAGGCTAAAAAATAAAAGTGCTCAGAATTTCTCCGAAATAGATCGAATGGAAAGTGCTCGTCAATACGATTCCAACGCCGTGAATGGCACTCAAATCCGACTCCGTATGAGGAAGATATTCAGTTTTAAAGATCCGCCAATTTCAATTAAAAATGCCAAAATTTGATTTTGGGAAAAAAATATTTTTTATTAAAAAAAGAATATTCCACAGAATATTCTGGGAATATTTCGTGGAATATTCTACAAAATATTCTGTAGAATATTCCGGGCAAATCCAATTGCAGAGCGCCACGTGGCCAGCCCGGAGGCCGCCACGTGGCCCCTAGACAGAATGAAATGGCGCGTTTAAAAATTGTATTTGGTCGCGGGGCGGGGAATTAGACCTGGTCGTCCGGATGTAAGTGGAGTGACCCGACCAATGGGCCACAACGTTGGTTCTTGTTTAAACATGGCATTGGTGGCCCCAGATCACGATGGAAATGGCGTATGAAAAAATTTGCGTATTGGTGATTTGAACCCACGACCTGTGGTTCAACAAGAAACCGTTTTACCATTGAGTCATGCACGTGGTTCTTGTTATGGAAAGCGCAAATTTTATATTTAAATATATCAAACAGTTTGTTAACTTTCAATCCGGCGGTTACCCCAAAAACTAATGCGGAATGTGCGGGCACATGTCAGTTGACATTTAATGCTAGCAGTTTATTCCGCCCCAAATTTAGCGCCGGTGCCCCCAAATTAGGCAGATGTGCCAGTTTAGTTCAGTTAACTAGCAGTGTCTCCACATTTAGTGGAGCTTGTTTAGGCCAGACTGGCAGTTAGTAAATATGCCATATCTTTCACATGGGAGATCCTTTTGGAGTGGATTTTTTTTTTATTTTGGGTCTCTTCGACCTTCTGAAGCCATTGGCACAGTTTTCATAGCCATCTGAGGCCGTTTGCAGGTGATTTTTCTTCGGGGAAGTTCCAGGAGCCACTAGGGCCAAATCAGTTTGGGAGCTGCATTGGGAATTGTGCAGCCAGTGAATGTGGAACGAAGGTCATTCCTGAAGTTTTTCAGCATTATTAATCCATTTCTACAGCTCGTTTTTCCTTTTGAGGCATTCTTCTCACTGTTTAGCTTCAGGGAAGCTTTCAGGGCCACAAGGGCCATTTCAGTGTTGGAGCTGTTTGGGGGCTATGTTCATCCATTTTTGGTGATTCAAAAGCCTATTTCTGCTATTTTCTACCTTCTGAGTCTAATGGAAAAGGTTTCAGAACCAATTGAGGTCATCTTCACCTCGAAATTCTCCATGCAAGTCTAAAGGGCCACCAGGGCCAATTGGGGAAAGTACTGTATAAGGTACAATTTCACTATTTAGTGTTTGGGAAATAGCATGTTTAGCTAATTCCTATCTTCTGATTCTTTATTTACAGTCAGATCTGTCTTTCGAGACACTCATATTCTTGTATTAGCCTTTGTAGCATTTTTAATACAAGAGGACAAGCCTAGTTTGAGAGGCTTGGTCCAGCAGATGTAGCCCAGAGGGGGGGTGAACTGCTTTATCATTTTGATGTCTTTATTTGCTGAAGATGATATGCTAAAAAAACTGATATAAAGTGTTAAACAACAAATATACATAACTTGCATACACACATAATCACCTACTCAGTTGTAGAAAGTTATTTGTCTTATTCCGCAAGACATCAAACTTCAAGTATGTGTATGTCAAAGACTTCTAAGTGTTTACTTCATTATTTCTTTAGGCAGAGCCTGTAGAGGGCCAGGTAGCCTCTGGAACTCATCCTCTCTTTAGAGGTGACATGTATGGTGAATGCCCCTACAGTCTATCTCTGTATAAGAAATAAGAATTTTTCACATTTTCAGAGGTCACTTGGAGTGTATAGCTCACATTTGAAATTATGGGAAATGGATACCTTGCACCCTTAAACAAGTACATTCCATTTTCAGATCAAGGATGGTGCCCTGTTAGTATGTAGTAGGGTAAAGCCACTCATACTGAATGAATGTTTACAATACCTGACAGCAATTCTAGACTCTATATTTCTGTAGGTATGATGGTCTAAATCTGAGTGCAATAATTTGAGTAATTCATACGCATTGCCTCAAACTGAGGATAAAAAAAGTAAGTGTGCTTGAGCTTGAAAATCTAATCCTGAAAAATGTTTTGAGTAATTGTTATGTGTTAATTTTTTTACCAAGAGTAGGTAAGCACAATAAGTAAGAGAAGTAGCACCCCTAAGCCCTGGGCAGAACATGGGTTTACTCCTTATTTGACACTGTTGCCTTAGGTGACCAACACATCACCAGGATGATTTAAATGAACAGTTCTTTCTATTTCCTCATTGAGTAGAACATGCTGATATGATTTTGAAATACATTAGTCTACTCTATCGCTTAACGAAGTGAGTAGAATATACTAGTACGTCCTACTGCTTGAATAGGGTGGAAGTAATGGGTTAGCATGTTATAATATGCTATCACAGGCATTTTTATCACCCTAGTAATTCTCAGATTGTGGGATGATGATTTTTGTAGTTAATAAAACTAGGGGTAACCAAGAACCGCTTTTAGAATTCAGGATCTAGCCTTCCTGAGTTCCGGAGAGGGATCTCTCTTAAAGATTTAACTTTGTTTTATAATTGGGTTTTAGGCTAGCTATGAGTGGAAAATAGGATTTTTTTTGAAAGTTTGGTGGGAATAAAAAGTGTTTCAAGGTAAACCAAAGGGATCTACCAGAACATTGGGCTATGGAGTCAACTTTCTAGGCAAGCAAAGCTAGGAAATAAGACTTAAAGATGCAAATGTACTAAGGGCAGGGTAGATGACATTCAAAGGCTTTGAATAGGCTTTGTTGATGGAATGGGTGAAATCTGAACAAAAGGGAACTTAAGAATCCTTAAGTTACAGAAATGAAGATTGAAGGAGGGAATCAAACAGGGACCTAGAGCAATTAAGAATTCTATAGTCCGGTTATCAAGCAGAAAATAGAATAATGCCAACTAGTAAAAAACAGGGAGCTTTTTTATCACTAATCCTGTCTAAATTCTCCAAGTTGATCATTAAAGATAGAAACACATTAAAATGAATGTATGGAAACTTTTGAAAGAAAAACAATGAAAACAAGAAAAAGACTAGACTTATCTGGTCAACATAAGAATCTTGAGTTATGATGTCTTTAATCTCAATTCCAGTCTGCTGCTTTGCTAATTGACTCACACCAACTTCAATATATCCAGCAAAATGACTATAGTCATCTTGATAAATTTTATTCCACACTGAATACTTCGAATGATGAAGTATTTATACAAATGAATTACTTACAAAATATCTCAGAGTTTTAGATAATGTTTCAAGGGAAAATAGGAAATATAGCATAAGAAGAGGGACAACAGCAAAATAGTTTGCAAGCTGTTATCTTTTACAAGGAAATATAGAACTGATTATCCTAATCAAAATGATTTCATGACGTGCTGTGAGCATTGCTGGCATTGGATGCATTATCTCGTGGAAGATAGCTTGTAGATCACTCTTTCTTGTCACTTTCAACCCTGATACTCTTTATCCTCTAATTTTCACTGTTTTATTGCTGAAATTGAAAAATAACCAGAAGTAGCATTATTTTTACTGATACTCTTTGACAATCTGATACACTTTGACCCTGAATTTTTACCCTAAGGTAACAGTAAAATATAATTTTTCATGTGATTTTCCTGCTCTTTTACCTGTCAAATTCACATCAGATCTATGAATTCTTGCCATTTTTAAGCTATGAGGATATTTATACTCTTCAATTTTCTGTAGCTTTCATCGCCCTTTGTGTACTTAGAAATTCCCCTCCCAACCCATGGGAACTGGTTTCCACAACCAAATATTGTAATTTTCACATCCGGACAGTTTTTTTGACAAATACCATGTGAGGGCTAGTCTGAAATTCCACTGGAAAACCAGCTTAAGAATTCCAATGACCACACAATGTCCAATATAGGATTCCTCTTGGCAGCATCCTACTTATTCCTCTGAAAACTTCTCTTCTATGAGGAATTTTGGGCCACTTCCAACAAGCTCCAAAATCAATAAAGTCACCGCAGGTTTTCCCTCTTCACCATCTTGACCAGCTATTTTCCCTTACCGAGATCATCTATCTCTAGGGAGAGGAAATCCGGGTAGGCAAGCGCCATCAACCCCTCTGGGTAGACAACCACCATCAACCCAAAGCCTTCTAGATTTTCACAATTGTTCACAACTGTTTGGCATGTTAAAATTTTCTTTTAGCATTATTTCCCATAGTAAATTGCATAATGAACTATATGCACATTATAAATAAATAAAAAAGAAACTTAATGTACATAATACATCATACTTGGCCCTCAACATGGGCCCAATGATATCTAGATTAACAGGGAACATGAATAACATACATGTGTTATACATTATTATTTCCCCAATAACACAATCATGCACACTATAACATTATACTTTAACATCTACGGTTGCAATTCACATTGCAATGTTTTACTTTCACAGGTTTTATCCTTGCCATTAAACTACCCATGCTTAATGTCATCAATAATGCTATTCATAAATACGCATTTCTTAAATAAGTATTATCTTCCGCAATCATTTTAGTTTCATGCATATAATGATGTCATGCAATATATATATATATATATATATATTCATTAATGTGTATATGCCAATAATGATTAGGGTAAGAGTGCAAACATTTCCAATTCCCACAGTGTTCTGTTACCAACAGACTGATACATGAAGTAATTACCATAGTCGCTTGTTCACCACTTTCATAAGCTTTAATCAAAATCAATTCATTCATATAAGTTTTATCGATTAGTCATGCATCACTAATCAATGCTATTAATAATATTAATGCAGCCATGACATGAATCATTCAGAAACTAGCCATTATAGTCAAGTCTTACTACTTGACTCATTATGTAGTTTTAACATCTAAAAGGATTTATTCAATTTCATTTTAAAACACTCTATCATCCTCTTCAAGGAATTTCCCCATCTTTGCATTCATGCATTAGTTTCAGACACCATCACTATATACATTCATCTTTCTCAAGTAGTGAATGGTAACTTTAGTTATGTTCATTAAATGTATCAGTAATATGTCATATACATAAATGTTAATAGTCAACTCTCACTTTCACTATCTCACATTCACTAGTGAGTACTCAGGTTGTTCATAAGTACAACAAAGGTTTTATTTTCTTTTATCCTCAATAGGATTCCAATGTCATGAAAACCTTTTTGCAGAAACATTTATTACTTATTACTCTTCAATGTAGTTATAAACATGAATCACACATCTCATTTCAAAAGTAGACTACTGCATATATCAATCAATATGTAGATTTCTAGAATCATATATCAATCAATATGTAGATTGATATAATCATACCTTAAATAATGTCCATTAGTAGCATATCTCAGGTTTGCTTAACAAATCCCAAAGGCACCAGTGCTGCAACCTTTAGCTCTTATACCAGTTGTAACATACCCCAATATCCTCACATGGAGATATATGGAGTTAGAAAATTTTTATACAAATTACCCACGAGTAACTATCCAAATCACTTTTCAAGATTTCTCACTAATTATTACACAGAACGTTCACCAGTTCGTAGTGTAACCTTAGTATAAGAATAGTAAGTTGCTTAACCATTAACAACCACTATTTTAGGACATTAACATCAAACTTTATGATTTAACCTTGCTTTCATTTCATTAGTCATGTAGTCATCACATACTTGACACTATGAACATCTCAACAAGAAAGGAATCAACATCATCAATCTGACACAATTAATCAATTACATCATTGAACACCAATATACACTGGAAACCCCATAGGGTGAAAACCAACAAATGTTTAATTTTATTATTAAATGTGTTGGGTATGTGTTATGTGCGATAGCCCCCCCTTTGCACTGGGTGCAAGGGGTCCGAGGCAGCGCCCCGACGAAAAGTTTTTGGTCCTTAATTTCCAGTGGGAAGTCCGCGCCCATGGTTTTGTGCATGGTTTTGCACATGGTTTTGGGGTACGATGGTTTTCGGCCCCTAGTATTTTTGTAGATCCGTTCAAGGGAACTACGGTTATGTTCTAACCCAGGGTTAATGGATTAGGGTTCATGTATGCTTCGGCATGTATATATATGTGTTGTAACACTAAAATGAATATAATGAAAAATCAAGTTGGTCGTCCCGATTTGGGATTCAGGGAAAATTCCTGTGTTTATCTGTTTTATGTTTTATACTCTCGCTATTGTTTATTTTCTGTTATAAGAATCATGTGTAGATAATTTATGTTCAGGTTTAAAACCTACAAAATGCTCGTGAGGGTGTTCATCTCTCACTCAATGGCTTATAAGGGAGACCATCCCTTAACCATTGTTATATATCTTACAAGCTGGAAATATACAATTATCTAGCTTATAGCCATTACAATAATTATGATAGAATTTACCAACTAATCTTCATATCTTCATATCTTGGTGGCATGGATGTACCTACAATGGATCATCATACAATGGACCATCTTGTTGCTCGCACTCATCTTCATGAACGATTAATCATTTACCTGCCACCATGTTGAGCATAATATTTACTTTGCACAAGTCACCATAATTTTCTGCTAATGTTGTCTTCAACATACATTGGTGTGAGGATTCATAAAGTATTAATCAACACATTCACAAATCTATATTAGTGATGCTTCTCCATCTATTCATGTAGAGTCATGACATGCAAGTATAATATCTCGACATGCTTTCTTTAACAACACTGCGTATGCACTAGTTATAAGAATGTAACCATCAAAGGGTGTCTATAAAATATTAACTAATATTTCCATTGCATAAAAACACATTCTTGCAAGAAAAATCACTACAACTGTCTAGAAATTTCTTTAAAAGAAACTAATATATCAGTTGCAATCTTCGTATATGCGAATTACATAAAGTTAATCAAAATACTAACCCTTAATCTATTACTTTTGGTGCATGTAAAGAAAGATAACACAAAAAATGTTGTTCCCATGCATGCAAATCCATATAGTTTCCAAAAGGGTCTTCCCAAAGGAATGCTTAACACAACAGAGCATGCCAACACATGTTTTTTTTTGTAAAACTAATGCAATAAAGCATACAAATACATGTCTTCTTTTTCGAAGATTATAATAACAATCTTTTCCAATGTAGTCTAACACAACATGCTATTTTTTCCCACATACAAATACGTATATTCCTTCCAATGAAATATAATACACATATTCCATGCATATACATGATCATATTCCAAAAGAAACTAACATAATAGTTTTGATAGCATAAAAGTAATCATATATCAATATTTATTCTATCCATGCAAAGAACATATCTCTATAACACAATGGCTATTATTTGTGCATGCAAGAGCTTACCATAATAATTCTTCTTTAATGTACGCAACACAAATTCCCTTCTTAGAATTCTACCATTATTAACTAGTATTTATGTGTAAACAATACATACTTCTTCTTCAAAAGAAAGTTAAGATAACCTTTTTTCTTCGTCTTTCTACATGCATGTTTCTCATGCTTCCCTTTCAATAAATTATCATAGTTAACCATCTTTTATGCATAAAAATAGGCAACCATAACAATGTTAACTTAACCTTAAATCAAGAAATTGACACAATTCATCTTGCCATGCAAATTACCACATTAACGTTGGGTATATATATATACCCAAAAACATATTTTTATATCTCACAATGACTATCCTTTTATGAATGTAAGATTTGTTATTTTTCTAACATCATCTCCATTACCTCAATGCACATAATATTTTCAAGAAAAAATCTTGCATTCTTTATTGTATGAACAAGTTTTATATGCATATTTTTTATTTAAAACAAATCCATGTAGTCTTTAAATAATCAACATGGGTAATATATGCATAGATCTTCATGAAAACTCTTCCAAGAAAATTAATTTAATTAATTTTTCTCTTTTCTTTTTCACAACCCATGAAAATATTTTCACAAATTACCCTTTTTAACTTATCTCCATTTTCAAGAAAAATAAGCTATATGGAAAGGGCCATTTCTCTTTTACTATAATATGCCATCTTTTCTGGAAATTAATGCGCATATATTAAGCATAACTTTCCAAAGATTTTACCTAAATAATCTTTCTTTATAGAGACAACTCTACAACCTTTATGAGATGTAACTCTTACGAAATATGAGAAATATTTCTAAGGAATTCTAAGGAATTCACAATGTTAACTATATCTTTGTGCATGACAACAACAACAGTCTCATAAAGAAATCATTTTAGATAAAATAGTATAGTCAACCATACTTTTCAACGCTAAAACCAATGAGACTTACAAATCAACTAGCCTATGTCCTCTTCTAATTTGTATGGCCCTTATGAAGCCGCATATATCACATAAACATGCACAACCACGATACTTCATTCCTTTTCCAACTGAAACTCCATCTCACGCGCAAGGAGAAAAAAATTCTTTGAAACTCACTCAAGTTGAAAGTTTTAGTAACCACAATGGCCATACGTTGGCTCTTGGGCCCTCAGATTAAATTGGTAAAACTTATATATTAACCAAACACCATATTCATCCCATGAAATTGAAATTTAGTTCTTTTTGTATACCAATCAAGAAGGCAGTGACATAACTACTGTCCAACAAAACTTATTCTTGGTAGTTAGGGTTTCTTGATTGGGTAAATTTGTGGTAGTTTTGTAACCACCAAGAAGCTTTAAGACACCTCTTAATTAGTTTACCTATTCTTTTTTTCAAGATACCATTTAATTTCACAAGTGATCAAATTAGTTTTCTCAATGAATTCTTGATGAAATAAAATAATAATATTTGTTTATTAATTCCACCTCTAGTAAAGTGGGTTTAGGGATATTACTATTTTTGAATATATATAAATAAATTTAGATGAAATAATCAAAATTTTAATTTTTAATTTCAATAAAATAAATTCAATAAAACTTTTTATTGAATTTGACACAAATTCACTAAAAAAATAATGTTTAAAATTTAAATAAATTAATAATTATAATAAATTATTTTAATATAATTATAATCTATTTAACATATATGATAAAAAATATAATAAATACATAAAAATGCAATGTATATCAATTTTTCATTAAAATTGGTAATTCATTTTTATAGAAATGTACAAATAGTTAAGAAGGTGGTTAAGTTTCAAACTACATGGGCATGAGAAGTAGGTCGAAGTTATCTTATATTCTTATATTATGATTTATGAAGAAGGTTAAATTTTTTCACGTTTGCCTTTTAAGTAAGGTTTATTAATTTTTTTTATAAGAATATATATTATAAATATGGTTATATAAAGAAATAATGAATGTTGGATGTATCTCAACTTAGTACATAATTCAAAATCAATGTCAAATTATCCTTTTCTTTATATTCCTAAGATCACTTATTTATAGTAATAAACAAGTTTTTTTTCATCAATATTTATATTAAAATTAATGTTTATCATTATTACATAGAATATTTGTATATAAAATTAGTGTCCTCAATATATATAATTTCCCAATTTTCAAAAATAATTATAAGATTGAAATAAATGCCATAAGGAAATCTAATTTGGAAATGATAAAAATAAACTAAAATTTTACAATAAGAGAATGCAATAGAATTTTCAAGAATATTCTTTAGATAAGGAAACTTACAAAAAATTTGACTTAAAGTTCTCACTACATTAAAGTAAAATGAGATATCTCATATAATAATGAGATTTGGAAAGAGATGACTTAAACTCATCAATGAAAACAATCATTAATATGGAAGATCTTAATTCTTCTCATTATTTAATATAATTTTTTTTTTTGTAAAATTTAAAATAAATGATTTATCAAAATATTACAATGAAAAACATATACATATATATATACACACACATCACTAAAGAATAACAAAGTAGTCTTACTTTTCATTCCCTTTCACTAAAACAAAATAAATGTGTTTCATAACCAAAAATCTTTAAACTTAAACTTCAAAATTAAGATTTAAATAGTTACAAATTAATCATTCTATTGTATTTTGACATTCTCATTTCAAGAATCAAGAATATACTTATAAAGTATATTTTTTCTGGCCACCCTAACATGTGTATATGAACATAAATCCACCCAATTTTTCTACATTATGTTTTTATTTAAGGATGTTGAAATGCCATGTGAATCTTTAGATTTTTGTGCTTGTGGTTTAAATCCTATATTGTTGGATTATTATCATTTTTAATTTATTAGAAAACATGTTGTGTCTATAAATATTTTGTTTTAGAAACAAGGCTAAAACAAACTATAGATGGGTTTCCAGAAAGAACAAGATAGTTGTCGCTACTGACTAGCTGCAACGTAGTTTGAACACTAAGTTACTGCAAAGTAGAAGAGAGTTGCCGCCACTACAACAGGGAGTATTCGCAATATAGTTTCAACAACAAGCAAAGTAGAAAAGAGTTGCCACCACTACAACAGGGAGTAGCCGCAACGTAGTTTGAATAACAAACACCTACAGTTACGTTGCGAAAACTCTTTGAACAACAACACACTAAATCCTCCTCCAGACAACTTGTTACATTACATAGCAAGTCAAACTCTCTAAACAACAACATTCACACTTAAGCCCTTCCACGTTTGAAAAATTTATATGTTGGCTTAAATGTGAATGTTTTTGTTCATAGAGTTTGACCGACTATGTAATGTAACAAGTTTGACGGAGGAGGATTCATTGTGTTCTTGTTCAAAGAGTTGTCAAGACACAATTTTAGGTGTTAGTTGTTGAAACTACATTGCGTCTACTCCCTGTTGTAATGGTGGAAATTCTCTTCAACTTTCTCCTTGTTGAAACTACATTGTGGCAATTTAATAGTGACAAATCTCTTATACTTCATGGCAATCCCTATGTAGTTTGTTTTAGCCTTGTTTCTAAATCCTAGTATTTATAGACACAACCTGTGTTTTTTCAATAAAATATATAGTATAATTTTGAGAATAGTTTACAATTTTTAAAATATAATCGTTTTGAAACGTAATATCTATTATAATTTAAAAAAAATAATTAATATAGAAAATTATAATAAATGTATACTAATCAAAACTCATCATAGACTTGAATATTTCATCACAGGCTTAAATATTTTATCAACTAGAGGATGCAAGAATATATGTAGAACCAATTAGTCCATATCATAACTCTTATGCAATTGTTGAGATTGTCAATTGACCATCCATAAATATCCATAAAGGGATTACAATGACCAGGTTGTGTTTATAAATACTTTGTTTTAGCAACAAGGCTAAAAGAAATTATAGAGGGGTTTCCACAAAGTAGAAGAGAGTTGTCACTACTAATTAGCCACAATGTAGTTTGAACAACAGAGTTGCCACAAAGTAAAAGAGAGTTGTCACCACTACAACAGGGAGTAGCTACAACGTTGTTTCAACAACGAGGAAAGTAGAAGAGAGTTTCCACCACTACAACAAGGAGTAGCCACAACGTAGTTTCAAAAAAGAACATCGACAGTTACGTTGCGACAACTCTCTGAACAAGAACATAGTGAATCTTCCTCAAGAGATGTGTTCTTGTTCAGAGAGTTGTCGCAACGAAACTATAGGTGTTCATTGTTGAAACTACATTGTGGCTACTCTCTGTTGTAGTGGTGGAAACTCTATTTTACTTTCCTCGTTGTTGAAACTACGTTGCAACTATTCCTTGTTGAAGTGGCAACAACTCTCTTCTACTTTGCGGCAACTCCATTAAAGTAAAATGAGAAATTATTTAGATAAGGAAACTTACAAAACTTTTGATTTAAAGTTCTCACTACATTAAAGTAAAATGAGATATCTCATATAATAATGAGATTTGGAAAGAGATGACTTAAACTCATCAATGAAAGCAATCATTAATATGGAAGATCTTAATTCTTCTCATTATTCAATATAAAAAAAATGTAAAATTTAAAATAAATGATTTATCAAAATATTACAATGACAAACATATATATATATATATATATATATACACACACACACACACACACACATCGGTAAAGAATAACAAATTAGTACTTTTCATTCCCTTTCACTAAAACTAAATAAATGTGTTTCATGACCAAAAATATTTAAACTTAAACTTAAAAATTAAGATTTAAATAGTTAAAAATTAATCATTCCCTTGTATTTTCACATTCTCATATCAAGAATCAAGAATATACTTATAAAGTATATTTTTTCTCCTCACCCCAACATGTGTATATGTACATAAAATCCACCTAATTTTTCTACATTATGTTTTTATTCAACGAATGTTAAATTGCCATGTGACTCTTTAGATTTTTGTGCTTGCGGTTAAAACCCTATATTGTTGGATTATTATCATTTTTAGTTTATTAGCAAAACTTGTTGTGTCTATAAATATTTTGTTTTAGCAACAAGGCTAAAACAAGCTATAGATGGTGTTATCACTGGAAAATTGAACAAGAAAAATACATCATGAAATGTCAAGCAGAAAGATTTACAGGGTTGAAAAACATTAGAGAATCTAGAAAATTTCACTTTCTCTAAGGTCAAGAGGCAAATTTATCAACTTTCGCACAAAATACATAGGCAAAGTGCACTTTTCACGTATTTTTCTTCGATAGAAGAGAAAATCTCTGTGGCTTTCCCCAAATAAGCTGTGCGGTCCTAAGTATGGCGAAAGGTCACTATCCAGGACTACTTTGCACACTTCAAGAAGAAGATTCTCCACTTGTGGCCACCCAAGGACAACCACCTAGAGCCACCTTGAGACTTCAAATGAGCACACAATGGAATCAACCACCACTCTTGGGTCACTATCCACAATTGTACCAAGAGAGGGAAAAATATTTGAATTTTTCCTATAAAAGACCACCATGAGAAGAAAAATTCAAAACACATTGTTACACTGGCCAAATTTCCCATGAGAAAACCAGCAGTGTGTTATCTAAGCAACAAGAGAGTAAAAGGATTCATTTGTTGGCCATCCAACATCTCAAAGCCAAAGGAGAAGTGCATCAGTTGTTCGTTATCTAATCACTCATTCGAGGAGAAGAGAGAGGCCTACAAACAACTTAAGGGGAGAGCCCTCCTTGCTTTGAGTATTAGAGCTCCGTAGATCTAAGGGCTCACTGCAAGTGTTTTAGCGTTCTAACTCTTTTTTACCACTAGTGGCTAATAAAAGGGGATTCGTTCTCCGTTGGTATTATTAGTTCGTTTACTCGATATTGAGCTTGTGTTATATGTGTATTTGTTGTTTCTTATTTCCTCCTCTTTTTGTAGTATGTTATGTTCCATAACTAGTTTTTATACATGTTATGATGCTTCACTCACCATCTAACAACCCATTTCTTCCCTGTGACCATTGCTTGTAGGCCATCAATCACTCCTACCAAGCACCAATGTTTTTTGTACATTCGTGCACTAAAAACATCAACACAGATGGGTTGCCACAACGAACAAGAGATTTGTTGCTACTGACGAGCTAAAACGTAGTTTGAACAACGGAGTTGCCGCAAAGTAGAAGAGAGTTTCCACCACTACAATAGGGAGTAGTCACAATGTAGTTTCAACAACGAACACCTACAGCTATGTTGTGACAACTCTCTGAACAAGAACACACTGAATCCTCCTCTAAAAAACTTGTTACATCACATAGTTGGTCAAGCTTGTCACCAGAGACTTGAATATTTCATCACAGAATTAAATGTTTTATCAACTAGAGGATGCAATAATATATGTAGAACCAATTAGCCCCTATCATAACTATTACGCCATTGTTGAGATTGTCAAGTGACCATCCATAAATATCCATGAAGGGATTATAATGGCCAAGTTGTGTCTATAAATACTCTGTTTTAGAAACAAGGCTAAAACAAACTACAGAGGGGTTTCCACAAAGTAGAAGAGAGTTGTCACTACTAAGTAGCCTCAATGTAGTTTGAACAACGGAGTTGCCGCAAAGTAGAAGAGAGTTGTCGCCACTACAACAAGCAGTAGCCACAACGAAGTTTCAACAATGAGGAAAGTAGAAGAGAGTTGCCACCACTACAACAGAGAGTAGCCACAATGTAGTTTCAACAATGAACACCTACAATTGTGTTTTGAAAACTCTCTAAACAAGAACACATCTCTGGAGGAGGATTCACTATGTTCTTGTTTAGAGAGTTGTCACAATGCAACTATAGGTGTTAATTGTTGAAACTAAGTTGTGGTTACTCCATGTTGTAGTGGTGTCAAATCTCTTATACTTTCCTCGTTGTTGAAACAAGTTACGACTACTCCCTATTGTAGTGGCGACAACTCTCCTCTACTTTGCGGCAAATCTGTTGTTCAAGCTAGATTTCGGCTACTTAGTAGCGACATCTCTCTTCTACTTTGTGGCAACCCTCTGTAGTTTGTTTTAGCCTTGTTGCTAAAACAAAGTATTCAATGACACAACCTGGCCATTGTAATCCCTTTATGGATATTTATGGATGGTCACTTAAAAATCTCAACAATGGCATAAGAGTTCAAATATGGAATAATTAGTTCTAAATATATTCTTGCATCCTATAGTTGATAAAATATTTAAGTCTATGATGAAATATTTAAGTCTGTGATGAGTTTTGATTAGTATAAATTTGTAATATTCCAAAATTTTCACCTGATATTTGGAATATTAGAGTTCCTAATAAACCTACTTAATTAAGTAAACAAAAGGGTGGAGGGACACATAATCCTCAAGATGAATAAGTATCCACTTTTTGTGTGTGAATGTGGATTAATTAAGCCTAGATCTACATAATGAGGTAGTGGAGCCACTACTAATGTGAATGGAATTGGAGATCACGTCTCATTAACTTGAGATAGATCATGGAGGTTGACATAGTAAACTAAGATCTTGGAAGAGATCAAACAGAAGATCATGGAGCATTCATGATGAGATGGTGGAGGAAGTTGTGAAATTAATGCACACATGATGGAGAGGGTGTACATTGCACCTAGACATGATGGATGACTTGGAGAGATAGTGCAGTCAAACATGGAGGATCTTGTCCACATGCACAACGCAATTTAGATTAGGGCCAAGGCATGGGAAGGCTCAAACACTATATAAAGAAGATGAAGGCAATAATGAAGATAGGATTAAGGCTATTGATTATATATTTTGAGGTCTGTTTAGATATGGAATTTTCATGTGACATTCCATTGCTTTCTTGGGCTATTTAGCAAAGATTGCAAGTTTTGTTTAGCATAGGGTGTTCCTAGTCGAGAATCCATCCCCTTTCTTTGAGTAGCTCTGGAAAGAGGGTTGTACTTCATTCTACATCAGTCATTGGTGCCACTTATATTTCCCATCATCTGCAGAACATTTATATTCAGGAATTACGCAATTTTTGAAGATCAATTGGACAGTGGAGGTTGTCTTTAGTATTTCAGCTGGACAACCGGTGTAGGATTATTCCTATCACCTTGGGCTTGAAGATCAACATTCCCAGGGCTTCATTTCAGATTTGGCATCAGACCAAAAGTTATTGACCTCCTAGCAGTAGTAATTCCATCCAGAATTATGTTTTCCATTATTACGGATCCAAAGGAGGAAGGAAGTTGCTAGCATTTCAACTAATAATCCTGTGAGGGATCATCCCCTCAACTTGCCATCAGTATTTCTATTAGCCTGGAGTCTATTGCTACATATTTCAGTAGGCATAAAGCCTCTCTTTCCCTTACAACAAAATTTTTATGAGTAGTTGTGAAACAACAATTGTAATCATCATTGGAGGATTGAGAAGCTAGATCTAGAGCTTCTAGCTTATAGATCTGAAGGAGGGAGCAACCCTTCAAGCTTAGATCTGATATTGTGACATATTTTAACCATCTATTTGTTAGATCTAGATCTAGATCTGTAATCCCAGCAGATAAAGAATCAAACCCTAGGAGGGTGATTTTCCAAAGTTGTAGATCTGGAAAATCCTTTCTCGGTTGTCTTGGGATCCCATCACACTGACCAGGTCTTGAATCTTGGCATCATCAAAGCTCATAAGCTCCCTAGATTTTCATTTTCCTTTTCATCATTTACATGTATATCAGCAACAACAGGGACAATGCAGTATTGCTTCTGTAAGCTCACCAGTTACTTAGTGCTATTTGCAGCACCATTGTAGGGTGATTCTAGGCCTTCTCTTGGGCTAGATCTACTCATTTTTATGTACATTGCGTAATTGATTCATCTCCATATAATAAAATGGCTCAAATTTATTTTGATGTTGTTTTGAGATCTATTGTTTACTCAGTTGTAGATCTTATATTGTTTTTAAGTATTACTGCATTCTCTATTTTGGGATATTACAGTGGTATCAGAGCATGATCTTTGGCTCAGCTTGTAGACACTTCATCTTTTGCATCAAAAGAAGAAGCAGATAGATGAGATTTTTTAGGAAGGAGTATTTTGCTACTCATCTCTTTAGATCCAAGCAAGATCTCACCAAGGAGGTCAATCAAATGAAGAGAGAAAGGCAAAGGAAGGATCCAAGAAGAAGATTTGAAGAGGAAGGTCCAAGCACTTCCTATCCGTAGAAAATAAGACCAGAGAACCATAGATCTCCTCATAGATATACTATGCCCACTTCCTTGGAAGGAAGTAAGAGGTATAGAAATGAAGAAAGATGAGAACCTGAGACTCATGAGACTTCAGCTTCTATCTTGAAGAGTACAAGGAACAGTCTAGAGCTTTCAAAGAAATTCTAACTCCAAGAATTCTTTGAAATCAAAGAAGAAAGAAGATCCTATAGCAGCAATGGAAGGAAGAGGCACAATAGATTCTATTTGCCTACATTTGATGGGTCTTCCTCAAGCACTGTTAAGGCTTGGAGGAAAGAGTTAGATACATTTTTCAAGCTACATCCTAGGCTGAACAAGAGGCTATCCAAATTGCAGCACTTTATCTTTTAGGTGAAGCAAATAATTGGTGGTTTAGTCACATGGAGCATGAAAATGTGACTAATTACTGATATTTATTTCACAAGTTGAGGAAGAATTTTGATGTGAAAAAGATAGAGATGTGCCACAAAGAGACATTTCCTAAGGAAACAAAGTAGGATGTCAATCTTGTCACTCTAGACAAGGAGTCACTGCATTCACCACTTGCTACATAAGTAATTACATCTAAAGAAGAGACAATTGCAACTTTGCAAGATAGTCTTGAGCTCTTGACACAGAGATTCCCATGCATGATTCAGGAGATGCAGGAGGAATAGGAGGGAGATTCCAACACTGGTACATTATTATAAGTGCAGTGATCATTCTTTCCATGAGTTGGAGACACCATTGTCCCGATTGGAGGAACTCTTGTCTTCTGTCAAGAGGTTCCCACACATCAGTTGATCCAAGGTATGCATACGCATTCATCGTCTATTGTTTCAATAGATCTTATTGAAACTTAGGGGGACATGTCATCAAGGCCAATGCATAACCAAGGGTTAAAAGAAAATGCTTATTTGAAGCAGCAACATATCACAGCGCAAAGGACCCTTGATCTAATCAAGGAGGAGATGAAAAACTATCCCAGTTTGTCATGAATGAACTAAATTCAATCCCTTGAGTTGAAATGTGGAATTTCAGAAAATGGGATGAGCATGATCCTATGTATAATGACTGGTTATGAGATCAGTATTGTACCTTGCTTTGAGACAACATATGTATTACCCTGCAGATCTACAACGTTGTCACTTAGTAGCAGTAATAATGAAGAGTCCCCATTATTATTGGAGCATTCTGAAGGTAGCTTCACTCATGAAGCAATGGAGGATAAGATGATGAATGGTAGACATCTTGATATGAGAAATATTTTATCCTTCCTTGATGACACTTTCTCAATGAGCATCTCACAGCTCAAAGAGAGACTTCTACCTGCAGTAGATCCAAAACACCATTGGTTTTGGAAGGCAATGGATGAGAGGAAGGTCTCATTAAGAGATCTCATTGGAGGTGCACTTCAAAATTTCATGGAGTGCAAGGTTCTTCAAAATTTTGAGGAGGTTGGTGTCCTACACTGGGAGGATACCAAGTGTTTGCAAAATGAGATCCATCATCCACATTGGGATGAATGGTTGATGATATGGAGCAAGGGGTTGCCAAACCACTTGCAGATCTATGATACAGGCCAGCAAGAAGCATGGTTGCATTGGTTTCTCTTGGGTGAGTATGGCCACCACTCAATGAGTCATAATTTTTTGATTCATGCCTTACACATCACTGGAAGAATGCAGAAGAAGAAGGCATGGTTACGTTGGTTATTGATGAAAGAGTTTGGACATCACATGTTATATCTTATGTCCATGCATTTTATCTTGTTTGGGATATGTCTCAAGTATTTACATGTATTTCTGTTTGGGATGTATCTCATGTTCATGTATGTATTTGGGTTTGAGAGAAAGTATAACTCTCACATGATGTGGCATAAGGGAGCTTGTTGGTATTATGACGATGATAAATCTCACATGTCCATTACTATATTGTTGCTCCATGACTTGCATCATGATAATGCAAGAAGGCAGAAAGAATCCTTGTTTTTATGGCTACTATTGGGAGAGTATGAGCTGAATTCTTCCCATACATGGCATGAAATTGTTGGAGGATGGAAACAAGAGGCCTTACAACGTTGGCTTCTGTTGGGTGATTATGGTCATTGTACATCATATAATGATGATGTGATGGGGAAACAAGATGCCTTGTTAAGGTGGCTCCTCTTGAGAGAATATCACCACTACATTTGGTACAATGATGATGTGGTAGGGCAACAAGAGGAATTATTGCGTTGGCTTATATTGAGAGATTATGGCTCTCATATTCTCATTGATGATTTGGAATGGAAATAAGAAGCATTGTTTTGGTGGATTATTTTGAGAGAGTATGGCTCTCTTACTTATTTTCATGATTATCTAACATGGTAGCAGGAGGCTTTGCTACATTGGTTGTTATTAGAAAAATATGGTTTGACATTTTTTATGTTTTCCCATATGTCTCTATTTCTTTTTTTCACTATGATGATGTGATGTTTGACTCCTACATGGCCAACATGGCTAATGATGAGGACATTGATGTATGTAATCTACTCTATGTATCATGGGTTGGAGGGATAGTTCATGAGTTGGGAATTTCCACTTGGGGAATGAACCAATTTATCTTATGTATCCCATGTCTAGAGGAGAAATTTGATCATCATATGGTTTCCACTTGGATATTCATTGATGAGGAAGGGTTTCTATTTCAGTTGGAGGCCATTCTAGACATTCTAGAGAGGTAGATTTGGAGCTGGACATACATGACACATTGTGACAAATGGGAAGGCCTTCCACATGAGGATTCCATTTGGAGGGAGGATGTTTGCTGTAGCATCCACTTGTTGCAGTTGCTTGAGGACAAGAAATATTTTTATGGGGAGGACTGTAATATTCCCAAATTTTCACCTGATATTTGGAATATTAGAGTTCCTAATAAACCTACTTAATTAAGTAAAAAAAAGGGTGGAGGGACCCATAATCCTCAAGATGAATAAATATCCACTTTTTGTGTGTGAATGTGGATTAATTAAGCCTATATCTACATATTGAGGTAGTGGAGCCAATACTAATGTGAATGGAATTGGAGATCATGTCTCATTAATGAGATAGATCATGGAGGTTGACACAGTCAACTAAGATCTTGGAAGAGATCAAACAGAAGATCATGGAGCATTCATGATGAGATGGTGGAGGAAGTTGTGCAATTAATGCACACATGATGGAGAGGGTGTACATTGCACCTAGACATGATGGATGACTTGGAGAGACAACGCAGTTAAACATGGAGGATCTTGTCCACATGCATAGCGCACTTTAGATGAGGGCCAAGGCATGGGAAGGCTCAAACACTATATAAAGAATATGAAGGCAAGAATGAAGATAGGCTTAAGGCTATTGATTATAGATTTTGAGGTCTGTTTAGATCTGGAATTGTCATGTGACATTCCATTGATTTCTTTGGTTGTTTAACAAAGATTGCAAGTGTTGTTTAGCACAGGGTGTTCCTGGTCGGGAATCCCTCCCCTTTATTTGAGTAGGTCTGGAAAGAGAATTGTACTTCATTCTACATCAGGCATTACGCAATTTTTGAAGATCAGTTGGAAGGTGGAGGTTGTCTTCAGTATTTCAGCTGGAGAATCGGTGTAGGATTATTCCTATCACCTTGGGCTTGAAGATTAGCATTCCCAGGGCTTCATTTCAGATCTGGCATCAGGCCAAAATTTATTGACCTCCTATCAGCAGTATTTCCATCCAGAATTACGTTGTCCATTATTGCAAATCCAAAGGAGGAAGGAAGTTACAACATTTCAACTAGTAATCATGTGAGAGATCATCCCCTCACCTTGCCATCAGTATTTCCATAAGCCTGGATTCTATTGCAACATATTTCAGCAAGAAAAGAGCCTCTCTTTCTCTTACAACATAGTTTTTATGAGCAGTTGTGCAACAACAACTGTAATCATCATTGGAAGATTGAGAAGCTAGATCTAGAGCTTCTTGCTTGTAGATCTGAAGGAGGGATCAGCCCTTCAAGCTTAGATATGATCTTGTGACATATTTCGGCCATCTATTTGTCAGATCTAGCTTTATATCTATAATCCCAATAGTTAAAGGATCAAACCCTAGGAGGGTGATTTTCCAAAGTTGTAGATCTGGAAAATCCTTCCTGGGTTATCTTGGGATCCCATCACATTGGCTAGATCTTGAATCTTGGAATCATCAGAGCTCATAAGCTCCCTATATCTGCATTTTCCTTTGCAGCATTTACATGTATATCAATAGTAGCAGGGACAATGCAGTATTTCTTCTGTAATCTCACCAGTTACGAAGTGCTATTTGCAACACCATTGTAGGGTGATTCTAGGCCTTCTCTTGGGTTAGATCTACTCATTTTTCTGTAAATCGTGTAACTGATTCATCTCCATTTAATAAAATGGCTCAACTTCTCCCTATATTCTGATGTTGTTTTGAGATCTATTGTTTACTTAGTTGCAGTTCTTATATTGTGTTTAAGTATTACTGCATTCTCCCTTTTGGGATATTACAACATTTATTATAATTTTTTATATTAGTTATGCTTTTAAAATTATAACAGATATTACATTTCAAAAATATTATATTTTAAAAATTGTAAACTATTCTCAAAATTATACTATATATTTTTATTGATAAAACACACGTTGTGTCTACAAATACTCTGATTTAGCAACAAGGCTAGAACAAACTAGAGAGGGGTTGCCACAAAGAACAAGAGATTTGTCACTACTAAGTTGCCACAACGTAGTTTCAACAAGGAGGAAAGTAGAAGAGAGTTTCCACAATTACAACAGTGAGTAGACTTAAGGTAGTTTCAACAACGAACACTTACAATTGAGTTGTGATAGCTCTCTGAACAAGAAAAAAATTAATCCTCGTCTAGAAGAATTGTTACATTACAAATTTGGTCAAACTTTGTGAACAAAAAAATTCACACTGAAGCCAACATATACATTTTTCAAACGGGGAAGGGCTTAAGTGTGAATGTTGTTGTTTAGAGAGTTTGACTAGCTATGTAATGTAACAAGTTTTTTGGAGGAGGATTTAGTGTGTTCTTGTTTAGAGAGTTGTTGCAACGCAACTGTAGGCGTTCGTTGTTGAAACTATGTTACGGCTACTCCCTGTTGTAGTGGTGGTAACTCTCTTCTACTTTTCTCATTGTTGAAACTACTTTGCGACTACTCCCTGTTGTAGTGGCGGAAACCCTCTTCTACTTTGCAGAAACTTTGTTGTTCAAACTACGTTGCGGCTAGTCAGTAGCGACAACTCTCTTGTTATTTGTGTAAACCCATCTATAGTTTGTTTTAGCCTTATTGCTAAAAAAAAATATTTATAGACACAATAGGTTTTGCTAATAAATTAAAATGATAATAATCCAACAATATAGGGTTTAAACCACAAGCACAATAATCCAAAGATTCACATGGAATTTTGACATCCGTTGAATAAAAACATAATGTAGAAAAATTGGGTGGATATATGTACATATACACATGTTAGGGTGAGCTCTCTAGAAATTACATGCCTTAAAGTTTTCCTTGCCTAGAGTTTAAGAGAGAAATGACATGTACATGGTTTTCCTGAAATGTTTCCTTATATTATATGGGAGAAATGACATTGCCTTATAGTTTATGGGAGAAATGACATAGAAATGAGAGAGAAATGACACATGCCTTAAAGTTTTCCTAAACTTTTATGGGAGAAATGACACATGTACACAGTTTTCCTTAAAGTGGTAGTGGTTTGCACTTAAACAAATAGTGGTAGTGGTTGATTAACTTATGTCAAAAGTCACACCTTGATGAGTTTGTGGGAGAAATGACATGTACATGGTTTGCAAAATTATTTTATGCACTTACTAAAACAACTAGTGGTAGTGGGTGATGAAGCTATGTCAAAAGTCACACCTTAATGAGTTTGTGAGAGAAATGACATGTACATGGTTTTCCTTAAAGTTTAGTTTTCCTTGAAGTTTATGGGAGAAATCACATCTAGAAAACTTTACTTTGACATCTATAAATAGGCTAAAAACATTAGAAAAGATTTTTCAACTTGCATTAGTTATGTCCTTAATAAGAAGTATGATTTAGCACCTAACAGATTATTTAATAATTTATAATAATGTCATTTTTGGCTTGTACTATCATTCATCCTTGATATGTACAAGAATTTTACAACTTGAACATCAACCTACATTATCATCATATCATTGTACATAATCTAGATTATTAATATCCATTACATCATAAAACACTCCAATTTTAACATTTTACAAGATTAGAAGCATCATGGAAGGTGTAAATTTAGGTACATTAATAAAATACACTGGGCTAATTTAAATATTACAATAGGAAGCAGAGACCAGTGATAAAGATACAATTAAGAAATAAGGTACTCAAGGTACAACATGATATATAAAGTTACAATTGATTTCCTTTATTCTTAACACAAAAGACAATGCTAAGAAACATTTCCTTGGCAACAATTGGAGGGTGGACTATTTCAGAATTTGTGGTATATTTTGAAGGTCTAATCTATGCAAAAATTTGAGGATATTGCATACAGCTAACAACAATCAAATAACATTGTTTGGGTAGGTAATTTTGTTGCGTTAATACATTTCTAAAAAGAAAATTGTATAGCAAAGGTACTAGAGCTAGATCTATAGCTTGGACCAATACTGTAAAGGACAATTTAGAATAAATGCAGGACATGCATGACGAATTATTGGAATTTTTGATCTTCTTAATCCATCGTGAGCTGATTGATCTGCTCGTATGTATAATAAGCTCTACCAATCCATAAAATCAACTTGAAATGAAATAGAAAATTTGGGGAATATTGAGAACTGCCTAATGCTTCTTCTGTTTCCTAGTATTGGAATTTGAGCATACCAGTTGTTGTTTATATATTAATGATGGTCCTTGTTTCTCACTGAATTTTAGTTGTGTTTCATATAACATAGGGATTCAATACATAAAGTTTGATGTATTTCTACATTCATTTGTGGTATTTATAGTAAATTTGTAAGCATAAGCAATTGCTATTAGTATTTAAACCAGGTGCGTGCTTAAAACACATAACTAGTTAAATAAATAGAAACATTGAGAACAAGAAGTTGAGCAAATCCCCTGAATTATGGTGCTTGGCCATCTAGAAAATAAAAAATTAATGCCTACAAACAAAAAAATCCCTTAAATTGTTAAGAGTACTGATGCATTTTTTTGAATAGTTGAAATACAATGATTGTGGAATCATTGGTCTAAAATTGGAATGTAACTAATTTGGTTAGGAGAGAATGAAATGATGGCACGGGAAGTGCTTCTTGCAGAAGGTCACTATTGTGTATTTCTTGATCCTTGCAAAAATATTTGAATTTGTTTCCAATGATGAAGTGACTTTAAAAAGTATTAACAACACCCAAAATCTTGTAAGTACCAAGGAATGTGATGATTATAAAATAAAATTAATAATCATATAGCTTGGACCAATGCCATGGGGCTTCTAATGAAAGAAAAGAGGATATTGATAATCATGCCATTTGGACATAGGATTAAGAGGACTTATCATCAAGTACCAAATGTTCCATAAATAAGATAGCATATTCTTGATTCTGTTGAAGTTGGAGATCTATAGGATAATGTTGCAGGTATTCCTAAGTTCCTATATGATTTGATAAAAAGGTTTCTATTTTTTATATTTCTTAATATCCTTGGACATGATGGGTAATTCACAACCATGTCAAATGTTGGAAGGGCAGAACTAACAGTGAATGTGCCATGTGGCTTATTCTATGGAGGATGATAAAGCTACTATATGTTGCTTGGAGAAAACTTGAAGAGCAGATACATATAGAGACAAATAACCTTGGAATATCTATAAGATTTCCATGGAAAGAAACCTCACGTTTAGAGGAAGGCATTTGTTTCAAAATCTTGCACTTAGAAGGTATTAGAAGCTCCTGGTGTTTCATTGTTAAAGCATTGTGAAATCTGATATTTTGTACTATCGGTCTTTTATACATGATTCAAAATTACAGATAGGACTGCTTGGAAGCATACCTATTAATTTCGCTTCTTTTTTACTTTTAGCACATTAATCTCCAAACACGGGGAAAATTCCATAATGATCGTAGATAACTAGACTGACTAAAATAGATGCTGTCAGAAATTGAAGAATATTTAGAGTTGATAATCATCACAATCCCAAAGATTAAGCATGGTATTTATAGTAAATTTGTAAGCATAAGAAACTTCTATTAGTATTTGAACCAGGTACTTGTAACACAAAACGAATGTTTTTTTTTCCTTGCTAAAAACAAAGCAAAACAGAGATCAAGGCAAACGACGCATAGGAGGATTTTTTTGCTAAGCCACACTTAACGTGTACTTCTTGTTATATATAATATCACACATATGATTCCAATCAAATTTCAAACTAATGTAACTTAGTACGCAAAACAAATTAATAAACAAAACAACAAACTGATTGTGTTCTCATTATGTTTTAATATTGTATAATTGTGTTTTAATTCGTAGTCGTAATAAGTTTTTCAACAAATTAAATATAAATTTTGAAAAAAGGAGTAAACTATTGTTAACAAATCAACCAATTAATTTAGAATAAGAGAGACCAAGAAAAAGATATATTCCAACATAATTTATTGTCACATAAATTATGTTGGATCATTCATGAAGCATCTTAATCTGTCATCACATATTTCTACATGTTTAGTTTACTGCATTATTAATGATATAGTTCATCGTGATGTAATCAGATATTTGAGGTTTTTCTATTCTATTATTAATGTAATTGAGCATTAAGGTTTTTTTTCATGAATATTTGTTTTGTGTCAACATTACGGTGTATCTTCTCATGGTTTCTGATGTTAATGGAAGATTTTCCTCTAAATAATTTTAAAAATTTCTAAAGGAAAGTTATTTTATTTTCTTTAAAAAACCATTAAACAGAAAAACCTTTTCAAAATCAAATTTTATTTGACAAATCAGTGTACCTGTCAAATTCATACCCTGCTTCCATAAGAGAGATATTATAAAGTAATCTGAAACTCAAAAATATTATAATTGAAAAAACACAATAGAAAAGTAAATTTTATTGTGAAAGGAATGAACATGACAGTTGTTTGTACATCAATAGCCTACATTCGTATCACAACTATTTTTTTTACCTTGCTAAAAACAAGGCAAAACAAAGGTCAAGAAAATAGGAGGATTTTCGTCTACCTATTTTCTTTCCTTTCTAAAAAATAGCAAAACAGAGCAAAACAGAAGTCAAGACAGGTGACGCATAGGAGGATTTTCGTCTACTTGGAAATTCGGAGACGAAGCCGCAATAAGAAGACGAGGTAGGAGATCGCCAAAGACGTCGCAAAGGACGCAGATTAAAAATTACCTGCAAACAAAAAAATAGAGCAATAAAATTAAAACCAACAAAAAAAATAAATAGCAGAACAACAACAACTTTCTCACCTCCTCGCGCCTGCCCAACACCAAGCCCCTGTAGCAACAAAAAACAAACAATGAACACGACAAACAACAAACACAGCAAACATATGACACATAAGCGACAACGATAATAAGCCCAATACCTCTTCAGGTTTGCGGGCGGGTATATTTATAAACAAAAGTCCGGCCGAATTATTTTAAAAGTTTGGCCGAACTTTGGTTTCCGGTTTTCCCATCTCTGGCCAAAAATATGTTTTCCCACGTCGTCAATGTAAATGACAGAATTAGTTTGGCCGAACTATTGGGAAAATGACTTTTCCGCCCCCGATTTTCACAAAAGTGTAACCCACCTTCGTAGTTTTACCCTTCATATATTCTCCATATAACTTTGAGTATAATTATTGTTGATTATTATTCTTAGCAAAAGATATTAAAGATTTGGTGTCAAAGCCATTTGTGTTTTGTTTTGGACATGACTAAAAAAAGATTGTTAACAATTGTAATGAAAACAATTATGTAACAAACATTTGGAGAAAAAACAAACTCCATCACCAACTTTGTAATATTTATCTTGAAATTATTTTTAACCATTGCATTGAAGTTAAAGAGTAGAACTTGACATCTTGTAGATTGCATGGTAAAATTTTTCACTCAATCACTCTTCCAAGATGATCTTATTCTTTCTATCTATAATAACTAAAATATGCACGTAGCATATTTACCTGCATAATGACCATTTGTACTTATGATTAAAATGAGTCAATGGCTCAAATCATATCCCCCTTTTATGTTAGATAATAAAGAAAACTGTGGTTTTTTCAGTCTCTACAAAATAGGTTTTGGATTTCACATAATTTGTGTCTCTTAGTTGGTTAGTCTCTCTATATTAGGCCTTGCCTTTCACATAATTTTCATCTCATATTTGGTGAGTCTATATATTTTTAATCTCTTAGATTTATTTAAGACGTTAGTCTATATATTTTTGTTCTCTTGGATTTATTTAAGATGTGCATAAGCACTATCCAATATTGGGATGGCCAAAGCTTAGGATGCATCAATTGTTTTTAAGAGATACTGATCATGATCATGACTAGAGACGGGGAGGAGGACTCATCATTTGCATGAGGTCCAAAACCTAGTTGTAATAGGTGATAACAAAAGACATGATTGTTTTAATGCCGTGTTGTTGGAAATGGATTCAGCACCACCAAAAAATTTTAGGAAACCCAAAATCCTAAAGTTTGACAACTATAACCCAGATTTTCAAAACATTTTACTACATTTTATCATAATCTTGCGGGCTCTTAAAACAAATTAAATTAAAAAAAAAGAAAAATCTGTCTATCATTTAGAATTAACTTGTTACTTAGTATTCCTTAACGTTTTCAGAGAGCGTGCCATCTGTGCTTCCATCTCCTTTTAATAAGACTGAGAAGGTGCGACTACATTCCAAGACTTTACGAACATTATCGAAAGAAAATATTATTAAAATTAGAGAGAGCAGCGATTCCACAAAAATAAAACACAATAATTAATTGTATTACTCACATACACAAGAGATACATATAGTTGGAGTGAGATCCAACTTATTCTAATCTTAGAGAGAGAGGTTGAGAAAATCTCTCAACACCCTCAACAAACCCAATCCAAGATATACTAAAATAAGCATAATCCTAACTAATTCTAATACCCTCCCTTAATGCTTACTTTACAGAACATATAATAATTAATCACAATTACAACACTCTGAACTTTCGTCTCTTTGTTTGATCTGGTCTTCATTAACATTTGTACCCACTCTGAGATCTCATAGACAACGCTCTTTTCTCCACCATTTTCGAGCTACCATTCAACCCATTTAAAATACTTTTGTTTCTAACCAGCAATGCTGAATTTGTAAGATCGAAGATTCTTGACACCCCCGAAGAAGAGTCTCGACACTGAACTATCCTATTGAAATATTTCCATCTGTGAAATAACCCCAAAGAATAAATTTCAACAGTCTATAGGAAAATATTCTAGGTACAGAATATGATCAACGATCAATCCTACAAAGTGATCTTTACACACAAGGATCTCATTGTATAACCTGTAACCGATGCTCTTGAAGCCCCGAGGAACAACACAACCCATCAACATATAAAAAATTCACACAATCAAATTAGCCAATTGTTCTCTCGGCACCAAAGAACGTTGAGAACGACTAATTTAAATTATGCTAAATTGTTCAATAATTGGTTCTGCACTACACAAATCTCACAGCAACAAAAAATTCATAATTCTACATATTAACAAGCTACACACTCCACCAACACAATTCTTCTCCCATGAATAATGCTCCCCCATTGTTCCCAATCAAATTTGCTGCTCGCTTCGGTGGTGGAGGCAATCTCCTTGTCCGCTTGTACCTGTTGTGGAACCACCCTCCACGCTGCTTCCACCTTCACAAGATGGCCCACCTTCATCTCCACTTTCGAGGAAGAAGCGGAAACCGCGCCAATGGCGACATATTTTTTCTAAGAGGGACACACTTTCATTACAAGGACCTTCGGTGATTGCCTCGGCCATCTCTTCGCAAATTAGGTATGAAGGTGCTAGTATGACGTGTTTCAGACCCAAGGCCAAATATTTGACCGAGAACATGATCCTGACAAATACCATCATTCCCTGCAACAATATAGTTTGAACTGTGAAGTCTCCTAGTTTGTGCTTTGGTTTGCTCTTCTGTCAGGGGCATTTTATGGTAAAGCATTTTCACCAGCCAGTGATGTAAGTAGGTCTCCTGCAAGGGAATTGAGTTCCCCCCTTCATCTACAACCTCAGCATCAAAACCCTTGAGAGCAATATGGCCTTTTGGAAAATCAATACCGAGATATATTTTATTCTGAACCTGCCTAGGTCCCAGAACAAATGCTGGAGATCTGAAAACTGTAGACTTGAGTTTTCTTTCATTTGACTGCGTAGACGTGACAATGACTGATTCTACATATACTATTGCAATCCATATGAGGGCTAAGAACATACATATCTTTGAATCCTTATTCATTTTTACCAAAATTCCAAGCAACATAAACCTTCTTGTCTAATTGATTGGCTGTGGTTCTTCAAATGGCTTGTCAAACACAAGGATTCCAAGCAACCACGTACAGCTCCAAATCTGATAGATTCTCTGCGATTAGGATTGGCAAGCCTTATTTTCAAGGCTATACGCTATTTAATACCCGTAAGTAGGCACATATATATAAATATATACAACGAACTTTATAGTGACAACGTAGTGTGGGTTTGCTTCCAAATGTCGAACAACTGCACCGAAGCCATAACAGGCTGCGCAAATTGTCTCCAGCTAATCACCAGCTTCTTGAGGCCCTAGCGGTGGGCAATGGCATATGAATAGATGCAGTGGTGGCCAAAGATGGAAGTAGGAATTTCAAGACAATCACTGAAGCAGTGAATGTGGCTCTGAGCAGAAGTAATGGGAGAACTAAAAAATAAATAAAATAACAAACACATAAAAATTTTCACCTAGAAAATAAACTATCTACTCTCCTACTCTCCTACATCAGTGGTTTGACAATCATTGTTCTCACATCTTCCTGGCCATCCCGTGAGGGATTTAAGCCAATAGAGGCTCTAATACCATATTAAAATTAGAGAAAGCAGCCATTCCACAAAAATAACACACAATAATTAATTGTATTACTCACATACACAAGAGATACATATAGTTGAAGTGAGATCCAACTGATTCTAATCTTGGAGAGAGAGGTTGATAAAATCTCTCAACAACCTCAACAAACCCAATCCAAGATATACCAAAGTAAGCGTAATCCTAACTAATTCTAATAAATATTTCTTCATTTATTGGAAACATACGAACAATTTGATTGTGATATCTTTGACGTATTTATAGCAGCTTTTGAATTTGTTGCCTCTGAACTTTTGCCCGGGAGTTTCCCTGGTGTTTTGCTATAATAATGGTTGTAAGAGACTCGTGAGGCACTTATAATAAGCTGGAAAGAAACTCGTGACTGAGGTTTATTTTGGTCTTTCAAAACGGTTGATGTATTTGCGACTGATGTTGAATTGAGGCCTCCCTCTTCAAGAGAACCCACAGAGAGATTAACGGAATTCATTCAGATCGGCTTACTTCGTTTATTCAAAGTCTCATATAAACATCCACAGGGTCTTGGTCAAGTCAACATTCACACTGTGAACGAACATTGTGCGAATTTGAATTCACACTTTGAAAGTGGATGAGGTCACGCCAACAGTCTAAGGTAGGCACAATTGACTCATCTTTTGCTGCATTTTGTAAAAAGTAAGTTTGACCATTTATGGAAGGTTGAATAAATGTTGAAACTTTTGTGTTTATAGACGTGGGCTCTCACTAATTTTGAATAAATGTTGAAACTTGAGGGCTCTTTCTGATCTTTTGGAGATGACGAGGAAACATCGCTGTCAACGAAGCATGGCAAGAACCGCCTGTGAGTCTGTGACTGTTTCATTTCTCCCTACTTTTTAGAAGCATCGCCTCTCAAGTCTTGATTACCCTTTCGTTTTTAATATTGAGTATTTCCGTATTTGTACTCAGCTAGTTATCTTTATTTGGATGATAGATTTGGGGGACAATTTGAAATTTAATGGAGAGATGTTAATTAAAACAATCAATTTGGCCTATTAGATTTTATATTTGAAATTTAATGGAGATAAATTTTGGAGATAATTTGAAATTTAATGGAGAGGCTTTACTTAAAACAGTCGATTTGGCCTTTGTGTATTATATTTTCAAATATTTTTAGAATCTGCATTAAAGTTTAATTTATTTAATTTTAGAATATGCAATTAAGTTTAATTTATATAATCTTAATTTTAGTATGATTTTATTAAATATTTGAAATAATTTTTATTTTTTTTAATTTTTATTTTAGTATGATGTTGCTACCTATTTGAATTTTTTTATTTTATTTTATTTGATTTATTTTTATTAAATTCATAAGACTCTTTTTTTCAAATCAATAGTGACTTTCAAAAATGTAAAAAAATAAAAATAAATTAAGATTATTCAAGATAGTTTAATAAAGTTTATTTTATTGATTTTCAATTCAGGTTTGGATGAAATAAAGTTTATTTTATTGACTTTTTATTTGAAGTTTTGATGAAATTGTATTTCAATATCAAAATAAATTTAATATCATGAAAAAATTATGAAATATAAATTAAAAAATTAAAATTTCAAAATAGTTTAATAAAGTTGGTTTTTTCTTTTTAAATTCTCATTTATGATTTTTGATGAAATTGCAATGTTTAATTGTTTAAAATTTTTTATTGTGTTTTTTTTTAACCTATTATAACTTTGTTAGATTAGCTTTGAGAACGACCAATTCTCTATTTCTAGTTGTTATCTGCGAATGAAGGTTGAATTATCATCATTTTTCAGGAAAAACCATCCTATTTGAAATGACTTGCTAATCTCTATAAAAAAAATAAATAAATTCAATATCATGAAAATTTCATAAAATATGAAATAATTAAAATATATAAATTCAACAACTTAAAATCACTTTTGCATATTTTCTAATTAAATTTTAAGTAAAATCGTCCTAGTGAGTTAGGTAAAATAGTCCTAGTGAGGTAGCTCAATCTTAATTGGTGATAGAATTAATGTGAAATTTGGTTCAATCTCAATTGGTGATGGAATTAATGTGAAATATGTTAATGGTGAGAGATCCAAGGTTTAAAGTCCACAGATTGTGACCATGGTTACTGAGAGGAAGACAAGTCCTAGACCTCCAGGTTTACTCCTCCAGGTTTACTAGTAGTTACATGTCAGGGGATGTAGCACCCTGCAAAATCTAAGGGACACTAGAATTTTGTAAATTAAACAACTTAAGCTCAAGTTTTAAAAAATTTGATTAAAATTAAAAAAAAAAAAAAAAACTTATAATAAAAAAACCTATTGTCTATAAATTAGAATACCCTATTTTAAATTATAAACAAAATGAACTAGTAAAAAAAACCATCTCATTGAATTTTCTAAATCATTAGAAAAATTTAGTTATCCACACAAAACCTTTATCCAAAACTGGACTGTTCATCAATATATGATGAAATTTTCCATTTAAAATTCCTATAAAAAAACCATCCCATTAAATTTTCTAAATCATTGAAAAAATTTAGTTATCCACACAAAGCCTTTACCCAAAATTGAACTGTTCATCAATATATGATGAAAATTTCCATTCAAAATTCTTATAAAATCAATCATTGTTTTCCACTGTTCATCAATATAAGATGACATTTTCCATTCAAAATTCCTATAAAATCAATCATCTTCAGGTCCAAAGCTTGGTTCTTCGTTTTATAGTTTAGAAATAAGCAAGGCAAGGGTTAGTTTTTTCCAAGTTATTGCATATGATTTAATTTTGCATTGCATTTAATTTTACTTTGCTGTATTTTTGTGTTGAGATTGGTTTAAAATTTTGATTTTGATTTTTTTTTTCAAATTTTAATTAAATTTTTAATAGCAAATAATAATAATAATAATAATTATTATTATTTAACTTTATGGTTACGAATATTTTTTTTATTGTATATTTTATAACAACAATATCTCTTTATTTTTCTAAATTTTAATAGCTTATGCTCTACAAAATTGAGAGTCATTGAGTTCAAGTTTTGACTATTTTTTTTGTTTATCATTTATATTGTTGTAACACCTTATTTCTATTATGGACACTCTCTTTTTTTTCGTTAATGCAAACTCTTCCGTTAGGTGAAACAAACTTTCTTATTTAAAAAAAAAAAACCTCAAAATTAGAGCATATTACATTGGTATGGTAGATATAAATTGTGTTTAGTTTCATTATATTATCTACCAGTAAAATTATTTTGAGATTTACAATACTAATCTTGTGTTGGGTTTGTTTCAAATACTTTCTCAAAATTTGATTTTTTTTTTCAAAATTTTGTTTTAAATATTTTTTAATTCCTAAATTCATTGAATATTTGAACCTTAACTATTTTTTCATTGAATAGTGCATTTATTCAGTATCAATTCAAAGTTCGTTGTAACTAATCTTAATAAGAATTATATTTTTTTTATAAAACAACTTGGAAAGTGCGACTCCCTTCAAGACTTTGGAAACATTGTCCCAGGATAATTTATCCATTATTGGAAGCATACGAACAATTTGATTGTGAATTTGTTGTTAGGCCTACACGATTTATTTAGTATATCTTTGACAATATATTTATCGCAGGTTTTGAATTTGTTGCCTCTCAGCACTTCGCGGGAGAGTTCGCTGTTGTTCTCTTATAATTATAATCCTTGTAACACACTCGTGACGCACTTCTAATAAGCCGGTAAGACCCTCGTGACTCTGTTGGTCTTTCAACGATTGATGGATTTGCGACATATGTTGAATTGAGGCCTCTTCCGGAAAACCCACACACAGATTTAATGGAAATCATCATCATCATTCATCTCGGCGTACTTTGTTTATTCAAAAGTGTCATATAAACATTCACACTGTCAACAAAAACATTGTGTGAATTTGAATTCAAACTTTGAAAGTGGAGGAGTACTCTATTCAGTTCTGGTCACTCCAACGGTCAAAAGTGGGCAGAATTGACTCACCTTTCTGCTGCATTTTGTAAAGTAATGGTTGAAGGTTGAATAATTGTTGAAACTTGTGTTCGCAGATGTGGGCTCTCACTAATTTTTCGGAGATGACGATGAAACGTCGCTATGAATGAAACCTGTAAAGAACCACCTGGGACTATTTACTTGTTAGAAGCATCGCCTCTCATTTCTTACTTTTGCTTTGGTTTTTAATATTTAGTATTTGTTGGCAATCCTAATCTATATTGGTTTTTAATATTTAGTATTAGTTGGCCATCCTCATCTATATTACATATTTTCGAAATATGGCAATGGCATAAGAATAAATTTTTTATTTTCATTATAGTTTTTTTATAAATTATAATGTTTAATTATATTTTTTAATATAAATATAAAATTAATCTATTTTCTAATTAAATTTAAAATAAATTCAACTAATTAAAAAAACTCTTAAACTTATTTTAAATATAAAATACTCCAATTATATAATTTTGAAATCCCATTAAAATCAAACTATATAATTTTAAAATTCCATTCAATATTATCTTGAAAAGTTAAAATTACAATTTACAATTTTCTATTGTAAACAAAATCAACCAGTGAATTAAAAACTCTCTCATTGAAATTGGAATAATGGTTTTTATTAGTCATTCTGTTTTTTCAAAGAGAATCAAATCTGAAGAGAAAATTTTGGGGTGAATTGTCAAATAGTTAAAAGTGGTTGGAATTCAGAAAAATAAAAATAAAATAAAAAATTACTATTTAAATAATGAAAATAAATTCAGTACAATAAGACAAAAAATTCTTACGAAAATTTATCAAAATCTTACTTATTACAAACTAATTAGACTATGGGCGTCTTTCACACTGAGACTTAAATAAAAAAACATATGACAGAAAATTCATTCAAAATTCCTGTAAAATCAATCATGTCAAAGTCATGGGCAACTCTAAGTCAATCACAGTATTACGCCTGCTTCTGTGTTTTATAATATACCACTACATTTCTCAACTCCTCCTTCCATCCGCATAATATGTTTGGCACTATGGGCATCTATGCGTCCTGCGCCATGGCCTTCGATACCCACAACAAAACCGTCCAACTCGTTCGTTCAGATGGCGATGTTCGCATTTTTCACAAATTAGTGAGTGCCGCCCAAATCATGAAGGAATTGTTGAAATTTTTCAAAATTCCAAAATAATAAAACTACCTTCCTTAACACAGAGAAATATTCAGAATTTCTTCCACAGTGACAGAGTTTCACATAAAAAAATTTCTATTAAAAAAAAATTGCTGTTACAAATTCTTCCTCAAAAGAGGGCTTACAAAAAAAAAATCTGACTGTTGCAAACACAGTTCAGAAATATCACTCTGTCATTCACTGCTGTTACAAAATATTTCACACTACTGTGTAAAATACAAAACACTGTTTTTCTGGAAAATACGCTGCTGTGTATATCCAAAATTCTGCTCTCTATCTTTTTAACAACAATGCTCTGCTGTGTAAAAAACATTACATAACAAATGACTCTGTTTCTGCATATAACAAAACAGAAAAATATCTCAAAATAACTCAGCCCTGTTTAATGTCATTCATTGACTCACCCACTAAAAATCACCGCTTGGAAAATCTTTAATGTCTTCAATAACTTCTGTCAGCACCGTTCTAAGATGCATTGATGGCAAATTGAATTTGTGGCACCACTGTTCTTTCTTCCTTCCTGCACTGCTGTGCAATGAAACTCTGTCTTTTTATTTTATTACTAACACACTCCTGTGCATTACATTTCTGTGTAATAATAAAAAAACAACTCTGCCTCACGGGCCTTTTAATATATATATGTGTTATATATTAAAATAAAACAAATAAAATATTAACAACGACTTATGTTTATTTAAAAACCAAATGCCGTATTAAAACATTTAACCGACGATCATTATATAACATGTAACATATAACATGTGGGCCGTATTATATGTAGGCCCCCAGCTGTTCCGAGGGGGTAAGCTCCTCCGCCCACAAAACTTCCACGACCCCCGCGGACTTAACTTGCCGCTGTTCTCTGCGCTGTTCGGGCAGTTGGAAATTAATTCCAACACTCCCCCTTAATTTCAACTGCTGTGTTTTCTTGCATACCCAAGCATTTCCTAAAATATTCAAAGCTTTTCTGCTGTAGTGGCTTTGTGAGGATATCTGCAAATTGATCCTCTATTCTGCAATGCTGCAAAACAATCTTGCCATTGCTAACCAATTCCCGTATGAAATGAAACTTGGTGTCAATGTGCTTTGTCCTCTTATGAAAAACAGAATTTTTAGACAATGCAATAGCTGAGCTATTGTCACAAAATATCACTGTCCCTTTTACCTGTTCTTGACATAAGCTTCTCAACATTTTTCTCATCCAAACTGCTTGACACGCTGCTGCTGTAGCTGCCACATATTCCGCCTCTGCTGTAGATAACGCTACAACGGGCTGTTTCTTAGAAGCCCATGAAATGGCTCCTGAACCCATGTGAAAAACATAACCGAAAGTGCTCTTTCGATCATCTACACTTCCAGCCCAATCACTGTCAGTGTATCCAACTAAATCTGAACATTTTGAAGTAGTATAAAAAAATATCAAACCTTTTAGTACCTTTAACATACCTCAAAATTTTTTTTGCTGTTTGCCAATGTGCTTCCTTTGGCTTTTCCATGAACCTGGAAATCAAACTAACAGCATGCATTATGTCCGGCCTAGTTGCAGTCAAATACATAAGGCTGCCAACTATGCTCTTGTACAAACTAGGATCAAAATCCTTGCTGCTGTCCTCTCTGCTGAGTTTTAATCCCATCACCGTGGGAGTGATAGTTACTTTGCTTTCCTGCATGTTAAATCTTTCAAGCACCTCATTAACATACTTTGCCTGTGAGATAAAAATCCCATTTTCATCTTGTTCTACTTCTATTCCCAAGAAGTATCTCAACAAACCCATATCAGTCATTTCAAATTCTTCTTTCATGACTGTTTTAAAATGTTCAATAAGGCAATCATCATTACCTGTAAAAATAACATCATCAACATACAAGACTACAATCAAAATTTTACCGTCTTTTTCTTTGATGTAGAGGGTGGGTTCTCCCTCACACTTTTCAAAACCATTTTCCAGTAGATAGGAATCTATCCTACTGTACTACACTCTTGGTGCTTGCTTCAGCCCGTAAAGAGCTTTCTTCAACTTGCATACTTTGTTCTCTTGGCCTTTCTTTTCATAGCCGAGAGGTTGTTCAATGTAAACCTCTTCCATTAACACTCCATTTAGGAATGCTGACTTCACGTCCATCTGGTAAACTTTCCACTTGTTTTGTGCTTCTATAGACAACACTACTCTCACGGTTTCCATTCTGGCAACCGGTGTGAAAGTTTCCTCATAATCTATCCCATGTTTCTGCTTATAGCCTTTGACCACAAGCCTTGCCTTGTGTCTCTCTATTTTGCCTTCAGCATTACTCTTAGTCTTGTAGACCCATTTAACACCAATGAAATCTTTACCTTTTGGGAGTTCAACCAAATCCCAAGTTTTGTTCCTCTCTATGGCATTTATTTCCTCATCCATAGCTTCTATCCATTTCTCATCCTTGATGGCTTCTTCGAAATGAACAGGATCATCAACATGACAATATAAAGAAAACAAAGAAATGATACCTTCATTAGCTATATCTTGTTCATAAATATCTTTCAAACTTCTGAATTTCTTACCTCTTTCAGTAGGTGTACAAGTACTTGAAGAGGCACTTGAATTTCCTCCTTGTGGTGTGCTTGGAGAAGCACTGTCTTTTCTCCTCAAGGGTGTGCTTTGCTGCTCTCTTGTTGGTGTTGCTGTTTGGGGATGTATTTCAGCCAACTCATCATCATTCTCATCATGAGATAAATAATGTTTAACATTCAATGTTTTCTCTATGCTTCCATCCCAAGCTTCCTCTTCAATAAACTGTACGTCCCTGCTCACAAGAAACTTCTTGCTGGATGGGTTATATAACCTGTATGCCTTGGATTCCTCACCGTATCCAATGAAAATACATTTCTCCCTCTTGCTGTCCAACTTCTTCCTTAGCTGATCCGGAATGTGTGCATAAGCCACACATCTGAAAACCTTCATATGTGTGACACTTTGCCTTGTGCCACTCCATGCCTCTTCCGGCACTTGGTTCATAACTGCTTTTGTAGGGCACCTGTTTAAGATATACGCTGCACAATGTACAGCTTCAGCCCAATAATCATTAGGCAAGTGCTTTGCCTTTAACATACTCCTCGCCATGTCCATTATGGTTCGGTTCTTCCTTTCGGCCACTCCATTTTGCTGCGGAGTATATCTAGTTGTAAACTGTTTATGAATACCATTTTCTCTACAAAAACGTAGAAAATATTTAGATATATACTCACCTCCTCTATCAGTCCTTAAGACTTTGATATGCAGCCCACTTTGTTTCTCAACAAGTGCTTTGAAATTGCAAATTTTTTCAAACACTTCACTTTTGTTTTTCAAAAAGTAAACCCAAGTTTTTCTTGTAAAATCATCTATGAATGTTAAGATATAGTGGCTATTCGCAAGTGATGGAGTTTGCATCGGTCCACATACATCTGAGTGGACAATCTCTAAGGGTGCTTTTGCCCTTATGCTTTTCCCGGAAGGAAAAATTTCTCTGTGTTGTTTCCCCAAGATACAACCTTCACAAAGGTTGTCCGGTTTCTCTATCAATGGTAAACCACTTACCATTCCTTTTCTGTTCAACAAATTAAGACCTCCAAAGTTGAGATGTCCAAATCTCAAGTGCCATAACCAATTATCATCTTTTGGTTCGCTTTGGAAAGTCTCTTGTGCAACTTCTGCTTTCTCTTCACCATTCTTCAAATCTGCTCTCATTTTGAGAGGGAACATCATGTTCCTTGTCATCTTCACTTCAGCAATACATTGTTTGCTGGGTGGTTTATCCATGATGGTACAAACATCATTATCAAAGAAAACATTATACCCCTTATGGACAAGCTGTCCAACACTTAAGCGGTTACACATCATTCCTGGAACATAATAAACATCTGCTATGGTTTTCCTTGCACCTAATCTTGTTAAAACATTTACATCTCCTTTTCCCATAACAGAAACTTCGCTATCAGTTCCTAGTGTGACTTGAGACTGCACACTTTCATCTAACATAGAAAACATTGCTAAGTTTCCTGTCATATGGTTACTACAACCGGAGTCTAGAAACCATAAATCTTCACTTTTTTCTTCAGCCATATTACAAGCTAAAAACAAATTACTTTGGCTGCTATTTTCTTTTGTGAAATTTGCACTAGTTTCACTTCTCATATCATTCTGCTTCTTCTTTCTACATTCATTAGCATAATGACCATATTTTTTACAATTGTAACACTGGACATTGGAATTATCATACCTTTGTCCTTGAGCATTCTGCTGACCATTCTGCTGGCTGTTGCCTTGCCCTTGATGCTGATTTGGATTGCTGCCCCTTCCTTGAGCATTTGTTGGACTTTCTCTTCCACCTCTGTTTTGGCTTCTGCCTCTTCCTCTCTTGTTTCCTCTGCCTTGCCCTCTTCCTCTTCCGAAAGACATCTGGGTCTTAAAAGCATGTTCAAGAGATGAGTTTTCACTTCTACCCAATCTCTGTTCATGGGTCATCAGTGATGCATGTAATTCATCCACTGAAAACTTTGTGAGATCTCTTGTCTCTTCTATGGTGGTGACAATCACATCAAATCTTGAGGGTAAAATTCTCAAGAGTTTTTCCACAATCCTCTTGTATTCAAGAGTCTCTTCATGAGATCTTATTTGTGTGACCATTCCAATCACATGAGTGAAGAATGAGTCAATATTCTCTGATTGCTTCATAGAGAGAGTCTCAAAATCTCTCCTCAGCAACTGAAGTTTTGCTGTCTTCACTTTCTCCATTCCCTGATAAGCTGTCTTGAGAGTTTCCCATGCCTCACTGGATTTCTTGGCTGCTTCTATCCTTGGAAACACACTCTCATGCACTGCTTGATACAAGAAGAAAAGAGCCTTGGCATCTTTCTTCTTATTGTTCTTCAGTGACTCCCTTTCTGCCTGAGTTAAAAGAAGAAACTCTACTTCATTTGTTGGCTCTTCAAAGCCATCCTCAACTAATTCCCATAATTCTTGTGAGGTAAATAAAGCTTTCATAGTTATTGACCAGTAGTCATAATTTTTACCATTGAATTGTGGGAGATGGATATTTCCCAAACTCATACCTGTGCTGGCTCCAGCCATTCTGCACTCTTAACTATGATCTCAAAAACACTTGACTGTGTGTTTAAAACTAACCAACTGTACTGCAATAGTAACACAAAACTATATAGAGAAATACCTTCGAATTCTTCTTGTCTGAAACTTCACTCTGCTGGAGAGGCTTCTGCAATAACGAACTCTTTTCCTTCAGCTTATTTGACCTTCAAATACCTTGGATTGGCTCTGATACCATGTTGGAATTTTTCAAAATTCCAAAATAATAAAACTGCCTTCCTTAACACAGAGAAATATTCAGAATTTCTTCCACAGTGACAGAGTTTCACATAAAAAAATTTCTATTAAAAAAAAAATTGCTGTTACAAATTCTTCCTCAAAAGAGGGCTTACAAAAAAAAAATCTGACTGCTGCAAACACAGTTCAGAAATATCACTATGTCATTCACTGTTGTTACAAAATATTTCACACTGCTGTGTAAAATACAAAACACTCTGTTTTTCTGGAAAATACGCTGCTATGTATATCCAAAATTCTGCTCTCTATCTTTTTAACAACAATGCTCTGCTGTGTAAAAAACATTACATAACAAATGACTCTATTTCTGCATATAACAAAACAGAAAAATATCTCAAAATATCTCAGCCCTGTTTAATGTCATTCATTGACTCACCCACTAAAAATCACCGCTTGGAAAATCTTTAATGTCTTCAATAACTTCTGTCAGCATCGTTCTAAGATGCATTGATGGCAAATTGAATTTGTGGCACCGCTGTTCTTTCTTCCTTCCCGCACTGCTGTGCAATGAAACTCTGTCTTTTTATTTTATTACTAACACACTCCTGTGCATTACATTTCTGTGTAATAATAATAAAAACAACTCTGCCTCATGGGCCTTTTAATATATATATGTGTTATATATTAAAATAAAACAAATAAAATATTAACAACGAATTATGTTTATTTAAAAACCAAATGCCGTATTAAAAAATTTAACCGGCGATCATTATATAACATGTAACATATAACATGTGGGCCGTATTATCTGTGGGCCCTTAGCTGTTCCGAAGGGGTAAGCTCCTCCGCCCACAAAACTTCCACGACCCCCGCGGACTTAACTTGCCGCTGTTCTCTGCGCTCTTCGAGCAGTTGGAAATTAATTCCAACAAGAATTCCCTCAACATTTAGTCTGCCACTCTGCCTCCTTCTACATTGGTCAGAAAACGTTGGCGCTTGCTGAACACGATGAACTGAAGGTAGGAAACAAGTATTTCCTTCTACCCCACCACTTCTTCCAGTCTGAGTTAACTCTTCTATCCATTGCTTCTTTCATATCATCGCCTTCTGAACCAATTTCCACTGGTGGTCTATCATCTCCCCCGCGCAGTGTCGAACGTGTGTCTGCTCTCTGCCAGCCGTTTGAAATAGAGAGCAGCAAAATGGGCGGAGGGCGTCGGATCAGACTGTCACCATAATTTATCACAAAGATTATGGAGGACAGGAGGCTTATAACAGATGAACAACGCGATTCAGTGAGCCGGGATTCTGCAGATGATAAGTGTGGGCTCTGTAATACTCCGGAATTGAAGAAACATTATCAGTAGTTAGTGAAATCCAGAGTTCAATGCTGGAGACCAAAGCTGGAAACTATCCAGGAAGAAGATAACAAGATTAATTCTTTCCGCAGTTGTTTTTATTAATTCTACCATATATTTTTTTGAGGTAACAATTTAATTTTCGAGGTCAGTAATATTAACTTTTGTGTAAATTAAGAGTTCCTGCAAACTTTAAATCTATAAAATAACTTAGTCTATGGAAAAGAGAACTGTCATCGACCTAATTACCCATTCTTTGTTAAAAATAAATTATTTTTACCTTACATATTGCTTACTTGTGCAAGAGTTTAAGGGTTGAGATTCGTTTTCAAGAACAAATCGGGGAGAAGAGTAAAACTGATCTGTGTGTTGGATTTGACAACCATGCATTTTATGTTTCTACAGCTACTTTTCTGGGTTGCAGGTTCTGAGATTTCCATGCAAGCTATTGGCGGGTATAATTATCATATGTAGGTCTGTGAGAGCATTTCAAGTCAGGTTTTATCGAATATATAATTATCATATGCGGGTCTGTGAGAACATTTCAAGTCAGGGTTTATCGAATATATTCAACAAGTGACTTCAAACTTAATAGCAAGGGTTGGTAATTAAGTCTACCAAGGTTCAAATGATGGCAACGACTGGTTCAGGGTTGAAGGCTGAACAACCAAAATTTGAAAGTTGTGCATGGATATACAGAATAAGGCGATGATGGTAAATACAAGTGCAGAAGGGCCTTATGCATGACTATTCGATCAGAACTAAGAAGAATATCTGGCCGTGAAAGCCCATTCAACTCTCGAGCAGGGTTCTATTATTGTAATTATTTTATTTTAATGAAATAACTTTCCATATGTTTAGAATAGTACAAGATGTGTAATTTCTAAATTTCCCCTTTGAGTTGTGGCTAGTTGCTATTTTCAATATTTTTTTTTTAAGGATATAAGAGCTCAAGTTCAATTTATTTGTTTTTTAATATAAAAATTTAAGTGGCATAGATTAAGTTTAATAATATGTAGTTAAAAAATCAGTTTAAACAATACAAATCAAGATTTTATGACAAATATTCAGTTAAGTTTTGACTAAAAATCTACTAGACACTCCAAAAAATGACGCATAAAAATACTATGATGATAATATCTGTAAACATCAATAAGCTATCATCACTTCATTCCATAACTCTATAATTAAAATGTTTATTTAAATATTACTTCACATGCAAACAATAATTTTAAGCTTTTTAAACCTGTATTTTTACTTGCTATTATGTTTAATGAAAAGGTTTACATAAACTTTCACCTATGAAATATTATTTAATGAATAAAACAAACATAGAAGAATAACAGTTCTTTCCTTGGGTCACTTACTTTTACAAACTTTCCTTTTTACAAGTTCATTTTGTTTCAATTTTAGTTGCATTTTGTTGTATTATTAAAAGAAAAATAGAATGAAATACATAGATTTAGCCATCTTTTATATTATTAATTATCAAGTTGATGGAATATTGTATTAGAAATATCTCATTTTTAGCCATCTTCCATATTATCAATTATCAAGTTGATGGAATCTTGTATTAGAAATATCTCATTGTTACTTTGTGTGGCTTGCTTAATTATTTTTGTATAAGCAGAAGGGAAACAACATCAATTATAAGTTAATTAGATTATTAGTTAATTTAGATTAATACATATCTAAATAACATATAATAATAAACTAAAATACAAGACTTTGAAGGCACTATTTACAACATTCAAATATAAAATTCTCATACAACTAATATACACATACAAAAAAAATCAAATAACATCACAAGTATTAAACTAAATTCAAAGCTCTACATTAATTTTTGAAATAATTATATTTCACAAATTACACCCTTAAACTTATAATTACAAAAAAAATCTTTATTAAATTTTTTTGAAAAAAATTGACTTAAAAAAATTATCATTGAAGACACGAAAAACGTATATAAATTAGAATAGATTTGTGACCCGGTCTTCCATGATGTCTTCGTTGGGTGTTTACATCTCCTTTTATGACCTACAAGGTGCGACTGCCTTCCGAGACTTTCGAAACATGAAAATTGTACCCTATAATGGAAACATACGAAAGTTTTGATTGCGATTTTCTTGTTAGGTCTCCACGATTTATATCTTTGACGTATTTATCGCTGCTTTTGAATTTGTTGTCTCTAAGCATTTTGCCGGGAAGTTCGGTGTTGTTTTGTTATAATAATACTTGTGTTCGCTGTTGCTTTGTTATAATAATACTTGTAAGAGACTCGTGACGCACTTATAATAAGCTGCTGGTAAGGGACCCTTGACTCAGACTTATTTTGGTCTTTCAAACTGTTGATTTATTTGCGACAGATGTTGAATTGACGCCTCAGGAGAACCCACACAGATTTAATGGAATTCGTTCAGTTCGGCTTCCTTCGTTTATTCAAAAGTCTCAATTCTTAATTCGCCTTTCGCTTTAAGTAATATTTAATATTCCTCTCAATTCCTTTTTCTTCTTTCGTTGTAAGTAATATTTAATATTTATGTATTTTTCTTTAGTTGGTTATTTTTATCTTAATTAGAGATTTCAAGAATACTTTAAAATTCCGTGGATAGGGGCCACTTTCAGATTTTAATCTAGTTTATTTTTAATCTGGACCTCTCAGTTCTTATAGTAACATTTAACATGTAGGTATTTTTTAGTTGGTTATTTTTATTTCGATTCGAGATTTCAAGGATATTTTAAAATTCTATGGATAAGGGTCATATCAGATTTTATTCTAGTTTATTTTTAAATTTGAGATTAATTTCAATTTACTCAATTTTTTTTTTTTCAAATATTTGAAACATTATTTTTGTTAAATATATATTATTTATAATTAAAAAAAATAAAATATTTAAAATTATTTTTTTAATATCAAATTGAAATTATAATATTTTATTTTTGAATAAACAATAAACTAAATATTAAAAAAACAAAAAATATAAAATAGTATATTTATATAAATTCAAAAAATTAAAATTATTATTTTTATTCTCTGGTTAAAAAAAAAAAATATTGGAGGTATATAATCTAATCTAAAATCCCCTTCAAATATAGATTACTCAAACTAAATAAATTTAGGAAGTTAAAATTATTTCTAATAATCTTATAAACAAAATCAACTAGTCAAAGCACTCGGACGCTGACCATCGTAGACAAAGTAGGGTGGCCAGTGCTGAGTCTGAACAGTAACCTAATCTTAGTAATGTCTCTCTGTCCAAGCACCCAGAGGCTGACCATCGTCTCTCTGTTGAACACGACTGTGAGCCTCTTACTTCTTTCAGCCCTTCTATTGCCCCTATGCCTTCTCCAGTGGACCCTTTGTAGGTATCCCCTTCTATGCCGCCGCTCAAATGAGTGTCTCCCTCGCCCGACCAAGCCCCTGCGGGTGATGACCCTCTTGAGTCGCCTAAAAACTCAGTCAACAGTGACGTTGATTTCCTCCTGTGTAATTCTGACTTAGACATAGCAGCGCTTACTGTTTATGACCGTCTTGCTCCGACCCCTCTCTGGTTATTTCTCCCGCATCTGCTCTCAATATCACCGTAAGGAAAATATCTAAAAATGGAAGTAGACATTTCAGTGGAAGGGTAAAGTCCAAATCTTTGTTTTTGGATGAATTGGATGGGTTTAGGGACATCCCCATCACGTTCTCATTTGATCTTCAAGCACTTAGAGCATGCCATCTTGACCATGTTTCCAAATGACCTCCATCCTTTCTCTAAATATCAAAGGGGTGGGCGAACCCTCGAAGCACCTTCGCTTAAAGGAAATTTTTTATGAGACCCAGCTCAGAATTGTCCTCTTTCAGGAAACTAGGTGCTCTCTGTCCAAAGCTATAAACCTCTTTCTTCTTATCAGACCTGGCTGGCATGTGGCCAACATTGATCTGATTGGCAAAGATGGTGGTATGATTGCAATGTGGAACCCTGCAATGACCAATATCCATGCATACAACTTCTTTGGAGGTATCATTATGTCGGGGTTGATTCGAGGCTACCCTGAATCTTTTCACCTAATAAATATATATTCTCCAAGTCGTCACAAATATGCTTTCTGGGCTCACCTTAATTCATCATCCATCCTCAGCATTAGTAACCTTATTGTTATGGGGGATCTTAATTCTACACTATCAGCAGGGGAAGTATAGGGACAGAAAACCCGACAAGATCCTTTGGTTGCCCGCATTTCACGTATTCTTGTTGACCATCATATTGTGGACATTTGTATGATTCCCCTATATCCGACCTAGACAAACCATCGCAAGGGAGATGATTTCATTGGGAAAAGGCTTGACAGGTTTCTGGCTCATGAAAGTGTTTGTGAACAACTTGGAAATTTGCAGTCTCGGGTCACCTCAACATCATTGTCTGACCATATGGCCATCTGTCTCTCTTGGCGTAAGGAACCGGTTAGAAAATGCATCCCCTTTAAGTTCAATAGAATATGGCTAAAGGACCTTGATTTCCAATAGATGATTGTAAATTTATGGAAACAGGAGGAAAACCTATAGGAGGGTAATGGTTGGAGGTTAGTATCAAACAATATTTGCTTGTTGAAGTGAAAAATAAGGCACTGGGAACGTAGGAAAAAGGAAGAGATGAGCTTTGAACTTAGAATCATCTCAAGAAGGGTGGCGCAAATATATGAGTTAATGAAGTACACCCCTCGGACTCACAAAATTTTTATCTTCTGGAGGTTATGGAAAAGAGGATATTTGAAATTCTGAAGGTCTAGGAGGTCACCTAGAATCTAAAAAGTTGAGCAAAATGGCTGAAGGAAGGTGACCTTAATAATAAATATTTTCATCAATGTGAAAATGGGAGAAAAAATAGAAATGCAATATGGCACGTTGAATCTTCAAATGGCAATTTGGTTTACTCCACCCATGAGATTCAAAGGGAGGCTCTTTTATATTATTCATATTTTTACAAGGTGAGGGACGGATTGATCACAAGAGCCAAAAATGGGTGTTGGACCACTTTGCTCAGATGTTTGACTCTTCAGTAAATGAGGTTTTGGGTCGGGGTATTAAAAAAGATGAAATTCATGGGGTGCTTAAATCTTTCACTTATGATAAGAGCCTCGGGCTGGATGGATGGCCGGTGGAGTTCTACATCCACTTTTTTGAGCTGATGGGGGATGAAATACAGATTGTGGTGGAGAGGACCAGGTGTATGGGGTTCATTCTAAGTGACATCGACTCCACATTTCTTGTGCTTATCCCCAAATCCACTAGTCTGCGGAACTTCAAAGATTTTCAGCCCATTATGCTTTGCAAATTTATTTACAAAATAACCTTGAAAATTATTGCATTGCGAATGAAAGGAGCATTATCCAAGCATATATCCTCTGAACAATTTGGTTTTCTCCTGGGCCGCTCCATCCATGATGCGATTGCGACGGCTCAGGAATTTCTTTGCTGAGTCCATACTAGGAAAATGGAGTCCCTCATTATGAAAGTGGACTTATATAAAGCGTATGATTGCATGGACTGGTCTTTCATCAAGGTGATACTTCTTAAGATTGGCATATCTCTTCCTAAAATGAGATGAATAATGGCAAGCATCATTTCTATATGATACTCGATTATCATCAATGGACTGCCCTCAGAGTTCTTTGTAGCAGATTGAGGCTTACATCAAGGGTGTGCTCTATCCCCTTTGATATTCATCTTAGTCATGGATGGTTTCAGTAATATTCTCAAGGATGCTAAATGGAGGGCCTCCTTTGAAGGCATATATTTCTCCCCTTATGTATTTATTTCTCATTCATTATTTGTTGACGACCTTCTTTTCTTTCGTAGGATTTTAAGAACCCAACAGATCTACCTTCATTTTATCCTTCTTCGTTTTGGGGCAGCTTCCGGATTTCACATCAACATATTAAATCAATTCTCTTATATGCAAATGGGGATAAAGGGGAGATTGATTTTATTGCATAATTATTTGGGGTGCAGACAAATCATATTTTGGAAGGATTATCTTACCTTGGGTTTAGGCTAAATGCCTGTAGATATAAATCATGTGATTGGACCTGGCTTGTTGATAAATATAATAGAAGGATTTAAAGGTGGACTCATCGTTGGCTGTCATTAGGTGGATGGTATATCTTGGTCCAAGTAGTGCTACAACAACTAGTTGTGTACTGGGTTCATTTGTTTTACCTCCCCATTCGCATATTCTCCCTCATCAAAGCTGATATTTCTCATTTTCTGTGGTTTGGGGCCAAGAATGCAAGCAAATTTCATCTTTGAAATCTGTATGCACTTTTTGTCCCCAAGCAATTTGGAGGTTGGGGCTTATTGAATGTGTGTTTCTTCTCACATGCCCTACCGATTAATTCCCTGTGGAGAGCGCTCACCAGGTCGAGTTTCTGACCACCCCTTATCAAGCTCAAATATCTGGATGGGCCTCCTCTTATGTAGATTTACAGAAGCTCCTTCGTGCACCAAAAAAGAGGGTCTTTCATTTGGTTGGGTTTTTAGAAGGTGATGCGGCTCTTTGCTGAGCGTTTGTCATGGCTTTTTGGCAATGGAAAACTCATTGTTCTGGGATGCAATAGGATCAAGGGCCTTAGTTTAGGCTTGTTGATGGATGATCATCTCTTTCACAGTTTGGCGCCGATGGGTATTTTCTTTCTCTCGCAAGTGATTTCACACTGGCAACAAGGCTGTCTGATTTGGAAATCAGCAGCTTCACAGGGGTTTAGTGGGGTTACTACTAGATATTAGCAGGAGTTCGTGGTATATTTGCGATCCAGGGGTTTTTCCTGTTGAATATTGCAACAAGAAACAGTGAAGGAGGCATCCTGAAACAATATCTTTCCTGATCCTAGTTGAAAAGTGATCACCAAAACTAGGTGGAGGCCACACAGGTGACTTTTGTCGCAAAGTCTATTTTTAGACTATGTCTATTTTTAGACATATGGATCATGGTCTATGAGTTGCAGGATGCTATTTATGGATGATTGGTCGAGTTGGTAAAAATAGATGGACCTCTATTTTTAGACATTGGGCGGTTTCTATTTTTAGACTGTCGAGCTAAAAATAGAACAGTAAAATATTATTAACCCTTAATAATATTTAGACTATAAACATTATCTTTTCCTCTTGGAGCACTTCAGTTTGATGCTTGGATGTGGCACATGCAGCTGATAGAAGGAAATACACTTTTCCTATGGGTTAGTTGAGCTATTGCATGGTTGACTTCAGTTAGAACTCATGTGGCAGAGTTTGGTGGAGTTGATGAGACAGTTGGTGGAGTTGTGTTCGGTTTAACTTAGTTGAACTAGTTGTATTTAGTCTAACTAGAAAATACACTAGTGATGAGTGGTGTGAATTAATTAATAATTAATTCACTAATTATTAACTCATAAATCAACTAAAGAACACATCAATTAACTGCAATGCATGGACAGTTCAGTGGAGACCAGTGTTAGAGGTGGGTGAAAGGGTGAGTGTGACTATCAGTGTGACCATAACTGTGCATGAGAATTGCACACACATGGATTGAGATTGCCAATGAGGATTGCGCAGTACAAACCAGGTGGATTCGAACTTGGATCTCATCATTATTCATCTTGGATTGCACAGTAGAGGAAGGCAGACTTGTGGAGGAGATTTGAACCTGTGACTTGTTCATCTTTCGTGCTAGTTTGTGTGTAGCATGTGAGATAGTGCTGAGAGCTGTGAGAGCTTTGTGCTATGTATTGTTACATGTTCTCTATCATTATAATATACAGATAGTTGGGGGTTTTCAGCTGTAAGCTTTCCCCATTACATACTGTGTTATATGTGTGCTTGATTATGTTTTAATGTGTGTATGCGACTGCTTCTAATTCCGAAAATTGATGATCAATGGTAGAAGAGATTATGTATTATGCATGAAGCTCAAATAGTGTGTGATCAGGATAATCTCGGTGAATAAGTGATCTATTATTCAAATTTCTACATGGTATCAGAGCTAAATTGATCATCGGATCTACGACAGTGATTACATTTTATTTCTTCAGGCAGAGTTTGTATACAGGCTAGGTAGCCTCTGGATTCATCCTTTCGTTTGAAAGGTGATATATCTGGTAAACGCCCCTACAATCAATCTCTGTACGAGAAATACTTTTTTCTCACATTAGATCAAAGCAGAAGCAGTTGAGTTTTGAGCTTGGAATTCGAATTTTGCAGCAGTTTGTTTTCTTGGTGCCGGAGTTGAAATGTCTTTCAACAGATTGCGACTGGAATATGCCCTTGAGGGAAGTTTGAATTATGTTGCATGGAAAGACTGGATGGAGGCGGTATTAGATGATAACGGGCTGAAGGAGTTCATAGATGCTGAGGTCCCAAAGCCTACTGATGCTGCTCAAGTTGAGGCTTGGCAAAATAAAATGGCGAAATGTCGAAGGATTCTGTTGGAGGGCGTGAAGGATCACATTGTATCCAGCCTGCATGGAAAAGCTTCTCCATACTTGATGTGGAAAGCAATGACAAATCTATTCCAAATCAAGAGCGACTAGAGGGAGTTGGCGCTCAAGGATAAACTCAGAAACATTAAGATGGAGAAAGGTGACAGTATCGCCAAGTACCTCACGAAGTTCACCCAATGCAGGGATGAGCTGGGAAGTGTGGGGGTGACTGTCGATGATGAGGGCTTGGTGGACCTGGCTCTCCTTGGTCTTCCGAAGAGTTGGCATTCCTATCAGGACTCTGTCAATGGTTGGGAGAAGTTGCTGGGATGGGAGCGACTTTGGTCGGATCTCATGCAGGAGGAGATAAGGCGGACCACCAGGGACGGATCTTCATCAAAGGCATCTGATCAAGAAAATTGTGCTTTGGCTTCCAAAGCAAAGAAGGGGAAAAGCAAGAAAGCTTCTCAGTCTGGTGTGAAAGGCAAGAAGCAAGACATGTCCAAGGTGAAGTGCTTTCATTGTCACGAGCATGGACATTACGCCACAAATTGTCCACAGAAGAAGAAGAACAAGCAGGCTGCTGGAGTTGCAGCTGGTGAGGCTCTTGCCTCGCAATTTGAGCTGGACTTCTCATTGATCGCATGCATGGTGTCTAGTGCAATGGGATCGGGGTGGTATTTTGATAGTGGCACTTCCTTTCACATGGCGGGAGATGTGAATCTTTTCAGTGACTTGGTGGAGAAATATCTCCAGTTGCATGTTCAGTTGGGCGACAATGGACGATACAATACGACCGGCATTGGTACCAAAACCTTTTAGAGGGAGTCAGGTAAACTCATTCTTTTACAAGATGTAGTGCATGTTCCAGGTTTAAAGAAGAATTTGATCTCAGTCGCAATGTTAGAGGATAAAGGGTATGAAGTTGTCTTCAGTGAAGGAAAAGTTTTCCTTCGGCACAAGGCAACAGGACAAGTCAAGAAGGTTGGGATTCGAGCAAAGAATCTCTATAGACTTGAAGTAGATGGGATGTCTACGGAGCTTCCTATTGTTGGGAAGTGCAAGAAAGACATGCAATTGATGCTTGAGAGGGAGCAAGTTTTGCATGCAGGTAAGAGTGAACCTCGAGATGTGGAGCAGCCACAAGATGAGGATCATGGAGTGGGAGAAACCACTCATGCAGAGAAATTTCATGCCAGATGGGCAGAGGGAGTGCATGTAGCTATACCACCAGGTGAGAGGTGGGGCGACATGCATGAATAATCCCAAGAGGAGATTTCTGGGCAGGATTCATGATATGGTGTGGATCTCATGAATTGAACCTGGCTACGAGGTGCCCACAGCGCAGCAGTAGCATGATCAGTTGGATTGATGTAGGCAAATCAAAGTGACAGTGTCGAATACTGGAGCGCGAATTCAGAGTTGACAGCAAGTGCAGAGTGCATGGGTGCAGAGTTCAACAGCGCAGTGGTTCCTAAAGACATGTGTAGTTGGTACCAGCAGAATTCGAAGACTTTGATGATAGATGCATCAGACTGATTGATTTGTTTGGAGCCTATTCAGTTTCAGAGGAGTTGCAGAGCAGATGCATGGAGTTGCATGGTGCTTGTGAAGGTTGCAGGGCGAATGCATGGAGTTGCATGTCCCTTGCAAAGATAGTCCTTTCTTGTTGAGAGGGAGTGTTGAAGATTGCAACAAGAAATAGTGAAGGAGGCATCCTGAAACATCTTTCCTGATCCTAGTTGGAAAGTGATCACCAAAACTAGGTGGGGGCCACACAGGTGACTTTTGTCGCAAAGTCTATTTTTATACTATGTCTATTTTTAGACATATGGATCATGGTCTATGAGCTGCAGGATGCTATTTATGGATGATTGGTCAAGTTGGTAAAAATAGATGGACCTCTATTTTTATACATTGGGCGGCTTCTATTTTTAGACTGCCGGGCTAAAAATAGAACAGTCAAATATTATTAACCCTTAATAATATTTGGACTATAAACATTATCTTATCCTCTTGGAGCACTTCAGTTTGATGCTTGGATGTGGCACATGCAGCTGACAGAAGGAAATACGCTTTTCCTATGGGTTAGTTGAGCTATAGCATGGTTGACTTCAGTTAGAACTCATGTGGCAGAGTTTGGTGGAGTTGATGAGACAGTTGGTGGAGTTGTGTTCGGTTTAACTTAGTTGAACTAGTTGTATTTAGTCTAATTGGAAAATACACTAGTGATGAGTGGTGTGAATTAATTATTAATTAATTCACTAATTATTAACTCATAAATCAACTAAAGAACACATCATTTAACTGCAATGCATGGACAATTCAGTGGAGACCAGTGTTAGAGGTGGGTGAAAGGGTGAGTGTGACTATCAGTGTGACCATAACTGTGCATGAGATTTGCACACACATGGATTGATATTGCCAATGAGGATTGCGCAGTACAAGCCAGGTGGATTCAAACTTGGATCTCATCATTATTCATCTTGGATTGCGCAGTAGAGGCAGGCAGACTTGTGGAGGAGATTTGAACCTGTGACTTGTTCATCTTCCATGCTAGTTTGTGTGTAGCATGTGAGATAGTGCTGAGAGCTGTGAGAGCTTTGTGCTATGTATTGTTACATGTTCTCTATCATTATAATATACAGATATTTGGGGGTTTTCAGCTGTAATCTTTCCCCATTACATACTGTGTTATATGTGTGCTTGATTATGTTTTAATGTGCGCATGCGACTGCTTCTAATTTCGCAAATTGATGATCAATGGTAGAAGAGATTATGTATTATGCATGAAGCTCAAATAGTGTGTGATCAGGATAATCTCGGTGAATAAGTGATCTATTATTCAAATTTCTACATTTCCTTCACAAGGATGGCGACCACATCATTTGGGATGGGGAAATGAAGGGGGATGCCATTGTGGGTGGAGACACCTATCAGCACATCATTAATAATCTAGCTATGGATAAGGTACCCTCTCCCTTAAAACCCTTTTGGTCATGGAATATCCCCTACAAAATTTTGTTATTTGGCTAGCTAGTATGGAAAAACCACATTTTGACATGGGACAACCTCATCAAAAGGGGGTTCATTGGACCTGGCCAGTGCATGTTTTTTCAAGCTCACTCTGAATCAGTTCATCATCTCTTTCTCTCATGCCCGGTCATATTTAAACTTTGGTCTCTTTTTTCCTGTTTTCTCCTTGATTCGAAATGGAGTCCTCTCAGCATTTTAAGTACCATGTCCTCGTGGGGGTCTGCCCCTTTCAGATTTAGAGCCCTGCCCTTCTATCTCTTCTGGGAAGTGTGGCTGGCTCAAAATTGTTTCATTTTCGAAAACTCTCTAGTGAACATTAATCATATCCATGGGGTGATTTTGAATTGGACATATGGCTTCTATTCCCCTTCCCCTACCATCATGGACCTCTCCCATCGCCTTTGACCCTTTCCTATCTCCACGTTGCCTACTTTTTTTGATGGGGCTCAGCATGGGGGTGTATGTGGGTGTGGGGCTTATATAAAGATTGAAAATATGGAGAGATTCCATATTTTCTAGAATGGTGGCAAAGGATCTGATACCAGGGTGGAGATATTAGCTCTATGGAGTGTTCTTTGGTTGGCATATAATATTTAGTTATCATATGTGCAAATCTATGGGGATGCCAAGTCAGTTCTTAATGGAATTTATGGGAAGTCTCATTTCCATCCAAGTGGACTGCAGAGGTGGATTCTTCGCATAAAATATCTACTTATTTGACTCAAAAAGCCTCCCATGCAACATATTTTTTGGGACAAAAACACAAGGGTTGATCATCTATCAAAGTGTGGCTTGGAGGCTCCATTTGGCTACATCATGATCCATCATTATAAAGGAATCCAATTAATTGATGAAAGAATTGTCCCGATCCCTCATGGGAAGATGTTTTTTGTTTAAGTAATCATTAGTAGTTTTTGTTGGAGGCTGGCTTACTGCCTTCTAGTTCTGTTTCTCATTTCTCCCCTCATATGAGGTTTTCTTTCAAGTATTATGAATACTATGATAGGTATCAGCTTTCTTCTTGTTTCATATAGACTAGGTTGTAATCAGTTTACATTTTCAGACTTGTTAAGTAATGGCTGATGCTGGAGAAGTAATATGTATGCAACAAATCTCTGAACTACTTTCAGATCATGTACCTGTGTTAAAATTTTAATATATGGAATTTTTCGTCTCTAATATATATATATATCATGCATGGCATTGGATAGCAAGAATAAAACCATCCAACTCGTTCGCTCAGAGGGAGATGTTGCCATCTTTCACAAATAAGTGATTGTTGCCCAAATCATGAGGGAATTCCCTCAACATTTATTCTATCATTTCGGTTCCTTGTACATCGGTCAGAAGATGTTGACGATGAAATGAAGGTAGAAAACAAGTATTTCCTTTTTCCCCGCTAGTTTTTCTAGTTTGAGGTAACTCTCTCTGTTGAGATTCAACAAGAAAATTTTAGCACGCGCACCTACTGCATTAAGCACCTACACTAGGGTGGGGCCCACAATGCTATTTTTGGGTGCAAGTATATTTTAGTTATCCCTTAATTAAGATTGACAATAAACTGTAATCTATTCTCAATGCTGAATTGAAATAGTTAACTGAGAGTGAGAAACTCAGTTAGCTAGTGGATTTCGAGTTAGAGGTAGTTGGTGAGGCATCTAGACTAATTCTAGTTGTAACAAAGTTTGAAGTGCAGTGGTGCATTAGTTAATGCAGGTTGTAATTAGTTTAACTCAGTTAAGTGAGTTAAACTCAGTTGTGCTAGTTGTAATTAAAGATACAATAGTGAGAGATCAAGTGAATTAAATATTAATTAATTCAAAATCATTGATCTCACATGCAACTGAGGATTTACTATTATTAGTTGCATGCATGTCAAATCCAGTGGAGACCAAGATGAGTTCTAGGTGAAAGGGAATTTGACTATCAGTTGTAGGATTATTGGGTTGCACACATGCAATCAAACACCCATTGAAGTGCCCATGATACTTGCACAGTCAAGGAAGGCCAAAATTTCTATATTTTATGGATTGCATTCATCGGTTATGACAACGCCCAGGCTATCTAGAGGTGAGAATTGGCTATGTGTTGGTCAATTTTGTTCATGACAGTGTGAGACAATTAGTTGAGTACTGGAGGACTCTTATGAGAAGATTTTTGTATGTAATTGTTTCATAATCGATGCTGAATATAAAATAGAAGATAGTGTAGTTTTTAGCTGTAAGCTTTCCCTGGGAAATTATCTATGTTGTGTGCGATTTGATTCTTCTTCATGTTCATGTGATTAGCGATTGTGTTTTTAATTCCGCAAAATATTTCTAGAAGTGATTCAATATTTAACTTTAGTACATTGTTATATCAGGTGAATCAAAGATATACATGCATGTTGTATAATTTATACATGGTATCAGAGCACAGGAAATTGCAGAAGTGAAGCAGGAGTTGAGTTTGTGACTGGATAGAATTCAAATTTGCAGAAAGATCTTCTTGGTGCTACAGCTGATTCAAGATCGAAATGGATTTGAATGGCTTGAGGTTGGAGTATGCACTCGAGGGCAACTCAAAATATATTTCTTGAAAGGACAGGATGGAGGTAGTACTCGAAGACAATGGCTTAATGGAATTCATTGACACTGATGTTCCTAAACCCGCTGTGACAGATGCTGCAAATCTTGATGCATGGTAAAAGAAAGTGGCAAAGGTGAGGAGGATCTTGTTGGAGGGAGTGTGAGACCACATTGTCTCAAGCCTCCATGAGAAAGCTACACCATATGAAATGTGGAAGGCTTTGACAGATCTATTCCAAAGCAGCAGTGACCATAGGAAATATGAACTCAAAGATAAACTCAGGAAGATCAAGATGGAAAAGGGCGACACCATTCCAAAATATCTAACAAAGTTTTTCCAATGTCGGGATGAACTGGGAAGCATTGGAATAATAGTCGCCGATGATGATTTGGTGAGCTTGGCCCTCCTAGGACTTCCCAAGAGTTGGCATAGTTATCAAGACTCTGTCGATGGAAGGGAAAAATTGCCAGATTGGGAACGATTGTGGCCAGATTTGGTGCAGGAGGAGTTCAAACGAAACACCAGAGATGGATCTTTATCTAAGAATGAGGATGAAGAGGATTTTTCTTTTGCTGCCAAGGCGAGGAAGGGGAAGGGGAGGAATTTTCATTCTAAATCCGAGTCCAAGAATGGCAAGAAGCAGGACATGTCCAAGGTGAAGTGTTTTCAATATCATGAGCATGGGCATTTTTCTACTAACTGTCCACAAAAGAAGAAGAACAAGAAGGCTGGAGGATCTGTAGCTGGTGGGGCCCTTACCTTGCAATTTGAGCTTGCATTCTTATTGATTTCATGCATGGTGTCCAGTGCATTGGGATCTGTGTGGTATTTGGATAGTGGCACTTCCTTTCACATGATAGGAGACAAGGAACTTTTCAGTGACTTGGAGGAGAAGGATCTCTAGATGCATATTGAAATGGGTGATGATGGGCGGTATAGTGCTACCGAGATTGGTACCATTACCTTCCAGAGGCAGTTAGGTACATCCTTTCAATTAAAAGATGTAACCCATGTACCAGGTTTGAAGAAAAAATTATTCTTAGTCGTAATGTTGGAGGATAGAGGCTATGATGTTGTTTTTAGTGAAGGAAAAACCTTCCTGTGACAAAAAACAATAGGAATAGCCAAGAGGATAAGGATTAGAGTTAAGAATCTCTACAAGCTGGAGGTAGATGGATGTGCAACAATGATGGGCAAGGTAGATCAAGTGGTGAGCCGGGATGAGGGTGAATTATGGCACAGGAGATTTGGCCATCTTCACCATGGAGCCTTGAAAGTCATGCAACAGATTTATACTAGTCTCCCCAGGGGTACACTTGCACAGTCAGACACATGCAAAGGATGCACTATGTAAAAATATGTAAATGCCACCTTTCATGAGAAGGAGAATCGAGCTTCGGGGATCCTTGAGAGAGTTCACACAGATGTGTGTGGTTCTTTCTCTGTTGCTTCAACAACAAAACATAAGTACTATGTAATATTTGTTGATGAATTTGCTCGTAAGTGCTGGATCTCCTTCATGCAGAAGAAAGATAAGACATTCTATAAGTTCTTGGAGTTTAAGGCACCGGTGGAGAAAGATTTAGGAAAGCAAGTGAAGGCTCTTAGGAGAAATAATGGTGGAGAATACATCTCTAAAGAATTCAAGAACTTCTGCATAAAATAAGGAATTCAAAGAGAACTCATAGTGCCTCATAGCCCACAGCAAAATGGGGTCGTAGAGAGAAATAACAGAATGATCGTGGGTGCAACATGACCAATGTTGCATGATCAAGGCCTACTGATGCATCTGTAGGCAGAAGCATGCAACAAAATGGTACATGTGTAAAACCATTGTCCTCATAGGATACTTGCCATGAGTACACCTGAAGAGGCTTTCACTGGTAAGAAACCTGATGTTTCACACATTAAGATTTTTGGCTCTTTTGTTTATGTGCATGTGACAAAGGATGCCAGGAAGAAACTGGAACCGACAGCTGAGGTTGGGATTTTTGTGGGGTACACTGAAACACCCCATAATTATCGTGTGTATTTTACCAACAACATAATGACTGTTGTGTGACGGAATACAAAATTTGATGAGGAGAAAGCCATGCGGTTGTCCATTGATTGGGAGTTGGACTTACATGCAGAGGAGGAACTATTGGTTCCCAACGATGAGTCTCAAGATGTGGATCAGCCACATGAGGAGGTTCATGGAGTGGAGGAAAACACTCATGCAGAGCCATCCATCAAGAATGGCAGAAGGCGCATCATGGAAGCTAATAGATTGAGACTTGATGCTATGGAGAATGTAGGAGCCCCTACTTCACAGCGCAGACATAGATAGTCTCCTGACCGATTTAATGGATACATGGCTCTTATGAGAAAATGTATTGTGACTAAACCATCTTCCTTTTAGGAAGAAGTGCAGCAACCAACTTAGGTTGATGCAATGGTGGAGGAGTATGACTCCATTGTCAAGAACAATGCATGGGAGATAGTCGCAAGACCGGTCAACAAATCTGTGGTTGGATCGAGATGGATCTACAAGGTAAAGCAAGCTGCTGATGGGAGTGTGGAGAAATATAAGGCCAGATTTGTGGCTCAGGGATTCTAACAGATCGAGGGGATATATTATGATGATAATTTTACACCTGTTGCAAGGTACTCTTCTATAAGATCAATCCTTGCACTCTCAGCGTAGATGGGTTGGCACATTCATCAGATGGATGCAAAAATTGTGTTTCTCAATGGGATCATTGAGGAAGAGGTGTACATAGAGCAGCTTGAATGTTTCGAAATATTCAATAGTGAGTCGCATGTGTGTAGACTCAAAAGAGAATTGTATGGGCTGAAGGAAGCACCCCGTGCTTGGTACACTCGGATAGACAACTATTTCACTGGACTGGGTTTCACCAAAAGTGAACCAGATGCAAACATGTACTAGATTGTGGTTGAGGGTAAGCTGCCAATTATTGTTCTTTATGTTGATGATATAATTTTGACTGGTGATGAGCAACTGATACGCTCATGCAAGGAGGATCTTGCAAGGGAGTTGTAAATGAAGGACATGGGACTCCTTCATTATTTCCTTGGATTGGAAATATGGTAGTGGGATGGTGAAATTTTTGTGTCTCAAGGCAGGTATGCAAAGGAGATATTGGGTAAGTTTAACTTGGAGAGATGCAAACCCATGGATACTCCTCTTCCATGAAATTGGAGGAAAGAGGTTGCTACTTCTGGAGAGGTAGTGGATGTTACTGTCTATAGCCAGTTAGTTGGTTCATTGACGTATCTAGTGAACACCAGACCAGAATTTTGCTACACAGTTAACCAGCTGAGTCAAGCTATGGTTAAGCCTACCAAGCTCTTTTGGAAGACGGGGAAGCATGTCTTGAGATACCTGAGGGGAACATCAGAGTATGGTCTATGGTATAGAGAGAGAGAGGGAGTGAAGCTTCAAGGCTTCACGGATGCAGATTGGGCGTGCAATCCATCAGACAGAAAGAGCACATCAGGAGGGATCTTTAGCATAGGATCGACAACATTTTCCTGGTACAACAGGAACCAAAGATCTGTGGCACTCAGTTTAGCAGAAGCATAATACATGATAGCAAATCAAGCTACATGTGAGGCTATCTGGATGAGAAAGATGTTGGTTGGTTTGTTTGGTTCTCAGATGGATGTGATAGTGATTCATTGTGATAATCAGAGTTGCATTAAACTCTCAATTAATCTTGTGTTTCATGATGGGTCTAAGCATATAGATATCTGGTACCATCATCTCAGAGATTGTGTGCAGAGAAGCATAATGTTGCTTCAGTACATTCCCACGAAAGATCAGGATGCAGATATTCTGACGAAGGTGCTCACTAGGAGAAATTTCGAATACCATAGAGACATGATTGTGGTGAAGGATAATCCCTTTCATGTTGAGAGGGAGTTTTGAGATTCAAAAAGAAATTTTAGCACCCACGCCTAGTGCATTAAGCACCTACACTAGGGTGGGGCCCACAGTGCTATTTTTGGGTGCATGTCTATTTTAGTTATCCCTTAATTAAGATGGACAATAAACTGTAATCTATTCTCAATGATGACTTGAAATACTTAACTGAGAGTGATAAATTCAGTTAGCTAGTGGATTTCGAGTTAGACGTAGTTGGTGAGGCATGCAGATTAATTCTAGCTATAACAGAGTTCGAAGTGCAGTGGTTCATTAGTTAATTTAGGTTGTAATAAGTTGAACTCAGTTAAGTGAGTTGAACTCAGTTGTGCTAGTTGTAAATGAAGATACACTAGTGAGAGATCAAGTGAATTAAATATTAATTAATTCACAATGAATGATCTCACATGCAACTGAGGATTTACTATTATTAGTTGCATGCACGTGAGATCCAGTGGAGACCTGGTTGAGTTCTAGGTGAAAGGGAAGTTGACTATCAGTTGTAGGATTATTGGGTTGTACACATGCAACCAAATACCCATTGGAGTGCCCATGATAATTGTGCAGTCAAAGAAGGCAAAAATTCATATCTTTTAGGGATTGCATTCATCAAGGATTGCGCAAGCAAGGCAGACTATCTAGAGGTTGAGAATTCACTATGTGTTGGTCAGTTTTGTTCATGATAGTGTGAGACAATTAACTGAGTGCTGGAGGGCTCTTGTGAGAAGAGTGTTACACAACATTTTGTCACTGTCCCTGCATTACCCATCCCGCACATTGGAGGATCATTTCGGTGAATAATAAGAAGTTTCATGCCTTGAAAATACTATCATTTAATCCCTTTCCATGAGGACAACATTCCTTCTGTTGACAATTCCCTAAGTAGACCATTAGAAACACATGTTTTTCCTTAGTGCTAGTAGACCATTATGCCCTTGCGCCAATGAGGAAGATTAACACTGGGCCCTATGCCCACTAGCGCTCTGTCCCATTGAGCTACCCGCGCCAACTTGTTTATGGAATTTTTTTTAAATATAGAGGTGAATTTTCTATCCTAACAACTTCGTGGGAAAGTCAACTGGAGTGATTCGACTGAATAACCATGGCCCCCCTCCTTTGGCCTCTTGTTTCCACCTATTGGGGAAAACTCCCAAAGCATAAGGCCTCCCTTCCACCATTGTATGGAGCCCAACATCCTCTTCTCCCTCTATAAATAAAGCCATCTCCCATTGATACACTAGCTGAACATATTATAGCTGAAAGGCTGAAGAGAATTCCTGAACATTTCGTTAGAGAGATAGAACAGAAAGAGACCTTTTTCGGGAGAGCTTAGGCTTGTGTCCTCACCTCGTCTGAATTCCTCAACGATCCTTGGAGATGGGCTTCAACTGAACCCCGCTGGAGGAGGCTGCGACATCAAGGCTCCAGTTGTAAGTCTTTATTCTATTTATATATATACATGACTATTGTCTGGTTCCCATCTTGCATTAATTTGTTTTATTTGATGAGATATGCTTAACCTTCCTTAACTGGTTAGTTTATTATGAATGAAATCATTGTTTTATATGCTTCTCTTGTTTGCTGATATTCGTGTAGGTATCCAAGCACTGTTGCAGAAGGATTATGACTCGTCAAGACAGAGATCAAGATGCCACCACCAGTACAATGACGATAGTGTTGGACTCCAGGTAGGCCAATCTACCTCGTCCATTTCATTCATTAATCAGGAACCTACAATTTAGCTTGTCCCTTTGTTACTAGACCCACTCTAGGGATAGAGGGATCGTATTTGTCCGCAGAGAGGATTTACCTTCCCAACAAATTGGTGACTTTTCTGGGGATCACTTTGAGTTTGTTATCTTGGTGCCCATTCATAATTTTCCTTTTCAAGTTGACTTTGGTCATTTGCTTGCTTGTCTATCTTTTTTGGCTTGTTTGATTGTCTTGAATTCTCCTGTTTAGCTCCAGAGTGTCAATATTGACCTCTGCTCACTGGTTCTTCCCTCCTCCCATAGTTATCTAGCTTGGTGCGAGTTTGTCTTGAACAGTTGCACCAATTGGCGCTTGTTTCTTTTGTTGCAATAGCGCCAACCCCTATTTGGCGCAGATTACCACCTCACAATCACGCCAAATCCTATAGGATTTAGTTTGACCCTTTTGCTGAGTTTTTGGTCAGTTGTGCTTGACTCTGGATTGTTTCTTGATTTTTAATTGGTCTTTTTGGAGTCGTTTTGACTACTTTAGGCTTGCTATTCTTAGTTGTTTGTCTATTTTCTCATCGATGCAATTCATAGCCCTAGGGTTCTAGGTGTATTTCACTCACTGAGCCTTTTGATTGAAGTTTGAGTCTTTTTTATCTTTGTCAATTCGATTCCCTGATCGGTTGCTTTAGTCTTTCTTGATCCTTTGAGTTTTTGGTCTGTTGGGTGATCACTTTACTTTTTCATTTTATTCTCCTTCTCATTACTTCGAGGATAGATCACATTGCTCGTTTGGGTCATTTTGAAATATTTTTGTTGGATTGAAAGAGTGCATAACTGGTTTTTTGTGTGTTTTTATGCTTGCATTGCTTTTAAATCATTCATTTTGAGATCTCTACATTCGCAGTACTTAAAAATAGTCTTCGCTTTGTCTTTAATGTAATTAGTGCATTGTGTGCTTCATTCATTAAAATAAAAATAAAAAAATCACATTCTTTCATTTGCATCGAGAATGAAAGTTCTTTTGCATTACTAGCACTTGATGAACTAGGAAAGAATTTTCATTTTTTGTTTTGGTTGTATTATATGCTTTAAGGGACTTTTCATATGGTTTCATTGATTGCTGCTTTCTCAAAGATCTCTATCCTTCTCTTAGTTAGCATTCATCGAATGGAAAATGGCGTTATTTTGCATGTAGCTTGCATTTAGGAAATTTGAGATCAAATTCACTAGGGCCTTGAAACTCAAACATTAATTCAAGAACAACTGTAAAATTTATTCAATTAACCTAAGGAAGCATTGGAACCTAACACAAACATTTTTAGAGGTCTAGGCTAGTGACGTGTTCTGGCGTTGTTAAACCTAGTAGCTGTCATTTGCCACCTAGCTTTAGACAGCACTAGTACGGACTTGTGCTCCCCATACCATTGCGTGTATAAAGGGAGACCCTCATAGGTTCAAATACTTTATCCATAGGAAGTCGAGTCTGCCGCCCTGTAATCATGATACATCGAACACAACATTCGGGGAGACTACCTGCATGTACATCAAGTCCTCGGTCATTTCTCTTTCAATTGATCACCAAGGTGTATATGGCAGTTCATGGAAACTTGGTACACCCTCTTGCTTAGATTACCTGAGTAGTCATTTTGATCTTTTCGTGACTCTTTCAAAAGAGAAGAGATCATCGAGCACTTGTCCTTTCACGCTCTTTTCAAACTGAAAGTGATAGAGTCACCTTTTGCATGTTTCTCGACTCTTAAAATATGAAACGACAAAGTTTTGTTTCAATGTCTTAAAATATTAACTGCCCACGAAATATTCCTGGTTAAATTTATCTTCCTTAGTGTTTTGTTTTATGGTTGTTTCCAATGGAAACATTTCCAAAGTTTACCAACCAAGGAATCCCCTCTGAAGGGAATACTGGTCCTTTTCTTGCTTTTGGGAATGTTGGTGCTCCTTATATGGCAACATTGTCCCTTCCTAGGTTAATTGTTGGGTTGCCTGTTTGGCTATTCTCGACCTCTGTGGTCTCAAGTGTTCTGCCCACTGTACAACCATCCCCTCCACCTGAACAACATCATGTTGATTCTAAGGTGGACCTCTCCCCTTCTTCGTCTGTTTCTTCGTCCTCCTCTTTTACTTTACCTAGTGAAAGTCGGGATTCTAGTAACCAGGTGGCTAAGAAGAAGAATAAGAAGACGAAGAAGAAGAAGTCAGATAAGAGAGAGGCTAACTCTGTGGCTATTGCGCCTCAGACACCATCCATTGATAAACCATCCAACCTTCCACAGAAATTCAAATTCCCTTGCATGTTGTACAAAGGAGACCATCTTCTTTGAGACTTCCCTGGCATTCCCAAGGTACTTGAAGCATGGTCCAACGGTCATCCGTCATTAACTTTGGCTTCTGGAAGTCATATTGGTGGTAAATCTTTGACTAGTAATGATAAGACTCATAAGAAACAGGGTAATATTACCAATCCTTGTAAGTTGTGTGAAGGGCATCATCCCATTCACATTTGTCCGTACATGGATGAGGCCATGAGAGTGTTGGAGAACCCTACTGTTTCTGCACCCTCCCTTCTAGTTGGTTACAAGAGACTTTCTTTGAGTCCTCTGCTATTTGATTGAACGATCGGTCGAGAGTTATCCTTGTTCGATCCCGCTCCCTAAAAAATTCAAATTCAAGAATCTGTTCCCAACCAACCATTGGTCATGGAATTGGTTGATCTGATCTTGCCTGTGGTTCATCAGGTATTTTCTGTCGAGAGAGGATCTCACCCCCTTAACATTCTTCTTGTTTCTTTAGATTCCTTGGACTTGGAGAAAGATTCTCCCGTCCCTATAGTTCAAGAAGCTGCTCCTCTTGCTCCCATGATGGAAGTCCAAGAGGATGCTATTTTTTCTCTGGTAACACCATGGGATGACCATCTCAGTTCCATGGTACCCTCTGCAGGTAGTCTGGTCACTTCCTTTGATTGGAGTCAATTTGTAGGATACCACCTTCCTTCTTATGTGATTTTTGAGATCACGGTACAGACGTTTGGTGTGGCCATACCTAGCACAATTATATATGAAGGTGTGTTTGTTAGTGTTCTGTCTTCGACTACTTTGCAAGCTTTTGGTTCTCCATCGCTTGTGCTTGTTACGCAAAATCTATTGATTTTTAACAAAGGAACCAATCAACCGTTAGGGATCCTTCTGAAGTTGCCTATCACTTTGGGAGGGAAAACCGTCTATATAGATGTGATGGTTGTTCCAGGCCCCTTGGATTTCAATTTACTTTTGGGGCACGACTATGGATATGCCATGGGTGCACTTGTCTCCTCCCTCTTTCTTGTGATATTTTTTCCACATGAAGGTCAAATTGTGACCATTGATCAGCTTTCATTCTTTAGTCTGGAGGTGGCAACTAGCCCACCATCATCTCTGTTGGATGTTTATCCGCCGGTTGTATCTTCCCCACCATAGGTTAATTATGTGGCCACTTGTTCATTTCCCTCAACCAATGATTGTGCCTTCGAGTATCGTTTACTGGGGGCATTCAATCGCAACTTCCAAGACGTTGTTCTCCCATCAGATGCAAACTTCTTGGAACCCATGAACTCTTATTCGTTATGGTAAAGGTCATTACGAGAAAATTTCCTTTTATTGTGTCAAGCTTGTTAAAAAATGAAACAAGCTCTTTTGAGGATAGTTATTCTTCTATGTTAACCTCGTTAAACTATGAATTAGCTCATGAGAAGAGTTCCTTTTATTGTGTCAAGCTCGTTAAAAAATGAAACAGGGTGTTACAAGGATGGTTTGTCTTCTATTTCAACCTTGTTAAAAAATGAAGTAGGTAATGAGGATAGTTATTTGAATGTGTCAACCTCATTAAAACAATGAAACATGTTCCTATTCAATTCGAGTCTTTGATCAGATCTCGTAAAATCCCAGTCGAGTCTTTCTATGATCTCGTAAGTTGAACCTTCACTCCATTTGAATTTCATTCATTACAACTGGACTGATGCTTGGGGGGCATGTACCTCGAATTGAGCCACCATGCTGGGGGCATGCCTGTTTTTCAAGCATAGTTTACCATTATATCAAGCTTGCATAAAAATGAAACCAATTTCAAGCATAGTTTACTTTTGTTTTTGAGCTTGCGTAAAAATGGAATATTTTGGCTTGGTGTGCTTTGTGAACACTTTCCTTTCTTTTGGGTCGTTACTTATTATGCAGATTATTTAACTAATACGTTAGCTAACATTGTTTTAGACATTTGCATAATCTGTAAAATAATCATCACATGAAAAAGATCCATATAGGAATATATATATATATATATATATATATATATATATATATATATATATATCTAAGAATGTTTGAATCGGTGTGCATCATAAGTTCAAAATAATGTAATGTTTATGTTACATAATTACATCATTAGCCACCTATAATATTTGTTCATCTTAGAAAGGTGGCTAAATATTTTGAGCCTCGAGGAAAAAATTTTATCACTAAAAAATTGTTGGCTCTTGAAGTCTCTTTAAGGCCTCATGCCTCTGTCCAAAATCCTCATTACTGTTCCTATTAATTCTGCTGATTTCCTGTAAGAAACTGCTGAAGAAACCATCATTTTTCTCCTTTCTCCCACTCATAACTAACCTTCATTTACTCCCCCTTTTTCTCCATATTATTTTCCTACTTTTCATAAGTTTCTCCCTCCATTCGTGAAAATCCTCCTGACATGGTTTAAAACTTCTTGTTGAGCTGTGCCGAACCCCCAAAATCCCCTTTAAAATCCTTCCCCTAACAGCCATTGCTTCATTTTCTCTCCCCTCTATCGTTCCTTTCCTTGGCCTTCATTCACGTTTAAAAAGGCCTAAACCCACCTTGAGCCATGTTACAGGCATAAGCCCCCTCCCCCTACCGCTAGCCCTTTAAACCACTTCCTTTGTGCCCGTGACACGGGACCAAGCGCTTAAGTCCCAAGCGCTAAATCGCAATCGGAAGTCGGGCGGGTGCACAAATCCTTTGTAAATAGTCAAAACTCCGATGTGATTTATTTATAACAATAAGTCTAGCGATGCGTTCCACACCGTTGATCTTCCACGGAGATCTGACGGTGGAGCGCTAATCGCAGCCCCCCACCCGATCGCAATCGCAATGCTTCAAGTGTACCCTTCGATCAATCGTAGTCCATACCTCCGATCTTCCGATCCTGCTCTCCCTCCGATTTATTCTTGACCGTTGATCTGTCCCGCCGATCCAACGGTCTGCGCAAAATCGCATCGCAATGTTTCACCCCCTTGCGATTACCTCCGATTCATTCCCTGCCATCGATCTGGTCCTCAGATGAGCGGCCAGCGCTCAATCGCAAAGTTTCCAATCGCATCCCCTTTTCTGCCACCCCCGATTGAGACCCTCCGATTAAGATCTGGACCGTCCACGTGTCCAGATCGGACGGTCCAAAACTGGTCCTCCTTATTCTTCTCCCGCTATCCTTTTTTCCTTTCTATGTAGCATGTAGATCTCTCACTGGGTCGATGTTTTTGTGGCGTCGCTCTCCCCCGCCATGCGAACGGGTTCCTTTATTTTCCGCGAGGATCTCTTCGTTGTTTTGTGTTTAGATGCGGGGTGTTCTAAAATGAACTTTCCATTCGTATATGAAGAAATGCCAAGGGCTGGGAATGACGATTCTCATGCCCTCGTTGCATTACAGAGAGGCCATCCGGGGGCTCCATTCCATGTTTCGTCAGTACTCTATGAGTATTGATGCCGTAAGGCCCGGTGCGGCTCTTCACATTGACAAGACACTGCGTTTTAACGCGATTTTAAAAAAAGAGTATAAGTTTTAAAGAACAGAGCGCGGAAGGACAGAAGATTGAAGACAGATTTGGGGGATTATGGCTAAGAATGCTTATAAAAACCTAATTCCCCGAATTTAGACACTATTTAAGAAAATCATAAATGTTTTGATGACAGAAAGGTTTCCACCGCTTCAACTGAGGCGAATTGATTCCTCGGCTACTACAAAGAGCCACCTGTTGCCTCAAACCTTTCAAGCAGAGGCCGAAGTTATTAATTCACTCCTTCTAGGAGTGGGAGGTCTGGATCACCAGTGAAATTTGTGCTAGAGTAGGGCCAGTCCTCCACGACAATTAGCTGTCGGCGAAGCCAATCAAATAACTCTAGTCTCTAGGACATTTGTTGACTGCCCCCTAACCTTCGCATTAGAGTTGCCCAACGGGCCATCCGTGGCTCCTCTGCTGGTGGTGTCCGAAATTTCACCTCCTATCCTTGAAATATTGCATTAGGGAATTTTGAGGTCTAAAATGGGCCTCCTAAGGAAATAATAAAATAATAGCTAAACCAATAAAATAATATTTATGAATTTGAAATTCACTTTTTGCACTACAATCCATGTAACCATAGTTAAATTCAATTTAAAAGTTGTACCAAAGTAAAATTAATAAAAAAAATGTATTGATATGACTATAAATAAGAATGAGATTTTCAAGAAAAATTCATTATCATTTAACAACTAATGCATTTTTCCTTTGTACTTAAATAACTTATAATAAAATATAAATATAAATTTATAAATTCTTAATTATATTATATGCTATTAATTAAAATTTATATTATTTAAATTGTATAAGAACATGTAATTAATATACTATATAAAAATAATATAATATAATATAATATAATATATTATATTAAATGTATAGGATATGCATTGTTTCTTTCAAGAAATATGAAATGAAAATAATATATTTTTATTCAAAAAGTGTGAAATAATATTTATTATGAGTACTTTACTTTGACTTTAAAATTACTTAGAGCACTACCATGGTTAACCATGAGTTTTTATCCACCATTGAGAATGTAACAAGTAAGTACCTTTAACTCAAGCAATGCCACCTCAACCATTAGGGATGATTTCATCCCTTAAATTGTGAGTGGTTATCATAAAGTGAATTTTGATTATACATTTTCCTTATGAGGCCCATTTTAGACCTCAAAATTCCCCTAATGGGTAGTCGTTCCAAGAATATTGATACTAGGATGGATCCATATCTGAATTGCTTTAGTTTGGTCTTCTTGCATTTCGTCAGTTGACATTTCATATTGATCATCACTGCCTCTACCCAGTTGGAGAGGGTCAGTGTCAGACAGTCTACTGCAAGAAGTAACTGTGTCTTTGTTGCTTCATGTGGCACTTGTGATCCTGTAGCTCGTGTGATGGTGTGTAGCACTACATTTAGTGCTAAGTCTGGGATAGTCTGGATATCCACTTTCCTGCTTCCTGATCCTTTCCGTGCCCCTCGACATACCCTATCGATTAGCATGCTCATGTTCTCCATGGTGCGCCAGGTGTCGGTCAGGACTGGTATTTCCCCCCTTTGTGACAGTCATGTTATGAAATAAATGACTGAAACATCAATCTCGAGTTCTTGATCACGAAGAATGAATTTTTCATGAATGTCATCCCAGATAATGATTAAGTATTACAGCAGCTCCAGTTGAGCTCTGAGGCATGGTGTCATGAAGAATTTTTTGAGTCCACAGTCTCTAAGAGCTTCCATGCATCTTTCATTTTCCAAGGCAAGCTTGTCTTCTTCACTGTGTTCTCGTTCTTTCCATTCGATCACCATTTTGCCGCTTCACACCTACAAACATATTCATATGAACCTCATTAGCCAAATGAAAAGAATTTGAATTTGTGAAAATTGGACTTTCTTGCTTGCATTATAAGCTTAAAAAGGTTTTTGCAGTTGGTGTGACTGTTTGGGAAACTGTCGTGCCAATGGGCGTGCCCTAGTTCAAAAATTTGGGCGATTGGCGCGAGTTTGTGCCCGATACTCGTGCCAACTGTCATGCCCTATTTTTTACAAATTCCCCCATAGAATTCCAAATTTTGGGTTGCAGGCAGTGAAAGAGGAATCAAAATTCAGGGAAGGATGTTGAGTCTTACCTAGAACTGACGGATTCGAGATTGGTCTACTGGATTGCCCGCTATCACCGCCGCAAAATCACAATGTAGAAAGGGTAAATATTGGTCCACAAGAGGTAAAAGTGAAAAGTAACTATTTTTTACCATTTTTGGCATTTTATAACTTTTTGAAACCCTAATTAGGTTTTAAGACATATTTTTCGATTATTTCAGTATGTTATTTCGAGAAGTGGGTTTTACGTTTGTCTCTTGTGCAACGACAGGCCTTTGATGAGATAGCAATGAAGTAACGAGATGTATTTTATACTTTTTCGGACTCGGTAAAAACACAAAAAAGTCACTATTGGAGTCATATTTCAGCTCTTTTTTTACTCTCTAAAACTGAAAATATTTCCGAGACTTTTGTCATTTTGAACTCGTTAAATGGTTGCGAAACGATATCTACCCAATATACGTTTACCCCTTTTTTGGGCTAGGATAGATTTTTTACGAAAAAGGAATACCTTAGCCTATCACAACTAAGAGGTTCTTTCAGATATTGTTTTCTACCTTTTCGGATCTGAGGGAATAGTTATGAAAAGGGACATGCTAGAGTTTTCTTTTCGCTTCTTTTCAAACTCTCTAAACATGAAAAGATGCCGAGTTCTTCCTTTGTTAGACTCGTTAAACCCTGATGACATCGGATATCGTCACCATGATGTTCACTGAGTTCCTTCTTCCTAGGGCTCGTAAAATGTACTAGGATGGATTTGTTCGAAGGAAAAACTTACACTGCAAGCATATGATATCCCCTTCAAGCTTGTTTTAAAAAATAATTGGGGTACTCGCCATAAATGGTGGGGGGAAATGGAACCAATTTTTAGTTGTGTTGGTAGTGTGTCACCCTTGAAGATGACACTCGTCTGCATTCGTGCCGGGTTGGGGATATCGCATTTCGTCATTTTTGCCTCCATGGGTTTGGGTAATTTGTTTTTACCTCTCATCTGCTCTTTGCCATGTCAACATGACCTCAGATCCCTTGATGTAAAATACTGCCAAATCCAGAGTCGTGTCGCTGATATGTTTAAGAGAAGTTTTCCTCTGCAGTTTTCAACCTCCCTTCGATTCTCTGTCAGTTATGATTCATTAACATCATGTTCCTCTGTCTCATGTCGATGATGTGGGAAAAATTATGGCCCTCCTTCGACTGGGTCACTTCCTATCGACTTCAACTCATTATCCAAGAAGTTGATCTAGAGACTCCCTACAGGTACCTTGGAGCTTGCATGCCTCAACGACAAGTTCTTCGCATTCGACGACAGGTCCACATCATTGGCCTTCGATCAAGTGATTTTGTGGGGGTTTGACGCCAGATCACTGTTCACATTTCGTGGATTGTACCTATTGTACCTTGAGAGCCATTGTCATTATTGGTGGTTTCTCTCGTGCCTGTTAACAACTTTCATCATTGGTTGGTAATGAGGTGATTTTCTTGCATGTTCAACTTCAACTCACATATTCACATGCTTGAATTTGTACTTGTTCGGGTCTAGATGGAGCGCAATACCCTGGGTTTTATCTAATGAGATCTAGATTTCGAGATATTAGGGTTTATCATGACTTTATACATGACTCTTTTGATTGGATGGTTACGTCCATACCTCGAATCTCAGTTTTTATGTACTTTATTATAGATGGCTGTGCCCATACCACATTTTCATGTATCAGAGATATCAATTTTATTTGTAATTCTAGGTCTTTCGACAATGGTGTTTAGTTCGAACGCATTCTCATAAAGCATTTCACCCCTCCCTCTCTCTCGGACCGCATGCTTTAGGGGGCTTCTGTTACACAACATTTTGTCATTGTCCCTGCAATCCCCATATCACACATTGGAGGATCATTTCGGTGACAAATAAGAAGTGTCATTCCTTGCAAACATTAGGGGAATTTTGAGGTCTAAAATGGGCCTCATAAGAAAAATGTACAACAAAAATAAACTTTATAACAACCAATAGGATTCCAGATGATGATGTCATCCATAATGGATGATTCACCATTTTTGGAGTAAAAAAGTAAAAATATTAAAAAATAATAAAATAATAAAACTACTTTTTCAACTCGTATTTTAAACTTATCTCCCAAACTTTTTACTCAAATTTCGAGCGGGAGTACTCGTTGGATGCGGAATTTAATTCCTCATCCAAGGAGTACCCATGTTGCATATTTTTGATGAACTATTCTACATGAAAAATGAGAAATAAATAAAAAACGTGATTGTAATCACGTTTTTTTATGTATTTCTGATTTTTCGTGTAGTAGGACCCATCGAAAGTATGCAACATGGGTACTCCTTGAATGGGGAATTAAATTCCGCATCCAAAGAGTACTCCCGCTCGAAATTTGAGTAAAAACTTTGGGAGATAAGTTGAAAATATGAATTGAAAAAGTAGTTTTTTCATTTTTCCCTCTAAAATTTGATGATGTCATCAAATCTTATTAGATTTTTTCCACTATTATTTTATAATTTCCTTAGGAGGCCCATTTTAGACCTCAAAATTCCCCTAATGGACCATCATTGCATCCCTTGCCATGATGACAACATTCCTTCTGTTGACAATTCCCTGAGTAGACCATCAGAAACACATGTTTTTACCTTGGCGCTAGTAGACCGTTATGCCCTCACACCAATGAGGAATATTAACACTAGGCCCCATGCCCATTGGCGCTCTTTCCCAGTGAGCTATCCTTGCCAACCTATTTATGGAATGTTTTTTAAATATAGAGGCAAAGTTTCTATCCTAACAACTTCATGGGTGAGTCAGTTGGAGTGGTTCGAATGAATAACCATGACCCCACTAAGTTTGGCCTCATTAGGGGAATTTTGAGGTCTAAAATGGGCCTCCTAAGGAAATTATAAAATAATAGTGGAAATAATAAAATAATATTTGATTACATCATCAAATTTGAGAGGGAAAATAGAAAAAGTATTTTTTCAACTCGTATTTCGAACTTATCTCCCTAAGGTTTTACTCAAATTTCAAGTAGGAATACTCGTTGGATGCAAAATTTAATTACCATCCAATAGTACTCATGTTGTATAATTTTTATGGACTTTGCTAAAAAAATATGAGAAATACATGAAAAACGTGATTGCAATCACGTTTTTTCATGTATTTCTCATTTTTCGTGTAGCAAGTTCCATCAAAAGTATGCAACATGGGTACTCCTTGGATGTGGAATTAAAATTTTCATCCAACGAGTACTCCTGCTCGAAATTTGAGTAAACGCTTAGGGAGATAAGTTGAAACTACAAGTTAAAAAAGTAGTTTTATTATTTTATTATTTTTTAATCTTTTTAATTTTTTACACCAAAAATGGTGAATCATCCCCCATGGCTAACATCATCATCTTGAATCCTATTGGTTCTCATAAATTTTATTTTGGTTGTACAGTTTTCTTAGGAGGCACATTTTAAACTTCAAAATTCCCCTAATGTTGTTTCCACCTTTTGGGGAAACCTCCTAAGGGATAAAGTCTCCCTTCCACCATTGTAGGGAGCCCAACCTCCTCCTCTCCCTTTATAAATAAAGCCATATCCCATTGATACACTAGCTGAACATATTATAGCTGAAAGGTTGAAGAGAATTCCTAAAAATTTCGCTAGAGAGATAGAACAGAAAGAGACCTTTGTCGAGAGAGCTTAGGCTTGTGTCCTCACCTCGTCCAGTTTCCTGGTGATTCTTCGAGACACGCTTCGACTGAACCCCGTTGGAGGAGGTTGCAACGTCAAGGCTCCGGTTGTAACTCTTTCTTATATTTATATATATAAATGACTATTTTCTGGTTCCCATCTTGCGTCAATGTGCTTTATTTGATGTGATATGCTTAACCTTCCTTGACTGGTTAGTTGATTATGAATGAAATCATTGTCTTATACGCTCCTCTTGTTTGGTGATCTTCGTTCTGGTATCCAAGCACTGTTGCAGAAGTATTGTGACCTGTCAAGACAGAGATCAAGAGGCCAACACCACTACAGCAATGACAACGTTGGACTCCAGGTAGGCCAATCTACCCCATCCCTTCCAGGTAAGAACCGACATCTGTCTCTGCATTTTGATTCCTCTTTCATTGCCTGCAACCCAAAATTTGGAATTCTGTGGGGGAATTTGTAAAAAATAAGGCATGACAATTGGCATGAGTATCAGGCACGGACTCGCTCCAAACGCCCAAATTTTTGAACTGGGGCGTGCCCATTGGCGCAACTATTTCCCAAAAAGTCATGCTAACTGTACAAACCTTTTTAAGCTTATAATGAAAGCAAGCAGGTCCAATTTTGACAAATTCAAAATATTTTCATTTGGTTAATGAGGTTCATATGAACATGTTTGCAGGTGTGAAGCGGAAAAATGGTGATCGAATGGAAATAACGAGAACATAGTGAAGAAGACGAGCTTGCCATGGAAAATGGAAGATGCATGGAAGTTCTTAGAGAGTATGGACTAAAAAAATTCTTCATGACATCATGCCTCAGAGCTCAATCGAAGTTGTTGCAACTTAATCAGCATCTAGGATGAGGATCAGGAAAAATTCATTCTTCGTGATCAAGAACTCGAGATTGATGTTTCAGTCATTTATTTCATAACAGGACTGTCGCGGAGGGGGGAAATACCAGTCCTAACCGGCACCCGACCCACCATGGAGAACATGAGCATGGTGATTGACAAGGTATGTCGAGGGGCACGGAAAGGATCAGGAAGCGGGAAAGTGGACATCCAGACTATCCTGGACTTGGCACTAAAGGTAGTGCTACACACCATCACGCGAGCTACAGGATCACAAGTGCCACATGAAGCAACAAAGACACTATTACTTCTTGTAGTAGACTGTCTGACACTGACCCTCTACAACTAGGCAGAGGTAATGACGATCAATATGAAACGTCAACTGACGAAATGCAAGAAGACCAAACTAAAGAAGTTCAGATATGGATCCATCCTGGTATTTTTCTTCTTGGAATGACTATGAATATTTCAACGACATGAAGTGATAGTTCCAACACCACTAGCACAGGAGCCATGGATGGCCTGTTGGGCTACTCTGATGCCAAGGTCAGGGGGGGAACAATAGATGTCTTGGAGACCAGAGTTCTTTGATTGGCTCCGCTGACAACTGATTATCATGGAGGACAGGCCCTACTCTGGCACAGATTTCACTAGTGATCCAGAACTCCCACTCCCAGAAGGAGAGGATTTGGATGAAGCTCTCGGTAAGACTCATTTTTTATTTTCATGAGTATTATGATTTTTTTTGTTATGTATGTTTTGACATTGAATCCATGTGTTATGTAGTACAATGTTCAAAAATAGTGTATTTTTCAAAAAATACATAACATTCCTAGTACATTGATATCCATCTAATAGGTTCAAAAACCATGTATTGTTCAGAAAATACATCATGTTCCTAGCACATTGATATCCATATAATATTAAAAAAAATAATGTTGTTCAGAAAATTCATGATGTACCTAGTACCTTATTATCAAAATATTTGAGAATTAAAGCTAAGTAGAGAAGGATTAACTGTGGTAAAATAAACTTGCATTAACCAGAGAGCCTTCATCAAAAGAAACATATTGAAATTTACCAGGATCTTGTGTGAGACCTCTTTTGGAGAGGAGGTCATCAATCTAATTATGTTCCCTATAAATGTGTCCATATTCAATATGTTTAAAGAAACACTCCAGAAGTATGATTCTATGCATCCAATTAGATAGTGTGGGAGGATGGAAGAGAGTGAGGTCTTTCGCCCAGTCTATGGTCTCTTTAGCATCTCCATAAATGTTTATGTCACTGAATCCTAACAATATTGCACATGTGAGGACACCCCAGAGAGAAATAAATTCATCTATGTTGTTGGTCCCAAGTCCCCTATTCCACCAGAAGTGAAAGTGCTTGCTCGGTGCCAAAGTTATGATTGCACCACAACCACAATGACTATTTTGACAGGGAATGTTAGTCCCAATTTTCGGAGGGAGATGTTACGATTTGAATTATTTTTAATAGGCAAACCAAATTCAATGTAGTGCATTACAACATTTGTGACCACATTCCGAACAAAGACAAACTTACTCTAAAAAATAATAGAATTTGGAATGATCCAAATTGACAAAATGATGAATAATTAAAGAGAATAGTAAATGGATCTAGATGAGAACCAGTATTATAGGAAACAATTGAGTGAGCATGAAGTCGTCAGATGATTGAGGTACCTAACGTTCAAGATGCCATCCCAAATATAAATGGCAAAGGGGAAACTGTGGAGGAGACAGTCCATGTTTTCCTCATCTTTCTTGCAAAGGGAGAAAAGACATGGCTCACTGAAACACCTTTTGATGAGATTGTTCCATGTGAGGATGCAATTGTGTGTAGCAAGCCATCCGAAGGAAATGATTTTCAGCGGGATGTTCCAATCGCAAGAAATCTGAAACCAAAGACAGGGTACAAATCCTGGATCGACCAGTGGGATGGAATGATAGATATCATGCACATATGGAATTCCCTTCTTGAGACTTCCTTCCCATATCATCATGTCATCCCGATGATAGAGGAAGATACTTGAATCTGATAGATTATTAATATACAGGTCCCATTCCATGGCAAGTTCACCCTGTATTCCAATGTCAATAGCAGACTTCCATAATTGACTGGAATGTAGTGTCGCACGAGGGTAATATATCTGGTAAAGATTATAAATTCCATGGCTATGAAGGAAGATTTAAAGAGGAATTGATATAGTATGTGTCCCAGATAAACAAGAAATGGTGTCCAACTCGATTTCAATGTCATTCCCATTTCCATCATCCCATCGCAGAAAGGGAAGCATCAAGTGTAAGTTTGTTCTCATACTTCACCATATATTCGATGGTTTCGGGCAAGAACGAGCACCATCACTGATCCATAAGGAGAAGGAGAGCCCACAGATATATTTTAGCTTGATAATATGAGACCAAATTCCATCAAAATTCATAGTTCGCTAATTGTTCTTAATAATCATAGAAATGTTGAAATTGTATGTGTTAAGGATGCCCCAAAAACCATCCTTAATCAACCTGATGATGGCATTCCACTTCACCAGATGCATTTTATTTGCGCCAAGGGTACCTAAACACATAAATATGGCCATAATGGCATCTAGTTTGTGGATCATAGCCATGGGGAGTTGATAGAGATGCATCCAATACACAACCAGATTCTGGAAAACAGATTTAATGAGAGTGATTCTATTGCCCATCGAAATCCAACAATGTTTCCACCCATAGAGACAGTGTGAGAAGTGGCCAATGAGCCAGTCCCACTCTAGAATGCAATATTTTTTGTGCTTGATCCTGAAACCGAGGTGGACAAACCCAAGAGCAATAGAATTATATCCAATCCTCAAAAGATTACAAATTTCTTGGATAACATCCATATCACAGTCACCATGAATTATTGTCGACTTGTCATAGTTCATAGTTAAACTAGAAGCAGAGCTGAATGTGTGCATAATACTGAAAATTTATGTTCATTCTACAATAAACAAAGTTATTGATCAAATGAGAACTATTACCTCAAAACAAGAACTCTAACAAAAAAAACATGAAAAAATAGCCTGAAAATGAAAAGTGTTATTCTGGAATAACCTTTTCCTTTTGGGCAAAATTTTCAATATTTTTTAAAAATGGATGTAAAAACCATTTCTTTTTGTGCAAAAAACACCATGAAAATGAAAAGTGTTGATGTTGGAATAAAGTTGCCAATTTTTGTGTGCAAAAAACACCCTGAAAACGAAAAGTGTTAATGCTGAAATAACGTTGCCAATTTTTTTGTGCAAAAAACATCTTGAAAACAAAAAGTGTTGATGCTGGAATAATGTTTGTTTGTTTGCTTTTTATTTATTTATTTATTTATTTTTAAAAAAATTTTACAGGGGTAAATTTTCAACATCTTTTAATAATGACATTAAAGATAATATATCATGACTATGAAAAACCTTAAAATTCCAACGATTTTTAGGCATGGTATTAAAGATAAAATATTGTTTCTCTAAAAAGCCTTAAAATTCCAAAGATGACATTAAAGATGAAATATAACCTCTATGAAAATCCTTAAAATTCCCACAATTTTGAGCCATGGTGTTAATATTATTTTAAAAAATTATTACCATTTAATTTATATTAATTTATTTTTATTTTAAGTTTATCATATTAATAACAATTTATTATTATTATATATATATATATATATATGATGAAACACTTCACTTTTGATGAATGAAAAACTTTACAAAAAAAAAAAGAATTTATATGTAATTTTTGAGTTTTTGATACTCTCTATATTAAAACATTTGTTTTTTTGGAAATTTTTGTAAATATTTAAATAATTTTAAGATTTTGAAATTTGCAAATAATTTTTTATAACCTACATTTCATTATTGATAAATATATATACTTTAATTTTATTTTCATATATAATAATAATAATAATAATAATAATAATAATTTAATATTAAAATTATTTTTCTTTTGATATTTAATAAATGGAAACTTATAAACATAATAAAGATTATGTAAAAGAAAAATTGATGTTTCTGGAATCGATCGCTAGAAGTACACCATCAATAAAAAATTGTTCTCTTAGACTTATTACTTCTACATATTTTTTATTTTGACATATATATCAAATAAAATATATTGAGAATATGAAAACATTGAAAAAATAAAAATTATAACAAAAAAAACACAAAATATTAAAAAAGATAATAACAAATAAATAAAAATATATTTTTTAACCTAAAAAAGATGAAAAACAAGACCCAAAAACAATACGATATAAAATATATATAAAAAAGGACCCAAAAAAAAAAAACATAAAAAATTAAAAAGAAAAAGAAAAAAAACACATAATTTAAGAAAAGAATTTAACAAATTAAAAAAAAAAAACACATTAAAAAAATATTGATGAGATAATTTAAAGAAAAAAACCAACCAGAAAATATTAAAATAAAACAAAAACACACACACACACACACACACACACACACACACACACACACACACACACACACACACACACACACACACACATATATATATTAAAAATGATTTTTTTTATTAGAATAAATAAAAACATTTAAAAAAACAAAAATTGAAAAAAATTAAAATTAAAAACATATTAAAAAGATTAAAATCTATTTGGAAAAAAATAAAAATAATATTTAAAAATACAACAAAATAGTAATTAAACAATATAAAACCATATTACAAATATCAAGAAAAAAAACATTTAAAAAAAAAAAATCAAAAAATTATTAAACCAAAAAATAATAAAAATTAATTAATTAATTAATTAAATTTTGATTTTTAAAAATTAAATTTAAATTAAAAAAATAAATAAAATATAAATTTAAAAAACAAAATTAAAATTATATATATATATGTATGTTGGGCATCCTTTTGGCTGCCTAGGGAAAGAGGTCGATTCTAGTAATCAACCACCCCACCTAGGTAGCCTCGGGGCCTGGTCGCTGAGCGGGAGGGGAGTCGTACAGCGCTCTTGTCGCCCGACGACCAGGCCCCCCGAACAACTAGGCGGGGAGGGTCAATTTTGAATAGCTCCCTTACGCCCGACGACCAGGCCCCGCAGCAGCCTGAGCAGGGACAACCAATTCTAAGAATCAACCCTCCCCACCAAGGCGACTTGGGGGGGGAATATATATATATGAACACACATATATATATATATATATATATATATATATATATATATATATATATATATATATATATATATATATATATATATATAATTTTATAATTTATTTTTTTTAATTTTAAGGTTTTCTTATTTTTTAATTTTATTTTATATAGTTTTGATTTATTTATTTATTTATTTTTTTGCTTTTAATTATGTTATTTTTAAATTGTCTTTTTAATTTTATTTCTTTTCTATTTTTTATGTTATTTTAAATTCTCTTTTTAGATTTTTCATTATTTTTTAAATTTAATTTTTTTAATTTTAATTATTTTAAAATTTTGTATTTTAATTCTTTTAATTTGTTTTTTATTTTTTATTTTTATATTTTAATGATTTTTTTAATCTTTTTTTTTTAATTATGTGGTATTTTTTTTAATAACTTATGAAAAAAGTTTTTTTATTTATTTTTTATTTTTAAATTTTTTATTAATTTCATTTCTGTTTTCCCTTTAAATTATGTGTTTTTTTAATTCTCCATATATATATATATTTAATTTTTTATTTTTACAAGTTAATTTTTTTTTTTTTACGAGTTTTTGTTTTTTCTTTTTTTATATATAATTTTGTATTTGATTATTTTGTCATGTGTTTTTTTTTTTTTTTTTTTTTAATGTTTTATTACAAACATGAAAATCACCAACATTAGAAAAGTTGAAGTGTAAAAATAAGCTCTCTAAACAAAAAGGGTTGACGTTGCATCAACACTTTTCAAAATTAGCATGAAAATCACTAACATTTTAAAACAAGCATTCATACTTGATAAATAAATAAATAAAATTAAAGTGTCAAAAATCAACCCTAAAAAGAAAAGGGGTTGATTCTCCATCACCACTTTTCAAAATTGACCTGAAAATCGTGACATTTAAACAATAAAATAAGGAAATTTAAAGTGTCAGAAATATGCTCCCAAAAAAACTGTGATTTTGTATCACCACTTTTCAAAATTGACGTGAAAACCATGACATTTTAAAAAACAATATATACACACACACACACACACACACATATCATAAGAGAATATAAAATGCCAAACATATGCTCCAAATCAAAATCTGGTGTTTTTTTTGCTACCTCAAAAAAATGGGTAATCGGTAGCTATGTTAATATTAGTCGCGCTCCCAAATAGTAGATCGTCGACAAAAATAAGATGGGTGATCTGACATTTTCAATGTAGACGATACCCTGTATATATCCATGAGCCTGCACAACCTGCATCATTTGATTGAAAATGTCCATGACAAGGAGGAAGAGGAGGGGAGACAAGGTGCACCCCTACCTCAATCCTCTAAAGGCTCGAAATAAATTAGAGGGAAACCCATTCAAAAATAACGACATAACTTGTGGAAGTCATACATGCCATGATCCATCAAATGCAGAGGGAGTTTAATCCAATTTTAATGAGAATCATTCTGATAAAGTCCCAGTCCACACAGTTAAAGGCTTTCTGCAGATCAACCTTGAGGAGGCATGCATTATGTTGATGTGTGTAGATCGTGTGAGCGAGTTCTTGTGTGATGCCAATTGCATCCTGAATAAGTCGGCCATCTAGGAATTTGAATGTCTTTGGAGAGATATGTTTAGACAAAATCTCCTTTAACCCGTGTGCAATAAGTTTCGAAATCATATTATATAGAATTACATAAAGATATAGGACGAAAGTTAGCAAAAGTGAGGGGAAGAGAGTTTTTAGGAATAAGGGTAACGAACGTGGCTTTTATTGCCACCAGAATGGATCCAAGAATATGGGACTCCTCCACAACATCTAGTAACTCAGCCAACATGGACTTATAGAAGTATAAGTAGAGTTCTGCACCCCAGTGATTAGGTCTCAGAATTTTGTCTTTTGGACAATCCTTCAAAACATCTAAGGTCCCATATTTACTAACTGACCTACCCAGCATGGAATTGTATTCCCAAGAGAAAATGGTGGGTAGTGGTTCCAAACACTGAATCTGAGCCAGCAAGTCCAATTTTTGTTCCTTGTAGGCATTGCCAAATTGTTTTACTCCCTTAGATTCAAGATCAGAGTCTTTCACAATAAAGAGACCATCGTTGTTATGAATGTTGTGGATGGTGTTTGCCTTCTTTCTAATGTTTTCATGAAGATGAAATAATTATGTGTTCTGATCGCCCAGGGAGACATAAAGGGCACAAATTTTTAGTAGAATGGATGCCTCCTGATATAGGAGAATGGCCCTTTTCCTACCTTCCAATTCTGATACATGTTGTTTGTAATTATCTGAGAAATAGAGAGGGTCAGCTCAGTTGCTGAAAAGTCGAAGGTTGTCCTCAATATCTAATAGCATACAAATGTCATTCATACATTGTGCCCTGGACCAGTGACGAACCTCCAATTTTAGATCGGTTAATTTATTATGTAGGAAAATCATATAGTTCGTCGAGGGAAGAAGCAGATAAGTAGACCAGAATCTGCATACCAAATCATTGAAATCTGAAGAAATAAGCCAATGAGAGTTGAACTTGAATGGATAAGAGCGTTGAGAACCTGAAGTTTCCCAAGACAAGATTATCGGAAGGTGATCAGAGAAATATGAGGGAATAATAGTAGAAGAAAGTTCCTCCATCTCATTGGAAGTGAATGACTCATGAGAAATCAGTCAAGCCGCTTGGAGATTCCAGCAGAACCATTCCTCATGTTTCACCAAGTGGGAGCCAGAGAAAGTGGGGCTACATTAAAGAGTGCATGAAAGGCCATTAAGTCCATAAAATAGAGAGTTAATAAATCTAAATGAGAAGATACCCCAGATCTCATTCGAACTCAAAGTGAAATTGAGATCATTGGCAATAATGAGGGAAGGAATGTCTAGCAAGCCAAAAGCTGAGACTTTGACCCAAAAACATCGTCTATTTGTATATGGCACATATGAATTTAATATGCGAAGAGATCGAGAGGAACCAAACGGTTGCCTTGAGATAATCATTCCATCACATGATGAGTATGCCTTTAATGGTAATAGTCAAGGATTCCATATAGCCCCAAGTCCACCAGAGAGCCCCAAGGCATTGGTGGCACATGCAAGTGAGTATGGACAAAGTGAAATGAGAAATTCGAGGGTCTTGTCTCAGGGAACCATGGTTTTGTGTAGGAGAATGAGGGATGGTTTTTGAAGTGGGATTAGTTCCTAGAGAGAGGAGAGTCTGCGGGGAGCTCCAAAACCCCTAATATTGAGGGAGGTAAAAACCACGGGGGAGCCCTGACATCTTGGGAAATTGCTGTAAGAGCCCAAGAGAAGTCACAGGGGGAAGAAGAGGAGGAAAGATGGTTGTGGTATAGAATATTATCTCCCACGAGAGAGTCTAATGTGTCCTAAAGGTTACATTAAAAAAAAAAAAAATCGTGGCCTATTTTTTTCGGAGTGTAGTAGCATGTTGTCGGGAGGGGGATTCGGGTGCAGGCATGATAAGGACCTTAGCTCTCATGATGGTGATGGTAAGTATAAATAGTGTTTGGTTTCATTATATTATACACTATTACAATTATTTTGACATTTACAATACTAATATTGTCTTGTGTTGGGTTTGTTTCAAGTACTTCCTCAAAAAATGATTTATTTTTCAGAATTTTTTTTGTTTAATATTTTTTTAATTCATGAATTCATTGAATATGTTATCACTCATTAAGTTTTAAAACTTTCATTGATAGGGTCATGTAGGGCATTCACCAAAATTGATGTGGTCTCCTAAGTCATTTTTATGAGATGTCTGAATTTTTTTTGCATTTGATGATGTCTACCTTAAGTTTAAAGCTCATATATAGCCATATCATTTCAGTCAAATCAACCTCAAATCATATAAGTTGTCATTCCCATGAATTTAATAAAAAAAGTTTACACTTGTCAATTTTTCAGAATTTCGTAGCGAATTAAAAACGAAATCAACAGATTTTGCTACAAAACTACCTAACAGTTCCATAGCGAATCTGTCAGCAGCCAAACTATATTCACTACGAAAATGGGTTTTTTTAGCAAAAGGTGTCAGAGCAGTGTGAGGTGTCAGTTTATGATAAGGCAAGTAAAGGGTAAGGTCTTTGAGGTTTGTTATGATGATTTTCAAACATTTGTAGTCGTATTTGCTGTAATGATTATCTTTTATGGTCATATGTGCTATTATCAAAATCCTAGTTGTCAATTAACCTTTTAAACATTACCCCAAGCCTGCCCTTTATCATATTACCGTGTAATCCTTACATGTGAATCGATTCTTGGAGAGCTAATTCATCACACCAAGCAGGTTGTTGTCAAATTCAGTTCTGTAGTTGTCACCAAAAAGTGAGGTAGCAAATACTATGAAGCATCCATGGTTTCGAAAAAGAAAATGAGCAAGGGTGGTCATTGTCTCAGGTATGAACCTATGGATTTGAAACTGCTTAATGAATACCCTACTTCTATGGAAGTTTTTAGGAGGACGGGCTGCCTACAATTCTGCCAGAAGTTGCAGGGTTTCCATGCACAGGTTTCAAAGGACTTTGCCACAAATTTTACAAGGAAAACATCAAAGGTTGGGATTCTAAATCTCACAGTATCACCAGAGAGTATATCACAAGCTACCGAAATCCCTAGAGGTGGTGAAGAATGGTTTAAAGGCACAAACTTTACAATGCAGGCTTGTGAGGAGTTTCTCAAGTAGGAGCACAGAGGAGTTGATTTGACTAATGGCATCCCCAAGAGCTATATCAAGGAAAATTATGCAAAGCTGCTGTTGGTGATCCAAAAATGTTTCACCTACAATGGAAGATTCCACATGGTTTACTCTTACCATATCAAACTCCTTTTGCACTTTGTAGGTAATAAATTACTTGACTTACCCTTGTTTCTGTACAGGATTTCCAGAAAGATGTCAGATAGAGTTCAAGTCAAATCAGAAGGTAATGAGACATCATTATTTCACCATGGTCTGATAAAACTGCTAGTGCTGGAAGAGTTGAAGAGGTTAAATAGAGATTGGACTTCATTTCTGTTTATGAGTGGGTATGAAATAGATGTAGTGACTCCAAAGAAAATCTTAAAACCTAGAACTACTACATCACCAGTTGTAATAGAAGAGGTTGAAGAAGAAAGAAGACAGTCCCCTTCAAAACCAATGGACATAGGAGCAAAACCTTTGCAATAAAGTGATATCCCTCAGCTAGTACCTGCAAAATAGAAACATAAGATTAGCAAACACAACAGTAAGAGGATAACTAGAAGTCAGACATTGGCCAAAGGAAATCTAGAAGATATCCTTCATGCAATATATATTGAGGAGTCCCCAATAGTGCAAGCAGAAGACATTGAAGATGATGGAAGGAAACTAAATAAACGTAATACTATTAAGAAATTGTATTTTGCAGGAGAAGATGTTGGTTTTATATTTCAGCCAAGGAAGCCAATGACCAGGTTTGCAAAGAAGGCCATGGAGAGAAAAAGGATAGAGAAAGTCAGTGAAGCTATGTAGCCAGTGAGCATCATATATTTATCTCCAGCAGCAGAAGAAGAAATTGTCATTAGGCAGAGAAAGGGAAAAGAGAAGATAATTGAAAAATCAGAAACATAAGTCCTCAAAGAACAACTGAAGGAAGCAGGTGAAGAAATACCTGAGTTGAAGTTAGAGGCAGAGAAGCATAGGCCTGAAAAGGTTGAATTTTACCAGATGATGAAAAAATGGGACAATCAACTCTCAAATGTTTCAAAATCTATGGATAATGCCAAAATACTGCTGAAAAGGACTAGGCCTTTAAGACTTGTGGTAAAAAATACCAGGAAGATAAACTTATACTTGCAAGCTGAAAATATATCATTAAAATATCAAGTTGAAGACCTTAAGGAACAATTGGACTTGATTCAAGAGGAGTTGGAGAAGAAAGGTCTGAGAATGAAAGTGGTTGAAGAACCTATAGGTCAACCTATTGTGAATGAAGATGAAATTCCCAAAGACTGAAGAGTTGAGTTGAAATATTTTTGATGAGGTTCATAGTTTGCAAAGAACCTAAATTTTGGATCAGAAGTTCAAAATTTGAAGAAAATCACATTATCTGAAAATTCTGGTTTATTAGGCAGTTTCGTAGTGTGCTCTAGGCTTGAAGGTTGAAATACGCTATGAAATTTCTGAAGATGCTGTGTTTCCTATAAAAATAATTTTTTGAAGGTCCAAGAAGGGAGGTTGATGTTATTTACTCATTTTGACCTGGAAAACATTGTTTGACCAGTAGAGGTGGCAGAATGATGGTTGAAAAGACCAAAATTAGTTTGCAATGAAACTATGCTATGAAATTGCCTAAACTGCTCTGTTTTGTAATGAAAGGTTTTTAAAGGATTTTTGGAGGTTAAAACAACACATGGAAGATCAGTTAGACACCTGGAGGCATCCAACATGACAGTGGACCATCCCAGCATAGACTCAATACTCGACATGAGTGTCACTCATCGAACTCATCATGAAGAGTGGCACTCATCCAACTCATCATGAAGACGAAGGTTAAAGTGGAGTTTATCTTTTCTTGAAAAGTAGGAATGTGTTTCCTAAATCTAGGGGGTACACTAAAAGTTTTAGTTATGGTGATTGTTTCTTGAGAATGTGATCTTAATCATGTAACTGTCTCACTGTTTAAAAAATTGAATGTAATAAATATGAAGTAGAGTCCTATTAGGAATGTAAGGCTTTAAAGGTTAGCTACATTTTTCTGTTCCAAGAAAGTAGTTTTCAGTTATGTTAGGTATCAAAGTTATAGCTCGAAGATCTAGCCAGCTGGGCAGATAATTTGCAATCTAAAGAAGTCTATTTATAGACAAAACAACGAATATCAAAGGGTTTGAGTATATTGCACCAAATTTCTACTTTGTAATGTTTTTTCAATTTCAGTAATATACAATGACATTTTACTTCCAGACTTGGGATTCGAATGAGGTTTTCAATGTTTTGTTTGCTCTATATCTTTCATGTTAAATCATTTGCAGTGAGTTTATCTCTAATTCCTCAGAACTCATGGTAACATGCTCTGACTTCCTTTATAGGTTAAATTCCTGTGTTTCTCCTATGTTGTGTGTATGTACCATCTTTTATTGAAACCTCTATTTGACTCAGCTTCCATAAGAAGAATTATTTTCATTGAGTTTACTGATGTTGACCCCATAGCCCAATGGTAGCAAGCCTTTCATTTTTCAACCTATAATCAATCAAAATCAAGTTACAGTTCATAGAGTTAGTCATATAATAGTATTTCCATTAAGAATGATAAGTCCCCTCTGAGAGAGCCCTCTCAAACTGAAGAGGCTAATCTTCAGTTAAAAGTGGTTTGAAAGAGTTAGATTAAGTTGATTTAGGAACAACCTATCAGAATCAATTTGGTGATAACAGAATATTTGAACCATTAACTAATTTTTTTAAAAGTTACTTGAATAATATCAAATCAAAATCCCTTGGAACTAAATCTTAATTAGATTTATATATTTCTTTATCAAACAACATTTAACTTAGTCAAGTTTTTTTGATTAAGTGATTATGTTATTAGGATGTAATTTAATTAGAAAATGTTTTAATATTTTTGTTGAAACATAAAAGTAATTTGTAAAAAAATTATAATTTTTTTATTATTTAAAATAAAATTTTGAATGTACTAAAAAATCTTTAAAATAATTACATTTTACCAATTATACAATTCAAATATACAATTTAAAAAGTGAAAATTGCATTCTGTGTTTACATCAGCTTTTAAGAATTAGAGAGTGTGACTCCCTTCAAGACTTTAGAAACATTATCCCAAGAAAATTTAATTTATCCCATTATTGGATGCATATGAACAATTTGATTGTGATTTCGTGGTTAGGCGTACAGGATTTATTTAGTATACTTTGACATATTTATCGCAGGTTTTGAATTGTTGTGTTGTTTCTCAGCATTTCACGGGAAAGTTCGTTGTTGTTCTGTTATTGCGCCGAGAGGCGCATCTACAGCCCAGTATGACCCCGATGTTAGGTGGGTCACGTCCTCATACAAAATGTCGGCTTAAGTTTTAAATTAAAAAAAAAATTAAAAAAAAAAATCTCATTGTGTTAGAACATATATCAATTTCTAATACAATTATGTATTATTTATATAATTAGAATGGATAGTAAATTATATACGTGAATTTGAATGGATCATAAATTTATCTTTAACAAAAAAAAATTACCACATTGAATTTCCAATTTAAGTAAAATTTTAAACATCTTTACTCTTTACTAAAGTCAATACCATTTCCTAAATGAAAGGAAAAGAGTTAATTCAACACAAACAATCAAAATCAAAAATCTTTTAATATTTCTTTTAATTAAATATTTGTAAAATGAATTTATACTTACTCCAGAGCTATGTTAAATAAATAAAAAAATATATAAACTAGATGTATGGTAAATAAATAAAAATTCTTTTTATATTTATTCCATAAACCTTTTTATATTTAAAAAAACTTTAAAAAGAGGTTTTATTTAGATGAAGCCTATGGGACGAATACCATGGGACAAATTAATATTGATACCATGGGCCAAATACCATGGGTAAATAAATAAATATAAAAGAAGTATAAACAAGTATGATAAATAAATAAATAAATATAAAATAGATATAAAGAGGTATGGTAAATAAATAAATATAAAAGAGGCATAAAGAGGTAAGGTAAATAAATAACAATATATCAAATAGGATTATAAATAAAAATCTAATTATATAACAAGCCTATAGGCCAAATACCATAGTAAAGAAAAGGGGTATGGTAAATAAATAAAAATATAAATAAACTAGAGGTATGGTAAGTAAATAAAACCTCTTTTCATATTTACTCCATAATCTGCTTTATATTTACGAATATTTATGTTCATTAGTTTACATAACTAAGAAGAAATAGAGAGAGTGTGTGTGTATGTTTAGGGGTGAGATAAAGAGACAAAGTAAGATGTATGGAAAGAAGGTGGGAGAGAAGAAGTGAGAAGGAGAGAGCGAGGGATATAGTAATGTAGTTGGAGAGAGAGAGGGGTGGAAAGAGAGAGAAAGAAATGGATGGGGGAAGAGAGAGGATTTGAGGGAAAATAGAGAGAGAGAGAGGTGGGAGAGAAAGGGAGAGAAAGGAAGGATGAGAGAGAAGAGGAGAGTGATGGGGGAAGAGAGAGAGAGAGAGAGAGATCAGGGAAGAGAGGGATTTAGGGGAGAGAGAGAGAGAGAGGAAGGACGAGAGAGAGGACTTGAGAGAGAGGAGGAGAGAGGGATCGATAGGAGAGATGGAGTTGGAGGGGGAGAGATGTAGGAAATAAGAAATATAGAGAGTGAGAAGTGGAGAGAGAGGAGTGACAAGGGAGAGACAGAGAGAGAGCGTGTATGTTTGGGGCTGAGATAAAGAGACAAATAAGGAGAGATGGAGATAAGGGGGGGAGAAGGAGATATAAGGAGAGAGGGAGGGATATAGTAACATAGTTGGTGGGTGAAGAGAGAGAGAGAGGGAGAGAGAGATGGGAGAGAAAGGGAAAGAGAGGAAGGAAGACAGAGGATGTGAGAGAGTGGAGAGAGGGAGGGAAAGAGAGATGGACTTGGAGGGGGAGGGGGAGAGGGATAAGAAGAAAGAAATAGAGAGAGAAAGGTGGAGAGAGAGAGAGTGAGTGAGTGATAAGGAAGATGGAGAGAGGGGGAAGATAGAGATATAGATGGAAGGTGAAGAGAGGGAAGAAGAGAGAGATGGGGAGAGGAGGGGATTGACAAAGAGATTGATATATATGGATTGCGAGAGTGTGTGTGTTTACGGGTGAGAGAGAGAGATAGAAAAGAAGAGATGGAGGGGGATATAGATATGGATGGAGGGTGGAGAGAGGGAAGAATATTTCTCACACTAGATGGATTGATATAAGTGGAGATGGTGATTTATAATCCCATTTGATTATTTGCACTATATGCATCAATTTTAGTGTAGATATTTATTTCTAATGATATTTGATTACTTGCACTAGATGCATTGATTTCAGTGTAGGTGGTGATTTCTAATACAATTTGATTGCTTGCACTGAATTTGTTGATTTTAATTTAGATGTCGATTTATAATTATATTTGATTACTTGCACTAGATGAATTGGTTTCAATGTAGATGATTTCTAATCCTATTTGATTGTTTGCACTAAATGCATTGATTTCGGTGTAGATGGCGATTTCTAATCCTATTTGATTTATTTGAGTAAATGCATTGATTTCAGTGTAGATGTTGGTTTCTAGAGAGAGAGAGAGAGAGAGTGATAAGGAAGATGGAGAGAGAGGGAGAGAGGACAAAAGGAGGAAAGAGAGATATTAATGGGGGAGAGGAAGAGAAGGGGAAGATAGAGATATAGAAGGAAGGTGAAGAGAGGGAAGAAGAGAGAGAGATGGGGAGAGGGGGTGATTGAAAAAAAGATTGATATATATGGAGTACAAGAGCATGTGTGTTTAGGGGGGTGAGATAGAGAGACAAAAAATAATATATGGAAGGGGATATAGATATGGATGGAGGGTGGAGAGAGGGAGGAATATTTCTCGCACTAGATGGATTGATATAAGTGGAGATGGTGATTTCTAATCCTATTTGATTATTTTCACTAGATGCATCGATTTTAGTGTAGATATTTATTTCTAATTATATTTGATTACTTTCACTAGATGCGTTGATTTCAATGTAGGTGGTGATTTCTAATACAATTTGATTGCTTTCACTGAATGTGTTGATTTCACTTTAGATGTCGATTTATAATTATATTTGATTACTTGCACTGATGACTTAATTTCAATGTAGATGATTTCTAATCCTATTTGATTGTTTGCACTAAATGCATTGATTTCAGTGTAGACGGTGATTTCTAATCCTATTTGACTTCTTTGAGTAAATTCATTTATTTCAGTGTAGATGTTGGTTCCTAGAGAGAGAGAGAGAGAGTGATAAGGAAGATGGAGAGAGAGAGAGAGAGAGAGGACAAAAGGAGGAAAGAGAGATATTAGCAGGGGAGAGGGAGAGAAGGGGAAGAGAGGGAAGAAGAGAGAGATGGGGAGAGAGGGTGATCGACAAAGGGAATGATATGTATGGAGTGCGAGAGCGTGTGTGTTTAGGGGGGTGAGATAGAGACAAAAAAAAGAGATGGATGGGGATATAGATATGGATGGAGGGTGGAGAGAGGGAAGAATATTTCTTGCACTAGATGGATTTATTTAAGTGGAGATGGTGATTTATAATCCTATTTGATTATTTGCACTAGATGCATCGATTTTAGTGTAGATATTTATTTCTAATGATATATGATTACTTGCACTAGATGCATTGATTTTAGTGTAGGTGTTGATTCCTAATACTATTTGATTGCTTGCACTGGATGTGTTGATTTCAATTTAGACGTCAATTTATAATTATATTTGATTGCTTGCACTATATGCATTGATTTCAATGTAGATTATTCCTAATACTATTTTATTGTTTGCGCTAAATGCATTGATTTCAGTGTAGATGGCGATTTCTAATCCTATTTGATTGCTTTGAGTAAATGCATTGATTTCAGTGTAGATGTTGGTTTCTAATCTTATTTGATTGATTGCATTAGGTGCATTGATTTCAATGTAGAAGTTATTTTCTAATCTTATTTGATTCCTTGCATTAAATGCATTGATTTCAACGTATATGTTGATTTATGATTTGATGTAATTGGATATATGACGGTAAATTAATATTAAAGTGATTGGATTAACAATATGCATTGATTTTAGTGTAAGCACAAAAAGTTATTAACAATGTAGATTGATTTTTGTGTTATAGTAATTTAAGCTATTAATATTGGAGAGCAAGATAGACAAGGTATCATGTTTACTACAATAGATCGAGCTAAAGATTTAAATGGTTTACGATTTAAATTTTCTTTTTCATATAATTGATATGAAAAGATAACAAAACTAACAAGGAAGGAAATAAGAATAGTAGAAGAAAATAGTTTGAGATTGATTGTAACATGAGTGTGTTCTTATTATTCACATTTTCTATCTTTCAACACTATTATTGTCACTTTGCATTTAAAAAAAAATATTTCATCATTTTTCATCATTATAGTTATTAACAATAATTATCATCTCAACGAACTGAGGTAACTAAGAAAATTTAAAATTAAAATGACCAAGTTAATCTCAGAAATATTTAGCATATTTAAAATGATTATATTAATATTCGATATATTTACATATTACTGAAAAAATTAATCATATCTTTGATAGATTTTCCTTGGCAGCACACGACTGAAACCAGCCTAGATCCATCTTACATCTCAAAAATATACAAAAAATTTAATAATCTGAAAAATGTGACGTTGATGCCTCCGACTCAAACCAGCCTAGATCCATCTAACTCTGGATCTATCATGCGCCGAAAGGGATCACATCTCTCGAGGTGCAAACCTTTCCTCAAGTTTTGCACTCAAAAAATAGGTTTGCACCTCGAGAGATTTGATCCCTCTCGGCGCACCTCGGTGGAAGTCTAGGTTGGGTGGATCTAGAAGCTGGTGCGCCGAGAGCGCATCCTACAACCAGTATGACCCCGAATGTCTGGTGGGTCCGTCCTCATACAAAATGTCAGAAGCAGTTTTAAATTAAAAAAATTAAAAAAAATCTCATTGTGTTAGAACATATATCAATTTCTAATACAATTATGTATTATTTATATAATTTGAATGGATAGTAAATTATATAAGTGAATTTGAATGGATCATAAATTTACCTTTAACAAAAAAAATTACCACATTGAATTTCCAAATTAAGTAAAATTTTAAACATCTTTACTCTTTACTAAAGTCAATACCATTTCCTAAATGAAAGGAAAAGAGTTAATTCAACACAAACAATCAAAATCCAAAATCTTTTAATATTTCTTTTAATTAAATATTTGTAAAATGAATTTATACTTACTCCAGAGCTATGGTAAATAAATAAAAATATATATAAACTAGATGTATAGTAAATAAATAAAAATTCTTTTTATATTTATTCCATAAACCTTTTTATATTTAAAAAAACTTTAAAAAGAGGTTTTATTTAGATGAAGCCTATGGGACGAATACCATGGGACAAATTAATATTGATACCATGGGCCAAATACCATGGGTAAATAAATAAATATAAAAGAGGTATAAACAAGTATGATAAATAAATAAATAAATATAAAATAAATATAAAGAGGTATGGTAAATAAATAAATATAAAAGAGGCATAAAGAGGTAAGGTAAATAAATAACAATATATCAAATAGGATTATAAATAAAAATATAATTATATAACAAGCCTATGGGCCAAATACCATAGTAAAGAAAAGGGGTATGGTAAATAAATACAATATAAATAAATACAAATGGTAAATAAAAATAAAACCTCTTTTCATATTTACTCCATAATGTGCTTTATATTTACAAATATTTATGTTCATTAGTTTACATAACTAAGAAGAAAGAGAGAGAGAGAGTTATAAGGGAGAGATGGAGAGAGAGTGTGTATGTTTAGGGGTGAGATAAAGAGACAAAGTAAGATGTATGGAAAGAAGGGGGAGAGAAGAAGTGATAAGGAGAGAGGGAGGGATATAGTAATGTAGTTGGAGAGAGAGAGGGGTGGAAAGAGAGAGAGAAAGAAAGGGATGGGGGAAGAGAGAGGATTAGAGAGAGAGAGAGAGAGATATGGGGGAAGAGAGAGGATTGGAGGGAAAAGAGAGAGAGAGAGGTGGTAGAGAAAGGGAGAGAAAGGAAGGATGAGAGAGAGGAGGAGAGTGATGGGGGAAGAGAGAGAGAGAGAGAGAGATCAGGGAAGAGAGAGGGATTTAGGGGAGAGAGAGAGAGAGAGGACTTGAGAGAGAGGAGGAGAGAGGGATCGATAGGAGAGATGGAGTTGGAGGGGGAGAGATGTAGGAAATAAGAAATATAGAGAGTGAGAAGTGGAGAGAGAGGAGTGACAAGGGAGATACAGAGAGAGAGCATGTATGTTTTGGGTTGAGATAAAGAGACAAATAAGGAGAGATGGAGATAAGGGGGGAGAAAGAGATATAAGGCGAGAGAGGGATACAATAACAAAGCTGGTGGGTGAAGAGAGAGAGAGGGGGAGAGAGAGATGGGAGAGAAAGGGAAAGAGAGGAAGGAAGACAGAGGATGTGAGAGAGTGGAGAGAGGGAGGGAAAGAGAGATAGAATTTGAGGGGGAGGGAGAGAGAGGTAAGAAGAAAGAAATAGAGAGAGAAAGGTGGAGAGAAAGAGAGTGAGTGAGTGATAAGGAAGATGGAGAGAGAGGGAGAGAGGGGGAAGATAGAGATATAGATGGAAGGTGAAGAGAGGGAAGAAGAGAGAGATGGGGAGAGGAGGGGATTGGCAAAGAGATTGATATATATGGATTGCGAGAGTGTGTGTGTTTAGGGGGGTGAGATAGAGAGACAGAAAAGAAGAGATGGAGGGGGATATAGATATGGATGGAGGGTGGAGAGAGGGAAGAATATTTCTCACAATTGATGGATTGATATAAGTGGAGATGATGATTTATAATCCTATTTGATTATTTGCACTATATGCATCAATTTTAGTGTAGATATTTATTTCTAATGATATTTGATTACTTGCACTAGATGCATTGATTTTAGTGTAGGTGGTGATTTCTAATACAATTTGATTGCTTGCACTGAATTTGTTGATTTCAATTTAGATGACGATTTATAATTATATTTGATTACTTGCACTAGATGAATTGGTTTCAATGTAGATGATTTCTAGTCCTATTTGATTGTTTGCACTAAATGCATTGATTTCAGTGTAGATGGCGATTTCTAATCCTATTTGATTTATTTGAGTAAATGAATTGATTTAAGTGTAGATGTTGGTTTCTAGAGAGAGAGAGAGAGAGAGAGAGTGATAAGGAAGATGGAGAGAGAGGGAGAGAGGACAAAAGGAGGAAAGAGAGATATTAATGGGGGAGAGGAAGAGAAGGGGAAGATAGAGATATAGAAGGAAGGTGAAGAGAGGGAAGAAGAGAGAGAGATGGGGAGAGGGGGTGATTGAAAAAAAGATTGATATATATGGAGTACAAGAGCATGTGTGTTTAGGGGGGTGAGATAGAGAGACAAAAAATAATATATGGAAGGGGATATAGATATGGATGGAGGGTGGAGAGAGGGAGGAATATTTCTCGCATTAGATGGATTGATATAAGTGGAGATGGTGATTTCTAATCCTATTTGATTATTTTCACTAGATGCATCGATTTTAGTGTAGATATTTATTTCTAATTATATTTGATTACTTGCACTAGATGCATTGATTTCAATGTAGGTGGTGATTTCTAATACAATTTGATTGCTTGCACTGAATGTGTTGATTTCAATTTAGATGTCGATTTATAATTATATTTGATTACTTGCACTAGATGACTTAATTTCAATGTAGATGATTTCTAATCCTATTTGATTGTTTGCACTAAATGCATTGATTTCAGTGTAGATGGTGATTTCTAATCCTATTTGACTTCTTTGAGTAAATTCATTTATTTCAGTGTAGATGTTGGTTCCTAGAGAGAGAGAGAGTGATAAGGAAGATGGAGAGAGAGAGAGAGAGAGGACAAAAGGAGGAAAGAGAGATATTAGCAGGGGAGAGGGAGAGAAGGAGAAGAGAGGGAAGAAGAGAGAGATGGGGAGAGAGGGTGATCGACAAAGGGAATGATATATATGGAGTGCGAGAGCGTGTGTGTTTAGGGGGGTGAGATAGAGACAAAAAAAAGAGATGGATGGGGATATAGATATGGATGGAGGGTGGAGAGAGGGAAGAATATTTCTTGCACTAGATGGATTGATTTAAGTGGAGATGGTGATTTATAATCCTATTTGATTATTTGCACTAGATGCATCGATTTTAGTGTAGATATTTATTTCTAATGATATATGATTACTTGCACTAGATGCATTGATTCCAGTGTAGGTGATGATTCCTAATACTATTTGATTGCTTGCACTCGATGTGTTGATTTCAATTTAGACGTCAATTTATAATTTTATTTGATTGCTTGCACTAGATGCATTGATTTCAATGTAGATTATTCCTAATACTATTTGATTGTTTGCGCTAAATGCATTGATTTCAGTGTAGATGGCGATTTCTAATCCTATTTGATTGCTTTGGGTAAATGCATTGATTTCAGTGTAGATGTTGGTTTCTAATCTTATTTGATTGATTGCATTAGGTGCATTGATTTCAATGTAGAAGTTGTTTTCTAATCTTATTTGATTGCTTGCATTAAATGCATTGATTTCAATGTATATGTTGATTTATGATTTGATGTAATTGTATATATGACAGTACATTAATATTAAAGTGATTGGATTAAAAATATTCATTGATTTTAGTGTAAGCACAAGAAGTTATTAACAATGTAGATTGATTTTTGTGTTATAGTAATTTAAGCTATTAATATTGGAGAGAAAGAGAGACAAGGTATCATGTTTACTACAATAGATCGAGCTAAAGATTTAAATGGTTTACGATTTAAATTTTCTTTTTCATATAATTGATATGAAAAGATAACAAAACTAACAAGGGAGGAAATAAGAATAGTAGAAGAAAATAGTTTGAGATTGATTGTAACATGAGTACGTTCTTATTGTTCACATTTTCTATCTTTCAACACTATTATTGTCACTTTGCATTTTAAAAAAATATTTCATCATTTTTCATCATTATAGTTATTAACAATAATTATCATCTCAACGAACTAAGGTAACTAAGAAAATTTAAAATTAAAATGACCAAGTTAATCTCAGAAATATTTAGCATATTTAAAATGATTATATTAATATTTGATATATTTACATATTACTGAAAAAATTAATCATATCTTTGATAGATTTTCCTTGGCAGCACACGACTGAAACCAGCCTAGATCCATCTTACATCTCAAAAATATACAAAAAATTTAATAATCTGAAAAATGTGATGTTGATGCCTCCGACTCAAACCAGCCTAGATCCATCTAACTCTGGATCTATCATGCGCCGAAAGGGATCACATCTCTCGAGGTGCAAACCTTTCCTCAAGTTTTGCACTCAAAAAATAGGTTTGCACCTCGAGAGATTTGATCCCTCTCGGCGCATGATAGATCTAGAGTTAGATGGATCTAGGCTGGTAATAATAATCCTGGTAAGACACTCGTGCCACACTTATAATAAGGGAGTGAGCTAACCACTCAAAGTTTTTCTCTTCATTTATTGTTCCCTTCCTTGCCAGTAGTAATTCTCCGGCTACTCCCATGGGCCCACTCTGTCTGCTCCAGCAACGTCCATCTCCCATAAACGTTTGTCTCCCATCAACACCATTTCCTCTATTCGTGTCCGTTTTCATTATGGTGAATCTGTAAATGATGGTTCACACCATACATCATGATGATGATGCTCTCACTCCTTTTTCAAATTTCAAATTAATTGCCAAAATAAAATTTTGACATAAAACAGGAAATAAGAGCTCACATCTCCATATTTCTGGTTGGACCTGTAGCTCTCGGAGCTAGTAGAGGCATCATTCCTTTTTGGTTATACCTGTAGCTCTTGGAGAGAGCAAACGCGCATCATTCATTTCTGGTTAGACCTGTAGCTCTTGGAGCAAGCAAACGCATCATTCGAAGGGTGTTTTTGTGAGTCTTTATGCAATTGCACAGAGAATTTTTTTCAGAAATATTATGATAATATAGGTAAAATGGAGTTCTTTTCACGATTTTTCTTATTTTCATTGTTATTTTTTTATGCTAATTAATTGTTATTTAATTAATTAGATGCAAATCATTAGCTGTTTAATTAATTAGATGCAGAACATGTGTCTTTGCCTAATTTTTTGAAGAGTTGATGTCCAGTGTTTAACCACATTAATAAATTCGGTTATGGAGATAAAAGCGATCTTACCAACTTTCTAAGTTCGATGAAAATAGGAGCTAAGGAGAAAATGGAATTGAAGTGGTTAAATAATTTCTGAATTTCTGAAAACTTCTTCTGTTAATAAAAAATATATATTTAAGTATGATATAATATTTACATCATGGTTGGAGTGACATGTATTTATGATGGGTTGATTGAAATGATATCATTAATCTTGATATGGGTTGATGGCTCATTTTTATCTTGGTTTTGGTTGATAGAGAGAATGAGATTAATTTTTAAAATCTGTTTTTTTTTTTTTTAATAAAGATTTTATAAACTAATCGATGCTATTATTCATTTTTATAAAAATATCAGTTATTTTTACTAAGTTTGGTTTAATGATGGTATGTTTTAAAGTTTTTGGTTAGATTTTGTTAAAAAAAAATTAGTTAAATAGTGAGTTTTATTATTTAAAATATATTTTTGAATATATATAAATAAATTTAGATGAAACAATCAAATTTGTAATTTGTAATTTCAATAAAACTTTTTATTGAATTTGACACAAATTCAATAAAAAAATAATGTCTAAAATTTAAATAAATTAATAATTATAATAAATAATTTTAATATAGTTATAATCTATTCAACATATATGAGAAAAAATATAATAAATACACAAAAATGCAATAAATATAAATTTTTCATTAAAATTGCTAATTCATTTTATATAAATGTACAAATAGTTAAGAAGGTGCTTGAGTTTCAAACTACATGGGCATGAGAAGTAGGTTGAAGTTATCTTATATTCTTATATTTTAGTTTATAAAGAAGGTTAACTTTTTTCATGTTTGCATTTTAAGTAAGATTTATTAATTTTTTTATAAGAATATATATTATCTTATTATGTATTGAATAACATAAATATAGGTATATAAAGAAATAATGAATGTTTGATGTATCTCAACTTACTGCGTAATTAAAAATCAATGCCAAAATATCTTTCTCTTTATATTCTTAAGATTACTAAATTATAGTAATCAACTTTTTTTTCATCAATATTTCTATTAAAATTAATGGTTATCATTATTACATAGAATATTCGTATATAAAATTAGTGTCCTCAAAGGGATATAATTTCCCAATTTTAAAAAACAATTATAAGATTGAAATAAATATCATAAGGAAATTTAATTTGGATCTGCTAAAAAAAACTAAAATTTTACAATAAGAGAATGCAATAGAAGTTTCAAGAATATACTTTAGATAAGGAAACTTACAAATTTTTTGATTTAAAGTCCTTATGACATTAAAGTAAAATGAGAAATTCTTTAGATAAGGAAACTTATAAAATTTTTGATTTGAAGTTCTCACTATAATAAAGTAAAATGAGATATCTCATATAATAATGAGATTTGGAAAGAGATGACTTAAACTCATCAATGAAAGCAATCATTAATATGGAAGATCTTAATTCTTCTCATTATTCAATATAATAATTAAAAAAAATGTAAATTTTAAAATAAATAATTTATCAAAATATTACAATGACAAACATATACATATATATACACACATCGCTAACGAATAACAAAGTAGTCTTACTTTTCATTCCCTGTGACTAAAACAAAATAAATGTGTTTCATGACCAAAAATATTTAAACTTAAACTTCAAAATTAAGATTTAAATAGTTAAAAATTAATCATTCCCTTGTATTTTAACATTCTCATTTCAAAAATCAAGAATATACTTATAAAGTATATTTTGTCTCTGGGTGAAAACCCGAAGTTGGGAAACACTCTTTGGCAAATGGCCAAAATTTGGGTGAAATTTTTAATCTCTCGTGCGAGAAAATAGTCAACTCAATTTCTCGACCGAGAGTTCCGAGAGATTTTTAATTTTTTGCCCAAGAGTTAGATTGGGCTTGATCGGAGTAAAACAACTCTCAGACGAGGGTTAAGTATTTTCTCGTCTAAGAGTTTTATTGACATAAACTCTTGGGTAAACTCTCGGACGAGAGTTTTAAAACTCTCGGCCTAGAGTTGTTTTGACTCTCGTTTGAGAGTTTAATTCATATAAAAAAACTCCAAAATCCTATCTCCCTTGACATTTTGCAAACCCCTGGCCCGCTCAAACCTGTACACTGGCGCAAAAAAAGCCCTGTCGGTTTTGAGCCACCTCAGCGATCGAGTCTACCACCGTGAGCACCAGCGACAAATTGGATATCTAACCATGTAAGTCTCATTTTTTTTTAAGGTAAATTGTATTCTGTGGGCTACGTTCTCCATCACAGAATAGAAAAACAAATGCAACTAGATGGAGTGATCAAGCTCAAGACACTGACTCATGGATTTTATGTGATTTGGGTTAGTCAGATTACAGATAGTATAAATGAATGTTTCCTCATATTTGCATCTCATGCTCATACTTTGCTTCATTTATTCACTGATATAGACCAAAGTGGGCAGTTTCCTTGTTATCAAACTTGTTTCTCAACTATAACATGGAGAATTTTATCTATTAGATTGCTTAAACCTACCAAGCTGTGTAATTTTTTTTTCTCATAGTGTTTGTTTTCTTCTTTTGAATATTGTATTGCAAGAAAAAAAATGGTTTATAAGGCAATACCTTGCATTGCCACCATACTGAGGGGTGCAAGTCCTTGATTTGATGTGATGTAATAGCATCTTCCCTTGCCCCTGTACTAACATCCTCTACGGAGTGTCATGCTTTGCGAGCCATCTTTGGTTTATACGAGCCATGCTTTGCGAGCGATCTTTGGTTATCTATTTGATGTTTGGAGGTTATATCCCTATGTTGAGTTGCCCTTACCTTTTATTAAGTCCAGACAACCTATCCACCGGAAGACCTAGCACCTCTTACTGAATGAAGCGCTTAGGGAGGTACGGTACACCGGGTCTATCCTTTCACATGACTACTCCATTTGTTTCTCAATGAAGTTTTTGTATATTTGGCATAGAACTAAATATGTCAACTATAGGGGTCTGCCTCAAAAAGGATTTCAACAAACGTTGAAAGTATGCGTAAGTATGGGCCTCAAACCAGGCCGAATATGTGCCTCACATCAGTATTTTGTCCAGCAAATTTTTCACAAAAATTAGGGCTTAACCAAATCAAAATTTTCAATCTTCTTCATATTTATGATATGCACTAAGTCTCAGAAAGCTCCCACGAGTTTGTAGTAGAAGAATGATATTATAGAGGGCCATATTTCTAGGGTTCAAGGTGGCCGATTTTATACTTCAAGAGGGCTGAATCCACAATTCACTATGGAGTACGAGTTCCAGAGCTAAAGGAATCAAAGCCAAGGGTTTTTGTGAATATCCCTATCAGGTTTCCTTCCAGATCAAATTGATGTAATTTCCTTGCAATTTATCAATAAAATAACTGGGGTTTGTAGTGTTTTTTCTCTATAATGGTGTTGAAATTTAATATCGAATCTTCTGGAAAAATTTAATACTGGATTTCTTGAATTTAACTCCTAGAAATTAAGTAAAATATATAATAGGGATATTACATAGTAGGAGCAGGCACTATATTATCACATACTGATATGATTGTCTGGGATTCAATGTTTTAATTCCTCAAACACATCCCAACTATCACTCAGGGTTACCAATAATAATCCATTTATTAGGTCTGTCTTTAAGGGAAAAATCTTTCTAGTTTTTGAATATTACTCAGGAATCTGTGATGCCAGAATATATGGGAATTTCTATGAATGGGCTCCTTACAGAAACCTTTGTTCATTTCAACTGGATATGGATAATGACTGTTGACACAAATATTTCCTTTTTACGGATTCCAACATGCCTCCTTGATTTGATAAGAGAAAGAATAAAACTATTTTTATACAAAATAGTACCCAAAGAAATTTCAGGTAATAACACTCAAACATCTAGCACGTATGGCACCTTTGTTTACCAACATATGGGACTTTTAATAGCCACTGCCTGATTAGAAATCAGGGTCCTTGATTTCATGGAGAAATTCAGAATGCATGAGATCAGAATTAATTTCAAAATTAATTTTGTACGAAGTACTAACAGGAACTCCCCTATAAGACAATATATTTTAAGCTTATGTAAAGGTTTGAACCAAGATGGATAACAAACTAACAATTACAATAGCACAACTACTAACACAATATAACTTGAGCATCCCTCTATATTATCATCACACATAAATCAACAATTAATAATGGTTACTTCATATTAGATCCATACTAAGCGCCGATAAAAGAATGTCCATGTAAGGTACATCAAAACATCTTGTTTTCGCAAAATAGTTCCAGCAACAATCTGTAATATTCCTAATCAGCGACAGCTAATTGGAATATTCAATTTTGTATAGTTTTGCTGTCTATGGTTTGTAAATAAATAAAAAGTGAGTAAAGAGGGTCTAACTCACTTAGATGGAATAAAACACCTTCCTAGTAGCACAACGTTGTGACTTAAGGGGGGAGCCAAGGGGGTCAAACACCACGTAGAGAAGGGGCCTACGCACACTCTAGAAGCTTCTGTGCAGATAAGGATGAGTATGTGGAGGAGAGAGAGGCTACGTTGGGTTTTGGAGGGAAACCAACGCTATAAAATATGGAGGAGCCTCCTCATTTGGATCATTCTGGATTTGTTGATTTTGGAGTGAGACTTTTGTATTCTTTCGCACGCTGGCTGTTTAGCCTGTCTGCATCACTGTTTAGTGCACCGAGTGTCTCCGTGCAAAGATCTCACCCTTAGCCCCGGGGGACTTCGAGTGCCTGCTTGGGCAAGGTTTGTTTTCTTACATTTTGTGAGTCGTTTTATTGTTTGGGTTTGTTGAGGAGCTAGAGATGATAGAGATTGCGCAGTCCCTGGGAGAGAGGACGCAGTCCATTGTGGAGGAGCTCCAGATTGGTGTTTTTGCAGACGATTTCACCGAAATTTCGAGCAGAGGGTCAGCCTTTGCCCGTTGGAGGTTTCTGGCGAAGTTTGTGGCAGTATTTAAGTTGTTTCTATCTAGCTACTACGTTGTCCCTTGGAGGCCAGCGTAATTCATTGGGGAGGCAGTTTCTGGTGTTTTCGGGGGTTGGCCATTCTTGGAATGGTTTGCAGATTTTGTCTGGGTTGTTGAGGAGAGGAGGTTTTCCGATTTTCAGCTCATTCCAGAAAGGGGATCAACCCCTAGTTTTCTGTCCATTCCAGCAGTTGCAACTACACAGTAGTTTCCAACAGCTAGGACGCAGTTCCTAGAGCAGCCATTTTCGATATTCTCTGAGAGTGTTTTCTCACTTGCCTTGTGCAAGATTAGCTTATTGTACTTCATTAAATTTCTCAGATTAATAAAATGGCTCAGCATTTCTTCTATATGTTTCTAGATGAGTTGCCATAGTTGTCGTTATTGCCGTGGTTGCCGTGTAATCTTTCTATTATATGTCTATTATTGATTTTGAGCATTCTAGTTCTATACCACTTGGTGTGTTATCTTTCACTCTTAGACATATTCTGGAAAGGGCCAGGTAGCCTTCGGATCTCGTCCTCTTTAGAGGTGAAATATTTGGTAAATGCCCTCCCAGTCTATCTCTCGTTAGAGTTTTCTTGTGTTTTAGGGATATCCCCAAAATGAGATATTACAGTGGTATCAAAGTATAGTTCTGGCTCAGCCTGTGGTCTATGGCATCGGGAAAGAGACCATACAGAGGTTTGCTGGGATTTTGGAGAGCAATTATTAACAATAGCAGTTGCAGTGCCAAAAAACGAAATTGGAAGAGGGCCCAACTACAAAGGGTTAAATTTTTAAGTTTGGAATTAGAAGAAACCATTTCTGGGTTTTGGGCAAGGATCAACTTCCCAAATCCCTAGATTTTTCTAAGTAGTTTTCAGTGGGTAAATCGAAGGTCAAAGTCAAGCAGCAGTGTAGTTTTGGAGCAGCAATGCAGTTTCTGAGGAGCCTGTAGACACATAGCAGAAAGCACCGATGGCAGGTGATGATGGTGCGAAGAGATTTGGGGAGATGCTCCTCAAATCAGTGCAGGATATTTCGAGGCAGATTGAGGTGATGGGACAAAGATTCACCATTGTAGAGGCTAGACAACGTGAAACCCCAAGGGGTTTCCAGATTGGTGAGGGATCAGTCACATCCCACCATTTGCCAGAGCATGATGCCACTCAGCATATGGCATCACATACACCCACACGTTCTACTATGCCCACTTTTCTGGGTGCAGACACAGGGGCAGGAGCACAGCAAGAGCTAGAGCTTGGCCACATGGGTGATTATTTCGCCGAGTATCAGGCATATGGGCAAGAGTTCAGGGATGCCCTTCCATTCAGAGATTTTGTTCAGCTCCAGCGGGATAGCAGACCCTGCAACTTTCACAGCAAGAATAGGCACTCACATGATGGGGGCTTACAGCACACAGTAGGTAGACTCCATTTACCGACATTTGATGGGTCATCCAAGCATTCAGAAAAAGCTTGGGTGGAGAAGTTGGATACCTCTTTCTAGCTTGACTGAGTATCGGAGGGGGAAACCATCAAAATGGTTACCTCGCACTTGGAGGATGAGGGCACACAGGATTGTAGGGATTTTGAGGATACACCTAGTGTGACATAGGACTCACCCTCATTGGAGACCTCCTTGACCATGTCGGTTGATATCGTAGTGGAGAAGGTAGAGCCTATCCTAGTAGAGCCATCCATTGAGGTGATGACCGGAGTCGTGTCCGAGTCTTCGGGTGGTAGCAGCACACGACAGATGGGTGAGGTGTCAGGAAATGTATCCACATTTGATGAGGTACTAGGAGATATAGAGGTATTAGATGATGGTCGCAGATAGCGGTATTATCGGCTTCGGGTAGACCTTCTAGTTTTGAGAGGGAAGGCCACGTTAGTACGGGAGGAAATTTTGTTGCAGGACAAGGAGCTGGAGGGCATGAGAGTGGCTTGTGCCGAGTCGGCGGCCAAGTTGGCCCGCATTGGGGAACGACTGGATTTCTTGATGATACAACCAGAGGGCATGATGGAGCGTCAGATCATTCCCCTTCAGGCATGTATGGACAAGACTAGCCACATTGTTGGGTCACCTCTTCCCATCGGAGAGAGAAAGGAGGAGCCGCCTAGCCAGATCTCATATGTTGACTTGGATAGCGGTATGAGACGTCCAGAGTTGCACAGGGTACAACATCCACATGTTGAGGTTGGATGGCAAGAGATTTTGAGTTGGTACCTGGTGGAGTGGGTTATAGAGATAGTGGTGGACCTGGGTGTAGTTCAGCGGGAGTTCCTAGGTGTTGGGCATATAGGAACGCCAGATTGGCATTCGGATCTAGGCAGGATCACATATCATTTCCCAGGCAGGTCGGTTGACTATGTCTTGGAGGGTACAGTTGGCCTAGCAGTAGAGCATGTGCATTCGCTAGGGGATTTTCAGTCAGCTCCAGTGGCCAACCAGTTTATGGGCAGACTCCCTAGGTTGTCTTGGTATGACACTTATACACTAGATCACGGGGTGGTCAACATACCTTGGCAGGAGCTTGTTAGAGGAGGTGGCATTGGCAGGCCACCAGATGGCGCCTTGTATGGGGCCAAGGATTCTTCACCTTTGTGTGGGGCACAGAGGATGCAGCGGAGTCGAGCAGTGGTGGTAACACTACTGACACATAGGGAGATTCAATTCTTGGACCCCTCGAGGAGGATTTGGAGTGATGATCCATTCGTCGGCGGGAATAGTGATGCGACGGTGGAGACGATGATACCGATTGGGGGTAGTCCGACATGTAGAGGAACAACTCTAGGTCATCACATCCAGGGATGTGTGGGAGCCTCTAACATTGAGTAGCGGACTACCAGTGGACATGGAGTTGCATGGTGGTGTACCATAGTGTGTGGGACTACATTGTGGAGTAGGAGTGTCCTACATCACATTGAGAGCATGCGGGGAGTGACCGATGCCTGGACACAGTCAGGGCACGAGACGGTACATGGTCGTACAACAATAGCATGGGGTATATAGCAGTATACAGGGGTATGCCTCAGTGTGCAATGGCATGTCGAGGAGTACATGGATGATCGGTGGTATGCGAGGGTGTATGGTGCTGCACAGCAGGGTCTTGGAGCATTGCCTCTAGGGAGACTCATGGACAGGGACACCGGGCTTACCTTTGGGGGTATTTCACCTGGATCGATGGGGAGACAGATGAGCGATACTTGATGGTATTTGTGGGGACTCACGCACCTAACCCTCTTCTACATTACTCACGGGCACAGTGGATTTTTTCCTTTGGCACCTTGGGCATGAGAAGCGGGGTACACGAGGCTCACCCAAGATATTTGGATGACACTCAGCACACTAGGGGAGAGAATTCTCAGCAGTGGCAATGGGTTGGGATGCTAGTTGACAACCACAGGTTAGGGGATGATATGATCCTCTGTAGGGGTGGTACATCAGTCATCGCTGAGCCTACGCTTGGGGAGCGGGTCATGAGGGAGACATGCATCATTTTTCCCTTAGGGCATGTTGAGATCATGCATGAGCAAAGGATACTGGGTTCAGCAGAGGTAGCATCTCAGCATGTGTCTGGACTCTAGACATTATATCGATACTTCATTGAGAGGGTGGATGGCATATTCAATGCAGATGAGGTGGTGGAGGTGGAACAAGAGGGCATTCCTTCTGTATGCCAGGGTGAGGACTCTTTTTCATATGAGTCCATAGGATCTGTTGAGCTCGCTTCTGGGGAGCGAGAGTAGTCACACAGAGATGGAGACAGTAGACTGGAGTTGCATTCCAGTGTACAGGGTGAATAGTCAGGGGACTCTACGGGAGATGCTCTGGGTGATGAGACACTTGAGACGATCTAGACAGAGCTGTATATGATGGAGCCTGAGTCAGTAGAGGAGGATGCTATGCACATCATGCATGATAGCCCTTTGGGGGAGAGCCAGATGGAGGCTCACATTGAGTCTGTGATGGATATGCGGCTAACCGCGGGGTCAGCCATTGAGGAGGAGCAGTCAGATGCATTGACATTGAGTACGGTGACATCAGTTGCAGATCCATATCCTCTGGAGGTGTTGGAGGTTGATGGGATTGTTCTGTAGGGGGCCAGTAGACAGCGGGAGCATGACATTCCTAATCATGAGTGGGAAGAGCTGTTGGATATGGTGGAGCATCCATCTGTGGGTCGACACAGGGATGAGGCGCAGATCGATGTACATGCAGTCAGTAGAGCTGCAGTATTTTTAGTAGGTAGCACTCTTCAGGAGTACATCGATGGAGCTTGCAACATACCTTTCCCACTTTGGCCCATTATAGAGAGAGGGGCTACCTTCTACAGGCAGCTATTGTGTAACCAACTCCAAAAATAGAAGAAAAGAGATATCAACGCCTTATAAATAAGCCACTTCGAGGGGGCAACCTCCAATACATTACATAAATGAACAATTCTTGGATGATTCAATTTACAAATCCTCCTTTCTATATATAGGAGTCCATGGGGCCATAATGTAATCCTAGTGGGCCACAATGTAATCCTAGCCGACCTAACAATAATAATTTAAGGGCACAATAATAACAAAATAGGGGTTACAAGGGTACAATAATAACAATAAGGGGGTTACACTAACAACAATAAGGGACTATACTAGTAATATAGGGACCTAACATGCCCCTCTCCTTCAAAAAAGTGTTGTCCTCAATGCTTGAGTAGCTCTGGGTGCTTCTGTATAAAATTCTCATCCTCCCATGTATAATCTTCAATGGGTAAGTTCTTCCACTTGATGAGATACTCTGAAATTGATCGATTTCTTAGTTGTCGAGTTCTTGTTTCCATGACCACTTCAGGTTCCAATATGATTTTTTCTTCCTCATCAAGTTCTTTCAATATTGTTTGAACTGGAAGATTTTCACCTATAACCTTCTTTAAGCATGAAACATGGAAAACTGGATGTACTCGCGAAGAAGCAGGAAGCTCCAATTTGTATGCCATAGTACCAATCTTTTGCAACACCTTTTAAGGACCATAGTACTTTGGCGATAATTTATTATCCTTCTTTGCTTGCTTGAGGGACATTTGTTTGTATGGTTGTAGCCGTAAAAATACCCAATCTCCTACATCAAAACTTCTCTCGCTATGATGTTGATTTGCCTGTTGTTTCATTCGATTTTGTGCCAAATTCGGGTTATCCTTTAAGAGTTGGAGAACTTCTTGCTGATGCTCGATGTGATCTTCCACTGCTTGAACCTTCGAATTTTCCCTTAAAGATGATGTGATCGATGGTGGATGATATCCATAAAGTGCCATAAATGGGGTCATTTTCGCTGCAGTATGGAAGGAAGTGTTATACCACCATTCAGCGAGAGGTAACCACTTGACCCATTGTGTTTGTTTATCAGATACAAAACAACGAAGATATCCTTCCAAACATTTATTTACTATCTCAGTTTGACCATCGGATTGAGGATGATAAGATGAGCTATGAGCTAATTGAGTACCCAAACAAGAAAATAACTCTGTCCAAAAATTTCCAGTAAAAATGGGATCTCTGTCGCTCATAATAACCCTTGGGTTTCCATGTAGCTTTTGAATTCTGTCCATAAATGTAGTAGCAACTGTACTTGCTTTAAATGGATGAGATAATGCACAAAAGTGTGCATACTTGGTAAATCTATCAACTACCACCATGATGACACTCTTTCCTTCGGACTTAGGTAAACCTATGATAAAATCCATTGAAATCTCCTCCCAACTTTGACTTGGAATGGATAAAGGTTGTAGAAGTCCCGGGGTCTTAATTGTTTCCACTTTATTCTGCTGGCAAACCAAACATTCCGCCACAAACTTTTGAATATCAGATTTAAGGCCATCCCAAAAAAATTCTTTCTTCACCCTGTGGTAAGTTTTTAAAAATCCTCAGTGTCCTCCTAAAGGAGAAGTGTGCAATTCCAGAAGAATCTTTTGTTTTAGTTGGGAATTCTTACAAAGATATAAGCGATCTTTGTACCATAAGGAATCATTTTCCAACTAAATGTATCAGATGTACTAGGATCTTGCTGCAACTTTTGAATGAGTGTCCATACATCTTTGTCCTTCTTCCATTCATCTCTTGCTTAGGTTATCCAATCTGGTTGGATAATAGAAATGGCACAAAGCAATGCTTCCACCTCTTCATTCTTTCTTGAGAGTGCATCTGCAACAACATTAAGGTTTCCTTTTTTGTATATTATTTCAAAGTCATAACCCAACATCTTTGTGACCCATTTTTGCTGCTCTTCTGAAGATAGTCTTTGTTCCAAAAAGTGTTTAAGACTATCATGATCAGTTTTTACCTTGAAGTGTCTTTCCATTAGGTACGTTCGCCATTTCTTTAGTGCATGCAGTATTGCTAACATTTCCTTCTCATAAATAGGTTTCTGTAAATACTTTCCTTTGATTGGACGACTTTCAAAAGCAATGGGTCTTCCTTCCTGCATTAAAACCGCACCAATTCCATTTCATGAGGCATCACATTCCACAATAAAGGTTTTTGTGAAGTCTGGCGTAGCTAAGACCGGTGCTAGGCACATTGCCTCTTTAAGATGTTCAAAGGCCTTAGTTGCTTCAGGAGTCCATGAAAATTCATCTTTCTTTAATAATGTTGTTAGAGGTGCTGCTATTCTCCCATAATTCTTAACAAACTTGCGATAATACCCTGTTAACCTGAGAAATCCTCGCAACTTCTTTATGGTTGTGGGGAATTTCCATTCCTTAATGGCTTTAATTTTGTTAGGGTCTACTTTAACACCCTTGTGAGATATAATATGACCCAGATATTCCACCTCTTGTACTCCAAAGAAACATTTGGATGTTTTTGCATATAATTGTTTCTCCTGCAATAGTTTGAGCACCCCGTCAACATGTTCAACATGATCCTTCCAAGACCTGCTGTAGATTAGTATATCATCAAAAAATACTAGCACAAATTTTCTAAGGAAGGGTTTGAAAATGGAATTCATCAACCCTTGAAATGTAGAAGGTGCATTGGTAAGTTCAAAAGGCATGACCAAAAATTCATAATGACACTCATGAGTTTGAAATGTTGTTTTTGGAATATCTTCAGTCTTCATTCTAATTCGATGATATCCTGAACGAAGATCCAACTTGGTAAAATAAATTGCTCCATGTAATTCATCCAATAATTCATCAATCACAGGAATGGGAAATTTATCTTTAATGGTGAGCTTATTGAGCTCCCTATAATCCGGACACGTTCGCCATGATCCATCCTTCTTGTGTACCAATACTACATGAGCAGAGAAAGAACTTTGATTAGGTTGAATTATACCCGCCTCTAACATTTCTGCAATCATACGTTCAATTGCGCTCTTTTGGAAGTAAGGATATCTATAAGGCCTGATGTTTGGAGGAACACTTCCTGGAATCAAATGAATAGCATGATCATGATCACGAATAGGTGGGAGTCCTTTGGGAGTTTCAAACACCTTGGAATGATTGTCCAAGACTTGTTGAAGATCTGCAGAAATAGATGATTTTGATGTCGGAACTTCTAGTGAGCATAATTGTGCAATTACGCCTCGTTGTTCTTTCTTTAGAAGCTTTGTCATGACATTAGAGCTTATTATCCTTCCTGGCTTCCCTTCAATACCCCGTAATTCGACTTCCTTTCCTTCTGAAAAAAATTTCCAGAAAAGTTCTTGAAAATTAAAAGCTACCGTCCCCAAAGATTGTAACCATTGTACTCCTAGTACAACATCAGCACCTCCCATAGGAATGGAAAGCATTAGAATAGTCAATGCATATTCCCCCATGGTTAGCTTAATATTATGGCATTTTCCAGAGCAATTTATAGTTCCTCCATTTGCAACCATCACTTGACATTCTGGTGCTGGGTATAGGAAACAATTTAATTCCTTGGCTACCTTACAATGAATAAAATTATGGGTGCTACCTCAATCAATCAACACTATTACCTTTCTCTTCTTGATTTGTCCTTTTATCTTGAGAGTTTGAGGAGTGGTAATTCCTGCCAGTGCATTACACGATATGGTTGGATTCATTTCTTCCTCTTCTGGGGTTGGTTCCCGGTGTATATCCTCTTCTTGTTCATTTTCTTCTTCCTCTTCACAATCTATGTAAAATAATTTCTTCTCAGCACACTTATGACCTTTAGTGTATTTTCTATCACAACTGTAGCAAAGCCCTTTTGCTCTTTTTCTTCCAATTTTTGTGGTGTCAACCTTGTAGGTTGTGGAAATCTAGGCGTAGCAACACTTCCTTCTTTATAGAATTGAGTGGTAGGCTTCCTTGTCGCCATAATTTTACATTCAACTTTTCTTGCCAACCTAAATGCCTTCTCCAATGAATCAGGTTCCAGAACGTGAACTTCATGTTGAATGTTATCCTTTAAAGTGCCTATGAAGAGATCAATCCTGTGTTCCTCTGGAATATCAGTTACCCTTATATTCAATTTTTGGAAGTCCTCAATGTGTTGCCCCACTAAACCCTTTTGTTTGAGATTTATCAATTGGCTAAAGAAGGTGTTGCTCTTTGTATCCTCATAATGTGCCATCATTTCCTCCGTAAAAATTGACCAAGTGACAATTTTTTTACGGGAGCAAAGCCATTGATACCATACAAATGTATTTTGTTCTAAATGTAAAGTTGCAATGCGTACCTTTTGTGTGTTTTGTATGTTATGGAGATCAAAATATTGCTCCATCTGTAGTATCCATGTTACAGGATCCTTTCCATCAAACTTCCTCATATCCATATTTGGAATATGGTGGTTCTTCCTGCCAACATTAGAGTTTATGAAATCACAATTAACATTTATTTTTTTTCTCATCATGAGGTTCTTCTACTATCTTTTCACCATTAGGAAACCTTTCTTGTATAAACTTTGTCAAACCTTCCATGTCTGCTTTTAGAAAATTCTTCATGTTTTCCATTTTCTCATCGATCTTAGCTTCCATGTCATCCATCTTAGATTCCATGCCAGCCTCCATGCCATCCATCTTAGCTTCCATGCCTTTCTTTAAAACTTCCATTTCATTTTTTTTTGCTCTTTGCGAGAGTGAAATTTGTTGCACTTGCTCTTGTAATTTTGATAGATCATGTTGCAATTCTTCATCTTCATGAGTCATAGTAGAGCCTTCTGAAGGTTTAATGGGTGTTGAATTATTTTTACGGGGAATCTTTTAGAACCCAATACTGCTATATATTCTACAATATGCCCTTGGAATCAATTCAAATTGATTCTTCAAAGAAGACTTATGCAATTTGGAAAGAAAAATATACACACCTTTTTCTTGCTTTTAAGGAGCTCGATATTGAAATTGGATTATCTCTGTGATTGCAGCCCTTAAATATTTGAAATTCAGCACTGAAGTAGCCCTTTGAATTCTCTTTTGAATGCCACAGGTCTGACCTGATTTGGATTCTCCAAGACAAAGTTGTGTCCAATATCCCACAATGACCTAATTCTAGACTGGTTCAGTAGAGCGAACTTGTAGGACTTGCCACGTGTCACTGTTTTTTCCTTTGTCTCTAAAATTGATATCCAAGAAACTACAGTCCGTGTACTTGCGACCCCTTTTTACGGCACTCCAATCCAATGCCCAGAGAGAGTTATTGAACTTTTCCCACGATCACCTATTTGAGATGAAATTCAGAAGCCTGAAAAAGCACTACCTTCCACAGATCATATCTCCAAAAATATTACGAACCAAGTTCTGAAATTTTTTGACAAATTTCCTTAGGATTTTAGCTTTACACCATATGAATTTCAGCTTTAGAACCTTCGTAGAAAAAACGTTATAGCGCAAATTCCATGATGACCTGTTTAGGAGCTTGAAAAAAGACCTAACTTCCACAGATCATATCTCCACAAATATTGCGAACCAAGCTCTGAAATTTTTAGACCATCTTCCTCGGGATTTCAGCTTCACACCCTAAAAATGTTAGCTTCTGAAACTTCGTAGAAAAAAAGTTATAGCGAAAATGCCACGATGACCTATTTGGAGCAGCGAAACCCTAGAATCCCAAAGCTCTGATACCAAATGTTGTGTAACCAACTCCAAAAATAGAAGAAAAGAGATATCAATGCCTTAGAAATAAGCCACTTCAAGGGGGCAACCTACAATACATTACATAAATGAAAAATTCTTGGATGATTCAATTTACAAATCCTCCTTTCTATATATAGGAGTCCATAGGGCCATCATGTAATCCTAGTGGGCCACAATGTAATCCTAGCCGACCTAACAATAATAATTTAAGGGCACAATAATAACAAAATGGGGGTTACAAGGGTACAATAATATCAATAAGGGGGTTACACTAAAAACAATAAGGGACTATACTATTAATATAGGGACCTAACAACAGCTTTCATTGGCAGACAGGGCAGAGTAGTGGGAGTTGATTACGGGCTGGTGGCAACATCCCAAGCATGTTCCATATGCCGTTGTTGTTGCTACATCGGATTCTTCTTCCAGTATGGAATGGTGGGAGATCATGATTTGGTACCCTCTTGATGGTACAGTATTATTCGTAGGGAGAAAAACAGAGTAGGGGCCCTTAGACATAGCAGATGTTACAAATTCCAGCTGGCAGGGGGGCACAGGTCATCATTTCTTCAGCACTCCATCCTGATTTCAGCAGAGCAGGATCAGCGTGGGATTGAGTCAGGACTTGGATTGGAAAGAGGTGATGAGTAGGTACATAGGTGATGGAACATCTTACACAGCCACAGATCCATCGAAGCATGGGTCATGGTCTTCGCCTCTTAGAGCATCATTCATAGCCAGAGGCAGTGCACAGTCTGAGCCATGGGACTTGGGTGATTATTGGCCAAGGTGGCGATGGGATCCGAGAGGACTATTGGTTGGTGAGAGATCAGTTTGGAATCCTAGCATTGAGAGATCCCTTCATATCAGGGTGATGCAGAGGCTAGAGAGGTTTCAGTGGCACATCTGGGACCCAGGCACATTTTGCAGTGTCAGTGGGGAGCATCAACTAGAGAGGAGGTTTGTTCAGGCATTACTTGAGGACAAGCAATTTTTGTCGGATGAGGATTCCACTTGGGAGAGAGAGAAGATTTTGCAGCATCCATCACTTCAGTTTCTTGAGGGCAAGCAACATTTTGCCGGGGGGGACTGTAATATTCCTAAATAGTGACAGCTAATTGAAATATTCGATTTTGTATATTTTTTCCATCTATGGTTTGTAAATAAATAAAAAGTGAGTAAAGAGGGTCTAACTCACTTAGATGGAATAAAACACCTTCCTAGTAGCACAACGTTGTGACTTAAGGGGGGAGCCAAGGGGGCCAAACACCATGTAGAGAAGGGGCCTACACACACTCTAGAAGCTTCTGTGAAGATAAGGATGAGTATGTGGAGGAGAGAGAGGCTACGTTGGGTTTTGGAGGGAAACCAACACTATAAAAGATGGAGGAGCCTCCTCATTTGGATCATTCTAGATTTGTTGATTTTGGAGTGAGACTTTGGTCTTCTTTCGCACACTGGCTGTTTAGCCTGTCTGTAGCACTGTTTAGTGCACTGAGTGTCTCCGTGCAGAGATCTCACCCTTAGCCCCGGGGGAATTTGAGTGCCTGCTCGGGAAAGGTTTGTTTTCTTGCATTTTGTGAGTCGTTTTATTCTTTGGGTTTGTTGAGGAGCTAGAGCCGATAGAGACTGCGCAGTCCCTGGGAGAGAGGATGCAGTCCATTGTGGAGGAGCTCCGGATTGGTGTTTCTGCAGACGATTTCACCGGGATTTCGAGCAGAGGGTCAGCCTTTGCCCGTCAGAGATTTTTGGCGAAGTTTGTGGCAGTATTTCAGCTGTTTCTATCCAGCTACTGCGCTGTCCCTTGGAGGCCAGCGTAATTCACTGGGGAGGTAGTTTCTAGTGTTTTCGGGGGTTGGCCATTCTTGGAGTGGTTTGCGGATCTTGTCCGAGTTGTTGAGGAGAGGAGGTTTATTGATTTTCAGCTCATTCCGGCAAGGGGATCAGTCCCTAGTTTTCTGTCCATTCCAACAGTTGCAGCTACACAACAGTTTCCAGCAGCTAGGACGCAGTTCCTAGAGCAGCCATTTCCGGTATTCTCTAAGAGTGTTTTCTCACTTGCCTTGTGCAATATTAGCTTATTGTACTCCATTAAATTTCTCAGATTAATAAAATGGCTCAACATTTCTTCTATATGTTTCTAGATGAGTTGCCGTTGTTGCCGTGGTTGCCATGTACTCTTTCTATTGTATGTCTATTATTGATTTTGAGCATTCTAGTTCTATACCACTTGGTGTGTTATCTTTCACTCTTAGACAGAGTTTGGAAAGGGCCAGGTAGCCTTCGGATCTCGTCCTCTTTAGAGGCGACATATCTGGTAAATGCCCTCCCATTCTATCTCTCGTTAGAGTTTGCTTGTGTTTTAGGGATATCCCCGAAACGGGATATTACACAATCTCTGCATTGATGTGACCATGGAGATGAGGTGTTGGTCCTAAACCCATCTTTGGAGCATCAATCTTCAAAAACTAATATCTCACCAAAATGTGCCACCTGATTTCTCCCATAAACGTTCAGGCAAAACATGCACATGTCATTTCTCCCACAAACTCAAGGGTTTCTCCCATTAATTCAAGGCAAGCTTTAAGGCCTAAGAACCAAACCTAAAGTGGCTGAACTTCCATAGGATTTTAGTTTGTCTGTTGAGTGTTAACTTCTACAAGTTCTAAAGGCTCTGTAAAGGGCTAGGTAGCCTCTGGATCTCATCTTTTCTCAAAGGTGACATATCCAGTAAATTCCCCTACAATCAATCTCTGGAATAGATCTAAATAGAAGTTCTTCATTGTAATATCCATTTATGTACATGCCATTTCTACCATATACTTTAAGTCATTTTCTAGTGTTTTTGGAACCATGTACATGTCATTTCTCCCATAAACTTTAAGGAAAACTTTAAGGCAAACTATGTACATACATAGTCATTTCTCCCATTTCTCCCATAAATTTTAGTAAGTGCATAAAATAATTTTGCAAACCATGTACATGTAATTTCTCCCACACACTTTAAGGCAACCTTTAAGGAAAACCATGTACATGTGTCATTTATCCCATAAAATTTTAGACAAACTTTAAGGCATGCCATAGTCTGGAACAGATCTAAATAGAAGTTCTTCATTGTAATAACCACTTTTTTACATTCCATTTCTCCCATAAACTTTAAGGCATAATTTTCTAGTGTTTTTGGAACCATGTACATGTCATTTCTATGTCATTTCTCCCATATACCTTAAGGCAAACCATGTACATACATATCATTTCTCCCATTTCTCCCATAAATTTTAGTAAGTGCATAAAATAATTTTTCAAACCATGTACATGACATTTATCCCACACACTTTAAGACAAACTTTAAGGAAAAACATGTACATGTGTCATTTCTCCCATAAACGTTTAGGCAAACTTTAAGGCATGCCTTTTCTATGTCATTTTTTCCATAAAATATAAGGCAACACCATTTCTTCCATAAGCTATAAGGAAAACTTGAAGGAAAAGAATGTACATGTTATTTCTCCCTTAAACTCCAAGCAAGGCAAACTTTAAGGAATATCATTTCTAGATGTGATTTCTACCATAAATTTTAAGACAAACTTTAAGGCAAACCATGAACATGTCATTTCTCCCACAAACTCAAGGCTTTCTCCCATTAATTCAAGGCAAACTTTAAGGCCTAAAAACAAAACCTAAAGTGGCTGAAATTCCATAGGATTTTAGTCTGTTTGTTGAGTTTTAACTTCTATAAGTTATAAAGGCAGAGTTTGTAAAAGGCCAAGTAGCCTCTGGATCTCATCTTTTCTCAAAGGTGACATATCCAATAAATGCCCCTACAGTTAATCTATGGAACATATCTAAATAGAAGTTCTTCATTGTAATATCCATTTTTGTACATGCCATTTCTCCCATAAACTTTAAGGCATTTGCAATTGTTTTTGGAACCATGCACATGTCATTTCTATGTCATTTCTCCCATAAAATTTATGGAAAATTTTAAGGAAAACTTGAAGGCAAACCATGTAGTACATACATGTCATTTCTCCCATTTCTCCCATAAATTTTAGTAAGTCCACAAAATAATTTTGCAAACCATGTACATGTCATTTCTCCCACATACTTTAAGGAAAAATTTAAGGAAAACCATGTACATGTGTCATTTCTCCCATAAAAGTTTAGGCAAACTTTAAGGCATGCCATTTCTCTGTCATTTCTATGTTATTTCTTCCATAAACTATAAGGCAATGTCATTTCTCCCATAAACTATAAGGAAAACTTTAAGGCAAACCATGTACATGTCAATTCTCCATTAAACTCTAAGCAAGGCAAATTTTAAGGCATGCCATTTCTAGATGTGATTTCTCCCATAAACTTTAAGACAAACTTTAAGGCAAACCATGCATATCTCATTTCTCCCATACATTTGCAATAAATGTTAATTTAATATATTTTATTGAATTTTTTTTTTTTAGGGATAAAAAAACCCACTAAATATGGTTGGAAAATGGACATTATGCATATATGTTTGTTGCTATCCCAATCCAGGGAGAGTAGTGATTACATATGTTCTTTGCAATATTGCGACTAACAAGGTCCTCCAAATGAAAATGAATATACTAGGAAGAAAAACAAACAACGAGGCATATTATATTGCATTGATAGAAGGCTCGGGAACATCTAGGGAGTATGGATCAAATGGAATTGTAGTTTTCACCAATTCTGAACTTGTGTGCAACCAGATGAAAGGCGTGTACCAAGTTAAGAAGGAGAGGCTAAAACAACTGCATGGAAAAGTAAACAATATTGTTAGGCAATTTCAAATTTTTAGTATAAGGCATTGTGCAAATGTTAATAAGATGTTTGGTGATCTATTGTGTGGGGAAATTCCAATTTAAGATTCATCTATCAAAGATAAATTAATATATGAATTAGTATTATACTTGGCAATGCCATTTCAAGATTCACCTCTAAAAGATGAATTAGTGTTGAGACGCTCTCCTTCAAAAATTCAAGATTCATCTCTCAAAGATGAATTAGTGTTGAGACGCTCTCCTTCAAAATTCATTAATGGACATTGTACCATATATTTTATATGTGTGTATTTTTTACTTATAAATGCGTCATTTTTAATGACCATGTGTTTTTTTCAATTATATGCCAAGTGTGCTCCTACCATGTAAAACACAACTTGGTGAACTTCACATTTTTATAAATTTAAAATGTGAGAGCTTCAACATATTTTTGTTTAAATTGAGCTTCAGATGTATCAATTCTAGTGATTTGAAAGTTGTGTTTTACATAATTTTTGTACTAAAGTACATTAATTTTTTGAAATTTTTTGAATTTATTTTAAATAGTAACTTAAAATAATTGTAAATGTCCACTGCAGATATATCCATATATATCATGGGGGATGAAAGGCGAATATCAATAGAATCCCATGCCTTTACAAGAGAGGGGGATCATGGATCAAGGGATGTTCATGGTATTTAAATATAATCTTATCTCAATACATACATGTGTGTACATATGGAATCGATTTTTTATCTATTTTGTGAGTTAAATTAGTTTTTAATAAGTTTCATTTTTTATTTTCTAGGAGTTAGGAGGACAAGGGTGTCTACTCCATCAATGGAGCATGGCCATGGTTCATTCAATCGTGGTATGGTTCACGTAATTTAATCAACCATACATGTACATGTGTATTTATATATATGAATGTATTTTTGAATTGATTATAAATTCATATTTTTTTTATGAAGCTTTCCTCTTGTCGCTTGAGGTTGGTGGTGGTACACATTCCCTTGGAGGCCCATCAATAGGTGGTGGCCAATTCCGTGAGGGTGGTGATATGCATTCCCCCAGAGGCCAATCAATGGATGGTCGTGTTGGTTCTCAATCAATCAGTGGTCATTCAGATGGTTCTCAACAGTCTCAAGGTGGGCAAGATGCTAGCCAACCATATCGAGGTGGCCATCAATCTGAATATTATTTTCATTCAATTTGTAAAAAAAATTTTACATGTATTTTTAATATACAAAATTTTATATATTAATGCAGAGGGTGAAAATGTTGCTCCAAATGTTGCTCGAAAAAGACGTAGGAAAGAACGAGCTATTCAAGAAGAAGATTGTACACCAACCATGACTTATTTTTCTGACATTTTCGATATACCTTGGGAATCAAACATTCAACAATGCACCTTACAAAGGTATCAACATCTTCATTCAAAATTGAAGAGAGGTCTTGTGTCTTTGAAATTCCCCGCTGAGAGTCGAGAAAGCTTGGAAATAGTTACTCGCTCTTTAAGCAAATTAGTAGATGTGTACCTAAGGCTTGGGCCAACCACTGATACTTTTGTAGAAGTGATGAGAAAAAGAAAGGAAACAGTGTTGGGTCCTGATACATGGGAGGTTGTTAAACAAAGAGTTACAACAGAAATGTCCAAGTCTATGTTTAATTTCAAAGAAGGGCTGAAAAGAAAGATGCTAAAGGTGAAATATTTTAAGCACCCTGATATAACTGGCCATTTTTATGATAGGCACCTTGCTACCTATGGAATACTCCCATGGAACGATGAGGTTCCGCTTTATTTTGCAAAATTATTTTATGCCTAATTATTTTCGGGAATGAAACCCAATTATAATGACCTTCCCTCTGAATTTTTTGGTCCTAGGAAAGGTCGATTGTGTGGCCATAGAGACGCTAAGCGTGATGTTGAGTTGCCTCGCCCTGAGCCACCATTGGTTAGTCGAACTCTTCGTGTCGAAACTTTGTGGTTAGAGATGGATGCAAAGTATCAAATTAGTCGAGAAGCAATGGATGCCATCATTGACAATGTTCAAAGTGGATTCGGTGGAGTTGATGTTTGTCTGAATCGACAAAGAGCACGAGATAATGCACGTGCTAATTTTGTGTATCATACATATGATGAGATAGACAACATGAGTGTTGAAGATCTCAAAACATATGCAAATAATTGTCACAATGGTTGGCAGGACCTAATTATTCATGAGAAGGAGGACATGGGATCGATATGTGTTAATGGTTAGGGTGATTATTTTAACACATGTACAATTTGTAATAAATACAAATGTACATAAATTTATTTGTATACATTAATCTAACAAAAATGTATCATTATATGCTAACCCCATTTGCAGTTCTCACGCTTGATGAACGAGGATGAAGTTAATATCATGGTTAGAGCCACTGGTTCACACAATCAATATGGGTCTCACCATCAACCACACAATCAATATGCTTCTCACCATCAAGATGACATGTTGGCAGATGTTAGTGTTTTTTAAGTAAACATAATGATGTACAATTAGTTTTTTTATCTATTATTATATATATCGAAACATGATGACATATTTTTAAAATAAATCATTGTGCACACATGTACATGTATATATAATTAAATGTTAACAGATTCCGATTCCATCCAATGTTTTTGGGATGACAGTACCTTCTTCTTCCTTGGGAGATGTGCCAAATCCACCATCACAAGTATGAACAATTTTTCACTTTTAAATATGTTTTTAAGTTATATATTGCAGCTCAAAATTTCCATTAAAAAATGAGATCTAGATCTTGAGTTATTTAAAAAAATTTGAATTTTAGGTTTCTGGAGATTTTCTTTCGGAGCTACCCTTAGGAGATGTGCCAGATCCACCATCATAGGTATTAATTTTTTCACGTAAATATGTTTAAGTTATAAGTTATAAATTGAAGTTCAAAATTTTTATTATAAATTAAGATCTAGATCTTGAGTTATTTTATACTTTTGAATTTTTTGAATTTTAGGTTCTTAGAGATTTCCTTTCTCCGATTTCTATCGAAAATGGAGTACATGTGATAGGAACATCCATAACTATTTATGTCCATTTGTCGTTGTCTATTTTTTTTAATATTGTTATTGAAAATTAGTTTATATATGCATTTTCATTTTTGAATTTTTTACTATATATATATATATATATATATATATATATATATATATATATATATATATATATATATATATATATATATATATATATATATATAGTACAGTTTATTGTGGAAGATGTTCTTGTGGAGGAAGTTTTAATGGAAGAGCAACAAAACACAATGGAGAGGGAACCACATGAGGTATTGCATGATTTATTTATTTTTTCATTTTGTTTTTTTACATGAAGTTCTATATTCTCATTCAATTTTAAAACATTAAATTTTAATGTTTGTACACATTGTGTACAAGTTCCCCATACTTCATAGGATAACACGAGGATCATGACTTTGTTGGCAGAGGCACTAGATCCATCTGTATTTTATGGATGATGCACATGTGTGCAACATTATATTTGATAGATCTAGTCTTAAATTTACTTTTTTATATATAGTCTTATCTATGCAGTTATATTGACTTTTCTATATAACTTGATACTTGTAACACTATATATATATATATATATATATATATATATATATATATATATATATATATATATATAATTTATTGAACATGTAGATACAATTTAAAGATTTTACTATTGGATAGATATATATGAAAATATACTTTAATTTATATTGGTACATCATCATTTTAAATTTTGGATAGTTACATTTGGCATGTGATCATATGTTGTGATATATAATGTTTTGCAAGTTCAAATTTTATTTTTTTAAATATAAAATGAATCTAGATGGAGATTTCAAATTATAAAACACATGTACATGTGTTTAGATTTTGGATAGTTGAACTACATTTGGCATCTGATCACATGTTTTGATATAATGTTTTGTTTTTGAAACTCAAGTTGTCATTTTATTTGTTAAAAATAAAATTCAAATCTAGATGGAAATTTCAAATTTTACAAAACACGTGTATATTTTTGAGAGTTCAACTACAATTGGCATGTGATCTCATGTTGTGATATAATGTTTTATTTTTAAATTGGATAGTTCAACTACATTTGACATGTGATCTCATGTTGTGATATAATGTTTTGTTTTTAAACTGGATATTTCAACTACATTTGGCATGTGATCTCATGTTGTGATATAATGTTTTGTTTTTAAAACTCATGTTGTCGTTTTATTTGTTAAATATAAAATGAATCTCTAGATTGAAATTTCAAATTGCACTTTCATAATGTGTATATTTTTATGGTTGAACTACATTTGGCATGTGATTGTGATATAATGTCTTGTTTTTAAAAAGTTGTCATTTTATAAAATTGTTAAATATAAAATGAATCTCTCTAGATGGAAATTTCAAATTACAAACCATGTACATACATGTGTATATTTTGGATGTTTGAAATACATTTGACATGTGATTGTGATATAATGTTTTGTTTTTAAAATTCAAGTTGTCATTTTATAAAATTGTTAAAAATATAAAATGAATTTCTCTAGATGGAAATTTCAATTACAAACCATGGAAATTTCGAATTACAAACCATGTATACATGTGTATATTTTGTATAGTTGAACTACATTTAGAATGTGAAGTAAGGTTGTGATATAATTTTTTGTTTTTAAAACTCAAGTTTTGGATGGTTGAACTACATTTGGCATGTGATTGTGATATAATGTTTTGTTTTTATTAGATAGTTGAACCACATTTTGTATGTGAAGTAATGTTGTGATATAATATTTTTGTTAAACACATGCATGGTAAACACACAAGAATAGGGAAAATAGGAATGAGTTGCTATTACCATTAATATGACGTATATTTATAATACAATGGTGTGACTCTTGGATTCCACATTCCAAGGTCACTTGGACTCGTTTTGTCCATTCAGATTCCACACCAACCCATAGAGGATTAGGTGTCCAACATTCCCCCCCTTAATCCGAAGGGGTATGTGTGAGTCCAAGAAGAGAGCTGTAATACAAATCTTCAAAGTATGCATGGAAACACTTAGTTTTAACGAGCTCTCTGAAATGTTGGCATAAAGAGTTGGTTTAAGGATGAACACCAACACTAGAATGCTTAGTGCAGTTCTCGGGACTCTTCCAAATCTGGAAAGAAGCTGAGGTATCCTGCTAGAGAAATTGTCCCTCACATTTGAAGAGGGAGACCTTCAACCTACAAGAATGGAGGTCTACAACCTATGATGGTTTAAGGAAGATCACCAACTCTAGAATGCTTGATGAATTTCCTAGAACTCTTCCAAAACTGGAAAGACGCTGAAGTCTTTTGCTAGAGGAAGTGTCCCGAATTATTTGAAGAGGAATAATATCAACCTTGCATAGATGGTTTAAGTTTGTCCACCAAAGGCATGATCATGGGCATTTGTGTCTCTGGATACAACTTTGAATCTGTAATCACAGGTTGTGACTCAGGCTCGCTTGAACTGTTGTGTCTCTGGCTACAACTATGAATATGCAATGAGAGATTGTGGCTCATGCTTGCTTGATGTGGCTTCGAAGCTTGTAGATGACCACCATTTCCCCCCCTGTTAGGTAAAAGGTGAGATGATGGCGAGAACTGAACTGCAAGACTATTCAATATTCTAGAACAAGTTCTGACATATGATTTAAAAATATTCTTGGTTGTTGATGCCCATTGCCAAGAAGCGATCCATCCAAGATGAATATTTTTTCTTGCAGGAGGCTTGCTTCTAAAGCATATGTGTGAAGAATAGGTGTGTCGACCACAATTCTTGCATGGGTGAAGATTAAAACAATGATCTTTCATATGGCCAACTCGATCACAGTGTTGGTAGTTTACAATCTGTTGTTGTTGTTGTTGTGGAAGAGGAGGAGGATCTGGAATAGCTAAAGGTTAACTGTCATGATGAAATACGACACTTTGAAATTTGATGGGATTGGAGTAGTCTGGAATATGAAAGGACACATCCTTGTCATATCCAAGACCATTTATGTGTTTCTTGTGGAAAATCTCTTCCCAAGGTCTGACGATGGGCTTGGGAAGCGAAGTGTGAACATCTACATCTGCATACAAATCTGGTTATGAACTAGGCTCTGAATGCGAATCAACTGCAACATTATTGAATTGCTACTTATGGGAGTTTTTTTCAATGTTTTGAACAGAAAAAAGTTCAGAGTGATGACTCCATTGCTGTAATTCTTCTTGTTGGAACTAGGATTGAAGATGCAAAAACTCAATTTTTTCTTATGCATTTTGCAAATAATTCTGAATTTCAGAGAGAGATTCTTTGTTGATTTTTATTGTATCATGAATAGTATAATGTATTAAAGTTTTTAGGAACTCTAAGACTTCACCAAGTCTTGCCATTTTCTTTTTTTTGAATAGCTCAAACTTACACTTCAAACACGGATCACAACTATGAACCAATATGAAAGGAGAAATACCCACTCACAATGCAATGTCACTATTATTTCTTTCTTTATTTTAAATTAACCCAAATACAATCATCAATGCATATCCTTCATCATAATTTAATGCACATGTATGGAACATTCTGGCACATTTAACACCCAAAGTAACTTCTAATTTATATCACATGGACTTTATGGAGAGCTAACAATGTATATGCTAGAATGAAATATATAAAGAGTCAACAATACCTCCAGTATTCAATAATAATGTCCAACACGGAAATGACCCAGTTGCAGGAGCTATTTACCGGTGAAAGGATTATTCCACACATTCAATGTAGGTATGAATGCACAAAAATGAATCGACCAACTTGTTGCTTTAACACACAACTTCAATGCATTCAATATACACTAGTGTTCGATAAAAATTGATGAATGCATACCTCAACCACAATATTCAACACAAAACATATATATAAAGCACAAACTAAACGCAAACCCATAGGGATTAATACACTAGCACATATATATAATGTAGAGGTTCAAAATTTAGAATACACAAACAATTTATAATTCAACTATTCAAATCTCTCTGCAAGATGCACATGGTCGATACGAGCTACCAGGGGACATAATGTTGAATGGGAATATCACGTATTTGAATAATAATGGTGTGAAAGCTGACTTTTAATACCAAGACCACCACTATTGAGGGAGCGGTGTAGTGGCACCGAAGAGCAGAGGAGTCGATTCTGTATGGAGGAGGAAGGGAGGATACAAGGCCGGTGCATGGAGTGAGGGACTGTAGACTGAGGGTGGCAAGGAAACGAATATATATGAGGAGGCTGCGGGAAGAGGGAATGGCTGTATGGAGGAGACAGAGTGTGGGAGGTGAGAACTGAGCACCGAGCCGGAGTGTCTGCATGATTCTGAGGCAAAATATGCACGGTGGAGTCCAACGTAGATAGGAGGGCTGAGAGGTCGAGGCTCTGAAAAAATTAAGTTGAGGTCGAGTAATTTACTTAAGAAAATACCTATTTGGTGGAAAATGAAAGAAATTTCACACTTGCATAATGGGCTAGTTCACACCGGATAAATGCTTGTGTTGGCGGATAAGCTGACGATGGAAAAATGGAACCACCTGATATGAAAAAATCTTGTGTGATTGGTATATATACTTATGAGAGGTGATATATGTACCAGTGATATATATATCATGAAACCGGTGTTGAGGAGTCTGCGTGGGATTAGAGGGAACTGCACAGCCTTAGTAGATTTTGCAGCAAGGGTAGAGCAGCGTGGTAGTTTAGATCCATTAGAGGGAGAAGAAGCCGCAATAATATAAGGAGTGGGTTGATACAAGGATGTGAAGTCTACAGTCACATAACAGTTAGAAACCCTTGCTAATGGAGGACTACGTGTGGAGGAGCACTGGCGATGACAAGCCGAGACTATGTGTTGAGTTGAGGAGTTCACTATGAGAGAAGAGCCACGGTTCCACTGCGTGGAGTCTATGAGGCACACAGGTGGAGTCTGATATGCCATATGGAGTGGTGTATACCTCAGGTGGAGTCTGATATGCCATATGGAGTGGTGTATTAAAGTGTGTGAGTGTATTACATGGAGATGAGGCCCATATTATAGAGGAAGTGAGTCGAGGGGTATAGGAGGTCAAGGGATTGTGAGTAAGTTCCATGAGGAGGGCCGAATTCATATATGTAAGTATGAGAAGTAAGGATATGAGGCGTTTTAGAGAAGTCGATATGGCGGTGTTGGGGTCAACTGAATGAAAGGCAGCACATACCAGGAGCCCAGAATATGGAAGCGTTACTTGTACAAACTTCCAGAATTAGCAAGGATATGTTTGAATGGTAGAGGAGTGACAAACTTGGAATAGAGAGTGTAGGAAAAATGAGGACAATGGTAGGCAAGAGTTACTTGGAGGAAAAACTAATTTGGGAGTTGGCAGAATCTGAAAATTCTAGGGCCTAACCTGAGCTTTGATACCATGTTAAACACATGCATGGTAAACACACAAGAATAGGGAAAACAAGCGTGAGTTGATATACCATTAATATGATGTATATTTATAATACAATGGCGTGACTCTTGGATTCCACATTCCAAGGTCACTTGGACTCCTTTTGTCCATTTGGCTTCCACACTTACCCATAAAGGATTAGGTGTACAACAATTTTGTTATTAAAACTCAAGTTTTGCATGGTTGAGCTACATTTGGCATGTGATTTTGATATAATGTTTTGTTTTTATTGGATAGTTGAACTACATTTGGCATGTGAAATAATGTTGTAATATAATGTTTTGTTTTCAAAACTCAAGTTTTGGATGGTTGAACTACATTTGGCACGTGAAGTAATGTTGTGGTATAATATTTTGTTTTTAAAATTCAAGTTTTGCATGTTTGAACTACATTTGGCATGTGATTGTGATATAATGTTTTTTTTTTTTTTAATTCAAGTTGTCATTTTACAAACAAAAAGAAATTCACATGAATATATGTACATAAAATTGATTGATTCAGTACATGTTTGAATATATGTTAAAACGACTGAAGTAAAATACATATCGATGTATATATATATAAACAATCATAATATTCTAGGTGTTCTTATATGTGTCAAACAATCATAAAATTTTAAAATTGCATTCTAGAACATATATATCCAGTACGTGCAACATTTTTCATCAATTCACATAGAAAATCTACTTTCAGTTGATTGTAAACTGGAAATTACAAAACACGTACAACACATTTTGCATTCAAGACTGAATATTGTAATTTACTTCTAATAGACATGCACGACTAAAACAAAATCGTGCAAATTCAAATTTGCATAATATCAACTATGCTAGATACACATATATGTAAATTTTGCAATAATGACATTATGAAGTATTGTACCAGAGAATGTATGAAATAATTTAGACCAAATAATCTAGACATTTGTATGTGTACACATGTATAAATTACTTGTGTGCATGTACCAAAACAATGTACATATGCAAACACTTGTACAGATAACATAAAAAGGCAGTTCAATTTTTGGTTGAGTTCTGGAAGTTCTAAAAGATGAATCCAAAGAGAAGAAACTGTTGGGAAGTTCAATCCCAAAAATTCCAATGGAATGCCATCTTCAATGATCCATTCATGATCGGCTTTTGACATTTTCCATTTCTTAATTTTCTTTTTTTTCTTTGATTGAACTTCTATCAACTTTATGCATGATGCACACACCAAGTGGCTATATTGACAACTTATGAAATCAGGTTCATAGTCTTCAAAGTAAACAAGATCCCCACTTTGATTAGATTATATGAAAAAATAACCTTTCAGTATAATAGACCCTTTGTCATATGTAAACCCGTGATCATCATATTTTTCTAATAATTTCATCTTTCGTTCAGTGCAATGCATCAAATAATACTTCACATTTTCATCATTCATAGTAGGTGCAATTACAGCAAAAACATCTCCTGCATAATGAAAAAAACTTATGTATTTAAATTTAGATCATAATTAACATGAAAAAATAAATTTAAAATTAACATGTGTACTTTATTTTATTATCTATTTCTAGATCTCTATCATTTGAAAGCAATTGAAATGTTACCTTCTCTAACAAGATAAAAAACTCGATCGCCATCAGATGATATTGTAGTCTCCTTTGATTTCATTTCTTCAAACCTTGCAACAAACATTTTCCCCTTTGTATTTAGCTCTGTATGTTGCTAATATTTTGCATACATTTTGTTTTCACAAATATCATTGGATTTTGTGTTGTCTATTCAAACATGACAAAAACAAGAATATTTTCTTTTATCCAATGCAAACACATTTGTGGACAACTTTGTTTTAATTGAATGCAATTTTCGAGTCCCTTTTATTTTTTAAACGTCATTTCCAATCGATCTATATACATCTTCGACCCCAATATGGAAAAAAAAACTATATGGAAAATTCAAAGAAGAATATAAATATGATATCAAAATACCATCAAAGATAATCATTGTGATAAATGTACATTGTTTAAAATTAGAAATCCAATAAAAAATAAATTGTATATACCTTCGCACTTCTCTTGATCGGTTAGTCTCATGGCTTAGTGAAATGATGCACCATTGAACAACTTCTTTAGCTGACACAAGTCAGTTTGCAGAGGGGTCCATTTGATATCTTCGAAGTGCTCATTTTATGCATGCCCCTGCACCGTCATGTTCTCCTTTTCCATGAGCAGACTCAAATAAATTCCAACAATGTTTAATGCATGTTCTCATATGAAGATGACACAACCAAAATTTGAATTGAATTGACCTGCGCATCCATCTAACCATATCCAATGTTCATTGGATTTTATTCCACAAATTTTCAAGGAGTCATAAATATTTCCAAAATAGTGTTGTACAAAATATGTATCATGTATATGATCGTCACTGATATAAAAGTGATATTCTTTAATAACATGTCGATGTTCATTGGTGATTTCTATATGATCAAAAAAAATTTCAGCGTGTCTATATAGAATATGGACGAGCATGGAGACTTGGTGAGAATGATAATATTCACTCTGAATTTATTTTTGTGGAACAAATGTGTAGTTTTTAAAAAAATCAATTACTGACCAAATTGTCTTGGTGGAAAAACTTCACGGGATTTTTTGAATTTCAAGTCCTGCCATCGAGCTCTATGCAAATGCTTGGTGTATTATAAATTTATGCCTCAAACTTTCTCAAAAAATCTATCACAAGCATTTCTTCTTCTTGTAAATCAATTCTTTTAGCACTTGAACCTTGAATCGATGTATGGATATATTCATATCTCTTCCATTTCACTTTCATGTTGGACAATGATTGATCACTTATATCAATACGATATTTATTTTCAAATTTAGTCAAATTTCCACAATCATCGCATTTTTTACCACCAACACATTTCTTTTGGTAAAATAATTCATGACTTTCTCTTCCACATATAATTTGAGATATGAAATCATGGATAGTGGAAGGAGGAGATGAATCTTTCCAAAAAAAAATTCCAAAATTGAATGTGTCATAATATAACTGAAATTCCACATGATAACGACAACAACAAGTGTCACGTACAGTGATAGGTTTTACATACCATGGTTTTTGTTTCACAAAAGCACTGATTGAGACATCAATTTAACGATTCTCTTCTTTGAACTTGTTGAACAACTCTATCTGAGTGGTGTCCAAGAAATGTTTTGGATGTTCTTCATATTGATTTCGTGCTATTCTTCTTCGTATCACATCCATTGCTTTTGGTGAAACACATGAATTTTTCATCCAATATGCATATATTATTATTTTAACATTTTCTCCAAGTATATCTTTGTATGGTTGCCTACAAATAGTTTTCCAACAAGCGAGTTCATCATTTACATCTATTTGCAACCGAAATTTCCGATGTTTGTGCAAAGTTTTTCGTGAGGTTCGAAATGCTCATGCCATAGATTTTACCAAGATATTCTCTTTAGTACTTGATGAAACCATTTCCATATGTATTGCTCTACGTGCATATGAAACATTTTTCTGTCTAGATCTTATAATTGAATTTAGAGCAGTATTTATATTTTGTATCACATTTTCCTTTATTTAATTTTTATCTTTTGTTTATTTTCGAATACCCAATAAAGTCGTATCTTCTTTTAATTTCCTTGATGTTAAGATACCTTTCAACAAATGGCCTTGAACTACCACAGTTTCCTTTTTGGAGAACGAATAAAAAATGTGATTAACACGATATCGTATAACATGGTCAACTTGTTTATCTCCATATGTGTGAGTGTCAACATTTTATAACATCTCATCATCGATATATTATTTCATATGTACATATTCGAATTAAATGTACATAATAAGTTTACATATTCAATAAATAACTAATTTAATAAATATGTATAATTTCGATAATACACATGTGTTCAATATATATATATATATATATA